>OY723401.1:43882942-44536110 GCA_963210345.1 Inga oerstediana
CCTGGGGTTTCCAAATTATGATTTGAAATATCATTAAAAAAAAAAAAAAGAGCATGTAGCACAAGGCTTGGCTTGCTGTTCTTCGAATCAATTGATCAATTCACAATTCATACTGAAAATGATTGGTTTTGAAACCTATTGCAAATTGATTCCCTCCTGAAAATGATATTTCCCATCCTCTTTCACATTTAGGGGCTGTTTGTTATGGGGGTTATATTTGGGAGGTGGAGGAGGAAAAACTTTTATGAGTTGGATTTAAAAAAATTGAAGAAGTAAGGTTATAAAATTTTAATAAAATATATAATATGAAAAGTAAGAAAAATTAATTAAATAAATTTTAACCCCATTTCTCTTATCTAGCTCAAAAAAACTTTCCTTCTTCTCCGATCCAAATCCCTCATACAAATCATGCCTTTGGCTTCAAGCTAGTGGATCCTCATTTTATGAAATTTGAAATTGAATTGCATTATAACTAGTGTAATTTGTTTTACTCCCTCCAATTAATGTTATTCATTAGACTTTATCCGTTAGTTTTTATAACAAGAATCATATTACAAAATTTAATAAGCTGTTTATGATGAATCGTTTTCAAAAATGCACTTATATCTTTCATCATAGCTTAAATAATGGATTTAATTTTTTTACAAAAAAAAAAAATGGATTTAATTTCATTAAGGATGGTTTTGAAAAGTTGTGAAAATAGTTAACACTGAACTTATTTTAACTAGTTAATGATGCAATTCCCTATGTGGATATCCTTAATAAGCATAATCTACCTGTTCAAGGTAAATAATTATTTGGTTGCAACCAAGAGGAATCAATAAAAGCATCTATTTGTGACTTGTACATTCTCAAAGGCTGCATGGTTTGAAGGACTTTCAATTGTTTTACCTTTTAATTAGTACATTGCCGGCTTTTAAATTTTGGCTAAACACTACTATAAAAAACGCTTTTAACATTCATTTTTTGGGCCTTTTAACGTCTGAAAATAAGGGGACGTCTATTTGAGCGACGTAGAAAAAAACTGTCAATAACGTCCCTAAAATATGAGACGTCTTTAGGCCAGATTTTAGATGTCCCCAGTCATTACTGGAAACGTCTAAAGTTTTCTAAACCAAACTGGGGACGTCTAAAGTGGTTCAGAAACACTTTAGACATCCCTAGTTTGAACTGGGGATGTCTAAAGTTTTTTTTTATGGCATTTTATATATATCATTGTCTGAAAAATTTAAACTACAGAATTTGGATAGAAGAAATATTGCATAAACTAGAATGGAAACAACAGCAGTTCAGCACTATATAATAAAAATGTTATCTAACAATCTAATAGTATGTACAACAACACAACTATAATTCGCATCTTGGAAATTCATCCCAAAACTCCCCTTAAAAGTGAGACATCCCAAAATCAAAATAACAAACCGTCTCAGCTTAATTTAAACGAAACTAAACTAATTAAGGCAATTCATATTCAAGACAATGTATCATTGTGATTTTTTTTACCAAGCAACCCATGCCAAGGTCAAAGCTTCCAACTAAACAATTTTCAAGCCTCCACAATTTTTAGATAAGTATTATTCATCCCATTACAAGAAATGAGCTCTCTTAGAATGCATGTACCACCCTAGAAAAAAATTGCCATCTTCATACCTATTTTATGGCATAATTGATGTTGTATTATATTGTATCTCATCAACATTCCAGAACCATACATGCATTTGAGGCAAAACTCTGACATATTTTTGTAATTTAGTTGGCTTTTGAATAATGTTAAACTAGACTAACCTAAGCCAAACCAAATTCATTCCTAAGCCAAATCAAATTCATTCCTAAGTATCATTGTCATTTTTTTTAACTCATGTCTATATATATATACACATCACCATGTTGAAGTCTGCTGACGAAAAAAATAAGTATGCAATAATGACAGTCCATTTCCATATCAAGCAAATTAGAAGTAGATTAAAAGTATGCATATATAAGTTACTCTGTTTTTCCAGTTTCATAATCTGATTTAAATTAATAGTTACAAGCATTTGTTCAATCATTTGTGTCCAAAGTTGTGGGAGTGAGAGACAAACCTGTGGATGACGAAAATGGAGACGACTCACGGTGCCACCATCTGGGAAGACGACAGTTGTGAGAGGGAGACGCAAACAATGGTGCTCTTGTCAAAGAAGAGAGAGGGAAAAATAGAAATATGATAATGAGAAAGAGGAAGGCAAACGGGAAAGGGAGTTGCAGCAATGAACTGAGAAAGAGGAAGGAAGACAGGAAAGGATGTAAGGGAAAGGGGAAAGATGAAGACAGCTGGGAACGAAGCTCACGGGGAAGATGGAATGAAGCTTGGGGAAGGAAAGTAAAGCTACTAGCCTGCTGCTGATGGGATGGGAGTCTGACAGGCTTTTCTGTGTCCCCAGTCAAAATGGGGACATCTAAATATCACTTTAGACGTCCCTAGTTTGACTGGGGGCGTCTAAAGTGCATAAAGGGCACACTTTAGACGTCCCCAAAGACTCTGGGGACGTCTAAAGTGGTACAAATTTTTTTTTGTTTTAAATTCAATCAGTGCCAATGGTCCGCGCTAAATATTGAACTTTGGGAGTCCCTAATTTAAAAAAGGACGTCCTTTAGGGTCTTTAAATATCTAGTTTGTAGTACGGGTCCTTGTCAAGCTTCATAAGGATGGATTCTTGGAGGAAGTGATTCAGATTATCAAACTCATTTCCGTGTTGTGGATGAATAGAAACTATCTGCTTCATAAAGGGAATAAGGTTGATCCAGCTATAGTTATCAATGAGATTAAAGTTGCATCCTCCCTTAGTATTGCAGCTCTCTCATCAAAGGACAAAGTCAACCTCAATTGTCCTCGGGCTCCATATGTTTTTGCTCCTTTAAACAATATTCCTGCAACTGGTTGGAGCATTATTATTGATTTTGCAAGATCTTGTGCTTATCGAATTCTGAGATTTTTCATCTGTTTTCAAGCATAATCAGTGCAATGCATGCAGTGGAATAAAGATATTTTGATAAGTCAATTGGCAATAACAGGACTAAGAGCATCTTTGATTTGGATTGTTAAATTTTCCCTTTTTATAACTTGGAAGTTAAGGAGTCATTAACCTTAATTTGTTGTAGGGAGAAATGGTTTCATAAGATGGAGAATTGGAAGCAGCATCTAGATATAATTCTTCAGGATATAGGCAACTTATTAAAATTTTTTCATTTTTAAAAGCTTATAGTGTCAAGATTAAGCCATGCTGTTCTTGTTTCTCTTTAGTCTTGTCATTTTTTAGCTGCAGGGTATTAATATGTAACATCATTTGATATTTAAATGAAATTTGACCTTTACTAAAAAAAAAAAACTAATTTTCTTAATTTGAAAAGAAAGTATTTAAAATTGTTTTTTGACTAGAGGTAGTAAATTTTATATTGAACTAGATACATTTAATTTCTTATGTACTGCAAATTTAAAGTGAGTCGTATTATTTATTTCGTATAATTAATTAAATAGTGTAAACTGTTATAATTGTATATTATGTATTTTTTTTAACGGATGGACTATCCTTGCATGAATTTTGAAGAATGAGTTGCATTGTTGATGACTTATGATTAGTGCAGGTTGTTTTATATTTTGTATTAAACTAAACATTTTATTTTAATACATTATTATTATACACAGACTCTAAACTAGCGCTGTTAATAACTTGCAATAATTGATTAAAGTAAGAGAAAGGCTCATATAGCCATAAAAAAACTGTCAGAAATTAATAACCAAGAAGGGCTTATTGTCTGGTGAAGTGGTAACCAGGTGAGCGCGCATTGCCTGCAAATTGAATAGGAGTAAAATGGAGATATATATATATATATATATAGCTTTTTGATTATCTGCTTAGTTCCACTTGAAATTTAATAACAGTCTTTTCTTGCAGGCCATTATTAGTACATGGAAACATGGGGAGCCCAAAGTAGCATCCTAAGTTATTAATTTTGTCATCATGTTGACATCATTCTTATCTACACACCAAAATTGGATTTAATGCTTTGAATCATAATCATACATAAACATTCTTACTATTATATATATGAACAACTCCCATTATATTTTCCACTTTAGTTGAGGAAAGCATACTTTAGAATATATTAATAATAGGAAAAAAATAATTGAATTGATGACTCAAAAAAATAATGGTGATTTTTATTTGTAAAAAAAATAAAACCTAAGCTTCTAGCTAGAAATGAATCATTCAAGATTTAACGGAAGAATCATAGAAATAATAGGACACATAACATAAATACAGGAGTTATTTAAGATTTAACAGTTATTATTTTTTATAGTGGGGCTCACACTATTACTACAAATGAAAAGGATAATGATGTTGAGTTTTTTTTTAATTTTTAATCACATTTTCAAAGTTTATGTGTAGTTTTACACATCCAAACAATATGTGATGCTTGACCCACTTTGAGTAAACATTTATGGGTATTTTTGTACTTTTACCCTAATATCAATGTGGTGTGAAATATAAAATCTGTATCAATTTGTTTTATTTATAAATTGTATATAATAAAAAAATTTTCTAACTTTTCATCTAATAAATAAAAAAATATGTACATATTTGTTTCGGGTTCAATTACGTTTTATGGTCCAAACTGTTTACATGGAATGACCCAACCGATCCTTTACCAAACAACACTGAAACATTGTCATTTGTCAATGACTCGGTGCTTTCCATTAAGGGCCCAACAACACATTGAAAATAAATGAGTTCTCAAAAATTAGTCCGTTATTGTTTGTGTGGAAGAAAGCCCATTCATTGTCATTATCATTAATTAATTACTTATTTGTTTATTAAGTTTTCTTAAATTAAACCATAAAATTTGAAGTAATGACCCTACCTTTGGTAAAACAATGAAGACTCTGACAAGAAGCTGAGTTGGCAAAAAGTATTTCCACATGATGTAGAGATTATTTTAATTTTGGTTATGATATATACTAATATAAATTTAGTTATTTTGGAATCATATTCTTTTCTTTATGATTTATTCAATAGAAAAATGGTCTTAAAAATTTAAAAATTTATAATCCGATCCTCATAATTTAGTTTTTTTAACTTAAGTTTTCGAGATTATAATTTTGCCAATATTGTTATCATATATGTATATTAATTTTACTATATGATCCATATATATTTATTTTTTAAAAAATTATTTTTACACACTTGATTAATATATATCATACATATTCCAAAGAGTGAAAATTAAATAGAATATTGATAAAATTTCAACACCAAATACTAAATTGGAAAATTATAATGATTTAATTGAAAAATTATAAATTGTATATATAGCTTGTTATAATTAATTTAAAAATTGAAGAAAAATATAAAAATATGTATACTTTTTATTATATAAAAAATAAAAAGTGATTTTATATTTGTCAATAAGGACTCGTTATCGATGAGCTGGAATATACGTGATGAATAGTGAGCTGAATTTGAATCATCATATTTTTTCTTTGAAAAAAAACAGAAGAGAAGAAGAACATAATTTCAATCTGCAAGCAAAGACAGGGAATTGTTTTAAAGGAAAAAATGTTCAATACGACGACTAAATTACAAATCGAAGGGCATATAAAATGCCATCAAAGCAGAGCAAATTACAGTCACACGACAAGATTGAACTTAAAACCTGATATAGTTTTTACACCACCACAAGATATTAATTAAAATGTGGAGACTGGATCTCGAGGATGAATATTGATTCAGTTATCTCTTTCGCTAAAGAAGTGGTTAATCGCCGGCATGATCTCCGGTGGCCGTGTTCGGAGGAACCTCCTCAGGCCATGTTCTGCATATCTCTCTCCCTCCTCTGCATTTTCCAACACGCCCATGCTCCGATGAGCCTTGTTAACCCTAAATATATATAATTCAGAAGAAGAAGAAGAAGAAATATCAGTTTGATTCAATATTATTATTAATTAAATCTATGAGTAAATTCGAATATAATGAAAATGAATATACCTAACGTCAGGATTTAAGAAAATGTTCCTTGTTAGCTGAAACACGCACATACCCGTCACGAACGTCATCGCAGCCAACAGCGGATACACCTACACAACAAGTACATCCAATTTTTCGATATTTCTTATTCTAATATAATTTATTCAAAGATCCAATTATTTTGTTACTGAATTATGAGGGGAAAAAAGTCTGATTTATTTTCTTTTTTCTTTAAAGTCAGATTGTCTAACGACTTCTGTAATATATATATATATATATATATATGCGCGCGCGCGCCTGTGACGCAATATATATATAATAAATAGTAAAAAAGTGTATATTAAGGTTTTTTTTTTTTATCTAAAACTAATAGGGTTAAGGTGTAAATCTATCAATGAAGTATTATCTGAGGAGCGTCTACCACAAATATCTTTTAAAAGGGGCAAAAATACCAATGAAGTTTTAAAAAGGGGCATCCACCACAATTTCCGTTAAATCCGTACTAACGCCGTTAGGGATTTTCTTCTCTTATGATTTAATGCCGTTAGTACGGATTTAACGGAAATTGTGGTGGATGTTCCTTTTTAAAACTTCATTAGTATTTTTACCCCTTTTAAAAGATATTTGTGGTGGACACTTCTCGGACAATACTTCATTCACCCAAACTAATATATATATATATATATATAATAGACGTGCATGATTCAGCAGTATAAAAACATATATCATTAACAAATAATAAGAAATGAAAACCTGCACACCATTAATTATAAGTTTATAACTACTAAAAAGAAAGAAGATCATTTAATTAATGATTAAGAGAGAGGCTAGGTTTGCAGGCACAAAAAAGAGAGAGGTTAGGTTAAATACCTCAGGTTTTATCCAACGCCCCATTTGACCAAATGACAGGCTTTTGCTGCTTTTTAGAACTATTAAAAAGGTATTCTTGTGTTCTTGTTAATGACAGGCCAAGAAGAAGATGATCGATTACTATCTCTCTCTCTCTCTCTCTCACGATCTGAATTTCTGTGTACTCAGGTATATATATATATATATATATATAGGGCTTGTTAATTAACTTAGAATTTTGTGTGATTTAGCCAACTTGATTTTTCATGGAATATACATGTTGTTTACTGTGGGCTATGCAAGAAAGAAAAGAATTTGACTTTTTCGAAAAACCAGGGGCTTTGCCTCATGTTTTTAGTATTTAGTTTGCCTTTTGATGATGTGGAAAAGAGTATTATTAACCTTAATAGACTAGATATCTAGGGTTTGACCCGGAATGATGACGCTATGACCAGAATGTTCCATTTGGCTTGGAATATTCAATGATATAATAGGTCACATTAATATGTGATTGGCGAATTAAAGAACGAAAACCAACGAAAACCAGACCACAGTAACATTTTCCTGTTTTTTTTTTTTTTGTAGACCAGCAACATTTTCTTGTTTAGACTTTTGGAAAAAGGGGAATTCCATTATTTCTTTGGATTATAGTCTATTTAGTTTTAGATTGTTTTACTAATATTCCAAAGTTTCCAACCAGGAAAACAGATGAGTACATGCGTAGGCAAATAAGGATAAGAACAAATAATTGTCGTATTGGTAAATGTGAGTGGCCCAAGAAAACAATGGTATATTTGTACCCAAAGAAAAGTATGAATTCGAACCTCTAATTTCATTATTGGCAAAGGAAAAAACACCCTTTAATTTTATCTCATGAAGGTAACTTTTTTTTTTTCTTTCTTTTTGGTTTTTTGACATATCAAGAGGCTGCGTGTGACTTTTTCTTGATCATTAAGACAACTCCATGTGACTTTTTTTTAAGGAAAAAAAAGTGAAAGTGACTATTTTTTCCCCAAAATATTGGAATTACGCGAGTTCATATGATAAATCTGAGTTCGAGTTTGGTTTATAATTTACAATGTCAAATTATGAGCACATAAATTGGTTGAGAAGCATATGGCTTTTAGATGAGACTGCCAACAACTTTTTCTCAACCTCAGCACACACTACGCACAGGTATTGATGTATGTCATTCTTTTCTTTTCGCTTCTTTTCTTTTTATTATATATGACTATCTGATTAGATCAGATTTAATATTATCAGCTCTAATTGGTTGGTTTCTTTCCTCTTTTTTAATGTTAGTGCTTTCACACATGATTTCTTTAATATGGCTATTTAATTAGATTAGATTTAAGTATTATCGGATTCAATTAGAAGGAACTCTTAAAAAAAATGTTTTTGCATTCACATAAACTCCTTGTGTTTAAATGATAGTCTCTTCCCCTGAGACTAATGCTTGTTTGTCCCTTTTTCACATGATGATAAAAATTGTTTCAAGCGCTTTTAGAAAAGTGTGGGCCCAAAGAAAAATAAAGAACCCACCTATTCGGTAGTCTTGAGTAGGACAAATTCGTTTGTTGGGTGGGCTTTGGAGTGGCCCTAAAGTTGTTTGTAGTCTTGAAACTCAGACCCTAAAAATAAAGAACACACCTATTAAATTGTTCAACCCAAAATCCGGCAACCAGATTTTAAACGGAAACCGATTCACACATCTCGGGTCCACAATGTGGTTTTTGGGTCCTTATCACACCCTTGACACTTAATTTGGAGCAAATTAAAGAAATGAGAGGGCCGGGCCTGGTATCTCTAAAAGGCCCGATACAACCGCCCCCAATCCAAAAGGAAAAACCAGTAACGGAATAGTGCTCCCAACCAGAGAAGGTCACAATTTGTGAAGACGCAAAACCGATTCTCACGCCGGATATTCAACAATTTTTTTTTTGGTCAAGGATATTCAACATTTACCAGTGAACGATGAAACACTGGAGGTGCAAACCGAATCGAATGTACGGAGTATGGAGATACAAGTGGCTTCGTCAGGAAACATGGCAGAGGGTGAAGGTGATGTTGCGATGCTGCAGGTGTCCTGATCAAACTGGAATTTCCAGGTTAGGTCCTACTTTCTATTCTTTAATTTTATCTATGATTTTCTTATCCTGGAATTGTCGAGAAGCGGCGTCGAGAACCTTCCCAGTCAGAATTAGAGAGCTGATAAGGAACAGAGATGTTGATATTCTTTTTCTCATGGAAACTCGCGTCAGTGGTGTGAAGCTAAAAAAGTTGTGAGGAGATTGAGCTTTTCAAAATGGATCAGAGTTGAAGCCACTAGTTATGTTGGAGGTATCTTGGTACTTTGGAATGAAGACCGTGTAGATGTTCAGTATACTTCTTCATCCACTCAATATGTTCATGTAGCAGAGAAGAATTTGGAGAATAATCAAGTTGTGTGGATCATGAGTGTATATGTGGAGCCATCGTGTACTCAGAGACATGCACTATTGAACGATCTCATTTCGCTGAGTAACATTACTAGGGGTCCTTTGGTTTGTAATTGGTGATTTTAATACTTACCTATCTGTGGAGGACAAAACGGGGGGGTACTGGCCACAACTTCCAAGTTATGCGCATTTTGCTGAGTGTGTTAATCAGTCGGCCTTATTGAAGTAGATTTCGTGGGGGATAAATTCACTCAGGAAAAAAATTTTCTAAAAGAATGCCTTACTGGGGTTTTATTAATGATCATTTGAATAGAATTTATCCTTTAACCAGAATACAGCATCTGAGCAAGTTTGTTTATGATCATAGACCTCTTCTTGTTAAGTGTGTGCCTGGGAGTAATTTGAGAAATCGAAAGCCACCGTTTTGGTGTCAAGCTGCATGGCTTCTGGAAGAAGGATTTTCTGAAGTGGTTAGATAGAGCTGGAATTCTGGGACATGGTTGGAAAAGATAAACTCCTTTATGATAAAAGCTAGCAATTGGAATAGGTTCAAGGTGGGAAGCTTCTACCAGAAAAAGCAAACAATTATCCATAGAATTGAAGGGATTGAGCGGGCTAGAGTTAGAAGAGATAATCAACAACTTCTTCAAGTTGAACAGGAGCTAAAGAAAGAATATACTAAGGTTTTAGCTGAAGAGGGGCTGGTATGGTTTCAAAAGTCAAAATGCAGCAGGCTAAAATGGGGAGATCGTAATACCAAATTCTTTCATGATTCAGCTATTATTAGACAGAGAAGGAATCAGATAGAAGGACTGAAGGATTTCAATGGTGTATGGGTCTTTGAGCAGAAAGATATGAGATGAATGACTACTAACTACTACAAGGAGCTCTTTATCAGTGAACTTAGGAGATTTCATCCCCCTCATACAAGTGATGTTTTCCCGACTCTAACTCTAGAGGAATTGAGTAAATTGAATGCAAATGTTTTAGGGGAAGAGATAAGGATTGCTATCTTCGATATTGGGGCCTTCAAAACGCCAAGACCAAACATTATTTTCAAGCCTTCTTTTACCAGGAATATTGGAGTATAGTTCAAGATTATGTATACTCTTTGGTGAAAGAAATTTTTAATGACTCCTCAAAGGTTAAGGATATCAACCAGACAAACTTGGTACTTATCCTAAAGATTGATAAGTCGGAATCAATAAAAGATTTCAGGCCTATTTTCTAGCAACAGACTTAAAACAATCATGGGAAAATTGGTTGGACCTTATCAGAGTAGCTTTATAGGAGGAAGACAAAGCAATGACAACATCATTATAGCTCAGGAGGTCATTCACTCAATGCGGAATAAAAAGGGCAATAATGGTTGGTTAGCGATGAAGGTAGACCTAGAAAAGGCCTATGATCGACTAGAATGGCCTTTCATTTATGACACATTGAGGACTGTTGGTTTGGATGATAGATTGTGTAACGTCATTATGGGTTGTACCTCAAATCTTCCGTTTAATTCTTTAGAATGGAGAATGCATTGAAAGTTTCACCTCATCTAAAGGCATACGCCAAGGTGACCCCATGTCTCCTTACATTTTTACTCTATGCATGGAAAGATTGAATCATATAATTCAGCATGTGGCAGATGAAGGGGAATGGAAGACCATCCAATTGAACTCTAGAGGGCCAAAACTATCCCATATGTTCTTTGCGGATGATCTTATTCTTTTTGGTAAAGCCTCAAAATCCTAGGTTGATGTTATGTTGGCCTGTATGGATAGTTTCTGTGCTGTGTCTAGTCAAAAAATGAATAGAGCCAAGACAATGGTCTTCTTGTCTAAAAATGTGCATGGGAGCAGAGCTTTGGGTTTGAGTCAGAGACTGGATATTAGGCTTTCTGGCGATATGGGCAAATACTTAGGAATCCCATTACTTTACAAATAGGCTTCTTACATAACTTATGCACCAATTATTGAAAAGATGCAAAAGAGATTACCAGGTTAGAAGAGAAACTGCTTAAACATGGCTGGAAGAATGACCCTAATTAAAGCTGTTATTGCTGCCTTGCCCTCCTACTATATACAAACCATGCTTATGCCTATAAGGGTGATTAAAGAGATGGAATGACAAAGAAAGAATTTTTTGTGGGGAGAACAAGATGGTAGAAGGAAAACTCATTTGGTATCTTGAGAAGTGGTATCTTAAGATAGAAAGCAAGGAGGACTTGGCATTAGAAATCTCATACAAAAGAACCAAGCCTTCCTAATGAAGCTTTGTTGGAGCCTTATCAGTAACTAGGATGCTTTATGGGTTAAAGTTCTGCGAACTAAATATAACTGTGGTGATTTTCCATTACTAGAGGTCACAAAGAAGAGCAATTCATCCTTAACTTGGAGGGGTATTTGTACTGCTTGGGAGAAATTTAGAAGAGGTTTGGGGAAACAAATTGGTGATGGAAAATCTATGGATTTCTGGTTCAAAAATTGCTCTAATCTAAATACTCCTCTTATTGATACTGTACCAGGATATGAGTGGTTAGTGAATTGGAATGACAACGTAGTAGACTACGTATTACTGGGAAGGGGATGGGACAAAAATAAATTACAGAGATGGTTTGTATTGAAGATAATTGACCATATTACCTATGCTCACCCACCCTATGAGGAGAGAGGAGATGATATGTTCTTTTAGAAACCATCCTCAGATGGTCGTTTTTTTTTAAAATTTGCTTGTTACTTTCTTTTTTTAGGTACTAGTGGTGATACGAACAACATATGGAAGTTGTTATGAAGATGGAGCGTTCCAAAGAAGATAAAGTCTTTTATGTGGTTATTCTCACATTTGCAAGTCTCAAGCTCCTCATGAACAAGTGGAATAAACATATGATACACACAAATTAATTGGTTAACAAAAAAAACATAGGATCATAAACAAGTCTCATTTCCAAGTGTCCAACTCATGATGAATGTAACCCCATCACGGTAATTATATCCAGATTATGAAATTTAAGTGAAATAGAGACTAATAAGACAAAAATCACATTTAGGATCACCCATCTCTAAGAGATGGGGTGTTCAAACAAAATGTTCAAAGCAGAATTCATCTGGTCTCACATTCACTTTCGAATACAATTAGTTGTGCCAAATAATCACATAATAAATATCAGAGTGCGTAACCAAGATCCCGGCAACCACAGGTTACTTATATATATAGAATGGGTTTAAAGGTTTCCCAAGATAAGGATTACATATCCAAAATTTGCTATATACATCTCATATACATACAGTAATCCCAAAAACCAACTAGATAACCAACATCCAAAATACAAAATGTCCCTAAAGCCCTAACCACTCCTGGTTGGTCGCTTCCCTTTCGAGCCACATGCCTTGTCTGAAATATTAGTCATTTGGAAAGAGTGGGATTTAAAAGAATTTCAGTAGTAATAAATCACTCATACAATATATAAACACAAGGCATGTAATGTATCATGTTCACCCGCATCATCAGCAACACAATGATCCATGGCTCGCGCCACAGACGACAGCACTCATGGCTGTATCATAATGCACTATGCCCGCTTGCGCGGTAATCACAATGACAGCTTTCATTGCAAATACTATGCCCGCTTTTGCGGTAATCACAATGACAGCCTTCGTTGCAAACACTATGCCCGCTTATGCGGTAGTCACTATGCCGGCATCATCACAAAGCACAAGGTATCTCAATGCACAATGTATCATAAGGTACAATGCTCCACAATGTATCTCAATGCATCTCAAAGCAGCAACAGCACACAATGCATGATAGGCAAACATACAATACATTTACACAAAGTATAAGAGATGATTCACTACCTAAATCTTTCCTGACGTTCTTTGGCACAGTGGGCTCACGCGTCTGGCAAATATCAAATCCTATACCAAATTAGGGACAACCATTAATCTCTTTTCCAAACACTTATTCCATAATACTCTAAGTTGGTTATCATTTAGGACTCTTTAGGTGGCTAATAGAGGCCTAAACATATGCCTGAAGGGTTAAGAGAAACTACCTTGAAGACCCCTTTTTCGAAGGTGAAACACATATTTTTGGCTGGCTCACTTGAGTGAAGATGACCTCACTCGAGTGATGAGACACTCGTGCTCGAGTGAGAACGACTCTCATATGCGAGTGTTTGACAGTGAGCAACCATCATGGCCAGAAAGTTCTCACCACACTCGAGCACATAGCTTTACACTCGGGTGATGACTCCAAACTCACTCGAGTCACCGAAAGTGCAAGACAAGAAGTGAGAACTCGAGAGCACAAGCAACATCAGAGGGACAAGCTCACTCGAGCATACCCCCTATTGCTCGGGTAAGAGGCATGCACTCGCGAGTGTCAGATCACACTCTTGAGCATTGGCCAGTGAGTGACAACCCGAGAGTAAACCTAACTCTGGACTCATACCATCACTTGAGTGACTACCAACTTCACTCGCGGTTACAGAAGTGCACTCGAGCTTCACTCATAGAACCCAGGCAAAACTTGAAGCAGAAAAGGGAATATACATGCAGCACTCGCGTATGATCTTCCCTCACTCGAGTGTTGTGCATTAGAGACCTGAAATACAGCACATGACAGAAATTTCCCAGATGGTCAAAACCAATCCTAATGGTTTCCAAACTTCTCACAAAGCTTATACACACTTACTCATGCCTAAGAAACACGTTAGCAACTTCCAAAACACCCAAATACCATTTTAAACACAATCTATGCCCTTTGGTCTCTATGACACACAAAATTCCCAAATTCACTCAAATCACTTCCAACATCAAAACCATATCAAATACCCAAAGAACTTCACAATGAACTAATCCAAACATTAATCACTATGAAATTTCATTCATTCCAAAATAACCATAAATTAGGGCAAATTTCCAGAATTCATCAAACTTATCCAAAACTCATAACATATATATCAAAATGCATCAAATGCCTACTTCTTCACTTTGCCAAATCCAGAATCTTGATTCTCCAACTTTCAATTTCGTCCAAGATTACTCACCCAAAATCAAAACTCTCAATGAAATCACCACAATGAAGCTCTCAATGAGGTGCACAACATTAGAGAAGAGGATTTTAAGAAAGAAGGACCATTACTCACCTAAAATCAAAGCTTTCACTTTCTCTTTCCTTTCTTGAGTTCAGCGAAAATGGGGAACGAAGAGAGAGAAAATGAGAGATGGTGAGGTGATGAGGAAGATGATGATGATAAAGTATTTCCTTTCCCAACACACAACCGAATAGGAGAGAGAGAGAGAGAGAAAAGTGAACATTTGTCTTCTAGTGCCATCCAATGGTCCACCAAAGACCCACTTGTCACCATCTTATTACTTCCACAATGAGCTCACACAAGCTTAATGCACAGGATCCCGACCCATATGCAACAAATCTCAACCATTGATTTCCAATCACCAAATGCACATATATCAAATTTACATCATATTTCTCTAAATGTGTTTAATTACACTAATTACAATCAATATCAGAGTCATTAGCCCTTAATCCCAAATTGAGATATTACAATGAACAAGTGGAATAAATATATGAAGAATACAAACAAAGTGGTTGACAAGAAAACAAATATATGACTTGTTTATATATTTATTTCACCTGTTCGTGAGGAGTTGAACATTTACAAATGGGGCGGCTTGTTCATTATCCCATGTTTTCTTGTTATCCAATTAATTTGTGTTATTCATATGTTTATTGTACTTGTTTATGAGGAGTTAGGCACTTGGAAATGGGACTTGTATATGACCCTATTGTTTTTGTTAACTAATTAATTTATGTTGTTCATATGTCTATTTACTTATTCATCAAGAATTGGGCACTTACAAGTCCTATGAACAAGTCCCATTTGCACTACTATTGAACGTTGTTTTAACGTTCATTTTTAGGAACCTTAGACGTCCATTTTAGGGGGGTGTCTATGTGAGTGTTATTGAAATTTTTAAAATAGACATCCGTTTAAAAATAGACATCGTAAGTAACTTACAGATGTTGTAAGCCTATTACATACAACATTTATTTTTAGAAAAATAGGCTATAACATCCTAAATTTCAGTCACCAAAATTCTTTTGTGCCTTTGTGGTATTAAAGGGAATAAAATGGTGAATTAAAGAATACATGAAATGACAAAATAATGTAATTGGAGGTCACACAAAACATGATTATGTTTGAAACACAAATTGTAAAATTTGGATTTGCTGTCAGTGTGTTTTCCTATGTGGCTGTCTGATTGTGTGATGGTTTTGGATAATCAAATGATATCCAATAAATGTGAAATTTTTTAAAATAAAAGTAGACATATCAAGCTTTAATTTGATAGATTTATACAAGTAATTTGGAGCTGTACACAAAGAGTTATGCATTTTTGAAGTTAACCAAGTGAAATGGCAAGTTTCTGTGGTAGTGTCCAATAAATGATAATTCTGGAATGATGTGCATCTAGTTGGCTAAAGAAAATAATTTTCCTTAAAAATAGACTTAATAAGGGTCATATAGCCTTTAGAACCACTGCAATTGGACATCTATAAATAAAGTTGTGAATTTTCAAAGTTTGATGAAAATTCTGTCAGCTTTTAGGCAAGGTACGAAATTAACAAGGCAATGGCAAAAATGTATAGGTAAGATGGTAATCTTCCATAAAAGCAAGATGACTTTTATTTTTCCTTTTTATTGGGACAATGTTCGTCCAAAAAGGAGAATAATAGGGAAAAATAAATATTTAGATAAAAATGGTGTCATGTGGAAGCATTTTTTACCAAATGAAAAAAGATGACATAAAAGTCAAATAATCATGTGACTTTTTGCAATTAAATTATGTTATTCAAGGAAATGGTTGATGATATTTTTAATGATAATTATTCCCTTCCCAAAGGCATATTTCAGTCAATTATTAAGACTGGAGGAAAGAGAAAAGAAACTAGATGGTTGAAACCCAACTGAATGGCATTTTGGTAATTTTTACACAAACCAAGAGTAAATTGGAAAATTGACCAATTACCTCTCCTCCCTCTCTATTAATTGATCCAAACCTGAGAAAAAGAAGAGAAAAATAGAGAAAATGGAACAGGAAAGAGAAAGGATGAATAGTAAAAGTTCTTGAGCTCCGGAGTTAATTTCACCTCCAATTCGGCATTTCCAGCTTCCAGAGTCTTCTCTAATGTTGTTCCTCTTAGTGAAAGTAACATTTCTATGGTTTTAGATTTTTGATCAGAGGTGTTTGATTCTATCTACTCAGAGGAGGTGCTTCCAGAATCAAGAACAGATCACATATTCAAGTTTCGGTAAGTGTATGCTTCAATTTGAACCGAAAATCCTGTGATTTCGTTGAGTATTTCTTAAGTTACTAAAAGCCTAAGATTTTCAGGAAAGATGATTTTTTAAGGTTTGATGTTTATATGATGGTGATTATGATGTTAAAAGGGGTTTTAAGATGATTTATGATGATTCTTGTAGTTAAATTTGTAAGAACATAATCTTGTGAAAATTAGGGTTTTCTGTTGTTTGAATAGGGTAGAAGGAAGGAGATAGATTATGATATTTTTGAGTATTCCATTGAATTCTACATGCCAAATTATGTGGAAAAACATGTGGTTGGGATTTTTGAATGAATATGTTGAGATTATGATTTTTTGGAAGTTTGTGTTCAAATATGCCTGAATTTGTTTTCTGGAGGCAGAGAACTTACAACATGTTTTTTATTAGCCAAACTTGGTCTAAATGTCATGAAATTTTAAAGGTTGAAAGTAGATCTCCTGGTCTTTAATTTGATAGGTAATATAAGCCTTTTGGACTAGTGGATTGAAAGATATGATTTTTCAAAGTTTGACCATGAATCTGGAACAAAATTCTATAGCAGGCTAGCTTTGACGAATTTCCTGGAATGTTGTGGTTATAATTGATGCTCTATGATATTTTTCCCTTAAATTAGACTTAAAGAGCTTTACCTAGGACTTTGAACCCCCTCATTTGGAGTCCTTAGAATAAGTTATGATTTTTCAAAGTTGAGGGTCAAAACTGGTAGATTTGGTTTGACCGTGAAATTGTGACATTTAAAGGGAAATGTAGGAATTCAAGACAAGGCTCACTTTCATGACTCTAATAAGTCATATGGTTATATTTCTAGGGTCATGAGGTGACAAGGAAGAAGAATTTTCAATGGTTGGAGTAAAGGTATAAGAGGAGGACTCAAGACAAGAGGTAGTGAACTTTCCCTATTTGCATGTTTTTGATATTTATGCTTATGTAGTGATGTATGTGATTGCTTTACTTGATTGCATAGAGCATATTTGAATGATGAAGCTCTGTTTCTATTTATGCTATGGCCATGAGTATAATGTGTGAAGCATTGAGCATGCAGAAATGTCATTATGGGGTATGCATCTAGTTAAAGCTAACATGTCATACACATAGCACATATTTTACATGCATTATGGTAACTGTTTACTACTGAGATTTCCTGAATCTCACCCTCCCTAACCAACCATTTAGATAGGTGAAAACAAGAGGTGTGCTAAGAACAAAGAAGAGAACTGCACGAGAGGGATGCAGTGGTGGAATGAAGACGGGAAGATGTCTGCGTTTCAATGTAATGGGTTTAGATACCTAGTAGCCCTGAGCGACTACATTATTTGTAATTATTATGTACAATCCATGTGAGAATTCTTGTAATAAAGTATTTATTATCAGTATTTTTATATTATTTCTGTGTGCCCACCGAATTGCTCACAAGCACTCTAAGAAATGTGGAAATAACATAAGGGTCTTACACAGGCGTTGTAAGTCTTCCATTTACAATGACTGTTTTTTCAAAAATAGGCTTTGTAAGTACGTTACAACATCTATTTTTCCAAAAAGATATGTTGTAAATTTGCCACTTACAATGACTGTTTTTCAAAAATAGATGTTGAAAGTCAATTTTTTTAATATGTAATTTATATTTCCTACCCACAGCCTATATTAAATACAACCAATTCCTAGAAAATATGCATGTACACAAAACAAAACACTACTAAGCAAAGTATATATACATTCAACACTTCATAAATATAATCAAGTGCTCCAAAACTAAATATGGATCAACTTAAATAAATCTAATCAAGTGTCCAAAACTTCTCTAAACCACTACATTATGTAAAAGAAACTTTTTACCTCTAAACCACTACACTATCTCTATATTTAGTATAAGAAACCCAATGCAAGCTTATGGCAATTATGTTTCAAGGAAAAACAAAAGGAAATTAATGTTGCCTTTGATTTACAATCAGAGTTGTTTAATTGCAAGTGTGCATGTACCTCATAAAGGATTCTCTAGGTGGTCTTTGCAATCTTTTGGATTGATCACCTACCCATTCTTTCCTCTTATGATGCCAAGTAATCTTAGCTATATCATTAGGCTTCATTTACCTGAAATTTACATTGCTTTAGGAAATTCACAAGTTCAAAAGACTCAAAACTGAATATATGGATTGTCACTTAGTGAAGAAGTATGCCATTAATGTCACAACTACAACAACAAGAAGTATATAGGATGACTAAATCTGGAGAAAGAGAAAATGAACAACAATGGCAGTTAATTCCATAACTTATGTCACTTGTTACTCTTGATAACTAAGAAAATACAGTGCTAAATTGAAATTCTTGTACCTCCAAATCAACAAATGCAAATGTAGGTTCCACCATCCAAAATTTTGCCAAGTGCCTTGAAACATTTCACCTGCACCTTCACAATCACTAGTAGTGAATGAAATGACCAAATGGTCTGAGATAAGCAGCTCCAAAAATCTGCATGCAATAAAAAATCCTCTATTTACATAGGAGTCCAAGGTGTCCTCTAACAAGTATAATGAATCATTTTGTTGTTGTCACATGGCGTGGCTGTGATATATCTAGTAGTATTAACATAAAAAACAAAAAACCAAGAAAAGAATCCAATATAGTCACAATACAAGACTATACCAAATAAACTATCTCAATCCAAAACTATTGCATTTGGAAAGCAAAATTCACATGTAAGCGGATAGAGACAAGATAAAGGCAAAACCCTACTAATTTCCATAATGCTTCATATGTTGCTCAGATACATGAATACTCTTACCCTAGCTCCCTGCAAAGAAATACATCAAACTTAATGTCCACATTATTGTTGATCAAATATCCAAATAACAAAAAAATGGCCACAAGGTTTTACCATCGATATGGGTGGCAAGTTTTACTTGAATTTGGCTCTTACAACCTAACTGTTACCATGTGGCCTTGTCACCTTACCCCAGATGTAGTGATAATGAGTCCCATTCTTCTTAACCTTGGCTTTATAGATATATGCCATTCTCTTGCCACAATACCATGCTACCTTTCCTTTCGTGTTCACTCTGACAATCTGAATTAGAGATGTGTTAGGGTACTGCTTCGACTTGGACCTGAAAAAAAATATCACCTTTTAGCACATATGTAATATGATAGATCTTAACATGTGAATTATGACCATAAAATTTCTCCCATCTTATTATCTCCCCTCCTTAAAACTTCAAAATGTCTTGGATTCTCAACAACCAACCACAAAACAGTAACAATGAAGTATCACAAATGTATAGTTAAATTACCACAGACATATAAGAGACTATTATCTCTTGTATCCAAGGATTTGGCCTCTCACAGAGTCTACAAATATAGAAAATAAAAAATTAGATGTTAAATGACCTTATCTTGTACAAGAACTTATGAAACTTGATCGAGATGAGGAAGCCTCTCATAAGAGTCTAGAATCACAGTATGCGTTGAATGATCCATTAAGAGGAATCGGAGGTCCAATGACAAGAGCAAAGAAACATACCATGAAGGGGGCCTTACAAGGAGTTATTTTGGATTTTCAAGCCAAGGAGAAGTTGTATGAGGCCCAAGATGCACAACCAAGGGATATCACTTATCCATGCACTAAAAAGTTTGTACTGGTAACAAATAGAGCCTAAATTAAAGAGATAAGTGAAGATAGCTTCTAAATGTGCCAAGAAGGGCTAAAAGGCATACAAAGGCTTAAATAGTTGGGCTTAGATCAGCTATAAATGAGCCTAAGTCGCAAGTGGTAGCCATAAGTCTGTTTACTGCGTATTATTTGAGTATTTAAGTTGTAATGGGCTAGAGGCAATTAATCAAGCACCTATAAATGAAATTTTTATTTGTTTTAAAGAGTCTTAGGTACCATTAATTAATTAATTAAGGCATATTATGGTATTATTAGTTCATCTTTAGGAATTAGCTTTAAAACGCCCAATTATCCTACAATATCCATTAAATTCATTTAAATATGCCCAAATCTAATTTAAATGGATTCTAATCACCATATCCTTTTAATCATATCCTGTAAATATATATCCTTTTATCATATCCTTTAACTCATTTAAAGGATATTCAAATGATTCATTTAGCCTAAAATTCTGATTTTCAGCTATTCAGCCATTATTTCACCAAAACCTGATATCCTTCTATCCAATCACTAGTGTGACATCCCAAATCATCCATGGTCACTAAAGTGACGTTTTCTACCTCCTCCATTCTAAACCATATTGGGCTTTTAAGGTTGTAGTTTATGTTGAGTTTTATTTTCAATTTAAAGTCAAGCATTGTAAGTTCAGTTTTTTAGATTTCAATAAAGAATTATTGAGGCAACTTGCTTGCTTGTATTCTTGTGAGGATACTATTAGGCATAAGAGGTTGATCAACTCTTATGTTTATACTTCAAGTTCTTGGGCCGTATTTCCTTTAGGTGCTGGGTTTCATATACTCAGTGTTCTTTAGAACGGGTGTTCATAAGGTTCTTAGTTTCTAGATCATCTTTGTTATTAATTCACTTCCATATCTAACCTTTCTATAATTTTTGGGTTTTCTAGGATAGGTTCCCATTGGGTCCACATTAGATTGGTATCAGAGCCAGGTTAGACTATGTCCACATCAAAACTTAAATTACATCACCAGAAAAAATTGTGAAATATGAAAAACTTAAGACTCTTGGTGTTTTAGAATTGTCAATACTAGATTATGTATACTTCATGTTTCTTCAGAAAAAAATTATGATAACTTTATCGCAAGTTCTACTAATGATTTTAAGTTTTGACACAAACAAAAATTGCGAGTTTCAAACCCTCTAAGCTACAACTAAAAAAGTTATAACTCATTTCAAATAGATAGAAATTCTATGAAGCAACCAAGTGGAATTACATTATGACATTTATAGACTAAATTATACAAAACCCCCCACAAACTTTGGGTCATTGCATATAACCCCCCTAATATTTCAAATTTTAAATTGAAGCCCTCTAACCTTTGATTTTTTTAACTATTAACCCCCTACAGTTAAGCAACCATTATATTTTTAATAGAAAATACCACATCAGATTATGAGATGACATAATTTTATCAATTACTAATTTCATAAAATCCTCCTGAACAATTACAAATGCATTATTAATTAAAAATTAATGAGGGCAAGAGACATCCTTTAACAAAAATTTAATATTTAAATTATCAAGCTCAATCATCACAAGAATATATTTAACACAAATGAGGACAATTTTATGCCATCAATGCTCAATTAACCCAAAAAAAAAATGATATACAAATGATAACATTTTTATTTTTATTTTTTTAAATATTATTCTTCTAGCTTTTTCCATACAAGAAAGCTATTTTAATTGACAAATGATAGTAATAAACTTAATAAATTTATTAAAATGATTAAAGTAACAACATGAGGTTTATTTATTATAAATCAAAATTTTAAAGGAGTTAAATTTAAATTTTGAAATGTTATGGGGTTATTTGTAACTTATCAAAGTTTAGGGGGGTTATCTGCTACTTTTTAAAGTTCAAGGGGGGGTTTTATGATCTCATAATCTGATGTAGCAATTTCCGTTAAAAAGATAACGGTTACTTAACGACTTGGGGTTAATAGTTAAAAAATAAAATGTCAAGGGGGTTCAATTTAAACTTTGAAATGTCAGGGGGTTATATGCAATTGACCTAAAGTTTAGGGGGGGTTTTGTATAATTTAGCCAAATTTATATTGATAAACGATGGCAGTCATTCGACCACATCAAAATGCTCTTTTGAAAACTAGTAATTATGTAGATATACTTGGATGGTTAACAGTGGCCAAGAAATTTGCGAAAGATTTATTTCAATAACAGGTTTTACATGATCATTACATTTGCAGGTTAACTATTAGCTGAATAGAATAATTATTTCGTTTCGAAAAGGACTACTATTATACATAAGAGCGAAAATAGAATAATTACATGATTGCAATACCTATGAAATTCAAGCAAATGAGGAATAAATTTCATAACCATGCATGGGTGTAAGGAGATGAGGCTATAAAGAGGTTTTAGTGGTAGTGTAAAGCAGTATACAAATTGAAAGAAAAAGTGAAGAGTAAGGATGAAATAACATTAGGGAAGAAATATGAAGAATTGAAGCATACTTAACACTCTCTACTTGGTGCCCTTTCACTATTTTCTTGTCGAAGGAGAGAACCAAATACATCGCTGTGTCTCATAATGTAACCCCCCTCACGGTAATTATATCCGGACTACAAAATTTTAAGTGAAGTAGAGACCAATAAGACAAAAATCATTTTATAGTCCTTCATCTCCAAGAGATGGGGTTAACAATCAAAACATTTAAAACAGAATTCATCTGGTCTCACATTCACTTTCGAATACAATTACCTGTACAGTGAAATCACATGATAAATATCATAGTGTATAACCAAAATCTCGGCAAACCTCGGGTTACTTGTATATATACAACATGGGTTTAAAGTTCCCAAAATGGGGATTACATATCCAAAATTTAATATTTACATCTTATGTACAAATGGTAATCCCAAACCAAAATAGATAACCAATAACCACTAAAGTCTTAGAGTAAACCTAACTACTCCTGGTTGTCCACTTCCCCTTCGAGCCACTCGCCCTGTTTGAAAAGGTTAGTCATTTGGAAAGAGTGAGATTCTAAAGAATCCCAGTAGTAACAAATCATTCATTCAACACGTAATCACATAGCATGTAAATAAATCATTACATAATAGCAACTCAAATCATACTCCACCCTCATCCCCTTTTACCGCCAGGAAGGCACACCGTCCTAACCCGAACCGTTGTTAGCGACTCAGGGACTGTTGGTATGGCAGTGTATACGAATAGCCTTACGGCCACAATTAGCCTTTCGGCCCACATAATCACATATATCACACCCTAACCTCATCCCCTTTTACCGCCGGGAAGGCACACAGCCTTTACCCGAACCGTTGTTAGCGACTCAGGGACTATTGGTATAGCAGTGCTAACACATTTTCACAAATCTTGCAGCATTCAAATTCAACATAAACCAATGATATAGCACACATACAATGTATCACATAAGGTATAAAGAAAGAGACACTACCTATATCTTTCCTGACTGGCTCCAGTACCGTAGCCTCACGAGGGTGAGAGATATCAAATCCTATACCAAATTAGGGACAACCGATCAGTCTCTTTTCCAATTTCTTAATTTCATAATACTCTAAGTTGGTTATCATTTAGGACTCTTTAGGTGACTATCAAAGGCTTAGACATGTGCCTAAAGGGTTGGAAGAAGCTACCATGAAGACCCCTTTTTTGAAAGGTAAAACAGTGATTTTAGGCTGGCTCACTCGAGTGAAGATGACCTCACTTGAGTGATAAGCGACTCGTGCTCGAGTGAGAATGACTCTCACTCGCAAGTGTTTGACAGTGAGCAACTACTACGACCAGAAAGTGCTCAATTCACTCGGGCATGAAACTTTGCCCTCGGGTGATGGCTCCAAATCTGCTCGAGTACCTGAAAGTGCAACATAACGAGTGACAACCCGAGAGCACATGCAACATTAGAGGGACAAGCTCACTCGAGCATACCCCCAGTGCTCGGGTGAGACGACCATGCTTGCGAGTGTCAGAGCACACTCTTGAACAATGGCCAGCGAGTAACAACCCGAGAGCAGCCTTAACCAAGCTCTCACACTATCACTCGAGCAATCCCTTGCTCACTCGAGTGATCATCAACTTCACTCGCAGATATAGAAGTGCACTCGAGCGATCATCATGAGAACCTAGGCAAAACACAATGCAAAAAGGGAAAAATACATGCAGCACTCAAGCATGATCTTCCCTCACTCGAGTGTTGCGCATCAGAGACCAGAAATGCAGCAATGATAGAAATTTCCCAGATGGTCACAATCATACCCAATGGTTCCCAAACTTCTCGCAAAGCCCATTTCCACTTAAAATGACCTAAGGAACATATTGGCAACTTCCAAAACACTCCAAAAACCCTTTCTACCACAATTTATTCCTTTGGGTCTCTATGACACACAATACCCCAATCTCATTCAACTTAAATCCAAACTTCCAAACTATATCCAATACTCAAATAACTTCACAATAGACCATTTCCAACATCAGTCACAATGAAATTCATATATTCCAAAAATAGGCATAAACTAGGGCAAATTTCTAGATTTTCACGAACTTATCCAAAAATCACAAACAATATATCTAAATGTACTAAAGGCTTACCTCTTCACTTTGCCAAATCCAGAATCTTGATTCTCAAATTTTTAGTTTCGTCCAACTCACAACCACCACCTTTCAAGATTTTGAAATTACCAAGTTGAAGCTCTCAATGAGATGCGCAACATTAGAGAAGAGGATTTGAGCTTAAGAGGATCATTACTCACCAAATATTCAAGCTTTCTCTTTTCCTTTCCCTTACTTGTCTGCCGGAAATGAAGAAAGAAGAGAGAGAGATGGTGAGGTGATGCAAATGATGATGATGGTACATACTTCCTCCTCTAGCCATACACACAACCGCATAGGAGAGAGAGAAGAGAGGAAAAGTGGACTTTTGTTCTTTTGTGCCATATCCAATGGTCCATACTATGCCGCATGTCACCACCCTACTCACTTCCACAATGAGCTCACACAACCGCAAGGTATAGGATTCCGACCCATAAACAATGAATCTCAACCCTTGATCTTAAATACCACAAACATTTATACCAAATTCTCATCA
Source organism: Inga oerstediana (assembly GCA_963210345.1). NCBI lineage: Eukaryota > Viridiplantae > Streptophyta > Magnoliopsida > Fabales > Fabaceae > Inga > Inga oerstediana. The sequence goes on from OY723401.1 coordinate 43,908,364, forward strand.
CATTAATCCCAAAAGTGCTTAATTACACTAATACAATATATCTCGAAATCATTAGCCTTAATCCCAAATTGGGATATTACACATAACATCGTCACAATCTAAGAAGGCAAAGATTTTATGGCATATTTAGGGTTCTTATTAATGGCATGTTATGTTTCGGTTTCCTCTTGTTTACTCAGTGTTCAAATTCACGGTCTTTCGGTCTAGCTCTCCAAGTCATGGCCTTTGCTTAGGCTTCCAATGGTGATAACAAGATTGGCCGACAGTGGTAGTGAGTGGTAGAGGAGAAGTGATGGTCATCTCAAGCTCAAGCTCAAGGTGCCCTCTACTTTCAATGCCACGGCTCCCTTTCTTTTTGAGAAGAAGCTGTCCTTCTTTCCAGATAAGCCAAAATTTCAAAAAAGCCACCGCCTCCTTTTTAACTTCTGTTTTTTTAAAACAGATGTTAATTAGTGACATTCAAAGTAGTTTTTGTAGTAGTATTACAAGTGTCAAACTCTTCATCAACAAGTGGAATAAACATATGAACAACATAAATTAAATAAGTCTCATTTGAAAGTGTGCAACTCTATATGAACAAGTGGAGCACACTTACACCTTTGAAGAAATAGGGAAGGGAATAAAATAGTGTAAGAACTTCAATTTCATCATGGCAATTGACAATAGACAAAGAATTTTCCTTTTTCATCCAAAAAGCTCAACAAGTATCCATAATTTTGGGAAGAATTTTTGACTTTCAACAAATTGACAAGCGATAGTGAAGGCGACAACAATGATAAAAGACACACCAAAACTGGAGTTGGGTTTTCAATTTCATGCAAACAAACCTTCCTCTTAAACTGTTAAGACTGGCAGGCATAGTGGAATATTTTTTAAATTTCACTAATCCCAATCGCAGATCTATCAACATCATTTTTTTAACAGAATATCAACAGTGTTTAAACCGAGTTAGAAAGAATCATATCTTTCTTTTCCTTTTGAGTTTTCGATCTTCAGAGTCAACACAACTCTCATATGTACATAAGTTTTTCTGCTCCATTATTTTTTTAAGCCATGAGGGCTATATTAGAATTTCAAAATTAATATTGATTAATTTCAAAATTAATTAACCCTTACCTATCTTGATGAGCTAATTAAATAAATTTGGTTTAATTAAATCTGTCCAACAGTTTTCATTTAACCTATTTATTTAATCCGAATAAAGAGCCAATAGATTTAATTTATCTTCATAAATTAAATTTGAGATACTATATATCTATCATGTTAGTTATTAAATTTAATTTATCTTAATAAAACTAATATAATAATATATATATATATATATATGTGTGTGTGTGTGTGTGTGTGTGTGTGTGTGTGTATAAACATGTATTTAGAAAATACATATATATATATAATATTATTAATTTTATTTTCATGAATTTTATATTATATATATAAATATAAAAGTAGTCCACCCTAGATTAAATATTTTCTCGTGTTGGGCTACTCTTGTGTGCGACCCTGTAGGCTCATACGAAGTTGGCAGTGGGCCAATAACTGTACTAACCCACAAGTCGCAAGTGGCCTCTAGTAAGACTTTACAACTATCCAATTCATATGAGGATCGTTAACATGATGCAACCTGTAATACAACCATGTCACGTCCTTTTTGCCACATGATATTTCGGTCAAGGATGAGGCATGGATGATGTCATCCTCCTATTCCTGACCACTACTTTCCTGATTCCTGAGTAGTCTGACAATAGAAATGGAAACTCCTTTACATCGTAGTATGGCTATACATTTCTCAGACTCACTCATCAAGGGGCCCGGTAATATCTCTTTACTAATGTGAGGGACAAATTCCATCTTGACTATTCACATTCCATTGCAAGAAAAACTACCAAACCCGATCATAGCTTTTATCATCACTCGGTCAAAGGTGACTTTTGACTAATTCAAAGCTTAGCAACTCTCATGTAGGAATCCATGATGACCTTAGGTTAAAGGGCATTGTGACGTGGTTGTACATGAGATAAGCTTATGACTTGATTAATGTAGCTTTTTCATAGCAGGTCGGTCTAGTACATTGTACTCTTACAAGTGCCTAAGACTTTGATTCATATTTCTATATCTTATCAAAGTCATAACAGTCTTATTTCATCTCGACTCCCGCATAGATGACCAACCAAGGACATTTAGGACAATCTTTATGATTTATCTAAGGATACAGTCATCACAGTGAACATGTAAATAATATGATAACATAATGGAGAAAATTCATTAAATTAATAATGTTCAAAGTATAATGATTGGCCCGTAGGGCACAATTTCTAATAAAGCCGGGGTTGTAAACACGTTGTTTGGCCTTGGATCGTGTGCACATAACACGAGTTAGTATCTAACATGGCATGGTGTATTGCAAATTTATTATCACATCGTATATGATTGATTGTATGTTACTACTAAGATTCTTTGAATCTCACCCTTTCTATAAACATTTAAAGTTTTCAGCTTAAAACAAACGGCTCAGAGGGCAAAATCGTAACTACCGGCAACGGAAAGTTCAAGACCAGTACAAGAGGAGACATTGGTTATCTGAAGGTGTTTATCATTTTAAGGTTTGTAAACATTATGTAAACTCCTATGGGGAACTCCTGTAATATAATCAAGCAACATTGTATCAATAATATCATTATTTTGATGTTGTTCCTGTATCCCCACCGAACTACATAATTGCTACTCTGATTAATATCGATAATAAGTGGTATGTAAGGTGGGGTGTGACAATTATACATGGACTTTTGGGACAAATTTACATCTTAAGAAAAATGACGTGGATGACATGTGGACTGTCAGCTTAGCATATTAGGTCAATTAATAGTAAAAATTAACTAAGATAACAGTTAGGATAAAATTGCTCTTTTTTTTGAAACTTTTGTGGCAAATAACCCCTGAAAAACCTTAGAGGCGAAATTGCCCATCGATGAAAACTTTTGAGGCAAAATTGCCCCTTAACCCTTGTGACAAAAGTACAAGAAGTTGAAGGAAAGAAAATTATCTTTATGAAAAAGCCAAAATAAATGGTTAAGATGGGAAAAGAAAATCAATAGCACTACTAGAAATTCACGCATATATAATGCTTAATAAATAACGGTTAAAGCAAATAAACATTATATATGTTGAGATGGAGGTTGCGCAAGAATACATAATGGTTAAATCTAATGGTTAAACATGCGCACCATGTTAGACCCTTATCTTATTTCCCCATTTCTCAGAGTGCTTGAGCACAGTTCAACAAGCACACAGGGATAAGCGGAAATATACTGATAATAAGTACTTAATTATAGGAATTCCCCATAGGGATTGTACATAATAATTACAAATAATGTAGCCGCACAGGGCTACTAGGATGTCTAAATCTGTTACAGTAAAACACAGACATTCTAACGTCTTCATTCCATTACAACATTTCTCTGCATGCAATGCTCTTTTTTGTTCTCAGCACGCCTCCTATGATCACTTATCTAAATAGTTGGTTAGGGGAGGGTGAGATTCAAAAGAATCTCAGTAATAAATAATACTAATATGTATGCAAGATAAGCGCTTAAAGCATGACATGCTCACCTTACATAAACTCATGCTAACATAATGACATATCTCAGTACTAAATGTTTCAAATAACATACTCATGGCTATAGCATAAATAAAAATAGAGCTTCAATTATTCATATATGTTTCACATAATCAAGCAAAGCAATCACATGCATTAGTACACAAGAACAAATATCAAATGCATGCAGGAGAGGTAAGTTCACTACCTCTTGTATTTGAGTCTTCCTCTTATACCTTTTCTTTTCCTACCATTGAAGATTATGCTTCTTCTTGACTTCTCATGGCCATAAATAAATAATGACATTATTAGAGCCATGAAATTGAATGTCCAATGGGCTACATGGGCCTTTAGGACATGTCTCTTATATTTGGCCCACTATTTATGACATTTCAACATAATTGCCATAAATTTGTAGGTTAGTCCAATCTGCCAGTTTTGTTGACCAGACTTTGAAAATTCATAATTAATTCTATAAAAATCCAAATGGGTTGGTTCTAGGATCTATAAAAATATATTTAAGTCCTCTTTCAATGAAAAATATTACAGAGTACCAATTATAGCCACACAGTGCCAGAAAAATTTGCCAAATCCAGTATGCCACAAATTTCATTCAAAATTTCGGGTCAAATTTTGAAAACCCATAACTTTCAATCTATTGATCCAAATGGCTTATACTACATATCAAATCAAAGCCTAGGATGTCTACTTTAATTCTGTATACTTTCATATTGTTTTGACCAAGTTGGCCTAAATCAAAAACACGTTGCAAGTTTTCTGCTCCAGAAAATGAATTTAGGTATATTTGAACACTAACTTCCAAAATCATCATAATTCATCATAAAACCTCTTTTAACCTCATAATCACCATTTAATCATGATTAATCAAAATTTGGGCATCACCTCCCCTTAGGGTTTGGCATTCCCAAATCACAAATTAATCTAAAACAAAGCCACAAATCAACCACAACAACATCAAATACATTGAATCAACCAAGATAACAAGGTTTTATGGCTTACCTCTTATTCCTCCTCTTTCTCTCTCAAAACCTTATTCTTTCTCTCTCCTTTCCCTCTTGATTTTGCTTGCTACACATATTTCAAGAGGGAGAAGAGATTAGGAGAGATGTACAAGAGATTGACGATGTAACCCCCTTCACGATTAAGGCTGAGATTTACGTTCATAAACACATAATTAAGTTTGAATTAGAGACCGTAAGATGATTTGGGACTTATTCAAATTAAACTTCCCAAAATCAGGGTTTTCAAAAACTTTTACAAAACCTTATCACAGCAGTCTCATATTCATCTTTCAACACTTAAATGGCCTATACAGGTTGGTTTCATTCATACATATCAGAGTATAGCATAAATTCTAGACACACTCGGGTTCTATTAATTACATAAGGGTTTACATAAAGGCACAAAGCCCACAATTCATACCCTTTACTTGGGGATTACACAAAAATACACTATACATCCAAAATATACAACTATTTACCACAAAATATCCAACGAATTTTACATTGATAACCATTAACCAAAATAAACTCCTAAACTGGAGCTCTAACTGCTCTTCGTCGCCTGCTTTCCCTTAGTCCTTTAGCCCTGTCTAAAAATTGTGTTTTTGGGATAGTGAGATTCTAAAGAATCCCCGTAGTAACAAATCACTCATAATATGCACAACATCAAAGCATGAAAGTAAATCATCCATACAACAGTTGCAATGGCTGGGGTAGGTATCATGGGCATCGCCCCCTACGATGGCTCACGTTGAACTACTTGCTGTATTGCACATCCTCATGAACATATCACATATCACCACAGCTGGGATCCATATAAAACATTTCACAACACAACCCTACAGGCTGGATACTCAACATAACAGGCAGCCCTATGGGCTGGATCTTAAATAGGAATCCACGATTCCATAACACAGCCTCGGCACTTACAGCGATAGATACAACGACCGGGGTAAGTATTATGAGCATTGTTCCCTATGACGGCTCACGCTAAACTGCTCGCACTGTAATGCCCTATGGCTGATAACAAATTCACAATGATAAACATGCATACCAAGTATCATACACAACATGAGAGAAAAGTCACTACCTGAGTCCTTCCGTGCGTGTCCTGACGCCGGTCTCTCCCGAGTAGGGAAAATGTCAAATCCTATATTCATAATTAGGGATGAAGAGTTATACTCTATTTCAAGACTTAATTCACTTCATAACACTTAATTTGGTTATCAATATTGCTCTTTTAGAGTCATTAAATACCCTTAACAAAACTCCTAAATGGTTGGAAGAACTATCCCAAAGATCCCATTTTGGAAGCACAAAAACTAATTTTTTACTGCTGCACCTCGAGTGAAAATGGTCTCTCTCGAGCATTGGTACAATCACTCGAGCACACAAGACCTCACTCGAGCATTGTACGGACATTACCTCAAGTGCTAGAAAGTGAGGACAGGAAGTGCTTTCCCAAGAGCACAAAAACTTTCAAGGAAGAGGATCACTCGAGTGAAGAAGACCTCACTCGAGTGAGAACTTAACACTCGCAAGTGTTAAAGCGCACTCTTGAATTTTGGACGCGAGTGACAACCTGAGACAATAGATCAGCTGAAAAATACACCAGCACTTTTGTGAGAGGAGGCTCACTCGAGTGAGAACCCTCAACACTTGCAAGTGAGGCAATACTCTTGCCTCTTGCCCGGAAGTGCAACATGAAAACTGAAGGCCAGAGGGGAAAATACACTAACGCACTCGAGTGAGCTCATCCTCACTTGAGTGATGTTCTTTCCTCATCAAGTGAACTTACTCTTACTCGAGTAATGTTATCAGAAACTAGAAAACGCAGAAGGTAAGATAGCACTTCCAGAATTTTTACCAAGTAATCCAAATAAACCCAAATACCAAACCAAAGCTACTCCCACACAAAAACATCCAAGAAATTCAATGGAATCATTAAAATGACCAAAATCCTACTCCATTATCATACTTTGGTTTGAATCAACACAAATTATCAATTTTCCTAAAATCACTAAACTTAACATTTCAACCTCCAACCAATCTATCTATTCAAAACTCACTCAAAACAACTTTTCCACAACTATATCATGTCAAACTACCCAATGACCCGTATTTTCAAAAATAGGGCAATAATCCCAAAAATTCTAAACTTATTTATTTGGCATGAAACTTAGATAGATAGATAAGTCTCACTTACCTCTTTTACTTTGCCAAAGAAACTTCTTGATCCACCAACCTTCAAAATTTCATGTGGCACAAATCAATACCAAATAGGCACACTATACACATCAAAATGAAGCTCTTCATTCAAGGAACAACATTAATGAAGAGAACTTGAGCATTGGAGGCCATTTACTTACCCAAATCACAAGCTTTTACTTTCTCTTTCTTGCCTAACAATGGCTGATGAATTGGAGAGAGAAAATGAGAGAGATGGAGTGAGGAAGAAGAAGCAATCATCATTCCCCTTCTACCCATACATGTCTAGCCGAAAAGAGTGAGAGGAAGGAGAGAGAAATATTTAAAAATTCAATTTGACTTTCCCATACTCCCTTCACATGTAAGCTTGCCAAGTGTCACACTACCATTGGCTCTCATAAAGGTAAACACCTAATTAGCCACTTAATCCCTCCATTAGCCATTTTAATTATACATCTCATTTTCTCTTAGCTAGTAATTAATTTCTCCCTTAATTACTAACACATGACCAATAATTCCATTCTTCCAATTTTCCACTAATTATGACATATTAATTAATATTACCATAAAACACATAATTATCCACAATAATTATGATTATCCCTTAATCAAAAATTGGGATATTACAGACGACAAGAACAAGTGAATTCTACAACTAACTCACCTTGATCTTGCTCCTTGCTCCTTGCTGAATATATATTGAGACTAACAACCTCAAGACATACATCCCATTAGGTATTACTGCCCCATACAAACATGTATATTAGGGCTTACTGCCAACATGAGTGTGTATTTGCCATTATGATGCCCTGCTACACTAGGGCTCATTCCAATCTCTGCCTGCATATTGCACTATTGACCACACAATTCATGTTACTATAAACCTCAAAGTTTGCATCATTATAAACCACACAGCCATACATGTCACTATATTGTAGACCACACAGTTCACCATACAGCCACAACATACATGTTTTACGCCTAGCTACTCGACTGCAACTAGTGCTGCGTAACCTACCGCCTGACCATATCGGGGTAAGAGCTACCCAATCATAGACTGATTAGTCACATCTTTAACATGCTCTGATGGTCTACCTTACTACTCAAGGCAAATCACTATATACCATACATGCTATGTCATTGTAGACCACATAAGTCACAATACTGTAGACCACACAACAAATTAAGCTTTGAAAGCCAAAGCTTATATGTAACCTCCCAGCACTACTCATAGGTGCTCTCATGTTCGCAAACTATCTCCCTGAGTGGATCTAAATATCAATACCGAGTCTATCACAGCTAATATAAATACTGTCAATAATTCAATGCTATGAAAAATTATCCCTCAGGAGAAATTCTAAGCAAAGGCTTCTGTCTGTCATCATATGAATGGCCTCAACGCCAACATATTTCGTGTAACCCCCTGCCTTAATTAGCGTAATTAAGATTCAATAACATATAGTAAAAAGGGGTTAGAGACCGTTGGATAGCTCAAAACTCATTAACACACCCACCAAGTGGTAGGGACTTTCAAAATTTTCAAAACTTCTTTCCTATTCCGGTCTCAAGTTCAATTATCGAATATAATCACTTGTGCAGTTAATTTACATTCATTCATATCAGAATATCTAATAGCAATCCTGGTAACCCCCGGGTTCCATTCATTTACAATGTGACCCCCTTCCGTAATTATATCCGAAATATGAGATTAAAATGAAATAGAGACCACTAATAATCAAATAACAATTTCAAACCCATATACCAGACAGGATTTTCACAAATAACTTTCGAAATCTAGTTAATATGGTCTCATATTCACATTTCGAATACAATCACTTCACACGGATAATCACATTCAATATATAAATCAGAGTGCACAACAATATCATCCCGGCAACTGCCGGGTTCATACCTTTACATAGGATTCATAGGGCACATTCGCCCTTTACAATTTATCACAATGGGGATTACACAAAATCATCTCAAATACATATCCAAATACTTATCCCAATTAACCAAATATACATTCGAAACATGTATAATATCCAAATATATATAATCCCAACAATAATGATAACCAACTACCAAATTGACAACCCGAAGGAGTCTTCGCTGCCCTTGGTTGCTTCTTGCATCCTCGATCCACCTACCCTGTCTAAAATGTTGGTAGGGGGTGAGATTCGAGAGAATCTCAGTAGGATAACAATATCAATATACACGTACGATAAATGTTTAATGCATGACATACTTGCATCACACAACTCATGATAACATAATGACAATTTGTAAGCTCAATGCTTCGAACAATATACCTATGGCCATAGCATAAATTGAAACATAGCTTCAAATCACACATAATTATGCAAAGCAAAGACATGCACCAACACACACTAAAACAGATATCAAATACATGCAGGAGAGATATGTTCCCTATACTTGTTCTTTCCACGTAAGCTCCAACACCGCTTACTCACGATCAGAACGAATATCAAACCACGTTTAGGGTGAACATCAACCCTCTTCCTCTTTCCCAAACCAATTCTTTGATTCTTCATCTTTCCAAATTTCCTCAAGCTATCAAACACCTCCAATCAAGAATGTAAAACCATAGAGATGAAGCTTTCATCACTATGAACAACTTTATAGAAGAGTGTTTAAGCTAAAGAGAACAAGACAAGGCTAAAACATCACCTTTCATTTTCTCTTTCTTCCCTTAAACATGGCGCCATGGAGAATGAAGGAGAGAGAGCATGAGATCAGTTTTGGCTCCCAATTAGCCCACTTAACCGACCTAAAAGGGAAGAGAGGAGAGAGGGAAGAGTTTGACATCTTGACCCAACTAAAGGTCCACATTTTGCCACTTGTCTCAATCTCACCACATCTCCTATGAGCTCACATGCATACAAGCACATGGGATTCCACCCTTTGATCTATCACACAAATCAATCCTAACCATTGATCTTGAAGTTACCAATGAGTTTCCTCTTCGGTAACTGACCAATTGGTTGGTAACTTTACCGTTTTGCCCCTGATTATGGCAATCAACTTGGAATTACCATCAAAATCATTTTCTCATTCATTTACACCATATATATGCCCTCCCCTTTATTTTCATTCAATTTAGATGTTAATCCATAATTAAACTGAAATACAGGGTTTGGGCACTGCTCACAACACATACGAATCACATCGGGTGCCAAAACACGCCATAATCTCCACTATTCTCAGGCTTATTCACTAGCCCCAAGTCTCAAAATTCGGGGTATTACACATAGCAATCCCGGCAACCCCCGGGTTCCATTCATTCACTCCAAGGTTTACAATTCACATATAGGGGATTACACCACTATGTTCAACTACTAATTACAACCCAAAAATAATTTACAAGACCTCTGTTTAACATGATTAACCAACATATCCCAAAAGAAAATGTCCCTATAGGGTTCTAACCACTCCGGGTCTCACGCTTCTCCTTGGAGTCACTTGCCCTGTCTGAAAGGTTAGTTTAAGGCAAGAGTGAGATTCAAGAGAATCCCAGTAGTAACAAAACATTTATACTATACATAAGCACACAGCATGTAAGCAAATCATCATATAGCGGTAGCAGCACAAATCACACTCCACCCTCATCCCCTTTCTCCGTTGGGAAGGCACACTGTCCTAACCCGAACCATTGTTAGATACTCAGGGACTGTTGGTGTGGCAGTGCATACATATAGCCTTATAGCTCATATAGTTATTCAGCTTCCACAAATGGCCCGTCGGCCTTCACAAATAGCCTTTCAGCTTTTCACATAATCACAAAGTCACACCTCATCCTCATCCCCTTTCTTCGCCTGGAAGGCACACAATCCTTACCCGATATGTTGTTAGTTACTCAGGGACTATTGGTATGACGGTGTTTACGTATATTCACAATGTTGCAGCATACGAATTTATCACAAATCAATGATAGTACACACATACAATGCATCACATATGGTACGAAAGAAAAGTTACTACCTCGTTCCTTTCTGACGTTTGTTGGCTCAGTGGGCTCACGAGGACGACAGATATCAAATCCTATAACCAAAATAGGGACAATAGGTCAATCTCTTTTCCAAGTTTCCAAATTTCGTAATACTTTATGTTGGTTATCATTTAGACTCTTTAGGTGGCTATAATAGGCCTAACCGTATCCCTAAAGGTTGGAAAAAACTACCCAGAAGATACCTTTTTCGGATGCAAAACACCACTTTTGGGCTACCTCACTCGAGTGACAACCACCTCACTTGAGTGATGCCCTCAGTTGTGCTCGAGTCCCAGTGAGTGAAACACAGAAAGTGTTTGCCCAAGAGTAAATCGTCAAAATATCTCTCACACTTACTCGAGCACAAGAAGCTACACCCGAGCAATGACCTCAAGTGTACTCGAGCACCAAGAAGTGCAACACTAAGAGTGTTTGCTCGAGAGCACAGACTACTTCCAGGCAATACCTCACTCAAGCATGCCCATGCGCACTTGAGTAGAATCATATCTCACTCGTAAGTCAGGAAGTGTGCTTGCGGTTTCTGCCTAAAGACTTAACCAAAATGCCCAGAAATTCATATCGTGCTCGAGTGAGATCCTCCCTCACTCGAGTGATGCCTATCAGATGCCAAATCATAGCAACTGATATGGTTTTCCAGAATTTACCAATTTGCTACCAATGGTCCTAAGACTTATACCACAACTCATTCTCACTTATTTTAACACAAAGAACCCATTGGTAAACCCAAAACAACCAAATTTCACTCAAACAACACATTCCCATCTCTAAGTTACAAAATCTCCCAAAACCACAATTTACCAAACTTCCTCTTTCAAATCCAAATCAAAACCATTAACTCCTATACATTGTTTGACATCTATTTCACCACATTACATCACTTAATTCATATCTTCTAAAACCACAAGAAATCAGGGCAAAAATCCAGAATTTATAAAACCAACCCAATGGCCAAAACAATAACACCAAAATACATCAAATGTTTACCTCTTTCTTTCCCAAATGTGGTTTCCTTGATTCCCCAACTTCTCAAACTTCACAATCTCTCAAATATCACCAATGAAAATTTTCAAACCATAGAAGTCAAGCTCTTAACTTCTAGAACAATATCAATGAAGGGTGGTTAAGCATATGAAGTAATTTACCTTCATAAATTTCAAACCCTTCCTTTCTCTTTCTTGCCTAGTTCACCGGAAATGGAGGAGGAGAGAGAGTTGATGATCATGAGCTTTCCCTTACTCCTAAGCTCTCCATCGGTTTTTGAGAGAGAAGAGAGAAGTAACAATGCTTGAAACTTTGACTTAATCACATGGTCCATCTTTTGCCACATGTCACTATCTTGTGCTTCCTTCAATGATTTCATATACTCTCCAACACACTTGATTCCACTTCTTGTTCTCTCAATTCTAGCCATTGATCTTGATTACTAAGGAGTTTCTTCTCCCGTAACTGACCAATCGATCGGTGAATTTCCAATTTCGCCCCTGATTATCATAACCTTTGCCTAATCATCACTATACTCCAATATAAACTTAAACTTTGCTTACAACATGTTTACAATAAGATTAACAATAATTACATCATTAAGATCATAATTAGCCCTAAATCACAAGTTAGGATATTACATTTCGTTTCTCAAAGAATATTTACTTGTCATGGCCATCAGCTTGATATGGCTTTCTCTTATTCTTCACAGAGAGAACTTCTTAATTCGTATATTTCTGGGAAGGACTCCACTGTTTAATGTATCCTTATGTTAGCATACCCAATATTTACTGTATTGAGTCAGGTTTAACTTCCTGACCCTGCCCAGTACCTATACCTTTTAGTATCATCACCTTTATGTTTTACTACATGGAAACAAGAAAGAGGTAAACTTCACATAACACAAGGGCATATCTATCATTTCACAATGTATTGGGTATACAGATACTCCTGTAATAACACATAACATATGTTTACAGTAGACAAGGAAAACTTGTAACAACATAAAACCTCTGAAATATTGCACAATATGTGCTTGCCCTTTGTGTTACATAACATAATATGTTCATATAACTTTCTAGGGGTTCACCTATCATAACATTTCCCTAGGTTGAGCATACATAACTTTCATGTACCTATGTCAAAATGCAAATACTGATTCTATTTGCCCTTGACTACATGTACCCTAAGACTACTTTTGTCTCAAAAATCATGCCAGCTGTCTTCGGTTGACTAAATACTGTGTGTGGAATGCATATTAGTACCGGTACATATACTCGAACAAGTACCTGATATGTTCCATGATTGATCAATGTCCCCCTACTGATGAGCTCATTAATGATACCAATCTAAAGTGAGGCTAATCTATTGGCCTTGCTTGTACTTCCTTGGGTTTCACAATATCCTTAGATTGGTATTGTAGTACCCGCTGTCTTCAGGTATTCACTGTTCCTCAGGACTAGTTCACAGAAGGGGGTGATTCACTTCTCTAGGTCTCCTTTCTATGCTTATTTCTTTTTACCATAAAATCAAGATCTTATCAGTATATTGTCTTGTTGCCAGAACCACCACTCTGATACCAAAATATCAAACCCTTATCCTATTTCCCCATTTCTTAGAGTGCTTGAGCATAGTTCAATGGGCACATAAGGATAAGCGGAAATATACTAATAATAAGTCTTGATTACATGAATTCCCTATAGGGATTGTACACAATAATTACAAATAATGTAGTCATATAAGTTTACTAGGGTGTCTAAACCTGTTATAGTAGAACTTAGACATCCTTCCGTCTTCGTTCCACTACAGCATTTCTCTGCGTGCAGTCCTCTTTTTTGTTCTCAGCATGCCTCTTATGATCACCTATCTAAATGGTTAGTTGGGGGGTGAGATTCGAGAGAATATCAGTGGCAAATAATACCAATATGCATGCAAAATAAGTGCTTAATGCATGACATGCTTGTCTTACATAAACTCATACTAACACAATGACATATCTGCATACTCAATGTTTTAAACAACATACTCATGGCTATAGCATAAATAGAAATAGAGCTTCAATCATTCATATATGTTCCATATAATCAAGCAAAGAAATCACATGCATCAGTACACAAGCATAAATATTAAATAAATTTAGGAGAGGTAAGTTCACTACGTCTTGTCTTTGAGTCCACCTCTTGTACCGTTTCTTTCCCAACCATTGAAGATGCTTCTTCTTGACTTCTCATGGCCTTAAATAAATATTGACATTATTAGAGCCATGAAATTGAATGTCTAATGGGCTACATGAGCCTTTAGGACATGTCTCTTATATTTGGCCCACTATTTATGACATTTCAACACAATTGCCAAAAAATCGTAGGTTAGCCCAATCTGCTAGTTTTGTTGACTAGATTTTGAAAATTCATAATTAATTCTATAAAAATCCAAATGGGTTGGTTCTAGGTTTTATAAAAATCTATTTAAGTCATCTTTAATGAAAAATATTACAGAGTACCAATTATAACCACACAGTTCCAGAAAATTTGCCAAATCTAGTTTGCCACAAATTTCATTCCAGATTCAATGTCAAATTTTGAAAAATCATAACTTTCAATCTAATAGTCTAAATGGCTTATACTACCTATCAAATTAAAGCCCAGGATGTCTACTTTATTCTTGTAAAATTTCATAGCATTTCAACCAAGTTTGACTGATAAAAAACACATTGCATATTCTCTGCCTCCAGAAAATGAATTCAGGCAGATTTGAACACTAACTTCCAAAATCATCATAATTCATCATAAAACCTCTTTTAACCTCATAATCACTATCTTAATCATGATTAATCAAAATTTGGGTAGCACCTCCCCTTAGGGTTTGGTATTCCCAAATCACAAATCAATCCAAAACAAAGCCACAAATCACCCACAACAACATCAAACACATTGAATCAACCAAGATAACAAGGTTTTATGGCTTACCTCTTGTTCCTTCTCTTTCTCTCTCCTTTCCCTCTTGATTTTTCTTGCTACACATATATTTCAAGAGGGAGAAAAAATTAGGAGAGACGTACAAGAGATTGACGACAAGAACAAGTGAATTCTACAACCAACGGACCTTGATCTTGCTCCTTGCTCTTTCTCTTTGTTTTTGCTTCTTGAAACACTCCCTCTCTCTCTTGCTTCTTGATTCAGACGAAAATGAGTCCTTTGGGAAGAGGATAAATGCTCTCAAAATATCCTCATCCACCTCATTAAAAATAATATATTTTATTGCATTTTTGTCACATGATTTTTTACTAATGACTTCATCTTTTTTATTTGGTCATAATGTTCCCACATGGCTTGTTTTATGGCCCAATATTTAATTTCCCTTCCCTTTTCTCTCTCCATAATTGACATATATGTGGCCCTTGGAGGAACTAAAAGGGCTCTTGAATTATCTTCATCCATCTCTTGATTTAATGGCCATAATTCAATTACTTTACTTTTAACTTTTCAACCTAGCTTTTGGCATATTCATCTCAAATATCAATTTCCCTTCTTGGCTCCCTTTTTGACCGAAAGTCATCCCAATTAAAGGGAAAAATAACTAGCTTATTGTTTTATTGGTCAAATGATCATTTTGCCTTTACATTTTTTCCATATCGCACTTTACTGAAAATCTGGCAGAATTTTCATCAAAATTTGAAAATTCATATATTTATTTACAGAGATCCAATTGGTGTGGTTTCAAAGGCTATGTGACCCTTATTGAATCTATTTTTAGGTAAAAATATAGCATTTAGCCAACTGAAAGCTCATAATTCCCAGAATTTTCATTTTTGGACGCTATCACAGAAACGTGCCAGTTTTACTGTGCTAAATTCAAAAATACGTAATTCTTTATGTACAGCTCCAAATAACTTATATGACCTATTAAATTAAAGCTTGATAAGTTTATTTTTATTCTGAAAAATTTCACATTCATTGGACATCATTTGATTATTCAAAACCATTACACAACTAGACTACCAAGCAGGAAAAACACACTGGCAGCAAAGTTTACATCCCTGGGACTCTTGCTAAATTGGGGCTTAGCAGTCCACTTGATTCATGTTTATTCTCAAGCTTCTAATCTTAAAATTTGGGATATTATGCACTATCATGTATTGAAAGGCGGAATTTGTGAAAATAGAAATATAATAGTTGTAATTATTAACCGTCATATATTTACTAACAAAAATGATGGTTCATATAGAAATAACCTTCATATAAGAATGTAGGATGTTGAAAAAAAATTTATTTGATAATATTTGACAATTCTTCACAACGAACCATTACATATTCTTCAAGAATACTTAACAATAAAAAATTATTTGACAATATATTGTGGTTCTCACAAATAACAGTTAAGTATTATTTAATATAAATAAGGTAGGATTATAAAAGATATTATATATAATATCAAGTAGGATCCTGAAAAATATAATTTGCAAATATATTACAATTCTTCACAAAAAACTGTCAAGTATTCTTTAATATAAATAAAAATGGGATTTTGAAAGATATCATATATAAGGAGGCAGGATCTTGAAACAAATTTGACAATACGTTATGTTCTTCACAAAGAACAGTTAAGTATTCTTTATTGTAAATGAAGGTGGGATTCTGAAAGATATCGAATATAAGAAGGCAGGATCTGAAAAAAAATTATTTAACAATATATTACAATTCTTCACTAAGAACGGTCAAGTATTCACAAATATAAACAAAGGTAAGATTATGAAAGATCAAATATAAGAAGGCAAGATTTTGAAAAACAATTATTTGATAATATGTTACGGTTCTTCACTAAAAACCGTTAAATGCTCTTTAACAAAAAGGCGAGATTCTTAAAAATATCAAATATAAGGAGGCGGAATTCTGAAAAAATTTTATTTGACGCAACACTTTAAACTCCTTCTCACACATTTCTTGAGCTTCACTAGTGGGTCTCATACTCTTTTTTCCATAAGTTTTGTTTTGGCATTACAGGTCTTATATTTCACCACTACTATAGGTCTTCACTCTGCAGCTCCTTCCTCTTGTGGTTCTTCCTCGTGTAAACTTGCATTTTTTTTCAGTTAATGTTTTAGTTTCATTTTATTTTTTATATAACAAGAGCTCACTAGTTGATGCTCAAGATTGACAGTCGGGATTAAGATATCTAATTTGCTAATGGCCGTTGGTTTGAAGATTAAAAGAGAGAAGAAAAAAGCAAGAGCAAGCAGAGAACACGAAAACAACTGAGTTAAAATGCTGAATTTTTTATTGTTAGCTAGGTATCTCATGATCATAAACTTTAGCAACCTAAACTGTATGTTGAAATTAGGTTTGCTGAATCAGGTTTTGAGATTTATTCAAGTTTTTATATTTGTCAATTTTTACCATTTTTTGATTTTCAAAGTTTATATCGAGATTTGTTTAAGTTTTTATATTTGTTTATTTTTATTATATATATTCTTATTTTATATTTATATTATCCTTTTGCAGTTAAAGGATATGTGATGGGAACTCTTAGAGTGCACTGATAGGTGAATCTAGGGACAATCTATAATAAAGGCATTGGAGAATATTGTAGAATTTTTTATTAATTGATTTTCTTTTAGAATTCAAAATATTATAAGATAATATTTTTATTGTGAGAGCTAGTGTTTAAGTTATTAGTTTCTTTTAAATCATATGATATTTATCTATAATGTATTGAATCCTATAAATATAAGTTTTTTATTTAGTATTATTATCTTGTTATTATCATTGATTATATTGTGTCTTATATAATATATATTAATAGTAAAAATAAGTAAGAACAAATAATAAAAATAACTATATGTAATAAAAAAATAAAGCTAATAAATTATGATTATTAACAAAGAACTGTTATATATGTCCTTAATATATTACGGTTTGAAACAGTTATTTATCTACACGGAGTATATATAGCGCCTGCATATATGACGGTTTAGAACCGTCATATATGATCGATAATAGTTGTTATAAAATGCCTTTTTTGTAGTAGTGTGGCCAAAATTTAAATAGAAATAGGAGGAAATGATGTAGGAGGGTGAAAATGACTTTGTGTTTAGTTGGTGGATTTAATCAATTTTTGAACATAGCTTAATTTCTTACTTTTAACACAATTTCCTCCACCCTCCATTCATTTTGACGAGGGAAGTGAAATAGGAGCTGGGAAGCCACTTTCATGAAGAAAATTCGAGAAAAAAAGAGAGAAAGAAACTATGCCAATTATTTTCTCATTTAAAACCACCTCCTCTCATCAAATGCTCTTCACAAACCTTATTCTACGCTATCATCAAGACCTCTCTTCACATGGTTTTAGATTCTTCAAAATGATGAGTTTGAAGGAGAACCCAATGTGGCCAAAATTCAGGAACTCAAGAATACGCTACAGCAAGGAGAAAATGTAAGAATAGTCTTTATCTTAAGCTAGTTCTCTTCAGATTTAGTGATTTTTTCTTGAGTCTATGGGCTGTCCAGATTTCTCCACTTTGGCGTCATAGTTAGTTGTTGTTTATTTAGGGATTATGAGCCAAAAGAAAGTATAAGAGCATATAAAACAAGTGTTTGTGAAGTTGGAATAAGAAAAAGATCAAGTTAGGGTTTTTAACACTTATGTCTTGGCCAAGCTAAGAGAGGTTTATGGGATAGTCTTTGCATAAACTCGCCATCAAGTAACTCTTCAAGCGTTTCTTCAAATTTTTAGCTGCAGAACTTTGGTAGAGGCATTTTCAATTGTAATTGTAAAGACATTGTCAATGCCCCAATTTAATAAGCATGTCTCAATTGCATCACCAATTGTAATCCCCTTTATGATTTTCAATGACAAAAATTTAAAATTCATTTTTTGTTGTTGCAAATCATCATCAATCCAATGAGCAGCTAAACACATGTAGTTGGCATTTTAGATTAAAGTCCAACAATTTGTTGTGAGGGACACATGGACTTTAGACTGCTTAAAATATTATTTTCAAACGTTATGCTTCTTCTAGACATAATTGGTAGTAGTTCCTACCAATTGTCCATCGTGAGGGGATTTTAAACCTAGTTCAAACTCTTGTAACATCTCTCTAAAACCCTCCCCTTCAACAATCCGAAAAGTCATCTCATCTTTATGATGAACCTTGCAATCGAATTTTTGCATTGCTCTTCATTGTACAGGCCATGTCTTAATGCTTGATTAGAATTAAATGAGAACAAGATTGTAACTTGCCTTCTTTATTTTGATTTTTAGGGCACTTTTCAAGATGAGGCAACAAAGACTTCACCCCACAATTAGTTGGGTGGCTTGCATATCTTGCAATCAGTAGTTGCATTTTGCATGATATTTCCCTTTCGACTTAGATAGGGACATTCTAGTGAAATGTTTCCATACTTCAGATGTTTGCTTCCTTTTACTGGGTTGCACGGGTATAGATACTTCTCCCATATTAGCTATTGCATCATCTACTTGATTTGTGGTAGTATTATTAACTTCAGTTATCTCTTTAGCATTCATAGTAGTTGTAGTTTTTGGGTTGCTCATTTTCTTTTCTATTCCACTGCATATAGCCATACACTATAAATAACATATGCATCAAATCATATACCTATAGATACTGATTATAGTAACAAGTATATGTTCTAAGTTCTTACTCATGAGAGTAAATGACTAAAAAGAAAATTGGATTACACACACACACACTCAATATCAGCATGTGGTGGCCCTAGTCAGAATCGTTCCGATATTGTGTATTTAGATTTGAAAGACCAAATGGCCCCATAGTAAGAGATTTTACATCTAATTAAATTGATAAATTTTACAGCCACAATAAATATATGAAATAATGCACTAATCCTAAAGAAGCATGTGCTTTGTGTCTTAGTAACTTCTTCAAAATTAAATCAAGGATTACAATATAAGGTGCAATCCCAGATGGTCTCTTGAGGAGCCTTCTATTAATTACCTAGGAACTAAGTGTAATGATTGACATGAAACAACAAGAAAAGGGAAAATTTGATCTTTTGAAACTACTTTTTGTAATTCAAAATTTACTTGTTCTAAACTAATTCTTTTTGGGATTTCTCTTGGAAATATGAAATGGAATGATGATGGAATTAATGAAATGAAAGAAACAAGAAGATTAATAATGGAATGAGCAATCCTTCATAGCAATGGCGTAAGCAATCATCACTGCAAATGATTACGGGAGATTAATCATGCTAGTTTTAAAATGACTCTAAGGGCCACCCCTTAGACCATGCCTAATTTAGATTGATATATATCAAGCCACCTTGCATATTAATATATCTAAAGTAAGTTGATCAAGCATTATAGCAATTAATGAACTTAAAATTGTACTTAGTTTTTAATATAATAACCGAGCCACCTCGCATTACCACTTAATTTTCTCATTAATCTTAATTTAACAATAGCCACCAATATGAAAAATCAAAATTAATGATACTAAAACCTAATGTTAAACACAATTAATAAATTCATATTCGATAAACCAATGCAAATACAAAACATCATTAATCCACTAATCAAACCACCTTGAAATTAGCACAAAATATTCATAAAATCATCAATTCAATGATTAGCCAGTATAAAGAAATAATAATTAAGCTAATTAAACATAATGCCAAGTGTCTAACAAAGGTTCAAGTTACATCCAATCTCTAAAGGCCTGTTTGGTTCAATGGGAGGGAATGGAATGGGAGGAAATGGAGGGGAGGGGATGGAAGAGAAGGATAGGAGGTTACCTTGTTTTGTTTGGTTTGGTTGAAGGGGAAGGAAGGGGAATATTTTTTAATGATCTTTTGTTTGGTTCAAGAGGGGATGGGAGGGGAGATAATATGTAATTTACCATTTTACCCTTATATATTAGTTTATATATTTTTACTTATATAAATTATTTAAATTAATTTACACCTTAATATAAATTATATAATTTTTGAAAACTTACTCTCACCTTAATATGTATACAACAACTGATATAATAATTTTTTTTTTAAACTACATTTTCAACAAAGGGCTAATTTGACTCTAAAAAAAGATGACTCCAGTAACAATGTTTTAGCCAAAAATGACTAGCAACAATGCAAATTATTTAGATCACCCTATAACGTGGTTCTCAAAATTCAATTGTTGACAAAATTTATTGAGCCGAATGTGCATCAGGATTTATGAAGATGAAACTATCAACCATCAGGATTTCTTATATGTTATTGTGCAAAAAATGAGAACATAAAAATAAAGTCCAAATTTACGTTTTTGGCAGAAAGTAGAGGAAGGGAATTGAGGGCAAGAGACTAGGAGCAACAGCAGCGGAGAGGGCATGAGTTGCAACCATGGGCATTGATGGGATATGACAAAGATTATGAGGGCAAATTAGTTCCAATATTTGGCTCCCCTCCAAAACCCCCAATTTGGAGGGAATCAAAATAAGGGGAGGGGAGGGGAGAGAGAAGCAAATTTTTACTCCCCTCCTTTCCAAAATTTCAAACCAAATGAGGGGAGGGGCTCATTTTTCCTCCCCTCCCCTCCAACTAAACAGGGCCTAAATGTATCAAAATAAATCAACCCAACATTATAAAATTCATTCTAATATTTAGGAATCACAAATACAATATAAAAATAGAGAAATAGAAGAGCAAAAGCTCCCTATGGAAGCTCCAAATTGATGCGATTGCCTTTTATTACAAAGGATTGAGACTTGAGAGAATTAGCCACAACAATTTGTCATCACAGAGTCCCCAAATGTCTTCACAGCTTCAGCCTTATCAATTAATGAAGAGTGGAAGTTTTCAGCAAAGGATTAAAGGCAGGGAAATTAGGTGAAGGTTCGGTGAAACAAAGAGTATGAGATAGAGAATATGAATATGACGTGGGCATAAGTGAAGGCAAGGTGAAGTGGTGAAGAAAATGGAGGCAAGGCGAAGAGATGACGATGAGAGTTCTGGTGAAACAGGGATCTCCTCCACGGGTCTTCTTCAGGTCACAGCTCTGCCACTCTGTTTCAGTAGCTCCATCGGCGTTAATGGTGGTCTCTGGCGACGGAATAGGATGGCGGTGGGGAGATAAAGAAACCGGAGGTGGTTCGATCTCTGTGTTCTTCTTCTTCCTACCAAGTGTCGAGCGGTCTTCTCTGGCTAAAAGGGAAGTCCTGAACATCGGTGAGGCTGTGAACGTCGCCGGCGATGATGGAAGTGGATGTGGAAGCCGCCGGCGACGATGAAGGTGATGCGTGGTGGAGAAAAACCAAGGTGAAGGTGATAGAAAAGACTGAAGATCCCAAGTGGTGTGTTGGGCCGTGTCTGTGCTTCTGATGCTTCCAGTGTGTCGAGCTCACTGGTCAAAATTTCAGGCCTAAAGATCTGAACCAAAACGCGGTGTTGTACTCGTGGATCAAACTGGCATTTGTAAAGGTCGTGGTACCAAACTGACATTTTTTAAATTTGAGCGCTAAACTGTTAATTTTCAGTTTTAATCCCATTTTTCAAGTATCTATAATTAACACAACATCAAATCTTTTCAAAAATAAATAATTAAGAGTAATTACGATTTTTATGACAATTTTACCCTTATTAGTTCTAATTCAATGTATTTACTTTTAATGCCAATATAATTATAAAGAAGACATTTTAAGCTCTATAAGTATGACAAAATTTTCAAATAAAATATAAAAATATATAATAAAACTGGGATTTGTCAAATCCCCACGTACATGCACCCGCGCACATAGACATACACATACATACATACAAACATATATATATATATGTATGTATGTATGTATTTATGTATGTATGTTCATAGCAGGTGAAGTGGGATATTCTAACATAACATAGAGGAAGAGGCATGAATTACACTGGTGTCGAACTCACTAGCTAACTCAAGTTGAGTAAAATATAAGCTCCTCTCAACAATTTTATTTAGTCATTAAGTCTTTGAATTTCTTAAAAATACTAAGCAATATACTATCTATGTCTAAATTAATTATTTGGCCCAAAGCTTTTCGATTTGAAGCCTTAGCTCGTCACAATTGAATTGAATTAATTAATTAATCTTCTGCACGAAACACGGCTCCACTTATACTTCCTTGAGTAGCCACTTCCATAGTATGTAATTCCATTAACTTATCAAATGAAAAATAAAAGTTCAAACCAGCTTGATCTCTCCTCCTTTTTCTGCTTGATGGTGTCAACGTACACACACACACACACACACACACACACACACACACATTATTAAAAGAAAAAAAATTAAAGCTCACAAAGGAAGGAGAAATTGTACAACAGGAGTAGAGAATCTGTATGATATTCATACTGTAGAAGCAGCTCAAAATTTCAAGCGACGGCTTAATACAGAGAGGATGAAGCATATATTTCCCTCGTTAATTCGATCAAACTTTATACAAAATAAGGATTTCCATTATTGAAGTACTTATTGGCTTGCATGACATCAGGACCAAAGATACAGAGCAGAAAAGGGATAGCAAAAGTAGTCACGGCTTGCAACCTCTAAACCATGTATATCAACTAATTCAAAGCTTAATATAAACAGAAATCAAACCTCCAAATGAAAATGAAGTTGTGAGCTCCACTATGTAATCTATACTATTTTTCACGTCTTAGAATATGTTATAGAAGAATGTCTGAAACTGAAGTTCTCCATAGTAAACCAAATATCTGAATTGGATACGGAACTATCAAGTATTGTTGTGGCATATCTTGTCGCTGTACGTAACTATTTGTCTTTTAAGCATTGATTCGAGGATTGATGAAAATTGGTGCCTATAGGTGCCTACAGAATGCCTATGGCCATGAAACATGAGATTAAATGCATCTAAAGGAGCCATAAAATTGAAGTATAAATATCATATTCCATTTAGCATGAATTTTTCAAGAGAAAATAAAATTTTTGTTTTGTCTATAGCTAGCATCATTCTAAATAAAATATGGGGGATAAAATATCCTACAACCATCTGAATATGGATTTTTCATTAAAATCGAAAACAGGTTTTAAATTTTCATTATCTTCTTAGGATGTCCCTTCTACTTTTCTTTTTAATTTTTTATCTTTCTCACTAACTGAATTTATGCTCTTCAACTGAACCAATTTTTGGCACCATTGATGGGGACTTGTTCGCTTAATAAGCATTTCTCTACAGCCTATTTAGTACTGTTTTTATTGTGTTTTTATGTTATCATATTGCATAGCGTAATGTTGGGTTTGTTGTTTTAATTGCTTATCTAAAATATGCTAGAGTGCCAAAATACAAGAGTAGCTAGGGAAGTAAAAAGACAATAACAGACAATAACATTACATATAACCTTAAGACTAACATGGCATATATAGCTTTAATATTACGTAAACCGTATTTATAAATATTATATATATATATATATATATATATATTCCAATTGTTCTGTCAAACAGTCATACATGCGCGCACATATTAATTTTAAGGATGACTAAGGATGGTATAGTAAATCTGCTTCAATGCTGGGACCCTTGATGAGGAAATTTGTGCGAAAATCGGAGAAAGAAATGGGTTTGTACAAGGGAGGAGTGGTTGAAGTGATCATAGAGATCTCAGGTCGTATGACACATTTGTCCTTAGGGTTTATGAAATATGCCACTGTTGTCCTTGCTGTGTTTGCATTTGTCACCACTCGGTGTTCAGCACCAATCAGCCTTCCATTACTAATGATCTGGATCAAACAATCACATCACAAAATTAATTATTCAATTTCCCAAAAGAATAATATGAAATTATTATAAGAGACAAGAGTTGCAAAAACAGAAAAAAAAAATTGAAGTTTTTTATTATTGTAAAATTTTTATAGAATTTAGAGACGAAATACAGAAGACTAGGTGAGCTGGGAAAATAAAAGCCTTTCACATGATATCCTAAATCTTTGGCTAAATATTGTTTTCCCCCCCTCAATTCAGAGTAAGGGATGATTCTCTTATTTGTGTAGTTTATAAACAAAAAATGAAATGAATTGCATGGGTCATAAATCATCAAGAAAAATTTAATCAACTTATAAAAAAAATTTATATTATATATCGATGCATGTATTAGTTGTAGAATTCATAGTCCCGTCAAGCTGAGACAGGCATCAAGAATTATATTGTTTCCAATTAAAAATCTTATACTTCACACAAGACCTTTTTATTTCTGAAGTCTAAACAGATGAATGTTCATGATGGTAACCATGCATTACTGACGTGTCGTAATATACGAATTAATGAAAATAATTTTATTCAATTTAAAAATATTAAATATGACTTGTTCTATTAGAGAATTTGAGCATGACTGGTTTAATAAAATACGAATTGATGTATCTATCAATCGATTCGATGATGATTCAGTTTTAAAATTATTTTAACTATAAAAGCATCAAGATTAACAACATAAAATATAAAAGAATAGAAGCTACCCCACATTTTTAGAACCGTATAACCAAAGGAGTCTATATATACCTGCAAGAGAAGGCCAACGTTGACCACAAAAGCATTAGGAATAGGATCAACAGCGAGCCATTGGCCATCTTTAAGAACTCGAAGTGCATTAATTCCTTGTGGTTGGAGCAAAATGGTAACAAGTGTTGGGTCTTTGTGTTTTGGCGATCCCAACGTTAAATTTGGTTGTGGACATGGTGGATAATGATGAGCCAGAATTACAGGATTGCCACTCAGTTCTCCACAGAAATAATCTGCCTTCAGCCCTAACCCTTCACCAACCATCTTCAAAATCCTCATTCCCAATTTTCTCACTTGTTCTGTGTATTTCCCAACAATTTCTCTAACACAATTAATTAATTAGATCAACGTTAGTAATTGTAATTTTAACAAACTGAACACATAATAGAGAGAAAACAAAATTATTGTGGCCGCCAATTTCTTCCTTCTTTAAATGGGTATGGCCTGGCTGGTTCACGTGATACACAATAAGATCGTTGTCAAAATACTCAGGATGGTGACTTCAATTGTAATATCAAATTATTGAATAGTGAATTTTTAATATTTAAAAAGATGTATGAGAAGGAATCCACTCATCCAGCTAACAAACATTGTACTCAGAATAAATAAAAATCAAGCTCAAGTTAGTTAGGAAAAAAAAATCAAGTTCATACATAACTACTGTCAACTTTTTATTATATGTCTATTACTTTTATGAGCTTTAAAATTTAACAATAGGAAATGAAGTGTGAGAGAGAAACATGCCATTAATGAATGTTAAAGAAAGGATAAATGTTTAAGGAATTTATTATCAAAATTGGATGATTCAAGAGAGAAAACCCATGTCATGCAACATTAAAAAAATACTGCAAGGAGATTTGTGAACATTACCTGTATCTTTCTGGTTTCTGGGGCCAAAATTCCATGTATTCTCCAGAAGGGGGACAAGGGTGTCTCAGCGTATCTCTCCAATATTGAGGAGCATCTTTTCTGTAAACCTCAGTGCTTGTGTATAGCTTACAGATTCCATTTGGGCTTTTTGAGCTTTCAGCCATTTTTTCTTTGGGAGGCATATCATAGAATTCCTTGAAAATGTTCAGTGTATCCTCCATTAATTCCTCAGAAACTCCATGGTTGATCACCTACTTCACAGAATTCTTTATGAATATTATATATCTGTGTTTGTGTATTTCTAATGACACAAAATCAAAGCGTGTGTTTATTTTTCATTACTTCCAGGAATTCAAATTAAACAAAACTTACATGAACAAGCTATAAATTCTTTAAAACCATAAGAAATCTAACTTTGTTGTCAGAAAAAAAAAAAAAAACAAGAAGAAGAAGAAGAACAAGCCAGCTAGCTGATAAAGGAAAAGTTGAATGAGATTGAACCTGGAAGAAACCATATTCCTGGGATGCTTTCATAATGAGGGATAAGTTATCATGAGGAGGAGGATCAACACAACGTCCAAGATCAATGACGGGGATCGTTTTGCTTGAAGCTGCCACTAGGAACTCGCCCGGCTGGCTTTCGGGCGGTTGAATGTGAGATGATGGCACTGATGGGTGCAGGTTAAACCAACTACTCACTAGCATCTCCTCCATTTTCATCTCCATTCTTGCTTTAATTAGCTTTCAACACAAGAGAGAATAAATAAGTAGAATATGTCTTCCTTTTCGAAAAGCATAGAGGGGTGTCGATAATATATTTATAGGGTGTAAGGTAGATGGACTTTGTCATTCAGTCATAATGGAAGACTACGGCCTGTTTGGTTCAAGGAAAGGATGAGAATGAAAAAGGAATGGAATGATATAAAATAAAAAAGAATGTTGATCACAAAAAAGGACGGGAGTAGGATAGTGGATTGACTATATAGGGTGGGATATTTTTCACTTCCTTAGGGGCTGTTTGGTACGAGGGGAGGAAGGGACATTGGGCGGAGGAAAATTTTTTTTGGAAAGGTTTATTAAGAAAGAGGTGATATATGCTAAAAGAGCAAGAAAAACTAATTAAAAGCTTTTAACTCTACTCTTCTATTTTTCAAATTCAATTTATAAAAATTTTTCCTCCCATCCCTTCCCCTCCAAATCCCTTGTACCAAACAAGCTCTTGGGTTCTAAATATAAGTGCTAGTTGAGAGTTTGATTTTAGTCTTAAATGTACCACTCAACCCATTTTGCCTTTCAAATTTATATTTTTTTTTTCAAACTATTCCTATTGATTGCATATATTAAAAGGGGTTCTACCAATGGGGGTAAATATTAAATATGGTATTTCAGGGAAACCAATACATATTGGTTGTAAATAACTGACTTAAATATTTTTTATAATATTTATAAGTTAGTTATCTAGCTCTTACATTTATGACCGGAAGGAGTATTATTAATTAGGTTTTAGGTGGGTGAGTTCATTTCATTAAAGTAAGAAATGAAAGGCTTTCATAAACAATCATATTTATAAGATAAAATGTTATATGAAAATATAAGATATAGAAATAATGCAATCAGGACTACTAGGAATTCAACCAAACAAACAAAACCTATGTTTATAGTCATAAATTTCACACACACACACACACATATTAAATAGTTATTATGGGATCCACATTCATAAGTTTATTGGTATGTCTTGGACTCTTGGTTAATTTAAATGAGTCTAGCGATTAACTTTTACAAGTAAAGATGACAACAATAATGGAACATACTAGACAAGATGGGGTGAATTTTTCAACACACATAACTAGCTTTGGTCTTCTTTATTTCTCATACCTATTTTTGTTTTTAATTTCTCATTCCATAAAGTGAACCTGTGAGTATTCTATTGTCACATGCTCGTCCTGTCAAGTTCTGCCTTGATACTCAAAATAACAATAATTTTGGTCTTTTAATAGAACATCTTTAAAATCAATTCAATATTTGTGCATATATTATACCTATTAGAGGATAAAAATCATATGTAAAACAATGCCTTAGTTTGACAATAAACAAAGCTAGCTATTTAATGTTACAACATAACATTTTCAAGACTTGTCCTCAAATATTAGTAATAGACTGATTTATACCCAAATCCACGGGACGTGTTTAATGCTAGGGGTTAGACTTGAATTGAGAATCCTTTTTATAAAGATATACTTAAATTGTCATCCTATTTACACGGGAAACTTCTAGGTGGCCTTTAAACGACAAGATATTTAATATATTATGAAAAATCCATCTATCAATACCTAATTATTTATGAACGTACTTGTAAATATATAGGTATAAATTTCAATAATATTCTTATACGATACATTCAGGCACATGCCTCTGTCTAATGCTCTTATAAGTACCTTATGTTCACCAATAAATCAAAATATATAATGATGTCAATGTAATTAAATGTGATTTATCTACGATTGATTTGATATTTTCTATTTACTATCATTAATTATTTTATTTAGAACTGTTGGACTTTGGGTCCAAGTCCGCCCTTGATGGGCCGGACTATTTGATTAGGAAATAAGTAGCCTAATCAAATAAGAATAAAATCAGCATAAGATGCAGATTTGGGAATATTTAGCAATAATTATGGATTTGTTAAAAGAGGAACAAATCACCATAATTAGGAAATTAATTGAGAGACAATTAATTCCTGTCTTGGAGGGCAAGAAGGAGTGCATACGTTTCCTAATTAGTGGCCTCCATAAACCACTATAAATAGGGTGTGCCTCCTCAATTGCAACTCGCCCCGCCATTGAGTTTTCTGGCAATTCCCTTCTCTCCTACCATCTTTCTGGTTCTGGTGATCTGCTGTGCAAATCACAATTAGGCTCTAGTAGTCTAATAATTGTGTGGGCACAAGTATGGAGTATTGGAGCTTTGACCCGGATCCGAACATGGATTCGTCTAGGTACGCCTAATCTCCTTTTTAGTTAAAATATTTTTTTCCTACATTGGCATCAGAGCCATTTGATCCTTGAGGTTGTGATTATTCTATGTGAATAAACATGTGTTATAATTTTTTAATTATATCCCATCATGATTTTTATTTCTGCTGTGCAATCATATATATGAGATTATATGATGATAAAATTATATGTTGCTTCAATTTTTCCAACGAATGCGTACAACAATATATATATATATATATATTTGGGTGCCAATATGAAATTATTTTCGCTGCACAAAAATGATACTCCCAGTTAGTTCGAAAGCCTCACGCATGTATATATATATATTTGTTTCATATGATTGTATACAATGCTTTGTGTCTCTGCCTCCATATGTATATATATGCGTATCTGTATGTAACCAAAAACGTGAATATATATATATATATACATATATTGCTTCTACATATTTTAAAGCTCCAGATATGATATATTTCACTGGGTGTTATGAATATATGTTGAATGCGTGCTAGTCGAAGATTCTCTGCTCCTCTGAGTATTATATATACATATGCGCATGTGTGTGTATATATTGCATGGCGCAATTCCTTCGTATTCTCTTCACTTCTTCGTTCTCTTTCAAGTTGGGTGTTTTTGGAACCTATGTGGATTCAAAAACGAAAAGACTTGACCCCTCAAAGGTTAGAAGAGCCTTTGAAACACAAAGACACACATCCACGTCGGTTTACGTCGCGCCGACAATGTTGAAAAAAATTGGGTGTTTGAAACTCGGTGTTTTTGCCCAAAGTAAGGACATGGATGTGTAGATCTCGAAGAGACGATTCCAACTATGTTTAGAACGCGTCAAACGGAGTCCGGATGAGGGAGAAACAAAGGAAAGAAGTTCGCGGGTCGTTAGTGGCCGCCGCAACTTCACTCGTGATTTGATCAATGAAACAGAGGTTTTAAGATCAAATAAATGCTATAGACTTGTAGTTCGCCGAACTACGATTCCAACGACACCAAGAACGCAAAAAACGGAGCTAAAATGAGGGAGATATGGCCTCTCGAAGTTGGCGGGTCGCGATGACCTGTCGGAGCTCCAACCAGGTCGGGTTGACCCGGCTGGAGGTTGAAGACGATGACATGGCAATCAACGCCACGTCATTGGTCAACCCATGACACGTGGCGCCAATGAGCGGCCGCCACGTCAGCGTAGAACGCCACGTCAGCTCGGTTAACGAGGCCACGTCATCCGTTGACCATCCACGTTGACCGAGACACGTCACTGACACGTCATCGGTGACGTGTCACGGTTGACTAGTCAACGTTGACTGGTCAACGGTCAAACAGTCATCTGTTAACAGTTGACCAAAAAAAAAGGGACACATGGCGCGTGGGACCCACTGGGACCTTCGTTTGACACGTGGCAAGCACCGTCGGAGAGAGGACGGCGCGTGGATTCTTGGGAGCCGGCGCGTGTCACAGGCAGACGGCCGTAAGGCGGCGCGTGTGAGTCACGTGCCTCCACCGAGAGTGGCCAACGCTGGAATTTTCTAATTTTTCAGGATTTTCCCATCCAGACACCTTCTAGGGGCGCATGAGAGCGCGTGGGACCTCCGATTGATATGTGGTTGGTTCCTAAAAATCCCTAAATTCAAGAGCTTCAATTTGATATATAATTTGCATATATTTGAAGCACGTTTGGATATGATTTGAGTCAAAAAGATGCTTATGTGCACTCAGAGGGTCCCAAAAACATTGAAATTGAATCAATGCTGGTTCTATTGTTTTTTTGGGATAGGTTGGCTTATTTTTAAGAGTTTTTTCAGTTGCAACATAAGGTTAAATACTGAAAGATTCTTTAAAAGTAAGGGATTATTCAAATAAGTTTTTGAATATAAAATCCTATCCAACCTTAACTCAAACTCTTGGAGATAAAAAACCTGAAAAATTGTAGCAACTTAAAATTATTCAATAATTATTGAATAATAATAAGTCTTCCCATGCTTCTAACCACATTGATCCACTTGGATTGAAGCAATGACTTCTAAAAGTTAACCTTTTATCACATATGTTGTGACAAAGGACAAGACAGATAGAGATGTGAGAATCATCTCATCAAGTGAGAGGTATGCTGCAAATACATCCAAATGAGTGGATGTAGACATGGCAAAGAGGAGTTGAACATTGTAGCTAGATGCTACATAAGTTAATATGGTCAGAAGGGCCTATGAGAAGGAGAACCTAGTTAAGAGACAATGATATGAGGCTTAAACTTTTGAATGTTCTTGTTTTTCCATTGAATTTAAGATTAAATTCTCTGTTAGTTTATAGAATTGAATTCAGTATATTCTCTTCTTGTTTTCTTGAACATTCATGCTAGTTAGATGATAATGTGTTATTATCTTGTTACTATAACTGCTCTTTGATTGAGTGGGATTTTTTCTGGAATGCGTCTAGAAATCTAAAGGGGAAAGTGTTCAAATGAAGACTGTAGTTAAAAGGGTGATGAGCTAACTAGTATGATTGGGATGGGAGTCAACATAGTTGTCTCCTGAACATGAAACTAGTGAACTTATTATCTAATTATCCTTTGTCTTATTTGAACAAATAAGATTTGTATACCATAATCGTCTGAGTGATCAATTATGACCAAGTCTATTTGACTGAGCTTATGAAGACAAGCTCAATAAAGATATCTGTGGAGTTAAAAACTCTCAAATCTCTTTCATTCAAGAAGAATGAGATGTCAGGGACATCATACCAACTAGTCTTCAGCATTTAAAGGCTGAAGCAACTGAAGGATACAAAAGGTTTATGCTATCAAGCATAGAAAGAACAGCATTGCTCAAACTTATGATGGTATGAGCAATGTAACCTTATCTAAGCCGTGTGGATAGTGTTGGAAGATAGTGAAATAGGTGATCTTCTTCCATAAAGTTAAAACTAAGTTAAGTTTTAACATAGTGTACTAAGTCCTAACATGTTGTTTAGGCAACACTTAAGGCAAATGTCAAACTAAGAAGTTGAGACAAACTAAATGCCAAGTTCTTTCTAACAAACAACAAGTGTATGTTGTGATAAGACATCTCCCAGTGAGTGGGAGGAAGCTATGTCTCCCAGTAAGTGGGAGTGAGCCATGTCTTCCAGTGAGTGGGCATATACAAAAGTATAAATTGCCCTGATATGCATATTGTAACCTTCAGCAATGTGATTCACCACATTAAACTTAAGTGTGAGAGACTGAAGGATCCAAGATCCATCAGTCAGACGAACTTAGCTAAAGAGTGGGAGGATTCATCCTCTAAGCTCAAGGGCGAGAAACCTATGAGATAAACTTGATCTAAAGAAGGTCAAATGGTTTCTACAAAGATGAAAAGCTACATTCATAATCCTTAAGGGTTATAAAAGTAGCGATCCACATAAGTTGTGGATATTTCAGAGAAGCATATGGCTTCAAGTCAAATGCAAGGCAACAAAGAGATAGAATCAAGGGATTGGAACTTGCACATTAACTCTGTATAAGTAAACCACCCTGATTCACTCCATGCAATTGCAACTGACAGAATCACATCTTTGCTATCTCTTTAGTTAAGGATCGATGGGACTATGATTCTCAAATCCTTTGTTGGATTTTGATGTTTCTTTTTCTAGGGATAAAAGATTCCTTTTCTTGCCACATGTACACCTTAGTCAAAGGGAATGATCAAACTAGCAAAAGAGTATTTGCTAAACAACGTGTGCTAAAGGGTTAATACCCTTATGAATAAGTTGAAAACTTATTCTACCTGGCAAGAAAGACAAAGAAACATTTTTTTGAGAAAATCCACTGCAATTGGCAAATTATGACGTTAGTGAACCAATGAACGTGAAGGCAAAACACAAAGAGCTTGGTGTTTCGTTAACGTTATGGACGTTTACTCAAAATATAGTAATGTTTACTTGATTTTTGGCAAGTGTGAAGCTGTTAGATAATGCCTGAACTAGTCAGGAATCAGTTAAACTAAAAGGAGAAGACCTTTTTCTTGAACTAACAAGGGTTAGAGGCACCCATGTGATTAGTTCAAGATGCTTTGTGTACAAGAAAGGCATTGTTAAGCAACTATCAATACCTAGAACCCTTCAACATAATAGAGTTGTTGAAATAGAGAGTTAGACCTCTCCTTTGATTTGGTTGTGAACATAATGGCATCAATGAGGCTACCAGCCATATGTTGGTAGGTGGACTCATAGCTATTATATTCACACTTAACCAAATGCCTTCTATGTCAGTCACGACCTTACCCTATGAATCGTGGATAGGCCTTAGACCAGGGCCAAGTTCGTTAAGACCATAAGGGTTATCAACTTTATATTCACACTTCTTCTTATAAGTAAGGAAGATTAGGGCTAAGGTATACAAGGTATCTCTTTGTGAGATGACATGAGAATTTGACATGACACGTCTTCATTAGTGAAAATGATGGCGGTTCAGTGACTGAAAGAAAACCGTGGGACACAACGTTCATAAAACCCAGATTTCCTAGCAGGAAATAAGCATTAATCACAATAAATCTATTTAAGAGGTTCACAAGTGATAAGGAATAACCAAGTGTTCCTAAGTTCACTGATCCGAGTTGGAGGATTGAGACCATTTTCACAATGAAAGAGGTAAGAGGTAAGTTACGAGAGAATTACCTCACTCATACATAGGAAAAGAATCCTAAGTTACGAGAGAATTACCTCACTCATACATAGGAAAAGAATCCTATGAAATCCACCTCGGAGCAAATTGTCATCTAGCCAATGACTATAAGGGATAGATTCCCTAATGGATTGAATGCTCCCTTCATCATTTAGAAGGCGATGATAAGTACCTATAAGTGTCTGAAAGACACTAGAAGGACCTGCTAAGATAAATTGCAAAGTGTCATGCAGGAGGATTTGGATTCCTTTTAAACCAAATATGTGTTTGGGTAATTTGTCACTTAGCCGAGAGGCGATTGGGAACAAGTAGGTTCTCAAATCTGTTGGGGGCATACAGAACCTAAAACACTTGGTGGCTAGGGGGTAATACAATGGAAGGTTGTCCGTTGTGTGTTTTAACTCTGAACTTTGGCTATGACAACAAGCTTAGTCTTGAAAATTGCATCAAGATGATGTAAAGACCACCTTCCAATTTGGAATTTTGGAAATTGGATGATGAACTCTACACTGAAGCAGCTTAAGGGCTTCGTAGAAACAATTACCTAAATAGTAGTATATGAGGTTTTCACAAGGTGAAAGCCTCACCAACTTCAAAATAATCGAAGAACACTACATAAGTTCCAAATGGTCTAGTGATGATTCTTTGTGAAGTCATCCTTTGTCAAGTGACAAATGAAACAAGTGTCAAGGGAGTCAAAGGAATAAAGGATCAGAGAATCCTTAAATTCTGAGTTAAGAAAGTCATGGGTTGAACAAATATCTTGAATGACAAGATAAACGGAGATTGCACAAGAAAGATACAGTCTTTTCCACCTAAGACATGTATAAGTGTAATCCTTAGACATCTTAGGATGTCAAAGTGCAAACCCATGGACACCCCTGAAGTCAAGGGCATAAACCTAAAGAGGTTACATGGCCTATGAGGAATCCAACATAAGAAAGGTGGATAGAGTCCCATGTAAGACTATAGTTGGTAATATGAATGTACACATTGGTGTACATAAGACCAAATGTTTTTGGTCAGACTTGGAAGTTGCGTTTTGGTCCTGCTGTGAAATGGGTTATGAGAATAACCATGAATTAAGTTGTCAAGATAACAACTTTCCTTTTTGAAAGGATACTCCAATACAAGACCTAGGCAAATGGTGATGGAGTAAGGAAATATACAAAGTATTTTTTCCTGTTATCCATGGAAATAGAAGGCAGGGCGTGTTCTGCCATCATTCAAAGTGCCATATGGCTAAAGTAATTCCTATGAGAGATTGGGAATGAATGGTGGATAGAAGGATCTAAACGATAACATCTTATGATGAGGATCCTAAGTATCACAGCAAGGCGAAACATACCTTTATGATACATCTCTATGAGAGATATGCTTTCAAAGAAGTAAAGTGATAGTTTAATGACCTTCTACTAACAAGATGTTGGTAGATCCCCTTATTGAGCCCATAGCTTGATTTTCATTGAGTTAGTGAAAATCTAGGGGCGCAAATAAAATATAAGGTCGTGAACTTCTTTTATATAAAGATAAAAGAAATGGTATGTATGTTATGAGTAAATACATAAAGGTATACAGCTTTGTATGTCGTACAGGTCAAAAGAGGTTGGTTCACTCACACGAACAACCGTCTTCCCATGTTTTGTAGGAGCATGGGAAGGTAAGACGAGCAAATGATCACCATGAGATGGTTGAGAAGAATCTTTGTGTTTGAGTCGCCTCAGTTAGACTGAGATGAGATCTACATGTGTGCATATACACAGAAAATGGATCGAAGCATGAATATAGACCTGTAGCCAGGCAAAGAACTCTTTTTCACAAATGAGATTGTAAAAGAGATATTGTGAAAAAGAAAGTTCTGGTTCGAATGTTGAGTACATTTTGGAACTAATGTCTGTACTGTGAAAGATAAAAAAATCGACGTACACCTCAAACCATTCACCGTAGCATGCAATTCATACTGCATGTGCTTGAGAGTTAAACTGCAACACGGGATGTGGGTGAAAGATCCCTAGTTCACCACAGTGTGAGTCCCAGGAAGGAAGAATACTTCCACGATGCCCTTAAGACTTAGGCGGCATCATGAAAGCTTGGTTTGGTGACAGCTACTTTAGCTGAAGCTCCATGATCATACTCGATTCGGTCAGACGAGTGAAAACTAGGAAAGCAACCAAGTCAAGATGGACTAATGTTTAGTCAAAAAGGAAGATTTACTCCTAGATACATAAGATGTACTAGTATCTGTGGTCGACCCCTTACTAGCTCTGTGTGTAGCTAGTAAGTGCGGATACTATGTACATGGAAGGTAATCTGAGTTAATCAACATATTAACTCGAGAGGGATTAGATATGCCATGAGTAATATGTATGGGAGAATCTGGGGCATATGAGGCAATGAACATATAACTTACGGTTATATATAAAGGGTGTCCTTGGATGCTGGTCCAATATAAAGGATTTCTAGTATCGCAAGCACCAAATCTGAAAGACGTTTTTGCCCACGCAGTCACGGCAGACGCCAAGTATGAAACAAGAAAGAGTAACGCACGCACGATGGGAGGCCCATCAAGTGTGAGTGGGAGATGTTGGACTTTGGGTCCAAGTCTGCCCTTGATGGGCCGGACTATTTGATTAGGAAATAAGTAGCCTAATCAAATAAGAATAAAATCAGCATAAGATGCAGATTTTGGAATATTTAGCAATAATTATGGATTTGTTAAAAGAGGAACAAATCACCATAATTAGGGAATTAATTAAGAGACAATTAATTCCTGTCTTGGAAGGCAAGAAGGAGTGCATACGTTTCCTAATTAGTGGCCTCCATAAACCACTATAAATAGGGTGTGCCTCCTCAATTGCAACTCGCCCCGCCATTG
This sequence comes from Inga oerstediana, assembly GCA_963210345.1. NCBI lineage: Eukaryota > Viridiplantae > Streptophyta > Magnoliopsida > Fabales > Fabaceae > Inga > Inga oerstediana. The sequence continues at coordinate 43,945,107 of OY723401.1, forward strand.
AGTTTTCTGGCAATTCCCTTCTCTCCTACCATCTTTCTGGTTCTGGTGATCTGCTGTGCAAATCACAATTAGGCTCTAGTAGTCTAATAATTGTGTGGGCACAAGTATGGAGTATTGGAGCTTTGACCCGGATCCGAACATGGATTCGTCCTGGTACGCCTAATCTCCTTTTTAGTTAAAATATTTTTTTCCTACAAGAACAAAAAGCACTTTTGGTCAGGCACCTTTACACAATATTTCAGTTTAATCCTGACTTTTATAAAATATATTTTTAAGTCCTTTAACCAATATAGTTAGCATCAAAAAATGACGTTCTTAACAGTAATTGTTACTTTGACAATTAAACTTACTATATTAGCATTTGATTGTTTTCGTTAATATTTAAAATTTCGATGTCAGCATTTTTTTTTGACAGAGTTAGGGTTTATGGCTAAAAAAACATTTTATAAAATTAAGGGACTAAAATGAAATATCGTGTGAAGTTAAAGGATTAAAAATGTACCTTTGCATTTATTTAGTTTTTTTTATTCTAATTAGGTTGACCCTATACCATTTATCAAATTGATTATAGAGAAACACAATGTTTTGATTTGGGGATTCATTAGGCTACATATTCCTTTAGCAAAGCTCTAAACCCCCATTTTTCTTTTTTTGGTATGTCTATCTGTTCCTCCTAATTGTGTCTATTTCAATATATCCATTGAAAATAAGCATTACATGCTATTGGAAATCATCAAATCATTTTGAATTCCTGTTTTATGAATTTTTGTTTCTGTAGTCACTTCGTGTTTTCTATTTAGTAATTCCTTCCTTTGAGAACCATTTTATGTTTTTCATTAATTAATTCATTATTTCAAGAATCACTCAAAGTATCTGCAATAGATCTTGACATGTTATGTAGGGCTTGTTCAATTCTTCTCATAATCAATTATGAGAGCCAAAACCGTGCTTTTGTTGAAAAATATCCAAACACCCTAGTACATAATGCTAAAATAAATTATCAATCAAAAACCAAAAACTATACTTGTCAAAAATCAATTATGAACCCAAAATAATGGTAATCTCATAAGCTGCCAAACAAACCGTAGTATACATGTTTGTCTGGTTGCTTGAGTCACCTACCAAATGATCGATTCTTGGCCAAGTTGGACTGGTTGTGATGTGGAGACAATAGGAAATTATCCTAAAAGAAAACCCAAAAACTAAAAAATTGGTTAATAAATGCGGAAGTGAATAAATAATTATTAAATGAAAAATGTGATTTTGAAACTAGGAACCCACACATTTTAGAAAACATTGAGTATACGAAATTTAACACTCAAAGGAAACAGTGACTCAAGAAACTCCAAGTATAACAAGCACAAGAGTATATCACTCTCTTATGCCATTTAGTATTCTATCAAGAATATATAACCAACTAGTAAATACTTGTTAAAAGAATGAAGGTATAAAAAAATACTTGTTAAAAAAAAATTCTTATTCATCAACTCCATTATGAATATATAGTGTTTGACTTTAAATAGAAAGTACGATTCAACATAAACTAAAATCCTAAAAGCCCAAAAGCCTAATATGTAAGTTTGATCACACTTATAACTTTAGATTATTAGTGTTTGCACCTCTAACTCAAAACCCAAAAAAAATCAACATATTCTAATATATAAAATTACAAAATGTTCTATTAGTTTTTAGTCATATTATGACTCAAATTTCACCCTAAAATGTATTAAAAAAACGAAAGGTGCCTCGTTTTTCTAATATATCATATCCTTGATTTAAAAGAACAAAAAGAAGTAATTTGACTAAGTCTAGGCGGTGAAGATTTTTTACTAGAAACCCAACGACCTAATTGATGAACAGCATTATTGATTGCCATTTACAAGTTAACAATTTTTTATGTACATTCTTCTAGAACATAGAAAAGTAAGGGAAGAGATGATCGATCGACGGTGATGATGAAGCAGAATAATAAAATGGAGAGAGAATATTCATACATATAACTGCACTTTGATCAATTGACATTTATATCATTTGATGTAAACATAAAGAAATATTAACTATTTAAATATGTAACCATTATAAACCTTTCACCTGCTCAGGTTTCTTCTTTTAGTATATTTTATCCCCTTATTTCATGTTCATGCATGTGGACGCTATGCCCTACAAGGCCAATTTTTAATTAAACTACCGTCTTAAGTTTGCAGTTGAATTCTTGCAATATATAATTGTAGGAAATAACATTTAATGTGATTATTACTACTTGCAATTATTGTTTGTGCAATTGAATAATTCAACATTAAATTATGATGACGAACTTGGTGAATGTACATCAATGAAACAAACGGCTTGCCTTAGTTGAAAGGATTTTATCCGTATACAATGGGTTGTTGGTTTTGTGACGGTAGTTATTTTTCTGATAATTTAAGTAATTTTTTTGAAGAAAATCACAATAACAAGTAAAAAATAAAGCAATGAATTTCAAGGAAAAAGTCTGCCAAAAATCACGATTAATGCAAAATTTTGATGTTTTTCAAAATGAGATTGATAATTGAAATTGGAAGTTAGTATTATATTATGATTCTTTACTTGTTCGTGAATGAAATGATAGTAATAAAATTAATTTCTTATACTATTTGAAAAAAATGTTAGCTAATATTAAAAAAATATATTGACAATTATTTTATAATGATCTGTTGAAAACTCGATTCCAAAAGAAAAGGAATATATATATATATATATATATCTATATAAGTATGTGTGTGTGTGTGTATTAATAAAACCAGAGTAATTAAGTCATAGAAGACCAACTTACCTAGCATGTTATGCATATGAGAAAAAATCGTATTTATTCAAAGTAAAGATAAAAAAGAATGAGTTAAAAATATCTTAACGTTGTCAATAAAGGTTGTTTTATCTAGTGAAGATCATCCCATATCTTATAAAGTTAAAAATCTTGATGGTAAATAATTTGTAAAAATTATTTGAATCGTAAGACCTTTTTTAACCTTTTCAGAGTCTTTCGAAATTCATACTCTAATTAATCACTTAATCAACAAATTTAAAAATCCTTGATAAACCATATAGGAAAGAGATAAGAAGACGACATGGCCTATCAGGCTAAACCAAAAATAGAGAGGCCTTCGAGAATAGATATATGGCTAGAAAGGAAAGTTATAGCATGTGATGTATAATTATTAGTACTATAAACTTGTCTATTTATACTGATTTTTCATTGTCAAGTCACGAGGAATAATTCTTTAACCTGGCCTAAAGTTGGAATATATTCAGACACTAGGTAGACTATAATATATATGGAAAAGAAAGTAAGCAAATTAGAAGTGATTATTGACATTTTAGGCAAAAGGAAAAGGACCAAATGATAAAAATATTCTTCTATACATGAATCCCAACTTTTTATGATTTCTGAAGTTAGAATAATTTGTGAATTCTTGTATGGCCCCCTGACGGCCTATTCGTACACAACTTTCAAGACCTAAAGAAATAGGCCAAAAAGTTAAAATAAACCAATTCGAAATATTAATATTCTCATATTCATGGCATGCCTTGTTATATTAGGTTCACAAGTTTCTATTAAAACTTTACCAAACAATTATAGAAGTAATAATTATAAATGTCAGTATACAAAAGCCCTTATTATAACTTAGTAAGAGTTGAGTTCAAATTCCACCACACACACACGCTTGTGCTATAAGATATATTTAATAAAGAAATAACTGAGAAGTACATCTTGTTAGTTGAAAATTTTGAGACAATTTAAAAAGAAAGGGCATCTTATTAAAATTAGTTAGTAGTTTTAATAAAAAAATTTAGAGTTGGATTGAAATAAATACAAAATTTAATCATAATATAATATCCAATTTAAACTGAATCGTTAATAAGTATTGCAGTTACATGATATATATTATCAATAATTTACCATTACCCATCACAATTTTAATTAAGATACCTAAGAGGTAGCTACCCAACGTATAAGAAAGTAAGGGACACTTATTCATTAAATAATAATGAAAGCCATCTTTCTCATTTTGTTTTAGCAAGAGAAGACGTGAGGGAAATGTTTCTTTGATTTTTATGCTAAAACTTGCTTCATATATATGAAACAATTAAATCTTGAATTTTTTTTTTGTTGGCCCAATAGAAGGAAGAAATTAGTGATAAGGACGACTGAGGTAATCTCTTTCCATATTGTATTTGTATCACTATTAAGTCATACAAATCCATGTTACCTCGATATATTTTCCTTTGGTGTTGAGTGTAATTTTATTTATTTGCACAATCTTTTCGCCCGGATATTTATTTGCATAATTGAATAGCTAACGCCTAATTTTATGAAAGTGTGCATAATTAGGTTGATGTTGAAAAATATTTTTTTTAAAAATTTTATACTGAATTTGACCTTGAATCTCCCACTCCGTAGCATCCACATATATAGCTCTTAAAACGTACGTGCCAAGACCTTATATGTAGTTGAGTGAGTTGATATTTACGTGGTTAAAATCATGTTCGTAAGAGCATGTGTCATGACAACTAGTACTAATGTGTTTGATTAGTTAGTTGATCTCGTGGACTATGTATTCATGCTTAACACTAGCTAAATAATGAGTTTTGTGATTTATTGTTTTTAAATTGATTTCTATAAATAAGTTTTATCATATATCTTCTAAATAATTTTGCACTCATTTGTATGATTGTGTAGTTTAAAAGTGAAACAAAAAAAGGTCGGTAGACGAGGGAAATATCATTGGGATTCTTATTAATGATAAAGCGGACTTTTAATATGTTAGGTGCTTTAATGATAGATTATCATATTTAACGACATGATTTGGCAATGGTTTGGTCACACGAAGGAGCGCATATAGTCATACAAACTCATTTAATAGTCAAAATTAACATCCTTTAATGGTAAGACAACTTTGCTACGATTTAAAAACTTTTATGGCTATGTTGAATCAAAAAAAGAAAAAAACTTTTGGATACCTAGAACACTTGAATGAAAACATTCAAAGAAAATTTTTACACCTTCATGCAAACGATGTGAAAGGCATGTGGACTTATTAGCTAATATATGTAGTCAACTAACAGTTAAATTAAACTTGGATAATGGTCAGGGCGATATTGCTACAATTTGAAAACTTTCTAGGCAACATTGAATAATAATAATAAAAAAAATCTTGGATACCTAGCACTCCTAAGAAAAAACTTCTAAGACAAATTCTGAGGGCCTTTTTATCGTTAACCTTGGGGCCTATAATAAAAAATTAACCATGGATTACATATAAGCAAACTTAGGATTGTTTTCCATTTTCAATGAACCTTTTATTGATTCTTAAGTAATCTAAATACCATGCAAATGCAATGAAAACAAGAGGAAATTGGTCTTGTGATTTTCAAATTAATACTAAGAGATGAATGCAATTTAATTAAATGTTAAACTATTGTTTTTGGTATTTTTTTTCATAAAAACGGTGAATGTGGAATTCGATTTGAAATATGAATGATGTAATGAGCCTTGGTAGCAAAATTAATGACTTTCCTAGCTTCTTAAAATAAAATGGGAGTTAATTTTTCATCAAGTCAAGTTGAAAACCTCAAGTAATCGTATTGAGTCCAATCTACCTATTTAATGACTAATCCTACAATCACATTCATAATCATCTCTTAGATAAATTGTTAGAAACTACTTGATATGTGTTTGAAAATCATTTTAATACACTTGCTTCCTCTTAAATGAGAGCACAATCACGACACTCAATATGAATTAACTTAGCTACACACCATAGCAATCACATACAAAGCATAATCTCATTAAAACATAAGGAAATAAGTTCAATACATAGTCCAAGAGCATCAAAGCAAAAATCAACACAAATGTTAACCAACAAGGACCAATGAACACTCATCCAAGTCTCATAAATTTGTACTAATACAAAGTTAATTCAAACATATCACAATACATATAATGAGCTAATGGAAAATTAATGAACTCCCCTTTATGATGGTGAAGAATAAGATGGCAAGGCTAGTGGTGATGGTGAAGCCACGACTCCGTCAATGATAGTGAGGATTTTGGCAACGGTGGTGAAGTTGGTGGATAGAGAGAGAGATTAACTGAGAAAGAGGGAAAGACGTTGATGGTTGGTTGGTTTGTGATGGTGAGATCGATGGAGGGAGTGAGAAACAAAGGATGGAGGTCGCTAGAGGTAGAATGAACAAGGTCATTGGTGGTCTGGATCAAGGTCTTAGTCACCATCAACCTCTACTTCTGTCAAATCCAGCGATGGAGAGGAGAGGAAAAAGGTCAATGATGATGGGTGTCATGAGACTGAAGAAAGAAGGTCCGATTCTCTTGATTTTGAACTCTCGTTCTCTAGATCTGTGAACTCGTGGCTCTACGCTCTCTCTTTGATCTCAGCTTTGTCCCTCTTTTTTCCAGGTCATCAGTGGTGATGATGGTGAGAGTGAAGGACGCCAGCGACTAAGAGGAAGGTGGAGGTGATGAGGTTGACCAATCTGAGCTCTCCCCTTCTTCTTCTTGTCTGTGGCATTATGTGCGTTTGAAACTCATATGTGTTGTTGAGGAAGAAGGTCAAAATGACCTACATTCCCTGGACAAAGATTCAACCAAGGACTAAAATGAAAATTTCAAAAGTTCATGGAGGGACTAAAGTGCAAAATTTTGAAATGTTTGTTGAGCTAAACTGTAATTTTCAAAAACTCTGGGGCCTTTTCTGTAATTTTTTATGGTCCCATTTCTTCATTGATTTGCAATTTCCAGACATTTTGGGGCTTTTTTTAATTTCCCTTAGTCTTCAAAAATATTAATGTTGACCCTAATTGACATTTTCTATATTCTCAAATTTTCTTCCAAAAACATCTATAATGCTAGATTAAGTATAAGGTAGCATCAAAAATCCAAAAAATCATTTGCATGAATAATTAACAAATTTTGACAATTTTGCCCTTAATAATACTTAATTCAATACAAATGTCCCTAACTCAAATTAATGCTTAATCATTCAATAATGTCATAGGAAATGTATTAAAAATCCCAAATTAATCATGAAAAAGCATATTAAAATATGGTTCAATCAATTCCCCCATACTTAGTGTTACCCCCTAACATTTCGATATACACAGAGTGATAAAGGCACAGTTCCACAGGCAAACAGAAACAACACAAATATACTGAAAAGAAGTACTTGTTTATATACAGAGGAGTCTCCTCGCAGGGTTTGAAAATATACATACAATTCTGTACAAAATATAAAAATAAACTAAATATAACCAACAGCTCAATTTCCCTTGGCCCATAAACTTCAGTTGCCAGTATTTGCCATTTTGCCCTTAAAGCTGCTAGCTTCTGCTAGAATTTTTTTATATTAAAAAAAGAGTGAGATTCAAACGAGTCTCAGTAATAACATACAACCAATTATATAAAATGCGAAAATTAAATATCTCATGCTCTATGTTAAGCAACAAATTAATAACAATATCACAACGTGTATACATGAGTTAGGGGCTCAATCCCCTCTATAAAACCTCGATTGGGTTTTTACTCAACTACCAGGTAAGTGTGCATCCAAACAAACAAATTGCCTTCCTCGGCATAACCATGTTCATTAATTATATCACAGAAGATGGCGTAAACAAAATATAAATATTGGTATAGTGTATGAGAGATAGAGTTACTAACTTAAGTCCTTTTTTGCAACACAAATTAGTTCCAAATTTAATCTGGCTCAGGCTGACTGATCCTAAAAATCCAAGTTTACAAGAATTAGGCTAATATCCATTCATGTATTGCTCTAGACTCCTCCAATTTACTTTGTTGGTTATATTAGTCTAAAACTTCAAAATTACCAAAATACCCCTAGGGACCCGATCTAAGTTCCTTTTTACCTGGTCCAACTGTACTTTTCCAAAAATTTTGACCTAGGCTATTCCTACACAGTTTTGCATGTAGAATCCATTTTTGACCTTGGTTTTCTCAAAATCCCTACCAAATGATAGTTTTGCCCTTGACAGTGCCTACTTAGGGTTTTAGGGGTAATTTGGTAATTTCACTTTCTAGGGCTTTTCTCATAATGTGATCAACATCAACCCTACACACAATTTTCCCTTATGAACACACTGGAACCATCATATTAATGAAATTCCAGCTCTAACCCCCATTTCCAGCTCTGACCGAAACTTGTGCTTAAAAGATAAAAATGTGATTTTTGAGATTCAACACCTAAAGCTTACTCCTTTTCACTCATAAACACTTCTTAAACCATTTAAACACTTATTAGACATGATTTAAGGAAATTTGAGCAACATGACCCTTTAGGATTTCAACATCCCAACTTAAAAAATCAACAATCCAAACCACAAATCATGACAAAAACCACAACAACAACATCAATACACCAAACGAATTGAAGTTCTTGAAGTTACCTCTTGATCCTTGGACTTTCTCTCTCTAGATGTCTCCCTTGTTAGAGCAAGCGTTTCACATAAGAGGGGGGGGTGAATTGGGTGATACTAAAAATTAGTTTCAAATATAAAACCTTTACGATGAATATAAAGTAATAAAGAGTAAGGAGAATATCACCGAAGTGTACACCGAGAGTTATACTGGTTCGGCCACAACCACTTTGACTTACGCCCAGTCCTCAGAGCTTCTCTGAGAGTTTCACTATAACTTCCAAGATTCAGTGGGTTCTTGGCACCACAGTACAAGCAAGTTCCTTCACCTGGACACTCGCTCCCCCTTACAAGTTGTAATCCAATCCCAACTCAAGGTTCCACAACCTTAAGTTATCTCAATAACAACTATTGAGTTTGAATGAAATATCTCTCTCAAAGAGTGAATAAGAATCACTGAAGCATAGAAATACAATTTCAACGAAAACAGAGTAATAAACTTGATGATACGTTGGTATGTGTGCTTGGTTGTTCTTCTCTGTTTGGATGTTCCCATATATATAGATATGTTGGTGATGACCGTTGGAACATTTTCTTTTGTCCGTTGGAGAGTGCGCAGCCACTATTGACTTTTCAAGTTTTTGAAAAATATCCGTTGGCGGTGGTTGGCATTTGAACGTTTCATTTGACTTCCATCTCTTGAAGTGATTTCTTCATTGTTTATCTGTAAATAGACTAAGAATACTAATACAATGAAAGATTAATCATATAGGAAGCAAATCAATGAACGTTTGAATGATTTCTAAATTTCTGGGTATGCTTACTCGAGTAGCTACTCGAGTATCCCTTGAAGTTTACTCGAGTACCTACTCGAGTATCATCGGGAAATCTTTGATTAACTGCAAGTCCATGAACAAGTATAAGATTACTCGGGTAGTGCATGGAGTAAACTAAATTTCAAACCTTTGGGAATAGTTATTTACTCGGGTACCTACTCGAGTAATGCACTCATAACTTTATGAGTCACTTGGGTACCAACTCGAGTAAACCTTCAAATAAACTTTTGGTTACTCGATGCTCTACTCCAGTAATGTTGGCAGGATTTAAATGCCGAGAGCACTTACCTCATTACTCGGGTACTGACTCGAGTAATGCACTCATTTTTGCAAAGGTTACTCGGGTACCACCTCGAGTAACTGAGACTTTTGAGTATGACTTACCTGGGTAATGACTTGAAGTTTACCTTGAGAATATTTCTGCATACTCGGCTACTTACTCGAGGAATCCACTTAAAATACAACATTAGATACTTGCATACTAGAGTAAGGACTCGAGGAAAATGAGATAAAAAGAAATCAAGTTAATCGGGTATCACATTCAAGTTTTCACTTACCTCAGGTCGTTACTCGAGTAGCTCCTCAAGTAACATTGGTAGTAGTACAAAGTGCCGAGAGTTACATATTTTCAGAAACAGAGTTACTCGAGTAGCTCCTCGAGTAACATTGGCAACTTGAAGGCAACTGGAAGTTTCTCACATGGTTACTCGAGTACCTCCTCGAGTAACATTGGCAGGCCGAGAGCAACTCCAAGTTTTTACCTGGTTACTCGAGTAGCTCCTCGAGTAACATTGGCAGGCCGAGAGCAACTTGAAAATACTTACACTATTACTCGAGTACCTACTCGAGTAACGTTGGCAGGTTACTGGAAGTTGTCTTTGGTTACTTCAAGTTTTGTCTCATTACTCGAGTAGCTCCTCGAGTAATGCCTTAGAAGATTTGCTTCTGATCAAGTTCCTCAGCATTTTCTCTTGGCCTTTCTTCATTACTCCAATGCTTGCTTCAAGTGATGCTTGTTCCTGTCATCACTTAGTTCAAACTTGTTTATTAATTATTTCCTTTTCAAACCATACTTTTGTTATCATCAAAACATGAGATCTAACATTCTCCCCCTTTTTGATGATGACAAAACTTGGTGATTTTGAACATGGTTTTTCAAATTGAATTCTTAATTGAATATGTCTTATTAAGTTTTGAATATACCTTGCATACATAACAACTTCATTAGTTCAAACATGTATCATAATTCAAAACTGTAATAAACTTAAAATGAAATCATAACACACTTGCATTAATCTTAAAACTTTCAAATTACAAGATAAAGTTCAAACTGAAATCAAAAAGCTCCCTAAAATCCCATGTACACCCAAATAAACTAGGACACATTCACAAAATACACATTCACAAAATCACCCTCAAGCTCTTCTCCCCCTTTTTGGCTTCATCATTCAAGTGAAGGGCTAGAAGGCTTCACCATAGAGATAGGCTTCACTGGAAGAACCAATCCATCACCATCTGAACTAGATGAATCAAAGGAACTGGATGACTCTGGTTCAGGAAGATTGACTGGTGGGATATGGATGTCATCTCTAGGCAGGAGAGAAGAATGCTGGAAGACAACCATAGTGGTCTCAGCCTCTAGAGGGGTGTCTATCACAGGAGTGAGATGTTCAGAGGAGGAAGAGGGAGATATTTCCTCTGTTTGGGTAGGAGACGGAATAGGTTTAGGAGTGGTTTCTGGCTGTGGCTTGGGAGGTGAATCATCAATAATGATATGTGTGGTCTCATGGGTATCAGGATCATCCACTGTGAATAGAATATCTTTGCCTTGGGGCTCAAGTGGATCAGAGACCAGAGGGGTAGATGGTTGATCCTCAGGAATAGGATCATCAGTAGGAGGGTTCTCTGGAGGTGGTGGTGGTGCAGATAAGGAGGGACCGGCAGATGGTCCAGGACCCAAAGAGTCTAATCGTGCCAGAATCAATCTCAAAGTTTCTCCCTGGGCACGTTGCTCTGTTAGCAACTCCTCATGCCTTCTATCCATCCTCTCAATCAACTCCTCATGCCTTTTGTCTATTCTCTCAACCAGCTCCCCCATTTTGAAGTTCGTATTGGTGATTAGCTCAGCGTTTGTGTTGGCTATGTCCACATGGAAGCCTCTGAGAATATTCTCCATAAAGTGCTGGAGAGTGGCATTGAGGAAGGATGGTGATGATGTGGTAGTAGCTGGAGCCGATGACTGAGTGTCATCCAACCTACTGGTCTCTGCCTCAGTGGTCTTCCTCTTCTTCTTGGATCCAGATTCCAGAGGGCCTTTGAGAGGAATATCGATGTTCAATTTTCCAATCTGGTTCCTTCCAACCGGAGTCAACCTCTCAATTGGCTCCTTGCTATCCAAATACCATATTTTGTTCTCTTTCAGGATTAGAGACACAATATGGGGATATGGCATTGGTGTGGTAGCCTTTCCATCCACCTTGTACCTTTTCATCTCCGAGAAAATATATTCTCCCAGATCCTTCTGTTCCTTCAGAAGCAGTGAAGCAAACCACCTAAAATCCCTATCAGAGAAATGGGTGTAATTGTTGGCTTTGTTCACTAGGGACCTAGAGTAAATGTACTAAAGGACCCTATGATGATCACACATGTCACTGGGCTTGAAATTTAGAGGGCCAACTAGCTCACCGGGTTTGAGGATAGTGAATATTTGGTTTGGCTCAAGTTCAGAATATATATCATCTGGGGGGTTCTCTATCCCTAACCACAAGTTGATTCTAGATGGAGAAATTAAAATCTTTTGGCCTCTTACATTTATGGTCATTTCTTCCTCTACTGAGGTTCTGTTAGGCTCATCTATGATCTTTAAGTTACAATAAAATGGGTGATCACTTTAGTACAAAAAGGTAATCTAATAGATAGCCAAGGCATAAAGGGATCTAAATAAGGACTTAGGTCATGCTTCACTACCTCTTGAAGTAACTTCAGATCAACATAATGTGTCTTACACACCTTTCTTCTGGAGAATTGAGTTGAGTACTTCAGAGACTCCACCAATTTGCTGACATTGAAACCTTTTGGTGGGGTAGTGATCTCTGCTTTCGGTATCTTGGACTTCTTGGAAGATTGACCCTTCTCCATTTGGTCAATGATCCCAGCCATAGCCTTAGCCACATTCTTGTCATACTTTGGCTTTTTGATAGGCTTTGGTGTGAAAGAGGGGGTAGAGGAATCAGAGGGAGGAGGTGAGGGAGATTTGGCACTTTTCTCTCTTCCTGTTGAGGTACTCTTTTTGGATTGAGCCCTTGTAACAATAGGCTTTTTAATCACAACTCCTTTGGGTTTTGGTTGAGATTGAGGTTGAAGAGGAATTTTGGCTTTAGGTCTCGGAGTTAATTTTCTTTTCTTTGTTGGAGGAACAGAAAGGAGATCAGGATTTTGATGTGAATCAGAGGAATTTGTGAAGTTGAGATTCTTGGTTCTAACCATCTTGAAACACAGATATTCTAGAATCTCAGAAAAACAGGGTCACGGTCGCGAGCTTAGGGCACAGAGATTTTGAACAAAATAGGAAGTTTTTGGACTTGAAATCAGCTGGGTTTTGACGGAAATGAGGCAAGGAATCGATTGTGAAAAGTTTCTGTGAGAGTGTATAGTGATTTACTCGAGGAGATTTTGTGGAAATGACGGAGTTTACGTAAGATAAAGACCTAAAACCCGACGTTACTCGAGGCCTTACTCGAGTAATGTTCAAGTTTACTCGAGGCCTTCCTCGGGTGTTCATACAGAAAAATTCTAAAATAATTCATTTAAATTGCGTACCTGGTATGAATAATATAGTAATTATCCATAGATGTTCCCTCGATCATTTATAACCCATTTTGATCAGATTTGAGTCCTTGTTCATCAATTTGGGAATCTGAACTCCGACATTACTCGAGGCCTTACTCGAGTAAGCTTCAAGTTTACTCGAGGCTCGCCTCGGGTAACCTGCTTTTCAACTTCTGACTCTTCATTTCTTTGAAAACTGAACCGTTAGATTTAAATATCAAGTAACTTGATCCATTACTTCCAGTTTTGTGGGCCATTACTCGAGTACATACTCGAGTAAAGTGTTACTTTACTTCAAGTTGGTCCTCGGGTATTGCTTTTGTGTTAGCCATAACTTCAAGTTGGTACTCCAGTAAATGTGTCCTCTGATAATCTCTGTTTTTGTTTCCCAAAACAGAGTTTCTTTCTTCCTGCAAAACACGTTTCTATATACTCCGATACTTAAGTTAGTAATCATCAAAACATTATCAAGTGACTTCATCTAATATTATGAAATGCTTAAATTTCTTATAACTCATTGGGATTTACCATTCCCAATTCTCTTCTAATGTATAGAAATTGATCTTTTGCAAGAGGTTTTGTGAAGATATCAGCTAGTTGAAGATGAGTAGGAATGAATATCACTTTCACATCTTTCTTTTGGACATGATCTCTGATAAAGTGATGTCTGACATCGATATGCTTGGTTCTAGAGTGTTGAACTGGATTCTTTGCCAAGCTTATCATACTTGTATTGTCACAATAGATTGGTATTTCTTTGAGATAAATACCAAGGTCTTGTAGTTGTTGTTTTAACCATATCACTTGTGCACAACAACTTGAGACTGCAACATATTCGGCTTCCGTTGACGAAAGAGACACTGTATTTTGTTTCTTGCTGAACCACGATACAAGAGATCCTCCAAGAAATTGTCCTTGTCCACTGGTGCTCTTTCTGTCTGTCTTGTATCCTCCATGATCAGAATCTGAATATGCAACTAGATATTCACTTCTTCCTTTGGGATACCACAGACCCAATTCTGGTGTGTCAGCAAGGTATCTAAAGATTCGTTTGACCGTTTCAGCATGTGATTCCTTTGGCGCCGATTGATATCTTGCACATATGCCAACACTAAATTGGATGTCTGGTCTGCTTGCCGTGAGATAGAGTAATGATTCAATCATTCCTCTATATTTTGTGATATTGTAGTCTTTCCCTTTGACATCAGCATCAAGCAACGTTGTTGAGCTCATAGGCGTGTCTGAGCCATTTGCTTCATCCATTCCATACTTCTTCAATAGCTCTTTTAAATACTTTGTTTGAGATATGAAGATTCCATTCTTTCTTTGTTTGATTTGCAAACCAAGAAAGAAATTCAATTCTCCCATCATTGACATCTCAAACTCTCCCTGCATTATCTCAGAAAATTCCTTACACAGAGATTCATTAGTAGCACCGAAAACAATATCATCAACATATATTTGAACAATTAAAATATCATCACGTTTTCGATTTATAAATAATGTTGTATCAACTTTTCCTCGTACAAAACCTTGATCGATAAGAAACTTGCTGAGCCTTTCATACCAGGCTCTAGGAGCTTGTTTTAAACCATATAAAGCCTTTTTGAGTTTGAAAACATGGTCAGATTTAGTAACATCCTCAAAACCTGGAGGTTGTTCTACATACACTTCTTCCATGATGTAACCATTTAGAAATACACTCTTTACATCCATTTGATAGAGTTTGAATCCTTTGATGCATGCAAAGGCTAAGAGTACACGTATAGCTTCCAATCTAGCCACTGGAGCATACGTTTCTTCATAATCAATCCCTTCTTCCTGATTATAGCCTTTGGCCACCAACCTTGCCTTGTTTCTGACAATAATTGCGGATTCATCGAGTTTGTTCTTGAATACCCATTTAGTTCCAATGATCGGATGATCCTTGGGTCGGGGTACCAAATCCCAAACTTGATTTCTCTCAAATTGATTTAGTTCTTCTTGCATTGCTATAACCCAATCATTGTCTATCAGGGCTTCATCAATGTTAGAAGGTTCAATCTCAGAAATGAATGCAGAAAAACTTACTTCATTGAAAACTCTATTTCTAGTTTTGATCCCTTCATTCACATCTCCTATGACTTGATCTAAGGGATGACTTCTATTGTATTTCCAGGCTTTAGGTTGACCTAGAGATTGCTCTTCTTCCTTAGTTTCATCAACTTCTGGAATAAGAGACGTAGAAATAGATTGACCATTTTCTTGATTTAAAATAACTTCCTGTTCTTCATCAATGGTTTTGTCAGAGGATTCAAATTCATCAAATACAACATGAATTGATTCTTCAACAACACAAGTTCTTTTATTGAAAATTCTATATGCTTTACTTCGGTTAGAATATCCTAGGAAAATTCCTTCATCAGTTTTAGAATCAAATTTTCCTAAGTTATCTTTACCATTTTTATGAATGAAACACTTACAACCGAAGATGTGTAGATGAGCAATGTTTGGCTTCCTTCCTTTGTATAGATCGTATGGTGTCTTTCCAAGTTTCGTTCTGATATAGGCTCTATTTGAAATATAGCATGCTGTACTCATAGCATCAGCCCAGAAAACTTGAGACATGTTCTTTTCATTTAACATTGTTCTAGCCATTTCAGTAAGTACTCTATTCTTGCGTTCCACAACTCCATTTTGTTGGGGCGTCCTTGGAGCAGAGAAATTGTGATCAATGCCATTAGTATCACAATATTCTTCAAAGGCTTGATTCTCAAATTCTCCACCATGATCAGTCCTAATACCTGCAATAGACATACCTTTCTCATTTTGCACTTTCTTGGCAAAAACAATAAATTCTTCAAAGGTTTCATCTTTTGATGATAGAAAAATAACCCATGTAAATCTAGAAAAATCATCAACAATGACCAATGAATATAAGTTGCCACCAAGACTCTTTACTCTTGCTGGACCAACTAAATCCATATGCAATAATTGTAATGGTCTATTTGTTGAGATCTCATTTTTCAATTTGAATGATGATTTAGTTTGTTTACCCTTTTGACATGCGTCACAAATCAAATCGTTTTTGAAATTTACTTTGGGTAATCCAAGAACTAAATCCTTCTTGAGTAGTTTGCCTAGTTGATGCATGTTGACATGAGCCAATCTTTTATGCCATAGCCAACTTTCATCGGCATTACTCAGAAAATAGTTTTCAGATTCATTTCTACTAATATCTAAGGTATAGCAGTTACCTTCCCTTTTTGCTCTGAGCTTAGCTTTGATATTCTTCTTATCAAGTAGTAAGTCTTTCTTGTTGACAATTAGACATTCCTCTGAATCAAATATTATCCAGTTGTCTTTATCTGCACTTTGACTTATGCTCAGCAAATTATGACACAAGCCTTCAACGTAATATACATCTTTGATTTGTATGCCTTTGTCATTTTTGATTTCACCAATTCCTGCTATTTTTCCGGATTGATTTCCTCCAAATTTTACCTTTCCACCTTCCTTAGGTTGCAATGTGGTAAAACTTTCGAAATCTCCGGTCATATGTCTAGAGCATCCACTGTCTATGAACCACTTGGTATTTTTGGATGCTTTAAGACATACCTGCAATCAAATGACTAAGTCTTAGGTACCCACTTCTTTTTGGGTCCTTTTGGGTTAGTATAAATGATTTTCTGAACATATGTGCCTTTAGGTACCCATTTGTAGGTTCCTATGTTTCCTTTTTTCTTATGAATGCATGATGAGGTATAATGACCTTTTCTATTACAGTAATTACAAAATGCAAAAGGATTTGATATATGCACAGAATGCTGGAAATAATTTAAATATGACTTACCTCCTACTTTCTTTTTACCTTTCCTTTTATCTGTTTTTGGATCATATCCAATACCAGATCGGTCATTTACAAATCGTTGTTCTTTTAAAATCACACTTAGCATCTCACTTCCTTTGGTAAATTTTTCAAGAGTTTTTGTGATATCAATGTTTTTCTTTTTCAACGAAGAACAATTTTCACAATTCTTTTCTGAACTTTCTTTAAGTTCAATTTCAAGAGCTTTGTTTTTCTTTTTGAAAACAATTAATTCTTTAACTACTTTGATGAATTCAGAATGTAAAGCATTATATTCAGAGAGTAATTCATCATAGGTAGGTTCAGAATCATTTACCTCTTCTTCTGTCTCTTCTTGAGCAACAAGACATATATTGGCTACTTCTTCTTCATCACTTTCTTCGTCAGAGGAACTATCTCCCCATATAGCAGATACAAAGGCCTTCTTTTTGTTAAAGAATTTGCCTTTTCTCTTTTCTTTGCTCTTTTAATTGAGTTCTGGACATTCTGATTTGATATGTCCTGGTTTTCCACATTCGTAGCAAATGATATGGTCTTTGCTGCTAGTTCCTCCTTTTTGAAAGTGTTTGAAGCCTTGACCTTTCTTGTAGAACTTTCTGAATCGTTTTATGATTAAGCCCATTTCATCATCATCAAACTCCTCATCTTCATCTTGATTTTCTTCTTTCGCTTTTAGAGCTAGACCTTTCTTTCTTTTGTCACTGA
This sequence comes from Inga oerstediana, assembly GCA_963210345.1. NCBI lineage: Eukaryota > Viridiplantae > Streptophyta > Magnoliopsida > Fabales > Fabaceae > Inga > Inga oerstediana. The sequence continues at coordinate 43,962,750 of OY723401.1, forward strand.
TGTCGTCTAGTTCCCGTTTGAACTTTAATTTGCTTTCATATTCAGAAAGGCTTCCAAATAGAGAAGCAACTGATCTCATTGATTCTCCTTTTGCCTCTTCTATCGCAGTGACTTTGGCCTCCCACTCTTTAGAAAGAATATTCAAAATCTTTCGTACTTGGGTATTTTGATCATAGACTTTACCAAGTGCTGCAAGTTGATTAACAAGATGAGTATATCTAAGTTCGAATTCAGAAATTGACTCACCTGATTTCATTCGAAGTAGATCGAATTCAGTGATCAAGGTGTTGATTCGATTCTCCTTTATTCCTGAAGTTCCTTCATGAGCTATTTCCAGAGCTTCCCACATTTCCTTTGCTGTTGGAAGTGTGCAAATTCTGAAGTATTCATTTTGACTCAAAGAACTTTGTAACATCAGAATTGCCTTGCTATTGAGAGTGATAAGTTTCTTGTCATTCTCATCATATTCCGCTGGCGTCTTTGGAATTTTCTGAGAATCTACAGTCTTTGTAGGTTGATAATTTCCACTCTCAATTACATCCCATAGCCCATATTCAGTAGCCATCATGAACACTCTGAATTTTGCTTTCTAGAAAGAAAAGTGTTCTCCATTGAAACCGGGAGGTCTAGTGATGGATGCTCCGTCGGGAAGAATTCCTTCACCCATGCTTGCCATTGGATCCTTCTTAGGTTGTTATACCTTAACAAGAAGACCTACGCTCTGATACCAAATGTTAGAGCAAGCGTTTCACACAAGAGGAGGGTGAATTGGGTGATACTAAAAATTAGTTTCAAATATAAAACCTTTACGATGAATATAAAGTAATAAAGAGTAAGGAGAAATATCACCGAAGTATATACCGAGAGTTATACTGGTTCGGCCACAACCACTTTGACCTACGTCCAGTCCTCAGAGCTTCTCTGAGAGTTTCACTATAACTTCCAAGATTCAGTGGGTTCTTGGCACCACAGTACAACCAAGTTCCTTCACCTGGACACTCGCTCCCCCTTACAAGTTGTAATCCAATCCCAACTCAAGGTTCCACAACCTTAAGTTATCTCAATAACAACTATTGAGTTTGAATGAAATATCTCTCTCAAAGAGTGAATAAGAATCACTGAAGCATAGAAATACAATTTCAACGAAAACAGAGTAATAAACTTGATGATACGTTGGTATGTGTGCTTGGTTGTTCTTCTCTGTTTGGATGTTCCCATATATATAGATATGTTGGTGATGACCGTTGGAACATTTTCTTTTGTCCGTTGGAGAGTGCGCAGCCACTATTAACTTTTCAAGTTTTTGAAAAATATCTGTTGGTGGTGGTTGGCATTTGAACGTTTCATTTGACTTCCATCTCTTGAAGTGATTTCTTCATTGTTTATCTGTAAATAGACTAAGAATACTAATACAATGAAAGATTAATCATATAGGAAGCAAATCAATGAATGTTTGAATGATTTCTAAATTTCTGGGTATGCTTACTCGAGTAGCTACTCGAGTATCCCTTGAAGTTTACTCGAGTACCTACTCGAGTATCATCGGGAAATCTTTGATTAACTGCAAGTCCATGAACAAGTATAAGATTACTCGGGTAGTGCATGGAGTAAACTAAATTTCAAACCTTTAGGAATAGTTATTTACTCGGGTACCTACTCGAGTAATGCACTCATAACTTTATGAGTCACTCGGGTACCAACTCGAGTAAACCTTCAAATAAACTTTTGGTTACTCGATGCTCTACTCCAGTAATGTTGGCAGGATTTAAATGCCGAGAGCACTTACCTCATTACTCGGGTACTGACTCGAGTAATGCACTCATTTTTGCATAGGTTACTCGGGTACCACCTCGAGTAACTGAGACTTTTGAGCATGACTTACCCGGGTAATGACTTGAAGTTTACCTTGAGAATATTTCTGCATACTCGGCTACTTACTCGAGGAATCCACTTAAAATACAACATTAGATACTTGCATACTAGAGTAAGGACTCGAGGAAAATGAGATAAAAAGAAATCAAGTTAATCGGGTATCACCTTCAAGTTTTCACTTACCTCAGGTCGTTACTCGAGTAGCTCCTCGAGTAACATTGGCAGTAGTACAAAGTGCCGAGAGTTACATATTTTCAGAAACAGAGTTACTCGAGTAGCTCCTCGAGTAACATTGGCAACTTGAAGGCAACTGGAAGTTTATCACATGGTTACTCGAGTACCTCCTCGAGTAACATTGGCAGGCCGAGAGCAACTTGAAAATACTTACACTATTACTCGAGTACCTACTCGAGTAACGTTGGCAGGTTACTGGAAGTTGTCTCTGCTGGTTACTTCAAGTTTTGTCTCATTACTCGAGTAGCTCCTCGAGTAATGCCTTAGAAGATTTGCTTCTGATCAAGTTCCTCAGCATTTTCTCTTGGCCTTTCTTCATTACTCCAATGCTTGCTTCAAGTGATGCTTGTTCCTGTCATCACTTAGTTCAAACTTGTTTATTAATTATTTCCTTTTCAAACCATACTTTTGTTATCATCAAAACATGAGATCTAACATCCCTCCCTCTCCTCTCCCTTGAAGATTAGCTTGCTACACATGGTTTTTTATGGAGATCAAGAGCTTAGGGAGGTATTACACAAGTTAGGAAGCAAAATCACTTGAAACTAGTCTTACCTTTGATTTTTGCCTCCTTGAGCTCTCTTTCTCTAAGTTTCTTAAGCCCCTCCTCTCTCTATTTGTTGAGATTGGCGTGAAATGAGAAGGGAAAAAGATGAAGACAAGGCCTAAAGTATCTTCATCATCTTTCTCTAATAAATATTAGTTTAATAAATTATGACATGTGATTTTGTACTTTAGCTTGTCTCTTACTAATTTGCGTCATAAGCCTTCCCATTAGCTTTGAACTAATTCCCTTAATCTTTTAGGCCCAAAAATGACGCACCTTAAGCCCTTCACAACCCAAATTGGTTTCATCCAAGTATCCTAACCAAGTGCACAATTTTGTATTATTTTAATCTTAATTGAACATATGCCCAAACCTTAATCAATTATTATTTAATCCCTTGGCTAAAGATGATGCCACTTGGCATGTTCATAATCAAAATATATATTTCCCCTCCTACTTCTTTTATTAGGCAAAAATCATAAGAAGATAGGGAATTAATAATTGCTCCAACATTTTCCACAATCTCTTTAATTAGTTTATGCACAAGTCCAACTTTGATTTTCTTGACCAAGAATGCTTCAAATATATAGTTACCCTTTATTTTCTTTAATTAATTGAAATTAAATCCAATTAATTGGGAAAATAATTAATCTTGTGCTTTATTGGCAGATTTATGATCTTGTCATTACATTCTTGAATTTATTTAAAGCTTATTCCTTTTCTTCCTCAACTTGGCCAAAATTCCCTTTATTATTGGGCCATATGTTGTGCTAATTTATTGTTCCATTTTGGGCTTTGATAATAGGCTTTTTGGAATACCCAAAAATTAATTTCATATATTGTTCTAGCCCAATTATCATGAAAATGAAAATTTATTAACTTCTTAAATTCCAAGCTCATGAATATTCACCATTCCCTTTCATTGAAGGCTTCAAATAATTACAAGGCATATTGGTGAATAAAATTTGGATTGTTACACTTAGACCTTTGTACTCCTGAACAAAGGTAATTAAGTAAAATTTTTCAAGTTACAATCACCAATGCATTTGAAAGATGAGCAATTTCATAATTAGAAAGTAATGGATCAATTAATCAAATTCTTCAAGGCAACATTAGTCATAGTTAAGCGATGCAAAGAAATTAGCTAACTATACAATCCAACATTTTAGAATGAAGCACAAGAGAACTCTCAAAGGTATTAGTGTTTCACTCATCTCACCTCATTGGAATAATTTCACTCTAGCTCACTTGATCAACACTTTACTATAGGCTTGTAACAACTTTGACATCTCCACTACTAATAACAATTAATATAATGAATCAAGAGGACTTAAAATGTAATGTTGGATGAATACTAGATGGAATGAATTAATTAAAACAAAGAATAGTTAGTGATGACTCCCTATTCTTAGATAATTTTAAGATATATTTTAATATATTTGGGAGTTATCTATGCTAAATTACCGGGATTTGAGTGAGATTTGGATATGATATCAATTGAGAGCATGATTCAAGGGAATTCATTATAAATATAAAAGTTTAGGATAAAATAATGACTTTGATATTAAGGATAAGAATAATGATATTAATAATAAAAATAATAATTTAAGAAAAATAGGAAAAAAAGGAAAAGATATTTCATTTTATTGTTGTTGTTGTTGTTGTTATCATTATCGTTATCATTATCATTATTTATTATTATCATTATCTATTTTTTTATCTTTTTGTTTGATTTTATTTTCCTAGAGGGATATTGAACTTTTTGGAATGAGGATTTAGGAATCTAACCTACATATAGAGGTTCTGCTTCTTCTGGGGAAGAAGAGAGGAGGAGAATACACATTCGGGTACAGATGGAAGGAGAGGCATTCGGGTTATATCATCATCTTCATGGGAGGATGAGAGGATTGTAGAGACGATTGATTTGAAGAGCAGAACCACCATTGTGCGCCGAATCAAAGGACGCTGTAGAGAATTGGAAGCAACTGAAGCTAAGGAATTGAAGCTTTAAAGAGATTTAATGCTCAATCTTTTGGTTTTATTAATTTCTTCTTTTTCCTTTTAGTTAACTCTTATTTTGCTGTGGATTATTATTGCTTTGGGATGGATTTGATTATTATTCCATATTTCAATTTGATATCTTCTTTCTTTGCTTGACTAATCTACATGATATTTCACATTAAATATAGTTAGTCAAAGTATAAGATCAATATATGATGCAAAACTTGTTGCTCTTAATAGTTAGCATATGTAATTAAAATTAATCATATCTAACAGACTCTCTTTTCTCAAAACAAGGAGTAAGCAAAAATTCAATTGTGGGTTCATTTCTCTTTCTATTCACTTGAAAAAAAACACGGTTTTTAAAAAGTTGCCAAAACACTAGATCTCATGAAAGCTCAAAGAATTTCCCACAAATCACATTTCCAAAGTGGCAAATGCGGCTCTTTACCACTTAGGTCATGCATTAAAGTAAGTTATTCTTGGAAAAGTTTTGAAACATTTTCTAGCAGTTTAAGGAATTTTCTCATTTTAAAAGGACCAATTAATGGGATTCAAAAATGTATTCCCCTCCCCCACACTTAATCAACACATTGTCCTCAATGTTTGTAAATCAACTCTAAAGAAAATGCAAAGCAAGTTGAAATTCAAGGCATAATGGTAATCAAATAGGGTAATTACAAAAAATGAAAAGCATACATAGAGGGTTGTTATTCTACTTACTAAGGTATACTAATTCTACATTTTTTTCCTACTAAATTGTGTCCCACCCCTACACTTATCTTCCTCATACAACAATTAAGCCCAAATAATCATAGGAATTAGGAATAAAATAAGTGAGGAAAGAGATGACCTTTGTTAGAGTATCTTGAGTCGCTTGAAGAAGAAGTTCTCATCCCCAATGAGAATCATGCATTTGTCCTTTGAAACACCTTCTCCAGCATTGAATTGCCTTGGTGGAGGTGGCTCAGGATCAATTGGAAGAGGTCTAAGTGTAACCCCCTCCGTAATTATATCCGAAATACGCGATTAAAATGAAATAGAGACCAATAATAATCAAATAACATTTACTAACCCATCACATGATGGGGTCTTCAAAAATACCTTTCGAAATCATTTATAAACTTAGTCTCATATTCACATTTCGAATACAATTACTACGTGAAGATAAATCACATTCATATAAATATCAGAGTGCACAACATAATCATCCCGGCAATCTCGGGTACATACCTTTGCTAAAGATATACAGGGCACAATTGCCCATTACAATTCTTCAAATGGGGATTACACAATCTCATCTTGAATGAGTCCTGCCGCTCCCTCCACGAGCCACTTGCCCTGTCTAAATTGTTGGTAAGGGAGGGTGAGATTCGAGAGAATCTCAGTAGGGAAACATTATCAATATGCAGGCAAGATAAGTGTTTATCGCCCTCCACGAGCCACTTGCCCTGTCTAAATTATTGGTAAGGGAGGGTGAGATTCGAGAGAATCTCAGTAGGGAAATATTATCAATATGCAGGCAAGATAAGTGTTTAATGCATGACATGCTTGCATCACATAACTCATGCACACATGCAATGACAAATATATAAGCTCAATGTTTCGAACGATACACATATGGCCATAGCATATATTGAAACATAGCTTTAAATCATTCATACATGTTCCACATAATCAAGCAAAGCAATAACATGCATCAACACATTAATACAGTTATCAGAGCATGCAGGAGAGATAAGTTCCCTACCTCCAGTCTTTTCTCCTCGATTTACGTGCCAACAACTCGGGGCTTCACACTACAATGTCAAATGTACTATTTAGATACTTCCATAGTGTTTCTGGGGGTCATATGAGGCTATATTGAACATTTACTAAAATGCCCCCGGGGACCCGGTCCGGCTATACTTTTTCTGAAATTTTGACATGGGCTATTCTAACATATTTTCGCCCAAGGAATCCATTTCTGGACTCGGAATTATCAAATTCAATGTCAATTACAAAATTACCCTTGACAGCCCCACTTTAAGGGTTTCAGGGGCGTTTTCGTAATTATGCTTTTTCAGCCTTTTCCGGAAAAGTGCCCAACTGTAACCCCACCTAATTTTCGCTCCTGAACTCAATGGAATCATTAAATCATTGAAAATCCAACTCTAAGACCCATTTCTAGAGCTGGCCGAAATTCTCAAGTATTCCGGGGAAAATTGGGGTTTTTCGGTTTCGGCTCCGTAAATGCGTTCCTTTCTACTCCTAATCACTTCATTAACCATTACATTAGGTTACAACTAACATTAAGACCCAATTTGGGCAGCATAACCCCTAGGCCATGTCATTTCCAAACTTTAAAACCAATGGCAATCCGGGGAAATTTCACCGATTAAATTGCCCACAATAGCCAGAATAAGCAATATACGAAAGTTTGGAAGTAACCTCAAGCTCCTAATAGCTTTTCCTTGACTTGGCTGAAAACCCTAGCCTCTTGAACACCAAATTTGCTTCTCAAACACCTTAAATAACATAGAAGAGAAGTTTAGGAGAAGGATTATACGCGTTAGGTACGAATTCACCGAAGAAATCGACCTACCTCACGAGTTTTCTTCCTCTTCTCTCTCTAAAACTCCCTCTCTCTCTCTCTTTCTCCATGGTGCTGCACGGTTTTTGGCTGATGGAGGAAGAGGATGATGACTTTGTAACATTTAGCTTATGTCATCTTTAATTATGATGATGTCATAATTCCAAAATTGACATTTTCGGATTTTCTGGCAGATTTTCTGCAAATCTTTGAAAAATCAGAACTAATTCTAGAAAAATCAAAATGAGGTGATTCCAAAGCCAAATGAAATATATTTAAGTCCTCTTCATAGGAAAAATATTGTCCATTACTAAAAATCACCACACAATTCCAGAATTACATAAAACTCATCACTGCCCCAAAACAGAGTTCAGTTTCCATCACAAACTTTGGACAGTTATATCTCCTAGTTCACAAAACAAAATGGCACAAATTATATGTCCATTTTGAAGCTTGAGATGTGAACTATAAGACTGGAAAGTTTCAGAATTTGTAGACACCATTTGGTCATTCAAAACGTTCACACAAACTGACTGCCCAGAATAGAGTTTCACTGGACAGAATTTTAGATTTTGCATCTTTGCTTCCAATGGTTCCATTTTCATACCAAACATCATTCCCACATAAATTTTCACAACCAATCAATTGGAAACACCAAATCAATCAAATTCACATCTCATTGACATGTTTTCACAACAATCTCAACATGTCAACACAATTCACATTTCAAAACCTAACATTGCAACATTTCCATTCCAAAGTTCCAAACCAATTTCAATGACATCAAAACACACTATGACACCATTTCCAACACAATACCCCATTCAATTCTTCCCTCTATTCTAAGTCAATTTGGATGTTAATCCACAATTGAACTCAAATACAAGGTTTCGGCACTGCTCACAACACACACGAATCACATTCGAGTGCCAAATCACATCATATTCTCCAAAAGGGTTATTTATCACTAACCACATCCACTTTTGGAGTCATTAACCCTTAATCACAATTTGGGATCTTGCCAAACCGGGGCTTAGCAATCCACTAATCTTAGGCTTATTCTCTAGCCTCGAGTCTCAAAATTTAGGGTATTACACTAAGAATGTACCATAGAGGTTGGTACCACAAAGGAGCCTTCCAATTGTATGCCTGTAAAGACGACAAGATGGAAGCAATGTCCTAACTAAAAATAGAAAAAAGCAAAGCAACAAGTTTATCATGTTTTTCATCAATATAAGTCTAAATGTAAGGAATCATCATTACTAGCACTAAGGAGAGAAGCATGTTCATCACACGAAGAAATAGTGGCAGTGCAAGCAACTTTCTCAACTAAACTACTACTAGAAGCAATAGGTGAAACATTTTCATGTTCAAACATTTGAGGGGATTCAACATTGATTTCTTCATCTACCTCATCATCACTCATATTATCAGGAATAGTAGTATGAGGAGGGTCAACCTCTTTAAGAAGAGGAGGATATTACCATTGTTTGGAAGTAACTCCTTTGGTAGTTGAAAACGTATTTTCTTCTTCCTTATATCTTGTTTATGAGTTAGCACTGGAGGTTTGGAATCTTCCACTTGTGAAGTGGCATTTGGCTTTTGCTCTTCGGTTTCCCCATCATCATTGGAGTTATAGGGCAATAGAGCTCCTTCTTCTCTTTTAGTCTTTATCTATAGCACATGGTCAACAAATGGCTTGATGAAATTTTGAATGTCCTCGAATTCCTTTTCCATTTCTTTAAAGAGTCCAAGAGCTTCCTTGAGCATGAATAATTATTAATGTCGGACCTTTAGTTGGTCATACCTTTTTCTTAGGGTAAGGGTTTGGTCATTCATATATGGTAAATTTTGATCACTTCTAAACCAAGCCATAAGAATTCAATACAATAAATTCCTAATAAATTAGAAGTCTTAAACAATCTTATATATGCAAATGAATCCTAAAAATTAGAAGAAATCAAAGAAGAAAACTCAAAAACTAATCTAGGGAAAAATCTAGAAAATAAATAAAAAATAAAAAAAAGTGGCTAAAACTTTGGAATTTGGCTAAATTTTACCACACCCTAAAGCTATTGATCTTACTTAGAATGGCCCAAAACTTTAGGAAACTGAAGCTCATAATTTTCTGAGCAAAAGTTTCAAAAAATTCTAGCAAGCTTCAAAGAGAAGGTGTAACTGAATTTCAACAAAGCTCCAATCAATTTCCAAGTGTGTAACACTTAGTTCCTTCCACAAATCAAGTTTATGCAAGAGAAATGCAAGAATTAACTTAGAGATATGGTGAATTCAAACAAATAAGCTCAAGAACATATCAAAGTTAATGCAACAACACCACATAAAAGCAACCAAGCTAAGACAATGCAATAATGCAATGAATGCTATGCAAGATACCTAAATGCAAAAATACTAAATTATATGCAATGAAAAACCAAAATTGCAAAACTACAAGTTTCACAAGAGAAACCCCTCATCAAAAGTAAATTTGAGAATTAGATTTTCTAGGGAGCCAATTTTTTAGCTCCCTAACAATGGTGCCATTTGATGAGGGCCTTTTTATCGTAAGCCTTTGGGGTCCACAATTAAAAATTAACCAAGTATTGTGTATAGCAAACCTAGGTTCGTTCTCTCTTCTTGAAGAGTCTTTTATTGATTCTTAAGTAATCTAAATACCATGCAAATGCAATGAAAACAAGGGGAAATTGGTCTTAGGTTTTTCAAATTAATACTAAAAGAGGTGTAAGACCGTCTTACATACCCCTTTAGTTATGTATCGGAAGCGTTACTCTTCAATTACTTAGGGATTAACTACTCATTCAAGACTATTAGCTGTTATTCTTACCAAATATCAGAGCTTGTTCTTCTTCTTAGATTCAGTGATCTTGATTAACGTTCAATTCTAATACACGTATTCATATATGCATATTCATACATATTCATCAAGTGTAAATATTTTACACTTAGTATAAATAAATACACTTGAATCTTCAATTCTTCGTCATTCTTCCTTCTGGTTTATCTTCAAGCATTCTTCTTTTTCGTATTCACGTACCTATATGGTTGGTGGGGGAGGGTGAGATTTAGGGGAATCTTAGTAGCAAACAATACTAACAATGCATGCAAGATGAATGTTATTTTATGATATGCTTGCCTAACATAGGCTCATGTTCACAAAATGACATTTCTGCATACTCAATATTTCGTTCAACATACTTATGGCCATAGTATAAATAGAAACAAAGCTTCATTCATTCATACATGCTTCACATAATCAAGCAGAGCAATAGCACACATCAATACACAACGTACACATCAAATGCATGCAATTTAAGTAAGTTCACTACCTTTTAGACTTGTGTCCTCTTCTTGTTCCTTTTTCTTCCAACCATTATTGCTTCTTGAAAATTCTTCCATTCTTTTTCTTTCTTAGCTTCTCATAGCCCTAGATAAATACCATATTATTAGTGCCATGACAAAATGAATGTCCAATGTGGCTACATTAGCCTCTAGGACATTATTCTACCCTTGGAGTTCATACTTATTACATTTAACCCTTACTTTCTCAAATTCGCATGTTTAGACTATGTTGCCAGAATTATGACTAATCTTTAAAAAGTCATAACTAATTCTAGGGAACTATAAATGGTGGTTCAAATTCCTATTCAAAGCTCTTTGAGTCTATTTTATAAGAAAAATATTACTCAGAGCTAACATAGAATTCCAGAACTTCGTCTAAAGCCTCACTACAACAGAATTCATTCAAGATTCAATGTCTAACTTAAATAGTTCATAATTCCTAGTGTACTGATCTAAATGGCATAAAGGACCTATCGAATGAAATATTGACAAGAAGACTCACCTTGCTTCTTTGATCTTCAAATGTTCTTTCTCTTTCCTTTTTCTTTTTCTAGCCTTTTTCTCTCTTTCTTTCAACTTGGCCAACTTTTGGAGAGTGAGAGAGAATGAAATTGTGTTTAATTCAATCCATATTCAGGCCATAAATTTACTTGGTTGAAATTCACTCTAAAAGACCAAGAAAGGTGATGTGTCAAATTATCATGGCTTCTTGAAAAGTAACTTGGTTAATTAACCAAGTGTTGGTTGAGTTAATTGAATTAATCTTTTCTCTTTACTTCTCTCCTCATATTAACTGAATGTCACATTCAAAAAGATTGACCAAAGTGCTCTTGAAATCTTGCCTCTTAGTCAAACTTTCCAAGTTTAAATGATTTGAAGACACTTTGACCAAACCTTTATTTCTTCCCATTAAGCCCTTGGACGTTTTTAACCATGTGTAAGGAGGTTTAAATTTTCCTTTTATCTTCATGATTATTCTTGCTTTTGAAGAGAAAATCCTAGCCTTTTATTTTACTTTCCAATTTTAACCTCAAGATCATGAAGCAATTGTTTCTTTTGCCCTTGATTATGACAATATTAATTCTTGTGCCCTTAGTTCTTTTAGTTCACTTTCTTACTTCTTTGTAGACACTATTTACCTTTTCCTTTGGATCCGACTTAGGTTTTATGTCATTCTGACACATCCTAAAGGAATCAGGTACTTTCTTTCGACTAATTCGCACTGAAATTCATATTCTATTCTGAGTGTGGTTCCTAAAAATCATTCTGTTTCTTATGCATTACTAAGCCACTTGCTAAACAAGACTTAGTAGGCTACTTTATTTAGGCTTATTCTTTAGCCTCAAGTCCCAAAATTTGGGGTATTACAAGAGGAATGCAATTTAATTAAATGTTAAACTATTATTTTTGGTATTTTTTTTATAAAAATGGTGAATGAGTAAATGGAATTGGATTTGAAAATATGAATGATGAAATGAGTCTTAGTAGCAAAGTTAATGACTTCCTAGCTTCTTAAAATAGTTTGGAAATTAATGTTTCATCAAGTCAAATTGAAAACCTTAAGTAATTGCATTGAGTCCAATCTACCTAATTAATGACCAATCCTACAATCGCATTAATAGTCATCTCTTAGATAAATTGTTTAAAACTACTTGATGTGTATTTGAAAATCATTTTAATACACTTGCTTGCTCTTAAATGAGAGTACAATCATGACGCTCAATATGAATTAACTCAACTACATACCATAGGAATCACATACAATGCATAATCTCATTAAAACATAAAGAAATAAGTTCAATACATTGTCCAAGAGAATCAAAGAAAAAATCAACACAAATGTTAATTAACAAGGACCAATGAACACTTATCCAAGTCTCACAAATTTGTACCAATACAACATTAATTCAAACATATCACAATACATATAATGAGCTAATGGAAAATTAATGAACTCCCCTTTGTGATGGTGAAGAATAAGAGGGCATCTGGAGTGGAGAGGAAGGCCAGTGGCGATAGTGAAGCCGTCTGTAATACCCCGACTTTTGAGACTTAAGCTTAGAGAATAAGCCTGAGATTAGTGGATTGCTAAGCCCCGATTTAGCAAGATCCCAAATTGTGATTAAGGGTTAATGACTCTAAAAGTGGATGTGGTTAGTGATAGATAACCCTTTTGGAGAATATGATGTGATTTAGCACTCGAATGTGATTCGTGTGTGTTGTGAGCAACGTCGAAACCCTGTATTTGAGTTCAATTGTGGATTAACATCCAAATTGACTTATAATAAAGGGAATAATTGAATGGGGTATTGTGTTGGAAATGGTGTCATAGTGTGTTTTGATGTCATTGAAATTGGTTTGGATCTTTGGAATGGAAAAGTTGCAATATTAGGTTTTGAAATGTGAATTGTGTTGACATGTTGAGATTGTTGTGAAAACATGTCAATGTGATGTGAATTTGATTGATTTGGTGTTTCCAATGGATTCCTTGTGAAAATTTATGTGGGAATGATGTTTGATATGAAAATGGGACCATTGGAAGCAAAGATGCAAAATCTGAAATTCTGTCCAGTGAAACTCTATATTGGGCAGTCAATTTGTGTGAACGTTTTGAATGACCAAATGGTATCTAAAAATTCTGAAACTTTTTATTCTTAAATTCCACATCCCAAAATTCAAAATGGATATATAAGTTGTGCCATTTCGTTTTGTGAACTAGGAGATATGACTGTCCAAAGTTTGTGATGGAAACTGAACTCTGTTTTTGGGCAGCGATGAGGTTTATGTAATTCTAGAATTTTGTGGTAATTTTGGGTAATGGCCCATATTTTTCCTATAAAGAGTACTTAAATACCTTTCATTTGGCTTTGGAATCACCTCATTTCAATTTTCTAGAATTAGTTATGATTTTTCAAAATTTGGGCAGAAAATCTGCCAGAAAATCTGAAAATGGGAATTATGACATCATCAAAATAAAAGATGACATCAGCATGGAATTAAATATTTTCTCATCATCTTCAGCTCTCATTTCTGACATGCTGAACTAGCTGAAACTAGTGAGAGAAAGTTGAGAGCTCTTAGAGAGAGAAAGAGGAGAAATCTCACAAGGTAAGCCGATTTCTACGACGATCTAGCTCCTAACGCGTATAACCTTGCCCCTAAGCTTCTCTTTCATATTCTTTAAGGTGTTGGAAGCTCAATTTTCATGGTTAAGAAGGGCTAGGGTTTCAACCACTCTTGAGAAAATCTAGTGGGAGCTTGAGGTAACTTCCAAACTCTTGTGTATTGACTATTCTGGCAACTGTGGATAATTTAATCGGTGAAATTTTGCCAGATTGTCATTAGTTTTAAAAATGGAAAATGGGCGTGTGGGGCTATTATGCTGCCCAAATTGGTACTAAATGGTAGTTGTAACCTAATAGAATAGTCAATAAAGTGATTAGCAGTAGAAAGGAACGCGTTTACGGAGCCAATACCGAAAATTCCCAATTTTCCCCGGAATACTTGAGAATTTCAGCTAGCTCTTTAAATGGGTCTTAAAGTTGGATTTTCAATGATTTGATGATTCCATTGAGTTCAGAAGCAAAAATTATGTGGGGTTACAGTTGGGCACTTTTTCGGAAAAGGCAGAAAAAGTATAATTACGAAAATGCCCCTGAAACCCTTAAAGTGGGGTTGTCAAGGGTAATTTTGTAATTGATATTGAATTTGATAATTTTAAGTTTGGAAATGGATTCCTTGGGCGGAAATATGTTAGAATAGCCCATGTCAAAATTTTGGGAAAAGTACAGTCAGACCGGGTACGGTAGGGCCGGGCCCAGTCGCCGGGGGCATTTTAGTAAATGTTATTTGATTATTATTGATCTCTATTTCATTTTAATCATGTATTTCAAATATAATTACGGAGGGGGTTATACCATCACTCCATCGATGGAGGTATGGATTTTGGCAACAACAGTGAAGTCGGTGGATAGAGAGAGAGAGAGAGAGAGATTAACCAAGAAGGAGGGAGAGACGGTGATGGTTGGTTGGTCTATGATAGTGAGATCGGCGAAGGGAGTGAGAAATAAAGGACAGAGCTTACTAGAGGTGGAGTGAAGAAGGTCACCGGTGGTTTGGTTCAGGCTCTTAGTAGTCGGCGACCTTTGCTTCTATCGAATCTTGTGACAAAGAGGGAGGAAAAAAGTCGATGATGATGAGTGTGGTGAGACCAGAGAAGGAAGGTCTAATTCTCTTGATTCTGAGCTCTCGTTCTCCATGTTTGTAAACTCACAGCTCTAAGCTCTCTCTTTGATCTCAACTTTGTGCCTTTTTTTCCAGGTTGTCGACGGTGATAGTAGTGAGGGTAAAGGCCATCGGCGACTAAGAGGAAGGTGGAGGTAATGAAGTTGATCAATATAAGCTCTCCCTTTCTGCTTCTCATCCATGGCACTATGTGCATCTTAAACTTGTCTGTATTGTCGAGGAAGAAGGTCAAAATGACCCACATTCCAATCATGCTTGTTGTTAGCACTCAAATTAATAACTGCATAATGCAACATAGTGGCATAACCTAGGTCGTATCCTCTTATGCGGAGTCAATATTATTTAATTATTTAACTAACTAATGTGCAAGACTCAAAAGAAAGAAAAGAGTAATAATTTTTGGGATTTTTAATAATAAAAAAATGAAACTAAAAATAAAAGAAAAGGTAGACATACACAAGATATGATGAATCTTCTTGAAAATAGATAAGTGGCCATCATAGTTCAACAATGGAGTGTATAAATAGTACTAATTCTAATATAAATACCCTAGACAACAACCATAGGTCTCAATTGATTAATCAATTATTACATCTGAACCTAGTCTATAATAACATTCAATTAATTGTTTAAGTGTCAGTTAACATGTGAGAATCAATTCTAATTACAATTTGTTCCTGTAACAGAGCTATTCACACATCAAACACTAGAATAGACAATAGTCATATTCATATATATATATATATATATATAATCATCTATGCAATTAAATTAAAAATATCATAAAGCACAAGAATAATCATATTTAAGGAAAAATAATATATAAATTAAAAACATCAAATTGCAATTATTCATGAAATTCAGATAAAGATAAAAAAAATATTCAACTAAAAATTATAAGCCTATAAAAACAAACCTCAAAACCTAAACCTAGGAAATCATTAAAATGCTTAAACAAAAATGATCTAAACCTAATACAACTCTTAATTAAAGAACATAGAACTCAAGCCACAAGATCTAATCCTTTGGAAGAGGATTAATTAACCACACATGATGATGGAAGAAGAAAAGAAGTGTGGTGTGTGGTCAAGCTCTGGGGTCCCTTTAATATCCTTCTTGCATTTGAATTTGAGTTTTGGATAAAGGATTATGAGATAACGTGATTTCTTTGAAAATGTATTGGAAAAATAATGATTTAGCTCTTGATATTTGAAGAGATAGTGGCATCTGCGTTTTTCTCTAAATATATTTGAGGGAAATGATTAAATTTAATTTTTAAGGGATCAAAAGATATAATAATTTGAATTAAATCCCCTTTTGAATTATATTGAATTCTATCCTTTAATATGTGGCACCATGTGGATTGAGATTTGATATTATCTTTTGGACTTTTATGAATTAAATCTAATTAATTATTATGATGAATATGGAAACTTGGGTTTTAAGGCTTGGTCTTCATCTTACTAGGTGGAGCCATATGATAGTTTGTGGGAGAAGAAACCAAGCAAAATGACTCTCACGCCCTTCAATAATAAGGCAGAGCCTTTTTATGACTTGGAGATAAGGTAACCTTGTGAAATCACCTTCCTACCCTTCATTAATTGTAGGTGGTTGTCCCACCCCCCATAGTCACGCCATCCCTATAGGGCCCGAAGATACGTGGTGAGTTGGACTCAATCAGCATATCCCCACCGCCCCCTGATAGCGGGTTTCTTTCACCTTCCCAGGTTTCAAACACACGCCCTGGGGCTATAAGACGCATGCCATGTGAAACCTGGCACCATACCAGGTTTTACATGGCATGCTCTTATAACCCCAGGGCATGTGCTCGAAACCTGGGAAGGCGAAAGAAACCTAATATCGGGGGGGTGTTGGGATATAATAATTGAGTCCACCTTGCCATGCATCTTTGGGCCTTAGAGGGGTGGCTTGACTATGGGGGGTGTGACACGGAACCTGAGAATTTGGCTAATGGTTATATGTGGCCTCTTTTTTGGACATATTTGGATAAATTGTAAATATTACTAGACCCTGCGGGGATAAATCCTATACGTAAACATGTACTCAGCATCAGTATATTTGTACTATTTCTGTATGCCTGTGGAATTTGATCTCTATTACTCTGTAAATATCGAAAAGGAAATAGGTGTTGACATTTTTGGTATTAGAGCTAATAAGCGTTTTTGGCATTCTTAGAATGGTATACTAAAATGGTATTGTTTGCATGATGAAAGGGACATGAGTAGTTCGAGTGAGGCATCAGGGGGAGAGCCATCAATGAACCAGAGTTCGTCGGAGTCGAGGATACTGGACGGACAACTGTCTACTAAGTATTATGGGTGTGGTGGCGTAATCATGAGACAGACAGTACGGAAGAGCTTGCTGAAGCTGCCTGTGTATGAACCGAAGTCAAGGCTAGCATCACTAGGGTAGTCCCAAGTTGGCGTGACAGGAGAGTACTTTAATGAGGACCCTAAGGAGGGTCCTGAGGAAGACCCCAATGAGGATCCGAAGGAGGATATGGAGGATGAACCAAGTGATCGTGTAATGACCCAATTTAGGATTAAGGGCTAATGATTATGATATTGATTGTGATTAGTGTAATTAAACACTTTTAAAGAAATATGATGTAAGTTTGATAAAAATGTTCATGGGTGATTAGAGATCAAGGGTTGAGATCTATTGACTAGGGGTTGGAATCCCATACTTTGTTTTTATGTGAGCTCATGTAAGAGTGTGTAGGATGGTGACATGTGGCATTATGTTGACCCTTGGATGGAACCAAAGGACAAAACATCACTTTTTCCTCTCTTCTCTCTCTTATACGGTTTGTGTGTATGGGAAGGGAGAGAATGCTTGTTCATCATCATCCTCACCATTTCTCATTTTCTCTCTCTTCTTTCCCCATTCTTTCCGGTGATCAAGAAGAAAGGAAGAAGAAAAAGTGAGATTTTGGTGTTTTGGTTGATCTCTAATCCCCTAAACCTCTTCTCTAATGTTGTGCACCTCATTAAGAGCTTCCTCGTGGTGATTTCAGAATCTTGAATAGTGTTGATTTGGGGTGTTGGACGAAATTGGAAGTTTGAGAATCAAGATTCTGACTTTGGCAAAGTGAAGAGATAAGTTTTGATGCATTTTGATCTATTATTTGTGATTCTTGGACAAGTTTGGGAAAAATTTGGAAATTAGCCTTGAGTTTGTGTCAATGTTGAGTATATGGATTTCATAGTGGATGATGTTGAAATTAGTCTATTGTGGAGTTATTTGATTGTGGAGTTGATTTGGAAAGTTTGAATTGAGTTGAATTAAATTTGGACATTGGGTGTGTCATAGAGACCTAAGTGTTTGATTAGAATGGATTTTTAGGTGTTTTGGAAGTTGCCTATGTGTTCTTTAGGCATGGTTAAGTGTGTATGTGCTTTATGTGAAGTTTGGGAGTCACAGGCATTAGTTCTGGCCATCTGGGAATTTTCTGTTATTTGTTGCATTTCTGGTCTCTGATGCACAACACTCGAGTGAGGGAAGATCATGCTCAAGTGCTGCATGTATTTTCCCTTTTCTGCTTCAAGTTTTGCCTGGGTTCTATAAGTGGAGCTCGAGTGCACTTCTGTAACCGTGAGTGAAGTTGGTGATCACTTGAGTGAATAAGGGATTGCTAGAGTGATGGTGTGAGTCCAGAGTTAGGGTTGCTCTCGGGTCCTCACTCGCTGGTCATTTGTCAAGAGTGTGCTCTGACACTCGCAAGCATTGTCGTCTCACCCGTGTGCTAGGGGTCATGCTCGAGTGAGCTTTTCCCTATGGTGTGGTTTGTGCTCTTGGGTTGTCACTTCTTGAGTTGCACTTTCGGATACTTGAGCGTATTTGGAGTCTTCACCCGAGTGCAAAGTTTCATGCTCGAGTGATGTGAACACTTTCGGGTTAGGGTAGTTGCTCACTGTTAAACATTCGTGAGTGAGAGCCGTTCTCACTCGGGCACGAGTCGCTTATCACTTGAGTGAAGTCATCTTCACTCGAGTAAGCCATCCTAAAATCATTGTTTTACCTTTCAAAAAAGGGGTCTTCAGGATAGTTCTTCCAACCCTTTAGACATATGTTTAGGCCTTTAATAGTCATCTAAAGAGTCCTAAATCATAACCAACTTAGAGTATTATAGAAATATACCTTTGGAAAAGAGATTGATTGGTTGTCCCTAATTTGGTATAGGATTTGATATCTGTCACCCTCGTGAGACTGCGAAACCAAAGAACGTCAGGAAAGATTCAGGTAGTGACTTTTCATTTATATCTTATGTGATGCATTGTATGTGTGTTATATCATTGGTTTGTGATGGATTCATATGCTGCAATATTTGTGAAATTGTGTATGCGCCGCTATACCAATAGTCCCTGAGTCGCTAACAATGGTTCGGGTAAGAGCTGTGTGTCTTATGTGAGCTGAAAGGGTATTTATTCCAAGTTTTATAACTTAAGACACTTTAGTTGGTCAACTTTAAAGTTAACACATAAGGCCCAATTGGCATTTAATGGGCTAACATTAACTTCAAGTGTTTACTTAAACCTTGGAGGTGAACTTAATTACCCAATGCCATAACCTTTTTATTTTTGCACAATTTCCAAAAGTTGGTAGAATTTTCAAGAAACTTTGAAAGTTTATATCTTTTTCTACAAATATTCAAATTAGGTGGTTTAAAATTCTGTGTTACTTATTAAGTCTATCTTAAGGGTAAAATATTTCCACCAGCTAGTCACAAGTACAAAAATTCAGAATCACGAATAAACTCACAGTGTCACAGATTTTTGCCAGTTTAACAAATCCAACTTCAAAAATTCATATCTCCTAATATATTAATCTAAATGGCACAAACGACCTATCAAATTAAAGTTTATGATGCCTACTTTAAATATGGAAAGTTTTATAGCCATTGGATATCATTTGCTCAGTCAAAAATGCATCACAATCAGATTGTGTCACATAACTCAAATCTAGCAGCACTTAACAAGTCTTATTTTATCATTAAACACCATATATTTTTATATATGCATGATTTAACACATATGGCCTAAAAAATGTCCTTTGGCCGAAACATTAGGCCTTCCAATAATCCAAAAAATCTCTACAAAATCATAATTTAATTGGTTCAAAGTGAAGCCTACGCTTACCTCTTTGCGTTTCTATAACTGGTTTAGTATCCCGGCGGTACTCTGGCTAACTAGACAACATAAAACACCTCCAATTATAAAACTAAGACCATAGAAAGAAAGTGTAACACCTCAAATTTTATATTCACTAAATATATTGTAATTACTTGAGAAATTCAATAAAATAGTGAATATTCAGGAATTTGGAATTTATAAATTTTATAAATTCTCATATTCATGAGAAAATGGGCAAAATAATTATGAAATTAATTTGGATAATTTAGAAATCCCAATATTAAGGTCCAAAAATGGAGAAATAATAGAGAAAATAGTTGGTCCAAAACTTGATGGAAATTGGCCCAATAAACGGAAGAAAAGAAATTAGGTTAAAAAGGTAATGACAAAATCGTAATTTTACCAAGTTAGCACAACATTAATTATTTTCTGATTAATTGAATTTAATTTCAATTAATCAAGGAAAATAAAGAGGAAAAATATATTTGGAATATTTTAGTCAATTAAATATGAATTTATGGAAAATTTGAGCAAACAGTGTAATTTTGACCAAAATAGAGACTTTATGTATAGACGTAACCAGAACAAGTTGTGAAGCCAATTGAGACCAAAGGGGAGGACCCTTAGGTGTCTCCTACATGTAGCATAAAGAAGGAAATATTGGTTGGGCTTGATGAGCATGGTTACATGTACATAAGGATTTATGTACATAAAAGCCAAACTATTGATTTTTGGAATTTTTGGAAAAATGAAAAAAATGAATAAAATAAGGTAAATATAGGATAAATACATCATCTTCTTCCTCCCTTCAAAAAAATGACACCAAACAGCCTTGAACTAGAGAGAGAAAGTTGAGAGCTTTTAGAGAGAGAAAGGGAAGAAAACTTGTTAGGTAAGCCGATTTCTCCAATGATTTAGCACCTAACGTGTATAACCCCGCTTCTAAGCTATTCTTCTATGTTCCTTAAGGTTTTTAAAGCTCAAAATTTGGTGTGTGACAAGCTAGGGTTTCGGCTAACACTTGGAAAAGCTAGGAGTTTGATGTAACTTCTGAAACTTCAAACTTTGACTATTCTGGCCGCTGTAGACAATTTAATCAGCGAAATTTTGCCGGATTGTCTTTGATTTGAAAATTGGAATTTGTGTTGACTAAGGGTTATTCTATCCAATTTTGGTTCAAATTGTAGTTATAACCCTATTAAATAGTTAATTAAGTGGTTAGGAGTAGAAAAAAACACGTCTGCGCAAACGAAATCGCAAAACCTTAATTTTCCTTGGAGGACCTGTCAGTTTTGGCCAGGGATGTTAGATGGCCTTAGAGTTGGATATTCAATGATTTAATGATTCTATTGAGTTTGAGAGGGAAATTAGGTAGGGTTACAGTTGGTCATGTTTTTGGAAAATCCTGAAAAAGCATAATTACGAAAACACCCTTGAAACCTTGAAATAAGGGCTACCAAGGGCAATTTTTTAAGTTGACATTGCATTTGATAATTTTAAGTCCAGAAATGGATTCCTTGGGTGAAAATATGTCATAATAGCCTATGTCAAAATTTCAGAAAAAGTACAGCTGGACTAGGTACGGCAGGGCCGGGCCGAGGTCTGGGGTCATTTGTGTAAATTGTCACCATAGACTAATATAACCACAATAAACACTATGGAAGTGTCTAAAATGATATATGGATAAGTTTTTAACCTATTTCTTATACATCTAATGTTTTAGGACCGAGTTAGACGCCTGTGCTTGGCACATTTTACGAAGCGGACCATTTGAGACTAGGAAAAGATTCAGGCAGGGACTATTATCTCTTATATACTATGTGACTATTTGTATGATGCGTGTTACTATATTTTATGACTTGAACACATATTGGAGGCATATTGCGTAGCTGTGGTCTAAGACCTAGCTAAGGTACACTGGTCTTGCCTAGCTGTAGTTAAGGCCTCGCTAAGGTACATGTAGGGGTTTCAACTGGTCGGTTGGCCCTGAATTTTGTGTACACATATAGATGATATTAATTTTCAGTTTACTTGATACGGTGCATTGCATATTTAATTTTTACATCTTATATGTTGATCGTTTGTTTCTACTGGGATTCCTTGTAATCTAATCCCTTTTTCTAAACAAAATGTCTTAGTGGGTGCTATCGGCTCAAAAGGCAAGAATGAGGCTATGAGGAACTAACAGGCATGTTTCTCGAGACAGAAATAGTGGTTATATGTATAGCTTGTATTGAGGATATTTTGGGATATTCTGTTCACAAATGTAATTATTATCGTATTATGCACTATTGACACCTGTCTATAAATAAATACTTTTATCAGTGTAAACTATACTTTTCTGTATGCTTGTTGAACATGGTCTATATTACTCTATAAATATCAAAATGGAAACGTGTGTTGACATTTTTGGTATCAGAGCCTAAAGTGGTTCTGGCAGAGCTAATAAGTAGTTCGGGCATTATCAGAATTGTATACTGATATTGGTTTTGTTTGCATGATAGCATGATCATGGGCAGCAATACTATTCAGTCATCGGAGGGTGAGACATTAGTGAATTAGAGTTTCTTGAAGTAGCAGATTCCAGACGGGCAACAGTACTTAGAGTATTATGGGCTTAGAGGTGTCCATGTGAGACAAACTACACGAAAGAGCATGTCAGCACTGCAGTATTTACCCCAGAGCTGAGGCTGGCATTGTCAGGATAGTCACAAGTCGGGGAGGCTGCAAATTATTCATATGAGGATCCTGAGGAAGACCTTGAGGAGGATACAAAGGAGTACTCGGATGATGAGATGAGTAACCGTGAGTCCAGAGCAGAGCCAGTGCAGGTACGACATAACTTGTAGCTAGATCTCAAGCTATGGTACTATGTCTTTGGCAGATATTATAGGGCATGGCGAGCTCAGTCAACACTTGTGACATAATACTATGCGTTTCTGTTTGGAGTTCAGTCTTTGTATGCTATTCTGGTGCAACTGCAAGTTGGGGCGCTAGTTGAGTTCTGGGTTCATACCATACTGGATTTCTTCCCAAACTCTGCTTTTTGGAATTGGCAGAAGAATGATATTGTTGAGCAGGGCCCAAATGGGAACATGTACGCATTTCTAAGTCATATGGATGACCTGGTCCAAAAATTTATGTATAATAACAAATGTGGGACCCAGACGATACATTTTTTGTGACTAGAGATGATTGACATGTAGTACGAGTCGAGGGCAGTTAGGTGGAACTGATAGATAGAAAAAGTTTTGGCCGAAGTTCATATTTTAGGTGGGTACAGAGAGTTAATCGTGTTCGATCCAGAGTAATAGAGGATAGGTGAACCCCTGGGAAGTTGTATGAATTTTGAGAAATGTAATGTAACAAGGAACGATATGTCATATACAGTAGTTTATAGGTTATCTAATATTTCTATTTATTTGTAACTACTATAAATAGTTGTTGTGTGCTATGTATGACATATATGTGTACCTTGACTTTTATAAAATGATGAAAATGCCATTGCTCTTATATGAAATGTAATTCTTCTCTATGTTCATGTAATTTGAAATATAGAGATGGCATGACCTGGTAGATCAACTGGTAGACCGTGTGCAGGACACAATAATGCTGCAAATGAGTTATGGCTTGATCCTGTACAACAACGAATATTAGATATGCTAGCACAATAACAAAATACAATAAATAAGATAAGAGGTGAACTTCAGGGGGTGCAGGAAAGGCAAGATCGCTTGGAGGATCACATGGACGAATTCATGAGGGGTGATAATGATGAAATACCACCAGAGGAACCAGAACTGGAGGATATCATACTAAATCATGAGGCAGAAGTCCAAAATTGGTTGAGCAGATTCAATAAACAATAGCCACCTATCTTTTGGGGAAAGTTTAACCCACAACTGGCTGAGAATTGACTGTCAAGTATGGATAAGATTTTCAATATATTGCAATGCCCAGACGAGATGAAAGCTCTGCTAGCCATGTATAAATTAGAGGGTGATGCAGATCAATGGTGGAAGAACACGGAGCTCACCTTGAGGGGGAGGAATGTTCTTATCACTTCAAAATTATTCCAAGAAAAATTCAATGAGAAATATTTTCCCCCATTTATCAGGAATGAGAAGAGAAAGAGTTTCTGAGTATCAGAGAGCAAGATCAGGAGAGCTTCGATGAATATCTAGCTCGGTATAACTGATTGTCATGGTATTCAGCCTATCTCAAACTTAATGATAATGAAGGGTGGAGTTCCGATATAATGATTGAGGGGTTGAGACCTGAATTAAAAGAAAAATTGGTTACACAACATTTCATAGAGTTCAGTAAAGCGGTGGAAGAATACCGCTAAATTGAAAAATGTATGTCAAGTCTAGCTGGCCAAGACAGTAATAAGGGCGCCTCAGGAAGTGGTAGTACTCCACAAAAATGGAAGAATCAGGGTGGACCTTCCAAGGGAGATAGTAAGAAACCAAATCAGACTAGGGCCCAAGGAGGCTAGGGATCTTCAAGAAGCTGAACATGTTGGCATTGCTGCAAACCATTTCATCCTGGCAAGACTTTTAGTAGTGCTCCACTGAAAATTGATCCTAACAAATAACTCACTTGCTTTAATTGCTGTAACCCATTACACTTTTCTAAATATTGCTTGTAAAAGCAGTAATCGAAGGAGACTAGACCTATAGTTCTAGACAGGGTCTACACATTGACATAGGAAGAAGCCCATAAGTCTCTAAAGCTGATTCAAGATTATGATTTCCTTCAATGGCAGTCTAGTGCATGTCATGTGTGATTCAAGTACTAGTCATTCATTCATTGCATACGACTGTGTGAGATGATTGAATTTACATGTGCATAAATCCCTATACGATTTGGTTGTGTCTACCCCTACGGCCATTCAAATTGTGATAGCTGATGTTTGTTTGAATTGCGGGATAAACGCTGAAGGGCATAAGTTCACTGTAAATCTGATCTGCTTGTCATTGCAAGGGTTAGAGGTAATCTTGGGGATTGACTAGTTGATAGCGAATTGTGTGTTATTGGATTGCAAGTAGAAGAGAGCTATACATCCGAATCTATAACCTGAGCTAACATAGAAATCACTCTCAACCTTCTTTCTGCAGCTAAGGTCGAGATATGTTTGCAAAAAGGATGTCAGGGGTACATGGTATTCTGTTTAAAGCAATCAAAGGTTGGTGTAGCCTTGAAAAGTATCCCTGTAGTGAATAAGTTCCTTGATGTGTTTCTAAAGATGTCAGTGGATTACCTCCAGATAGGGAAGTGGGGTTCTCAATTGATCTGAGGCCTCGAGCAGGTCCAATCTCTAAAATCCCATATGTATGGCTCTGAGTAAAATGACAGAGTTAAAGAAGCAAATTGAGGAGTTACTCAAAAAGGGATTTATACAACTCAATTTTTCACGTTGGGGTGCTCCAGTGCTTTTTGTCAGAAAGAAAGACAGGAGCCTGCATCTCTGTATTGATTATCGAGAGCTAAACAAGGTGACCATCAAGAACAAGTATCCACTCCCTAGAATTAATGATTTACTCGATTAGTTATCTATTTCCTATGTATTCTTAAAGATTGACTTATGATCAGGATACCACAGTTGAAGGTAAAAGCAGAAGATGTATCGAAGACTGCTTTCAGGACCAGATATGGCCATTACGAGTACCTTGTAATGCCATTTGATCTGACCAATACACCTGTCATGTTTATAGACTACATGAATTGAATATTTCGTCTATATCTGGACTAGTTCGTTGTAGTCTTTATTGATGATATACTGTGTATTCGAAGAGTAAAATCGAGCATGAGCAAAATTTGAGAACTGTGTTGAACATATTACAAGATAGGCAACTCTATGCCAAGCTGAGTAAGTATGAATTTTGGCTTTCGGAGGTAAAATTTCTAGACCACATTGTCTTATAGTAAGGGGTTTCTGCTGATCCTAATAAGGTGGAAGCATTATTGAGCTGGAAGAGGCTAGAGATTGTATTTAAAGTGTGCGGTTTCTTAGGTCTAGCTGGCTATTATCAAAGATTTATACAAAATTTCTCCAAAATTACATTACCATTGACAAAATTGCATGAAAAGCTCATCATTTTGTATGGGACTAAAATTGTGAACAAAGCTTCCTGGAGTTGAAGCAGAGGTTAACTACAACACCAGTGTTGACGATCTTAGATCCACAATGTACACATGTTGTGTATATGGATGCCAGTAGGCATGGATTGAAATGTGTGTTGATGTAGTATGGCCAAGTGGTGGCATATGCATCTCGTCAGCTGAAACCTCATGAACTGAACTATCCCACTCACGATCTTGAGGTAGCGGCAATTGTGTTTGCTTTGAAAATCTGAAGACATTATCCTTATGGGGAGACTACAGAGTTGTACTGTGATCATAAGAGCTTGAAGTACTTGTATGATCAGAAAGAGCTCACCATGAGACAACACAGGTAGATAGAGTTACTGAAAGACTATAATCTTGAAATCAAGTCCTATCCTGGAAAGGCTAATGTCGTTGCTGGCGCATTAAGCTAGAAATCAGTACAGGTAGCAGCCATGATGATCTATGAGCACAAACTGATCAAGGATTTTAGGGATTTAACTCTGTCTAGTAAGATTATATTAAACAGTGGTGTTCGCCAAATATACAATAATTTGAGGGTAATGGTTGAAGAAGTCCAACTACGGGATTGTCAAGTACTATCCATTAGAGATATGATTGCTTGAGGTGAAACTTAGGAATATGACTTGTCATCAAGTGATAGTCAGGTAAAAGAACCAGATTTATGTTCCACCGCAACTAGAATTGAGACGGCAAATCTTGGAGGAGGCACATAAGAGTAGGTATACTCTGTATCATGGGGCTACCAAATATACCATGGCTTGAAGGCCTAATATTGGTGGCTAGGGATGAAAAGAGAGGTGACTAAGTTTATCGCTCATTGTTTAACATGTCAGAACGTCATAGTCTAACATCAGTGACCATCAGGGCTTCTGTAGAATCCTGAGATTCCTGAGTGGAAGTGGGAAAGCATTACTATGGATTTTGTGACGGGATTGCCCAAGGACATAAACCACAATGCTATATAGGTGATAATTGATAGATTTATAAAGACAACCTACTTCCTGCCTATCAGTGTCCACTATTCTCCTGACAGACTAGCAGAAATTTACATTAAGGAGATTGTGCGAATACATGGTATTCTGAAGAACATCATCTCAGAAAGAGATCCATGGTTCACTTCTAAGTTTTGGAAGGCGGTTCATGAAGCTTTGGGTACCAAGCTCCGATTCAGCACCGCATATCATCCTCAAACATATAGGCAGATGGAGCGAACGATTCAAACCCTTAAGGATATGCTGAGGGCATACGCTATTGATTTCAAAGGTAGTTAGGATAAATTCCTTCTGTTGGCAGAGTTTGCCTACAACAACAGTTATCATTCGAGCATTCAGATTGCTCCATATGAGTCACTTTATGGGAGGAAGTGTCAATTGCCCATGTGTTGGACAGAGTTGTTTAAGAGGCAATTACTGGGGCTAGATATTGTTGATCAAACAATGGAACAGATAAAATTGATTAAGCAGAGGTTGTTAACTACTCAGAGTTGACAAAAGAGTTATACGGACAAGAGGCAAAAACCTCTAGAATTTGAAGTCGGCGACCACGTATTTATGAAAGTATCACAAGTTACGGGTTATGGCAGAACATTTAAAGTACAAAAGCTACATCCAAGATACATTGTCCGTTCGAGATCTTGGCAAAGATTAGGTCATTACCATACCACATTGCTTTGCCACTAAATTTGAGCAAGTTACATGATGTTTTCCATGTTTCCCAATTGAAAAAGTATCAACCCGATCCGAAACGTGTGATTGAGTATTAAGATATGGGGATGCATGATTATTTGACTTATGAAGTCGTACCTGACTAGATCATCAATCGGCAAGAGAGGTAGCTCAGGAACAAGAGCATTTCATTTGTCAAAATTGTCTAGAAAGGGTTATCGCCCCGAGAGGCTACATGGGAAACGAAGGAAAGTGTAAAGAAACATTACCCGGAATTTATGGCTGTATGGTGTAGCAAATTTTGGGGACGAAATTTATTTAAGTAGGGCAGAGCTATAACACCCTAAATTTTATATTCACCAAATATATTTTAATTACTTGAGAAATTCAATAAAATGGTGAATATTAATGAATTTGGAATTTATAAATTTTATAAATGTTCATATTCATGAAAAAATGGGGAAAATAATTATGGAATTAATTTGGATAATTTAAAAAATCCAAATATTAAGGTCCAAAAATGGATAAATAATAGAGAAAATAGTTGGTCCAAAAAGTGATGGAAATTGGCCCAATAAAAAGAAGAAAAGAAATTAGATTAAAAAGGTAATGGCAAAATCATAATTTTGCCAATTTAGCACAAAATTAATTATTTTATTAATAATTCTAATTAATTGAAGTTAATTTCAATTAATAAAGGAAAATAAAGGGGGAAAATATATTTGAAATATTTTGGTTAATTAAATATGAATCTATGAAATATTTGAACAAACAGTATAATTTTGACCAAAATATAGACTTTACATATATACGTAACTGGAACAACTTGTGAAGCCAATTAAGACCAAAGGGGGGAGCCTTGGGTGTCTCCTATATGTAGCATAAAGAAGGAAATATTGGTTGGGCTTGATGAGCATGGTAATATGTACATAAGGATTTATGTACATAAAAGCCAAAATATTGATTTTTGGAATTTTTGAAAAAATGAAACAAATGAATAAAATAAGATAAATATAGGATAAATACTTCATCTTCTTCCTCCCTTCAGCAAAATCGATGCTAAAAAGCCCTAAACAAAAGAGAGAAAGTTGAGAGCATTTAGAGAGAGAAAGGGAAGAAAACTTGTAAGGTAAGTCGATTTGTCCAATGATTTAGTATCTAATGAGTATAACCCCGTTCCTAAGCTATTCTTCTATGTTCCTTAAGGTTTTTGAAGCTCAAAATTTGGTATGTGACAAGCTAGGGTTTCGCCTAACACTTGGCAAAGTTAGAAGGTGTTTGAGGTAACTTCCGGAACTTTAAACTTTGACTATTCTAACTGTTGTAGACAATTTAGTTGGTGAAATTTCGCCGGATTGTCTTTGATTTGAAAATTTGGAATTTGTGTTGCCTAAGGGTTATGTTATCCAATTTTGGTTCAAATGGTAGTTATATCCTTATTAAATAGTTAATAAAGTGGTTAGGAGTAGAAAGAAACATGTCTGCGGAGCCGAAATCACAAAATCCCAATTTTTCCTTGAAACCCAAAGTGGTTGAATCAAAGAAAAAAGCCTAGAAGAAGCAAGAGGTTAGTAAGGCCTTTCTTTTGAACTATATGTTGTATGGTTTGGTGGAGCTTTGTGGAATAGGTATTTTTGCCCTAATTTTTAGTTATATGGTAATTTTTAGAGTTTATGGTGGCATGGTCTTGTAAATGGTGTTACATAAGGTTTACAAATGAGAAATCACAAATTTAGAACTTTAAGACACTAAGCTCAACATTGCCAGATTTGAGGCAGTAAGGTTCTGACGTGTTTTTGACTAACCAAATGAAGTCCAATGCTCATGAAAATTTTCATTTTCAAAGTAAACATCCCAAGCTTTAATTTGATATAAATAATGCAAAATTTGGATAAGTAAATAGTGAGTTATGATTTTTGAAAATTAGGCATTGAACCTGAAAATTGTCCTGTGGCAGTCAAGAGTTTGGTATGTTTTAAAATGATTAAACTCTATCCAATAGCAATGATATTTTCCAGAATTAAAGTAGATATATTGAGATTTAATTTGATAGGTAATATGTGGCAATTGGATAAGTACACAAAAATTTATGATTTGATGAAGTTAAGCATTAATTCTGGAAAGACATTTGTGGCAGTAAGGATTAATTGTGAAGTCTGGGTTTTTGTGCATGAAACTAGCAAAGGTAGATATTTTCCCCTTAAATTAGACTTAATACGGGTCACATAGGGCTTTAAACTACCTCATTTGTATTTTTCTAGATTTAGTTATGATTTTTTAAATTTGGTAAGCAAAACTGGCAGATTGGGTCTAACCTACATAATTATGGCAATTAAAGTAATTTAGATCAATATGGGCCCAAATATAAGAGACATGTCGTAATGGCCTATGTAGCCACATTGGACATCCATTTACTATGGTTCTAATATATGGTTATGTACCTAGGGCTATGAGATGACAAGCAAGAAGAATGGGAGAATTTCCAAATAATTTCAATGGTTGGAAGAAAAGGTACAAAAGGGGACTTGAAGAGAAAAGGTAGTGAACTTACCCTACTTGCGTGTATTGATATGCATGCTTGTGTGTTGATGTGCATGATTGCTTTACTTGTTTATGTGTAACATAGTTGAATGATTGAAGTTCTATTTTCAATTGATGCTATGGCCATATATAACAAATGTGAAGCATTGAGCATGCAGATATGTCACTATGTTAATATGAGCCTACGTAAGGCAAGTATATCATGCACTAGCATTTATCTTATATGCATTGTTTGGTATTGTTTGCTATTGAGATTCCCTCAAATCTCACCCTCCCCTAACCAACCATATAGGCATGTAAGCATATAAGAGGAGTACAGGACAATGTGCTAGGTGAAGAAGTTGCAAAGAAGAATTAAAGATTATTACGTGCTAATCGTCATGTATAAAATAATGTTAGAAGTGATTAATTGTATAATCTGCATGATAGATAAATTGTTTCATAAGCACGTTAGTTGAACTAGGAATGAGCAATCACATAATATAAGGATAATTGTTTAGTAAACATAGGAATTAATAAGTAGAGAAAACTCTAATAATAATGAATGGTAGAATTGAAAAGTTAAAGTGAATAGTAACCTCATGAAAAAAGTTAATTAATCAATTAAATATGGTTTTGCTGAAGGAACAGTACCCCAAGAATAATTGTGAAGGTTTTTTACTGGGAGCTTTATTTATTGATTCTCCTGAGCAATAATAATAAAGATATCGCTTCTGATGCATAATAAAGGGGCATAAGGAACAGTTGTTACAACAAGGGCATATATGTCCCTTTACAAGTGTTGGGTACACAG
The DNA here is from genome assembly GCA_963210345.1 of Inga oerstediana. Classification (NCBI taxonomy): domain Eukaryota; kingdom Viridiplantae; phylum Streptophyta; class Magnoliopsida; order Fabales; family Fabaceae; genus Inga; species Inga oerstediana. Next base: position 43,993,861 of record OY723401.1, read on the forward strand.
GTACTCCTGAGATAACATATAACAGTCATTTACAGTAGTCAGAGAAAGCATTTAACAACATACAACTTTTAAACTAATGTACAACATGTTCTTACACCTTTAGCATGAGATAACATAACAAGTGCAACAACTTCCCAAGGGGTCATCCATCCCAAGATTTTCTTGGGTTAAGCATGCTTAACCTTTATGTACCTGTACATAAATGCAAATACTGACCCTTGTCTCAAAAATTGAGCCAGCTATCTTCGATTGACTAAATACTGTGTGTGGAATGCATATCAATATCGGTATATGTGCTTGAACAAGTACCCTGATATATTCCATGTCATTAATAAAATTTGTCTATTTGACCCTATTCTATAATTGCATTCTTCTTCCAGCCCAAAATACTATATCCAGAAATAAGTGCATTGTAATGCAGATCCAGACATCATCCGGGTCCCCAAATCCAAAAGACCCTGTTCATATTATACTAGGATAAGACTATTTAAGTACCCTGTATAATGTTCTATAGGGGTGTCATGCTCTTAAACAACCCGCAGACATATAATCTGGACATCCTCACATAGCTCTTATTTCGGTCATAGATCATGCATCACGCATACCATTCCAGCTTTGGAATCGGTAACAGAATGTAGATCTAACTCTGTCTTATCTGTTTGTGGCTTATCTATCTGACACTGATAAGCCTACTTGTAAAACCAATATAGATTATGGAAAATGCTAGTGTTTAGGCCTTACTTAAATGTCTCCTCGGTGTCCATGTTGTAACACCCTGACTTAATAAATGTAATTATGATTCGATAATACGTGATTAAATGGTTTAGAGACCAATGGATAGTTTAGAATTCATTGTAAGTTCCCACATAGTGGTAAAATTGTTCACAAGTTTATTTTGTTTTCTCAAAACTTCTTCATTATCCTGGTCTCACGTTCAAATATCGAATAGAATTACCTGTGCAGTTATATCACATTCCTATATCAGAGTGTACAATAAAATCCCGGCAACCCCCAGGTTCATATATATAGTCTAAGGGTTTCCAAAATTCCCTACTAGGGGATTACACAATCGTGATCAGAATATTATTTACAACCCAAAAGTAATATACATTTATCCAAAATCCAAGTAGATAACCAACTATCCCATATCTCCCAAAATCCCTAACCACTCTTGGTTGGCCGCTTCCCTCTTAAGCCGCTTGCCCTGTCTGAAATGTTAGTCATTGGAAAGAATGAGATTCAAAAGAATCCCAGTAGTAACAAATTCACTCATACAATATGTAAACATATAGCAAGTAAGTAAATCACAGCCAACAGCAACAATAGAACATGCTTTTCACCACAAACGACAGCACTCATGGCTGTATAATAAAGTCACCAGCTTTCGCTGTATACACAAGTCACCAGCTTTCGCTGTATAATGAAGTCGCCAGCTTTCGCTGTATACACAAGTCACCAGCTTTCGCTGTATAATATAGTCACCAGCTATCATTAGCTGTATAAGCAGCAACATCACAACTTCATCACACTCATCACAGCACATGACCAACATACATACAATACATTTTCACAAAGTATAAGGGAAGTATCACTACCTTGTTCTTTCCGGACGTTCTCTGGTACCGTTGGTTCACGAGTAGGGCAAATGTCGATCCCTATAAACCAAATCAGGGACAACCAATCAATCTCTTTTCCAAGTTCTTAATTCCATAATACTTTAAGTTGGTTATCATTTGAACTCTTTAGGTAACTATTTTAGGTCTAAACATATGCCTAAAGGGTTGGGAAAGGCTATACCAAAAACCACCTTTGAAAAGTGAAAAACACAGATTTTTGGGGTTGGGCCGCGGCCCAAAATCCATGGGCTGCGGCCCAAAACTGTCCAGAGATGCTCAGAAACATTTGGGCTGCGGCCCAGAATCCACGGGCCGCGGCCCAAGAAAATCCAGTTTCTGGCTGAACTTCCAAAAATCATAACTAATTCAGGAAAACTCGAAATAAGGTGATTCCAAAGCCAAATGAAAGCTATTTAAGTCCTCGTTCAAGGAAAAATATTGGCCATAACTAGAAATCACCACAAAAGTCCAGATTTACCAAAAACCTAACGTTGTGCCAAAACAGAGTCCAGTTTTGTTGCCAAACATTGGACAGTTCAAACTCCCAGCTCACCAAGCGAAATGGCACAAAGTTTATGTCCATTTTGAAGCTTAGAAAGTGAACTTCAAAACTGAAAAGTTTCATAATTTTCTAACATCATTAGTCTATTCAAAACGCCCACACAAAAATACTGCCCAGCACAGACCTTCAATGGACAGATTTTCCAGATTTTCACAATAGCTTCCAATGGTTCCAATTTCACATCAAATACCATTCCTACATAAAATTTCACAAGAAATCCATTGGAAACACTAGAACCACCAAATTCACATCACATTTACACATATTTAGTTCTTGAGCACATTGCAACACAAAGCCACATACAAGACTCCACATTGCAATTGCTTTCCATTTCAAATTCCAAACTTATTCCAATGGCACAAAGGCACAACATGACACCAATTGCTACCCAAAACACCATCCAATTCATCCATTTTGAAATTACACAAAAATCAGGGCAAAAATTCGAAATTCCCAAATCTAAACCAATAACCACAATAAATATACCAAAAGGTTCCAAATACTCACCTTAACTTCTTCCCCAGCTAGTTCCTTGTTTCCCTTACTTCCAAATTTCTCAAACACCACAAATCAAAAATCTGAAACCATAGGAATAAAGCTCTTGACACTATGAATAATGTTAGTGAAGAACACTTGAGCATTTAGAGACAAATACTCACCCAAAACTCAAGCTTTTCCTTTCTCTTTCTTGTTCAAGGTAGGACGTCCATGGAAGAGAAGAGAGAAGGAGATGATATAATGAAGAAGCATCAGATTTTTTGAGCTCTTAACACTCTCTTAGCCGACATTTAAAAGTGGAGAGAAGAGAAAAATGACTTTTGACCATTTGACCCAATCAATGGCTCTCATGGTGACACTTGTCAAGATCTTAGTCCATCACCCATGAGTTCACAAACACACATATACACTTGATTCCACCCTTTGGTCTCTTTCACAAATCAATCTCAACCATTGATCTTTAAGTTAACAATGAGTCTCCTCATCAGTAACTGACCGATTAAGCGGTAAATTACCATTTTACCCCTAAATATCACAACACTTAACAAATCACCACTAAACACATTCTTCTCCTTCCTTTATACCATTCACACGCCCTCCCCTCTATTTTCATTCAATTTAGATATTAATCCGATATTGAACTTAAATACAGGGTTTGAGTTCTGGCTGTAACATATTTCAATCATAATTCTTGTCATGTCCTCCAAAAATGTTGGTTTAACATTAATTACCTTTACTTTCGGAGTCAAAGTCCCTTAATCACAATTCGGGATATTACACATGTCATCCTTGTACCTCCCTTACTCCAGTATGGTAATACTTGCTACCTTTTGAGTATTTAGCTGTTCCTCATACGCTAGTTCACAGATGGGGGTGATTCACTTCTGTACTGCCCCTTTTTGTGCATATGTCCTGTCACTGTATAATCAAGACCATATTAGTATATTATCCTATTGCTAGAACCACTTCTCTGATTGGAAAATGTTATACCCTTAGTTATTTCAGAGTGTTTGTGCGCAATTCAGTGGGCATACACAAATAGCATAAAAATACTGATAATAAGTACTTGATTACATTACAGGAATTCCCCATAGGGATTCTAATGATGACATATTTAAAATATAATAAAACCCCCTGCAGAAAGCAAACATCAGTGCTTGATCTGAACTAGAACCTTCAGTTACCGGTAATTACCACTTTGCCTTTAGAGCTACTTCCTGTTGCTGAATATACTATACATTATCGAAAAAGGGGTAAGATTTGAAAGAATCTCAATAGTAACAAGCTATCAATCATATAAAATGTGATAATTAAATATGCAATGTACCATATAGTGTAAAATGAAAATACATACTATATCGTGTGCGTGCTCATTATTCAGGGCCAAATGACTGTTTGGATCCCTTATTTGTCAATGTACCTTAGCTGGATCCCAGACCACAGCTAGGTAATTTGCCCCAAGCACCGTGTTCATATCATAGAATATAGCAACATACATCATATCAAAATTACTTAGTGTATGAGAGATAGAGTTACTACCTGTATTGGCCTTTCCTTGCCTATCTATCGATCCAATACCCTTTGTCCAACTTGGGCTACTGATATGTCCAAAAATTTGAAATGTACAATAAATGAGTTATTACTCATTTATGTCACATTTTAAACTCATATAGTTGGTTATCTTTACCCTTAGAGTTCAAGGTAATTACTTTTTGCCATTACTTTTTTAACTTCGCATATTGATTAAAAACTGACAGAATTTTTATCAAACTTTGAAAATTCATATCTTTATTTATAAATGTCCAATTATTGTGTTTCCGAAGGATATGTGACCCTTATTAAGTATATTTTTAAGGAAAAATGTTTCCTTTAGCCAAGTGAATGCACAGCATTCCAAAATTTCCATTTATTGGACACTGTCACAGAAACTCGCCAGTTTCACTTGGCTAACTTCAAAAATACATAACTATTTGTGCATAGGTCCAAATGACCTATAACACCTATCAAATTAAAGCTTGTTAAGTCTACTTTATTTTTGAAAAATTTCACATTCTTTGGAGATCATTTGCCTAATAAAAAATACATTAAAATTAAACTGCCATGTAGAAAATCACACTAGCAGCACAATTTATATTCCAATTTTCAATGTTTAATTCCAGTTCCAGTGATCCAAAATTTATAGATAGAGGCTATTCCTACACAGTTTTGTGTATAACACAATGGAATTATCAAATCTATGACGTTCCAAACCAAACATACCCAAAACAGGTATAGACAAAAATATGGAAATTTTGGGAAAAAAATGAAAGTTTCATGATTTCACTCAATTAAACACTTCCTTTTTACTTGTAATCCATTGTTTAATCACTTAAACACCTTGTTAACATGATTAATCAAAATTTGTACAGCACCTCCTCTTAGGGTTTGAGTATCCCAAAGCACAAATTCAACAAAAACAAGCCACCAAACAACCACAACAATATTCACCTTGAATTCACAATAAAACAAGGTTATTTGTGATTACCTCTTGATTGTCTCTCTCTAGCTCAAGAAACCACTACTTCTCTCTCCTTCTTACTCTTGATTTTGTCTTGCTACAAATGTATTTTAAGATAGCAAAGAGATTAGAGAGAGTGTTGCATGATTAAGAAGGCATAACACATGAAATTTTCTACTCGACGTACCTTGAACTCCAAATGCGCCAAATGTAATAAGTGTGAACTCCAAGGGTGAAAGTAAGTATATGGGGCTAATGTAGTCCATTGGGCACTTATTTATCATGGCTCTAATAATATGACTATGTGTTTAGGGCCATGAGCAGTCAAGAAAGAAGAAACTTTATTGGTTGGAAGAAAAAGAGACAAGAAGAGGAAACAAGTCCACAACGTAGTAAACTTACCCTACTTGTGTGTATTGATTTGTATGCTTGTGTGTTGATGTGCATGATTGCCTTGCTTGTTTATGTGTAAGATAGTTGAATGATTGAAGCTTTGTTTCTTTTGATCCTATAGCCATATGTAAGAAATGTGAATAATTGAGCTTGCAAATACGTCATTATGTTAACATGAGCCTACATAAGCAAATATATCATGCACTAGCAATTTATCTTACATGTATTGATAATATTATTTGCTACTGAGATTCCCCCGAATCTCACCCTCCCTCAACCAACCATATAGGCAACTGAGCATAGAAGAGGAGTGCGGGACGCTATGCCAGGAGAAGAAGTTGTAAAGAAGAAGAGAAGAATTATTTACATGTTGTACCATTGTGTAATTGACGTTTAAGTGATTAATTGTATATCACTACATGACGGATGAACTCTTAAGCACGGTAATTGAAATAGAAATGGGTAATCACACGGTACGAGTGTAATATCCCAAATTTCACTCACCAAAAATTCCATGTATATTTGTTGTTACAATAAATGGAATAGAATGGTAGATTTTGGCGCACTTGCAATGACAAAATATTAATAGTAGTGCCTACATGAAATTTTGAGCCAATATAAGATATGAAGTCCAATTTTGTCTCCTTAAACGTCTATTATTGTAGCCCAAATTGGAGAATAGAAGAGCACAAACTTTGGGCCGAAGTCTTATGAAATTTTCGGCTAAAAAGAAAAAGGGAAGGAAGATAACATGCCATGCAAAAATGGAACAATGTGAGGGAAAATTAGTCATTTGTTGAATATCAAGAAAATTCTTGATTTTTCAATATATAATGGCCAATTTCTTCCAAGAAGAAAACAAGGAAGGAAAAATAAATATTTGGCCATCAATTGTGCCCCTTGGAAGCCATTAGAGCCAAGATCAAAAAGATGAAGCAATTAGTCAAAAATCTTTGGACAAATTAGCAATAAAATATTAATAGTTTAAGGAGGTGGAAGATAATTTTTTTAAGGGCTTTTAACCCTTTTGAATGGGCCATTTTCGGCAAAGAACAATAGAAGAGAGAGAGAGAGAGCAACTTGAAAGAAGCAAGAACAAAGAGAAAACACAAGAGTTCAAGAAGCAAAATCAAGGTAAGTCAGTTGTGAAATTCATGTGTTTTGTCTTCAAAATTCATGGAAACTCCCTCTAATCTCTATGCCTTCTTGAAAAACACATGAAGCAAAAAAGAAAATCAAGAGAAACAAGAAGAAGAGAGAGAACAAAATTTTGAGAAAGAAAAGAACTCAAGGGGTAAGCCATGAAAACTTGTCTGACATAATGATCCATGCTTATTGTTGATGGTTTGGATGATTGTTGGCTTGGTTTTCATGACTTTGTGATTTTGGGAGACCTAAACCCTAAGGGGAGGTGTTGCCCAAATTTTGATTAATCATGTTTAAGAGGTGTTTAAGTGATTAAACAAGTGATTTAAGGTGAAAAGGATGTGTTTTGTTGATTAAAAGTATGAAACTTTATTTTTCCTAAATTTTCTTGATTTTTGGCCAGAGCTAGTTGACAAGGTTAGAGCTATAATTTTATGAATTTGATGATTCCATTGTATTTAGAATGAAAATTTGAGTAAGGAACATGTGAAGTATGAAGTGTGGAGGCTTTAGGGTGTGAAATGACAATTTTACCCCTAAAACACTAGCTTTGTGGCTACCAAGGGCATTTTGGGAATTTGGGTTTGAATTTTTCAAATCTAGGATCAAAAATGGATTTGACACATGAAATTGTACAGGAATAGCCTGGGTCAAAAATTTTGGTAAATTACAGTTAGATTGGGTATAAAGGAACTTAGACTGGGTCCCCTAAAGGCATTTTGGTCATCCTATATTTTGAAGCAAAGATAACCAACAATATAAGTTTAGAATAAGCATGAATGAGTAATTACTCATTTATTATAAATTTTGAATTTTAGAACTTGTCAGTAGCCTGAGTCGGATATAGGGTATTGGACCGATAGTGGAGCAAGGAAAGGGTGATTCAGGTAGTAACTCTATCTTTCAAAGCCTATGTGATTGTTTATATGCTTTGTCTATGCCATGTTCTGTGATGTGAAAAATGGACACAATATCTAGATGTGGTATGGGAAAGGCACAAGTACCATTCGGCCATATGGGACCCAGTTGAGGTAGTGAGACAATTAGGGGTCAAACAGTCATTTGATCCTAAACAGTGTGCAAAAGACATGTTTATAATATGTTTATTAGATGCATGACGTGGTGCATTGCATTTTTATTTATCACATTTTATATGATTGATTGAATGTTACGACTAAGATTCTTATGAATCTCACCTTTTTCCAAAATTTAAAAATTTATCCAGCTAAAGGAAGTGGCTCTAAGGGCAAAGATGTAAATACCAGCAACTGAAGGTTCCAGTTCTATTCAAGAGTTGTTGTTGGTTATCTATAGTTTTATTTCATTTCTTTTGGGGATTTGTAAATATTTTTCAAATCTTATGGGGATTCCTGTAATGTAATCAAGTACTTAATATCAGTATGTTTATGCTATTTCTGTATGCCTACTAAATTATGCGTTTTTACTCTGGTAAATATCAAAATGTTAAGGGGTTTGACAACGAGCCCGTTAGTTAAGTAAGTACAATGGTTAAGAAATGATGAGTTACGAAGAAGTTACGAACCACCTTATGATAGTTTTGAAAAGTTTTAAATTATTCAGATAAACCCACTCAGCGATAGGTTCGAGTCCTGTCTTGAGGTTGGGAATTGAAAGACCTTTACCAAGGAATACCGCTTAGTGGTTCAAATTTGCTGTGTAAAACTCATCAAATTGAAGGGTGTTACAATTGAGATCCTTACTAGAAAATATTTTTGACCTAAAAGTCATAGCTAACCCATATCATCTAGCTAATTAATCATGGGCTTCATTTTCTTAATTGAATCCCGCTAGCTTATTTTGAACAATTTACATCTTTATGTAAAACTTTAACTTATGTATTATATTTTTGGGTGAAGATGCAATTTTAACAACAAACTTTTATGTTAGGCGTATTTGGCACTGTTAAGTTTTTATAGGTGATAAATACACATAAACTTTACAAAAAGGGACAATTCTATCACAGTTGTTAGATGTGGTAAATGGATGTTATTTTTTTGTGGGTCCCACTACCCTCAGAAACCCATGTTCTCTCTCATCCCCATAATCTTTCCCCCACTGTTACCTTTCTCTCTGTACCAATCTATCTTTCTTTTCACCTTCGTGGCCTCGGAGCAATTTGGAATAGTAAAAACCATAAACAATAACAAATCCTAAAGCCTACATTCTGGGGATGTTGCGTGACTTTACAATACCTACTGCATAGATATCTTGAGTTTCACATAAATTTAGCTAAAATAGATAATAAATTAAATCGTGTATCTCTAATTGTAGTGAAGAAAATATCTAATTGAATAAGAGAATCAAACTCACACACATCCTCACCTTCTTTGTTTGGTCCATGTTGTCATTGTCGTCGTCGATGCCTAGTCAATTTTGCCCCACAACCGAGACCTATCTTTCAATCCTTTATTTACATCTTATTGTTAGTTGCCTGCTGCTCCATCTTTCTCTGCCACTGCTCCAACATGGACTTCACCTCCAACCTTTACCTCTAATAGCCTAATTGAAGCCACTACTAATTGTTTGCCTAGAGGTCTTCAGGAATCAACCTAGAATTACTTAACACCCCTCCCATCCTTATGTACTTCATTGTTAAACACATTAAATTTGGGGAAACCACGAACGAGTATGCGGTGTACAAATATTGATGACCATGATGATGGCTATGTTCTTTTCAAACTTAAGCTTGGCAAAAGGGTAGGTGAGTAGAGGTGGGGCACCATGGGGAAATGCGTAATGGTCTGCCATGACCGGGAAGCAAGAAGAAAGATAAACTGATAGAGAGAGAAGGGTAACACAGGGGGAGAGATAATGGCGATGAGAGAGAACATGGGTCTCTGAGGGGTAATGAGACCCAAAAACATAATGTTCGTTTACCACATCTAACGGTTGTGGTAAAATTACCCCTTTTTGTGAAGTTTATGTATATTTTAACACCCATAAAAACTTAATGGTGCCATATGGCTCTAACATAAAACTTTGTTGTTAAAATTGCACCTTTGCCCTATATTTTTTTTATTTTGTTCTAGGCATTTAATGTAACATCCCAAATTTTCATTCATAAGACTTAGATAATCTTATGAAGGAAACATTTAACGGTAAATATAATTTAGCGAATAATGGTTTAAATAAGGAAGATAGATCTAAAATAAATAAAAATATCAAATTTAAATGAGGTTTAATAAAAATATAATTAAGCAATTATTATTATTGAATTTCTTTAGAAAAGATAAAATAATAAAGTTAGTAGAGGTTAAATGAGAGTATTTAATTTTAATTATATATGTATAAGTAAATTAATAATAAAATAAAAAAGATTAAGAAGTCCCATATCAACTAAATAAGGAGAACATGGAGTTCTTAGAGCCTATATATAGGAGTATATAGGAGTAGTGAGGTGGACTCAAGGTGTAACTCTTCTATTTTCACACACAACCGGGGCAACCTTGATAAAATATCATTTGTGTTCCTGTTAACCGTTGAATTGGGCTGAAATTTGCGCAACCCATCCAAGACATCTAATCCGTCACTTTCAACTATTAGATTAGAAATTATTGTTGTGGGTTATGAGTTACAAAGCCCGGAAGATGAATGAATTTTTGGAATGTGGAGAACAAACCCTAGAGAAAAGAATCAATGTTTCCTACTAAGCCCAACATTGGATTGTCACGAAATTTTGTGAACTGGTTTGATACATCCTGTTAGGAAAAACTAATAGTGAGATCTTTGATTTGATACCTTAGGTAAGAGTAATTTATCACGAATTGAATATGTTATTTGAAAAATAGGAATTGTCATAGATGTAGGAGTTTCTATAGGTTCTAAAGGTTAAAATCCCAAATTGAATTCATAAAAATGTTAGACAAGGCTAGTCTAATGCTCTAATGATCCAAATTCTCAAATCTAATATGGTTTTAATATAGCGTTTCCTACTCATAGGAAATTTAGAGCAACTCGTTGGAGAAGAAATTATAAACATATAGTGTTGCTAAAGACTTTACATTAATTAAGTTTCTCGTTACTTTGAACTTTATGATAAGGACCTTCCTTGGTTAGAACTTAAAGAATACCAGGTAATGTGGTCCTATCTATCTTACTTATCGGTGCTGCTCGTAACTTGTATGAACCTTGCTATGTTATGACTAATAATGCCTTGTAGGACCTTGTATGAATTATAAGAAATGATAGATTGATTTGTGGAATCATTAGAGATAACTATAGGTTCGGATGAGTAAACCAAATTATTTTTAGTATCTTTGTGATTCATGCCTCGTGAGTGGCCCTATATGGGCAATTGAACTACTGGTGCGATATGTTTCTAAGTATGGACTTGATGAATATATGTGCTATGTACATGATGCGCTGAAATTCTGCACTATTCATTGTTGCTGATTAACTGGATAAAGGATGTATGTCTGAGTTAGAACATGTTAATTCTATGTTATGAACCGAAATGTATGAGCATGAGAATATGAAAACCTCTTAAGAATAATGTGATGTAAATGTCAGAGTTAGTGAATGAGTTGTGAATGATAAAAAACTGAATACCACGTGATAGACCGCTAGTTTGATTATTGTGCACCACTAGCTGACATTTATTTTACAGGGTAGTATTCCTTGGAGCAACACTCCAGGGGCTTCTAAGTAGTATTCTCATGGCTATGCAGTATTCCTAAGGGCAGTAGCTCTACTGGAGGAACCCATGGTCTCTTATGTGCTCTGTAGTACTTTGGTCGGTCTACATCACACTTTGCGGAGAGCTTGTGAGAGTAAACCAGTAATATGGAAAGTATTTAGCCTATGGGTTCAGTCAGAGGAAATAAGGAGGATATAAGGATGGCTAGGGGTTAATGAAAGATAAAGAGTAATTATGAATAATGACATTTTTTTAAACAATATGTTGTGTTATGAGTAAATGTTCTTTAAAAATATGAATGGATATGATCATGCTCTTGATTAGTATATCTACTTGACCTCTTGCTTATTATATATGCTTTCCTTTCTACATAATGTATTTGTTTGACTTGTTTGTATGTTCGTCTCACCTGGCACCCCACGAGTGATGAGAGTAGCTAAGGTGGGTAGTGATTGTGTTACGTAGACAGTGGTCGCTTTCCATTACTTCTCGCATTTTTTAGGTTAGAGCTTGAGGGTAGGAGCTACTAGAAAGGCATATGATGATATGGCTACCTTAACAAGTAGCTAGCAGTTACTGCTTATTTCCTTTTATTGCCACATTTAGGGAATTTGGCCAATTACATCATGTTGCATGTGAATTTACTTAGAATATATAATTGTACTCTTTTGATAGATGGCTAAGGACCTAAAATGCTTATTTACTTATCTTGAATTGTTGATTTAAGGAACTCATTTTGAGGTCTTTGAAGAAATTTTTGAAAATCACGTTTAGCTTAAGATTAATTAGAGATGGTGTTACATTTAACATAGGCTGTAGACATTATTTATTGGTATGGATTAGAGTTCCCTGTAAGTTAAAGTGTACCAACTTTGTTGTTGAAGAACTTTTAAGAGGTTTTATTTATCAGGTAAATTGTATCAAAATTTATAAAAAAAAACAATCATGGCTATTGTTTATAAAGTTAATATCTACTTCCTTCGGTTATTAATATAAGACATATTTACCTACTTTGATTAGATTCGGAAGTTGGTTAAGTTGTTAATTGACATGTAATTTGTAAAACACCCTAGTCATCTTCCTTAATTTCTTCATCCCCTCTCCTCCTTGATTATTATTGAGGGAGCATCAATAAAGGTAAATTACGAATTGATTGACAAAATTGAAAATTATATTTTATGTTTAGGGCCAATATTAACTCCTCAAATATGATTTATATTAAAGACTAGAGGACAATCAAACAAATCTTATTATGCATTATAAATCTCCCCACAATTTGAGTTGTGAAAATGACTTGCCCCTTTACGGGCTTGGGTATAAGAAACCCGCTTTCTTTAAATAAGCCATACTTATGTTCCGACCCTTTGAATTGCGGGCTTGGGCCAACCTGTTGGATTTAGGTCTTTTAACAAAAATGCATTATTTTCTCACATCTTTTCAACTATATAAAAATAAAACAATAAAATTCCTTATTTAAAATATAAATATTATCAAGTTTAAGTCATAAATACTAAGCAGTGTTAGCAATATAAACATCAACACACAAAGCTAAGAATATAAGCTACCATCCTTGAAAGAAATGGAAATCAATGTTAATTGTTTTTATACCAATTCAAGACATCTAATTCTTTCTAATTATCATATTTCATAATTGGTAAATGTAATATCCCAAATTTTGGGATTAGAGACTTGAAAATAAGCCTGAATCAAGTGGAATATTAAGCTCCGGTTTAGCAAGAGTCCTAGGAATGTAAACTTTGCTGCCAGTGTATTTTTCTTGCATGGTAGTTTGGTTGTGTGACATTTTTATATAGGTAAATGATGTATAATGCCTATGATATTTTTTAGAATGAAAGTAGACTTATCACACTTTAATTTGATAGGTCATATAAGCTGTTTTGAGTTGTACACAAAGAGTTATGAATTTTTGAAATTAGCCTAGTGAAAATGGAAAGTTTTTATGACAACGTCTAAACATGGAAATTCTAGGAATTATGAGCTTCCAGTTAGCTAAAGGCTATATTTTTTTTCCAAAAACTAGACTAAATAAAGGTCATATAGCCTTTAGAACCATACTAATTGGATATTTGTACAATTAGATATGAATTTTCAAAGTTTGATGAAAATTCTGCCAGATTTCCAACAAAGTGCGGAAATGGAAAAAAATGTAAGGGAAAAATAGTCATTTGATCAATAAAGCAAGAAGCCACTTATTTTCCCTTTAATTGGGATAACTTTTGGTCAAAAAGGGAAGCAAGAAAGGAAATCAATACTTGGCTCAAATTTAATTAATGGGGAGCAATATTAGCCAAGTAAATTGTAACCCCTTACCTTAATCAGCGTAATTAAGATTCGATATCACAGAATAAATTGGTTTAAAGACCGTCGAATAGTTGAAAACTTATTTCAACTCCCTCCCTTACGGTAGGGTCTTCACAAAATCTTTCAAAATTTCTTCCCTATCATGGTCTCAAGTTCAAATATCGAATGTAATTACCTATGCAGTTATATCACATTTATACATATCAGAGTGTACAATAAAAATTCCGACAATCCTGGGTTTAATACTTAAGGTTATACTAAGGGTTTCAATTCCCATTTAGGGGATTACACCACCATATACAGAATGTTAATTTACATCTAAAAATAATATACAGTAATCTTGTTCCAAAATAGATAACCAACAGTTCAAACTAAACATCTCTACTAAGTCCTAGTTGCTCCTGGTGGTTCGCTTCTCCTTGTAGCCACTTGCCCTATCTGAAATGTTAGTCAATGGAAAGAATGAGATTCAAGAGAATCCTAGTAGTAATAAGTCATTCATACATGTATAAACACATAGTATATACGATCATGTTAAGCAGCATCACAATGATATATGGCTCACGCCACAAACGACAGCACTCATGGCTGTAAACACTATGCGTCAGCTTCCGCTACGATCTCAATGCAATAGGTTATGCTGTAATCACTATGCCAGATTTCGCTGTAATCTCAAAGCATCACAATGTATCACAATGCATGACAAACATACATACAATGCTTTACACATAGTATAAGAGAAAGAGTCACTACCTTGTCCTTTCCTGATGTTCTTTGGCACAGTGGGCTCACGAGTATAGCAAATGTCAAATCCTATAAACCAATGTCAAGAGTGGCGGATTAATTCTCTACTCCAAATTCTTTACTTTTATCACACTTAAAGTCAGTTATTATTTGGACTCTTTAGGTGGCTATTAGAAGCCTAAATATTTGCCTAAAGGGTTGGGAAAGATCATACCAAAAACCACATTTCAAAAGTGAAAAATATTGATTTTTGGGGGTTGGCCACGGCCCAAAAATCCACTGGCCATGCCTAAAAACAAGTTAGAAACATTTGGGTTATGGCCTATAATCTGCTGGCCGTGGCCATGAAAATCCTGTTTCTTGGCTGAACTTCCAAAAATCATAATTAATTCCAGAAAAATCAAAATGAGGTGATTCCAAAGCCAAATGAAAAATATTTAAGTCCTCTTTATAGAAAAAATATGGATTATTTCCAGAAATCACCCCAAAATTACAGAATTTCACAAAATTCACCGATGCCCCAAAACAGATTCCAGTTTTAATCCCAAACTTTGGATAGTCATTACTCCAAGCACTCAAAACGAAATGACAAAAATTATATGTTCATTTTGAAGATTGGAATGTGAACTTTAAAACTATAAAGTTTCAGAATTTTTAGACACCATTTACCCATTCAAAACGTCCAGACAACCTGACTGCCCTGTACAGAGTTTTAAGAGACAGAATTTCAGTTTTTGCATATGTGCCTCCAATGGTTCCAATTTCACACCCAACCCCATTCCTACACAATTTTGCCCAAGGAATCCATTGAAATCATCAAAATAACCAAATGCCATTTCCATTCACATCGTATATGTCTAATTGTATGTTACTACTGAGATTCTTTTAATCTTACCCTTTCCATAAATGTAAAAAGTTTTCAGCAGCAGACAGCGGCTCAGAGGCCTGAATCATAATTATCGGCAACAGAAGGTTCCGGACGAGCACAAGAGGAGATGTTGGTTATCTGAAAACCTTTTACTGTTTTAAGGTCTGTAATTATTATGTACGAATCCCTATGGGAAACTCCTGTAATATAATCAAGCAATATTATTTTTGTAATATTAGTATATTTTTGCTATTCCTATGTGTCTATCGAACTACGCAATTTCTACTTTGATTAATATCGATAATAAGTGGTATGTAAGGCGGGGTTTTACAGTAAATATTAGGAGAATAAAATTTTTAATTCAAATCATAAATATTAATAAAATAAAGAGTCAATCTAATGTCTAGATAACCCAAACTAATGTCTTAAACACACCTCAAATAATAAAAAAATAAGAGTTAAGGTGCATTTTATTTTGGTTTCCCACCCGGTTCACCGAAGCTTTGCCCCGACTACATCCGGATCTGACCCGCGTCACACACCTGGCTATGGTGGGAGAGTCTCCCAATGGGAATTTTCTGTATACACAAGGCTCGAACCCGAGATATTGTTTAAGCGGAACCAAGCCGCTTAGTACTTGGACCAACTCCCATTGGTAAAAGGTGCATATCTATTAATGAAGTTTTAAGCAAAGGGCGCCAAGTACAATTATATTTTAAAGGGGGCAAAAATACACATAAGGAATTAAAAATGGAGCATCCACCACAAAACCGTTAAATTTGACCTAACGTTGTTCGATGTTTTCTGTAATATCCTCGATTGCAATCAAGGATTTATAACTTTAAAGTGATGTAATTAATATTAATTGAGTACTTTTGAAGTACATGTTGTGCAATATGAAATAAAGATGCTTAGTGATGGTTTAATGAGTATTGAAATAATTAGGGGCAAAACGGTAAATTTACCGACCGTTTGGTCAGTTACCGAAGAAAAAAATCCTTAGTAATCAAGATCAATGGTAAGGATTGAAAGAACAAGAGGTCGAATCCTATGCATGCAAGTTCATATGAAATCATGGTAGGAAGAATGGGATGGTGCCAAGTGGCAAAATATGGACCTTTGGATGAAGGTCAAAGTTTCAAACTCAAATTTCTCTTCCCTCTCTCTCTCAAGTCGATGAAGAAGCTTGGGAAGAAGGGAAATATGATCATCATTCTCTTGTCTCATTTTCTCTCTCCATTCTCTCCATTTCCGGTGAACTAGGAAAGAAAGAGAAAGGAAGGGTTTGAAATTTGTGAATGTAAATGACTTCATATGCCTAACCACCCTTCATTGATATTGTTCAAATGGTCAAGAGCTTTATTTCCATGTTTTCAGACTATTGATTTGTGGTGTGTGGCAGTTTGAGGGAATTTGAAAGTGGAGAAATCAAAGTTTTGATTCCAGCAAGCTTAAGAGGTGAGTTTTTGGTGAAGTTTGATGTAAATGTTATAACTTTTGGTTTGGTTTAGCAAATTCTGGATTTTTGCCCTGATTTCTTGTGATTTCAGAAGTTATGAATTAGGTGAGGTAATGCAGTGAAATAGATACCAAATAGTGTTTGGGTGTTAATGGTTTTGGATGGGATTTGAAAAGAAGAAGTTGACAAAGTGTGGTTTTAGTGATCTTATGGTTTAGAGATGAGAATGGCTTGTTTAAGTGGAAGTTTAGTTGTTTTGAGTGACCAATGGGTTCTTTGTGTTAAAATAGGTAAGAATGAGTATTGGTAGGAGTTTAGGAACCATTGGAGCTTAATTGGTCAATTCTGGAAAATCACATCAGTTGTTGCGATTTGGCACCTGATAGACATCACTTGAGTGACTGAGGAACTCACTCGAGCACGATGTGAAAATCTGGGTATTTTGGGAACGTCTTCAGGCAGAAACCGCGAGCACACTTCCTGACTTACGAGTGAGATATGATCCTGCTCGAGTGAGCATGGGCATGCTCGAGTGAGGGAATCGGTTTAAGACTTGGGAATTTTTGGTTGCTCTCGGGTAGTCACTCGCTGGGTCTCACTTCCTCATGCTCAAGTGCACCTAGGGTCATTGCTCGAGTACAGCCTCTTATGCTCGAGTGAGGGTGTATGATATAACAGGGTTTGCTCTCGGGCAAGCACTTTCTGAGGTCCACTCGCTGGTGCTCGAGTGCTGATGGGGGTGTCACTCAAGTGAGGCTCCTTTCACTCGAGTGAGCCAGTCCAAAATTCAGAAATTCTTCTAAGAAGGAGGGTCTTCGGGGTAGTCTCTCCTAACCCTTTAGGCATATGTTTAGACCTAAAATAGACACCTAAAGAGTTCAAATGATAACCAACTTAAAGTATTATAAAAACAAGAACTTGGGAAAGAGATTGACAGGTTGCCCCTAACTTGGTTTACAGGATTTGATATTTGCCGTCCTCGTGAGCCTGCAGTGCCAAGGAACGTCGGGAAAGGATCAGGTAGTGACTCTCTATCCTGTACTTTGTGTAATGCACTGTATGTGTGTTGTATCACTATTTTATGATGATTTCTGGAGATGCTGCGGTTACAGCTGGTAATAGCTGTCGTTTACAGCGTAAGATGTCGTTTACAGCGCAAGCTGTCGTTATTGTGATTACAGCGTAAGCTGTCGTGATGGTGATTATAGCGAGAGCTGTTGTATTATGTATATAGCCGTGAGTGCTGTTGTTTGTGGTGAAAACCATGTATCTTTGAGATTGCTGCTACTGTTGCTGTTTGTGATTTATGTACATGCTTTGTGTTTATGCATTGTGTGAGTGATTTGTTACTACTGGGATTCTCTCGAATCTCATTCTTTCTTATGACTAACATTTCAGACAGGGCGTGTGGCTCAAAAGAAAAGAGGCCAACCCGGAGCAATTAGGACCTTTAGGGGTGTAGTATATCTTGGGGATGTGGGTTATCCATTTTGAACTCAGGATTAATGTATGTTTTGAGATACGAAAATTTTATTTGATTTTGGTTGTGTAATCCCCTAGTGGATACTTATAAACCCTCAGGTTACATATGTATAGAACCCGGAAGTTTCCAGGGATTTGGTTATACACTCTGATATTAATGAATGTATATTAACTGCACAGGTAATTATATTCGAATATTGAAACTGAGACCAGGATGAGAAAAAGATTTTGAAAGATTATGTGAAAATCCTACTGTAAGCAGGTAGTTTGAAATAAGTTTAAAGCATCTGATGATCTCTAATCCGTTTTAATTATGCATTATCGAATTATAATTACGTGTTTAAAGTCAGGGGGTTACATTTTGGTATCAGAGCTGTAGTTCCTGGCAAGGGTAGAGTTTGCTAGGATAGATCCCTTAGTTGGCTTTAGGGATAGAAAATCATCTATGAATGAGGGTGTGTATGCACCTGTATGTTTTATTGATATGGATATATATGAGTTTTGTGAATATGTGTGCATATTATCTCTGCTGAATTAATAGGGGAAAGTTGTCTGTGGAATGAAGAAAACTAGAGGACGCCCCAATATTCCGCGTGTAGACCCAGAGGTGGAGGTCATTAACGAAAACCCACCAGATCCTTTGCAGGAATTAATGGGTCTAATCAAGGATCAGCGGGATATGATAACTGAGCTGAGAGAAGAACTCAGAGCAGAGAAAGCAAAGAACAAGGAGAGCCCGGTTCAGTCTATTCCGGTAGAAACTCCAAAAGAAACCCGCTATGAGGACACTGCCGAAGGGTCAGCTCGACCACTAGAGTCCCCGCCTCGTGTTATTCCGAATCAAGAGTCTCATAGGATACCACTTAGAGAGGAAAGAGACCTTCAGTTTTGCGTCACTAGATTCTGCAACCACCTGCCTCCGGCGTTCAGAGGGAGGTTTGATCCTCAAGCAGCCGAAGATTGGTTGAACAGGCTAGAGAAAATATTTAAGGTTCTTGGGTGCCCGGATGAGGTGAAGCCATGATTGGCCATTTACAAACTCGAAGGGGATGCAGATCGTTGGTGGTGGAATATCACCCTAACATTGAAGGGCAAAGAGATGCCATTGACTTAGGAACTGTTCCAACAAGAATTCAACGAGAAGTATTTTCCCAAATCAGTGCGACTTGAGAAGGAGACAGAATTTCTTAACATTAGACAAGGGGACACGGAGAGCTTTGATGATTATTTGTCCCGTTTTATCCGCTTGACCCAGTATTCCTCTTATCTCCTGTTCAAGGATGATTAAGAATGGAGTTCAGATATGCTTATCCGTGGTCTGAGGTGAGAGTTGAGGAAACGGCTAGCTACCCACCAATTTACCAAGTTCAACAAGGCGGTTGAACAGTGTAGAATTACAGAGAATAATTTGAGACAACTGTATCCTGCCAGAACTTCTAGTCATCGTAATAAACCCAGTAAGGGTGTTACCTCAAAGAAGCGAAAGGGGCAAGGATCTTCATCTGGAAGTGGTAAGAAGCCTTACCAGTCTGGGAGTCGTGACCAGCAAAGAACATATTTTACACCGTGGATTTTTCGTCGCTGTAACCAACCACACCAGGGAAAAACTTGTGATGGTAAAATAATATGTTACAATTGTAAGCGTGTGGGTCATACTGCTGCTGAATGCAAAGAGCCACAACCATATCAGAAACCAAAGACACAGGGTCGTGTATTCGCTATGACCCATGAAGAGGCCCGCAAATCTCCTGAGTTGATACAAGGTAATATTCTTCTTAATGGCTGTCTGTTGCAAGTTTTAATTGACTCGAGTGCAAGTCACTCCTTCATTGCCTATGATTGCGTGAAGCGCCTGGGATTGTATGTGCATAAACTGCCATTTGAACTAGTAGTGTCAACTCCGATGGGTGTTAAGGCCTTGACCACAGAAGCTTGCTTGAGTTGTATCATAACTGTGGAAGGGCACCAATCTGTTGTAGATTTGATCTGTCTTCCGCTTTACCAATTGGAAGTTATTTTGGGTTTTGATTGGTTAACGGCAAATAATGTATTGCTTGATTGTGGGAACATGAGGATAGTATATCCTGTTTCTCAGAGGGCTGAAGTTGCGGATGCTGTATGAATTTTCTTTTGGCAGCCAAAGCTGAAAGGTATCTTGAAAAGGGTTGCCAAGGGTATGTAGTATTTTTCTCTGCGTAAGGGGAAACCGGTGAAATCTTGAGTAATATACCCGTGATAAATGAATTCCCTGAGGTGTTTTCGGACGATCTGAGCAGATTACCTCCAGAAAGGGAAGTTCAGTTCCCAATTGACATTGTGCCTGGAGCTGGTTCTATATCTAAGGCCCCATATCGTATGGCCCCAAATGAAATGGCGGGGTTAAAGAAACAAATAGAAGATTTGCTTGAGAAAGGGTTTATTAGGCCCAGTGTGTCGCCTTGGGGAGCTCTAGTGTTATTTGTTAAGAAGAAAGATGGGAGTCTTCGATTGTGTATCGACTACAGAGAGCTGAATAAAGTTACCATAAAAAACAAGTACCCTCTTCCCCGAATCGATGACCTTTTAGATCAACTCTCTGGTTCGTGTGTGTTTTCGAAAATTGATCTAAGGTCAGGGTATCATCAGCTGCGAGTGAAAGCAGAGGATGTTCCGAAGACTGCTTTCCGGACCAAGTATGGTCACTATGAGTTCCTGGTAATGCCATTTCGGCTAACCAATGCGCTTGCGGTTTTCATGGATTACATGAACCGTATCTTTCGACAATATCTGGATCAGTTTGTTGTTGTATCACTGTTTTATGATGATTTCTGGAGCTGCTGCGGTTACAGCTGGTAATAGCTGTCGTTTACAGCGCAAGCTGCCGTTATTGTGATTACAGCGTAAGCTGTCGTGATGGTGATTACAGCGTAAGCTGTCGTGATTATGATTACAGCGAGAGCTGTCGTATTGTGTATACAGCCGTGAGTGCTGTCGTTTGTGGTGAAAACCATGTATCTTTGAGATTGCTGCTGCTATTGCTGTTTGTGATTTATGTACATGCTGTGTTTATGCATTGTGTGAGTGATTTGTTACTACTGGGATTCTCTCGAATCTCATTCTTTCCTATGACTAACATTTCAGACAGGGCGTATGGCTCAAAAGAAAAGAGGCCAACCCGGAGCAATTAAGACCTTTAGGGGTGTAGTAGATCTTGGTGATGTGGGTTATCCATTTTGAACTTAGGATTACTGTATGTTTTGAGATACGAAAATTTTATTCGATTTTGGTTGTGTAATCCCCTAGTGGATACTTATAAACCCTCAGGTTACATATGTATAGAACCCGAAAGTTGCCGGGGATTTGGTTATACACTCTGATATTAATGAATGTATATTAACTGCACAGGTAATTATATTCATATATTGAAACTGAGACCAAGATGAGAAAAAGATTTTGAAAGATTCTATGAAAATCCTACTGTGAGCAGGTAGTTTGAAATAAGTTTAAAGCATCCGATGGTCTCTAATCCGTTTTAATTATGCATTATCGAATTATAATTACGTGTTTAAAGTCAGGGGGTTACATTTTCTCCTCTTATAATTTAACGCTGTTAGGTCAAATTTAACGGTTTTGTGGTGGATGCTCCATTTTTAATTCATTATATGTATTTTTGCCTCCTTTTAAATATAATTGTGCTTGATGTCTCTTACTTAAAACTTCACTAGTAAATCCGCACTTTCACCCAAAAAATAATATGCAGGCTGAAATGATACAGCCTTTAACGAGCTCATACTTAAATAGGCCATGCCTAAAATTCCACTTAGCCTAAAATCATGTGTTTTTTTGTGGCTTGACCCTTGACAGGCTTGTGTTTAAAATGGGCTCAACTCATTGTTTTGGCTCTACCAACCATGGTTATTAAACCCGGACCGGACCGGCCGGTCCGGCCCGGGAACCGGTGACCCGGTGAGAAAACCGGTCCGGTTCATGAACCAGACCGGTTCAGTATTTTTTTTTAAAAAAAAATCTTTATTTTTAATTTCTTTATAATTTCATATTAATAAATCTAAAATTTTCACTCTCTCACCGGTTTGGTCCCGGGTTAACTCCGGTTTGACTCCGGTCTGACCCACTAACCCTTGACCCAGTATCACGACCGGTTCACTGACCGGTTCCGGTTTAATAACCTTGCTACCAACAGCTAAATATGATTTTTTTTAGTGTTTAAGAGTTAATTAGAGATGTGAGTTTTATCATATTATGGGTCAATCACGCCTAAATTGTTAAGGTATGACATTGGATGAACAAATTAACAAATTAATTATTAAGAAGGCCCTTAAATTTAGCATTCACATAACGCATATTTACCAGTCAAATATCACGAGTATTTACCTTTCATATAATGCAAATTTACAATGAAAAAGGCATTTAAAACTATTATGACTAAAATAACGTAAATTTATAAGTGGAACAACGAGTATTTTTCCTCTGTGGTCTCAAGGAATAAGATATTTGTAAATGTGATATTTAGGTATAATTCTTGCTTTGGGCATTTACTAATTTCCAAATAGAATTTGACAATTGGGATGTGTATTCTTGCAGCTGGAGCTAGCAAATTATTCTGTGTAAGCCCAAAAGAATTAAAGGCCAGATGAAGTCCAATAAAGGCCTATAAATTGCTATTAGGCCTAGATTCAATGTTATGGGGCATGAGTCCTCAAGCAACAATATAATAAAAAATATAAAATAAATTGTTTAGTAGTTCAAAGATCGAAGAAGAGAGTTTGGGCCCATTTAATTAGCAGTCCCAAACGATTTAATTAGAAGCCGAAAATATTGTTAGCCTCAAGTGACATGTAATTTTTCTCCATCCAAACGCAATTAGCCAGGAAGTCCATATCTTGGGCCGAGGTCCTTGTGGAAAAAGGTCCAAAAAGAGGAAATGGGTTATGTTTCGTTGGTGGTTTTAATCGATGTTTAAACATAGCTTAGTATCTCATTAATACAATTTCCTCCGCTTTCTTCCATTCATCTTGGCCCAAACACGAGGGAACAGAAATAGGAACTTTAGAGGCCACTTTCATGAAGGAAAATTTTTGTGTTTTTTTTTGCCCGGGGGGGGGGGGGGGGGGGGGTGGGACTATGCCAATTTCCCGAATTAAAACCACCTCCTCTCATCAAATGCTCTACACTATCATCAAGAGCTCTATTCACATAGTTTTAGTTTCTTGAAATGATGAGTTTGAAGGAGAATCTAATGTGGGCAAAATTCAAGAGCTCAAGAACACGCCACAACAAGGAGAACATGTAAGCACGGTCTTATTTTAAGTAGTTTGCCACGACAAAAGTGAAAATACGAGCGTTTTGGGTTAGGGGAGTTTGTTGCTGCAATGGGTGTTGTTTGTCATCGCGAACACGTGAAAATGTGCAATTCATTAATGGGGTTTGTTGTGGCAAAGGGCTGTGTTCGCCTCGGCGAAGGCGCAAAAATTATAAATTCATTACTAGCACTGTCAAATCACAAATTAGCTCAACAATATTGATAGGAGAGAGTTGCAATGCTAGGATATGAATTCCATAGAGTTTTCTTGCGTTCTTGAAGATTTAGAGCTACAGGTAAGTTGATATTGCTCTCTCTGATTAATCTACACTCTTGGGTTCCTCAGATCTAAGGATTTATAGTAGTTTTTGAATACTGATTTGGGGATTTTCATAGGTAATCCCTCTAGCCCCTTTTGGGTTCAACAAGAGTTATTCTGAGATCTGTCGTTGACTGAGCATGGTTTGAGTAACACTAAGAACACTTAGAGACTTAAAGTAACCTTTATAACATTTAGAGAGTCAGTTACTGACTCAAAATTTATGTTTTTGTTGTACATCAACCGTAGGAGCAGTGTGGATGTCGAATCTATGAGTTGCACGTTAGAACTGATTGTTCTAAGAAGATGTAACTTGGGTTCTACATATTTTGCTTGCTGTTAAATTTGCATGTCTTGCAAAAATCATATATGAGTTTAATTTATATTTGGATAACAAATTTTTATGAAACGGCCGCTAATTATGGTTAAAAACTGCTTTAATTGGGAGGAAAATGCTCATGAGATTTGAAACTTTGGAAAAGACCCCATCTTGATGCCTTTATGAGTAGAAAGGCCTTGAAAATGAATTTTCTTAAAATTTCGGATTTTGGCGAAATGTGTAGTTTGTTGCGGCGAACAGCCTAGAATTTCGGGCTTCGCATGTGATGGATTGTTTACTATTAGGACTTGCATGACAAATTCCTAATTCCTAATGAACAGTAAGTGGTAAATACGAACTATATTTCATACATATACATGTGTACCTCAGGATTGTGTACATGTGCATCTTACGCTAGTCCTTTTTATTAAGTATTTTGTATATGTGTATTGTACAAGGGATCCTTTTTATGTCAAAGTAATTTCGGGAGGTGTTTTGAGAGAAGTTTGATTATCACTACTACAGAATAAAGATATTACTACCTTAAATGATGTCCCTTTTCAAAAAAGGGAAGTAAAAACATAGAGATGATGACATTTTTGTAAATAATGTAATGAAGTGAAAACTTTAGAAGTCCGAAATTTGATTTGGGACACCAAAAGTACAGTTTAAACGATTCAAATTTTAATTGGAATACTTAAAGATTCACCTAGTGCCAAAAATGAAAAATCCAAAATATTTGAGCGTATTTTAGGCATCCCAAATAGGTTTTAGGATGCCTAAAGTCTTAGTTTAGACGTCCCAAATATCTAAAAGTATTTGAGACGCCTAAACCCCACTTTAGGCTCCCCAAAAACTTTAGGCGGCCAAAAAAATTTTTGGGATGCCTAAAGTTGGATTTAGGTGTATCAAAAAAATTTTGGGATGCCTAAACTTTCCTTTAGGCTTCCCAAATTCAAATTTGGGACGCCTAAAGGCTGTCCCACATGCATGTCAGACACTCTTCTGACATGCCTCCCCTCTCTTCCTTCTCTTTACTCTTTAGTCATCACTCCTTTACCCACTTACTCAACATCACCGTCACTTCCTTCTTCTTCTCTCTTCACTCCATCGTCTTCTCTCCACCTCCTTTCATTGTCATCAGCATACAACTCCTCCACCTTCGGCATACACCTCCTCCACCGTCCATCCCTCCACATACAGCATACAACTCCTCCACCTTCGGCATACACCTCCTGCACCCTCTTCTTTCCACCGTCCATCCCTCCACGCACACCTCCAGCACACCAACAGTATCGTCGACCTTCTCCCTCCTTTCAGGTTGGTTATTTTTTATTTTAAATTAATATAATGGCTTATATTAATTTACAACTTGTGAAATTATAATACTTTGTTAATTTATTTTACAAGATTCTAGTAATATTTGTTTTTGGAGTGTCTTTCCCTTTTTCATTGTTTTTTTTTTGCTAGAATTATATACTCATAATCTGTTGATTAGGTTGGTATGAGTTTGTTAACTAACTAATGTGTAAGTTTCCATAAAATACAAAATAAGAAAAGTAGTATGATGAAATTTATTTATTATGAATATAAATATAAAAAATTTTCTAATTCTCTCATTGCATCCATATATAATATGCAATATGGTTGTGTTTTTTGGTAAAACTGGGAAAAGATCCCATGTCATTCTTTATTCAATCTCAACTTCCCTTGGGTATGACTTTCCCATACGATCATCCCAAAGCAAATCCAGCAAACTAACATCAAGACTAAACAAATACACCACACCAAAATCAAATTCAAAACTCAAATTAGCTAACCTATCAGCAACCTGGTTACCTTCCCTATAAATATGCTGCAGCTGAATAGACCAATCAGAGCACAACACTCTGCATATATCTTCCATTAAGGCACCATAGGGCGGACCACCTTCCATGAGGTTTTTCAATTCAGCAATCACTGCCTGTGAATCCCCCTCAACAATCAATTTCCTAATCCCCATTTCCTTTGCCATTCTCAAGCCCCTAAGGACACCCCATAATTTAGCAGTATGTGCATCACAAGACCCAATCTTCTGCATAAAGCCCCTTACCCAATTTCCTGAGCTATCTCTTAGCAAACCCCCATACCCAGCCAACATTAAGCTTCCTTTAACAGACCCATCAAAATTCAACTTGACCTACTCAGCAGGCGATGCATTCCACTTAACATCCACTACCTTCCTCCTCATATCCAAAGGCCCCTTTGTACCAGCCAGATGTTCCAACTCCCACACGTATTTATTAATAATTAGATGTGCATGAGTTGGAAACACAAACCCTTCCTTAAATAACATTTTATCCCTCCATTGCCAATTCCATCAAACTGTCACAGCAAATAACCTTGCCCAGTAGTCCCCCCTACCCAGATTATCCATCACCCATTCTTCATATTGGGCATCAAAAAATTTTCCATCCACATACTCACCACCTACTACCCTCCAAACTTCCTTGGCTACACTACAATCTAGAATTACATGCAATAGGTCCTCATCCTTTTCCTTACATCTGTTACACAGTGGTGAAGTCCCAAACGATTTCCCTCTCCTACAAGCTGTAAGTAACTGATTATGTTTGCCAAGCCATAGTTGTGTTTGTATTCGATGTAGACCTTTCCATCTCCAAATCCTTCGCCATACACTACGTGTATCCAACTCCCTAACCCTCCTAACCTTCCTATACATATTTGCAACACAATATTTTGGAGATAGCAAGCCCCTCCATTGAATCACATCATCTCCCCTATCAGCATTAGGAATTGAGGATGCACGTAGTTTGAGTAAGTCTTGGTTTGCCAAATAATCCTTCAAAAAGATCATTTCCCACTCCCCCCTCTCATTCACAATATCACCCACCCTACAATCCAATAATTTACCTTCTGGCTTCCACTTAGCTCTATCAAACAAAAGATCCCATCATCCAGCCATATATCATGCCAGAAACTAACCCCTCTCCCATTCCTACAGCTCCATGCAACTTGTTTAGTTAACTCCTTCCATAATTTTGCAAGGCTCTTCCACAAACTTGAATCAGAATTTTTAACAAAACACTCATGCAATAAATCAACACCACGCCTATACTTTCCTCTTAAAATAGAGGCACACAAACTATCATTTTTTGTTAATATCCCCCATCTTATTCGACCCAATAATGCCTTGTTCATACTTACCATCTCCCTTAATCCAAAGCCCCCTCGATCCTTCTCCAGACATAAGGTATCCCAACTCAAAGCATGCAATTTTCTCTTGTCGTCAGAAGAACCCCAAATGAAATCTCTTTGTAACTTTTCCACTTCCTTACATACTCCAGTCGGCAATTGTACATGCTGCATAGCAAAGTTTGCCATTTGAGATGACATAGATTATACCAAAGTTAGCCTTCCCATAAGTGATAGACATTGCTTCTTCCATCCAGCTAGCTTTGATTACACCTTATTAATAACATACTGGAACTTATTCCTGGTCGATCTACCATTTGTAATAAAAGCACCTAAATACCTTCCAAGCTCCTATTTACGCTGAAAACCACATACTCTGCATAACTCACCTTGCATCCTTCTAGAGACATTATGAAAAAAATATATGCTTGTTTTTTTTATTCACCCGCTAACCCAATATCTCCCCAAAAAGATCAAGACACTCCATAACACTGCACAGCTAGCCCACATTAGCTTCACAGAAAATTAATAAATCATCAACAAACATCAAGTGGGTTATTGGAACCCTACCCCTTCCAACTTTTAATGCCTGCCACTGCCTACTACTAATTGCATCAGCAATCATATGAGAGAGCTTTTCCATGCCTAATACAAAAAGATAAGGGGATAACGTGTCCCCCTACTTCACCCCTCTTGAAGGACAGAAAGTGTCACCTTTATCCCCATTCCACATGATAGACATACTCGCAGTACACATACATCATCTGATTAGACGTATAATATAACTAGGAAATCCAATCTCCTCAAGAACATTAATAATGAATGACCAACTCATACAATCATATGCCTTTTTTAAGTCAATTTTTATAGCAAAAACCCTTTACCACCTCGCATTCTATTCATCATATGCGCTGCCTCCTTAGCTATAACAATATTATCATGTATGCTACGGCCAGGAATAAAACAAACCTGATATGGCGAGACTAGCTTGTCCATTAACCCTCACATCCACTGCACTAGCATTTTTGTGATACTCTTATATAGCACATTACATAATGCAATTAGCCGGAAATGCGCAACAATTTCTAGGTTATGAATTTTTGGTACCATCACAAGCATTGTCCTATTAATCTCTCTAATCCTCTCAGGATCCCTCCCAATTTTGCTGATAAAAAATAGCTTGGAAACCATCCTCCCCAGGTGCCTTGAATGGTCCCATGGAAAAGAAAGCCCTACGAATCTCTTCACCGTAAAGAGGCCTACCTACTTTTCTCAATTCCTCCTCTGACACCCTCCCCACCACTGCACTGTTAGGTGCTGCCTTCTATTCTATACCTCTTCCTTAAACAGCTGCATGTAAAACTTCTGCACTAGCAAATTAATCTCACGTGCATCATTTACCCAATTCCCTTCCTCATCTCGTAGCATTTTACCTTGTTCTTTCTTCTTCTTACTAATGTTTTCATGTGATAGTATCGAGTATTTCAATCCCCGTGCTCCAACCATTTCCCTCTTGATTTTTGGTACCAAACTAACTCCTCTTGCCTCAACACTTCTGCCATATCCTCCTGTAACTTTCTCTCTTTCCCCTCTAGCTCCTCATCCCTCCCACATATCAACAATTGCTGAACCTCCATTAGTTGTTTGTTAATTTCCCTTTTCTCACCTCAATTCTTCTAAAAACTATTTTGTTCCAGTTGCGAAGCTTCCCCTGCAACTTCCACAATTCCCTAGGTACTTCCATAGAATCCTCCCAGCAACCCTTCAAAAATTCTTTGAAATTTACATGCGTCATCATGCAGCCTCAAATCGAAACAGCCTTCTCCTGCTAAATTCATGCTTCGGCATACTATCAATAATGATTGGATGATGATCTGAGCAAACCCGAGTCCCAACATATACCCTCACATTCAGAAAACTGTCTTGCCACATCAGATTGCACATACTTCTATCCAAGCGTTTGTATAGTCGCTCATGTCCTCCCCACCTTGGCCCTCTCTATGTGAAGAAAGGACCACTTGCTTTAATATCCATTACCTTCCAATCCTCCAGTCTTCCCCTAAAAACATTACACTTGTGCACATTAACCCTTGCTCCCCCTTTTTGCTCACATGGGGCAGCAATCTCATTGAAATCCCCAGCTAGCAGCCACCTCCCTTCCATCCTATCTATAATCTGCTTAATTTTGTCCCACAGAACCTCACAGCCATGTTCTCTCGGGCATGCATATATTGCTGTAAAGAACCATTCCTTCTCAGCTCCTGCATCAAAGACACAATGGATGAACTGCTTATGCTTTTCAATTACTCGTATATTCAGCCCTTCATCCTTCCACAACACCCATACCCCTCCTGCAAAACCCATAGCTTACTCAATTCCCTAACAGTTAAATCCCAAATTTCGAATAACTCTTCGTGCCCTAGCACCACTAACTCTAGGTTCCAATAAAACCACTACATCTGATTTAAAACTCCTATTTAGATTCTTTATGGAGGCTATAAAACCCTTACTAGCAGCTTCACGACAGTTCCATATTAATAACTTCATATTGCACAATTTTATTGGCAACGGTCTCCTAAAGAGCCACCCTCCTCACTTATTACGTTCTCAACAATCACATCATTATTAGGCCAACATTCATCCACAACTATACTCGAAGCTCCTTCTCTCTCAACATCTACAACACTCTTTCTAGCTCCCCCTTGCATCAACCCTTTTCCCACCAAACTTCCTTGTACCCTCACCCCCAGCATGTATTACAGACCTCTAACTCTACTGACCTTGCATTTTCCTAACTACCACCTCTGCCTTGCACACAACTTCTTCTTACCCCTTAGTCTGATTTGTAACATCAACTAGAGCCTTACTACCCTTTGCATCATTCATATGGTTATTCAAGACTGTAAATCTATTCGTATTGCCCCTAGTAATACAAGTTGACACAGTCCTCCTCTATCTCCAAGGCCGTTGAACCACTTTCCAAGGCCCTTCCTGCTGTAACTCCTTGTCCTTCACCACCACCTCCTCTTTGTCCATTCCCTTCTCCATATCATTACTCTTCCCCTTCCCCTGGTTCAACTTCTACCACTCTGCACAATTCTCCTTTAAATGCCCAAATCGACCACAATGCAAGCAGAGTAGACTCATACACTCGTACTCAATTGAGAAAATTTTCCTTTCAATACTATACTCTTGAATCAATGGCCTAGATAAATCCAATTCAACACAAAGACGAGCCAATTTTCCCTACCTCTTTGACAGTAGGAATGTCAAACCTGATAGCTTTCCCGATGGCATTGCCCAAGTTAAACAAGAACTTCCTATCATAGTGCGTAGGAATGTCAAACCTGATAGCTTAGGGATGTCAAACCTGATAGCTTTCCCGATGTCATTGCCCAAGTTAAACAAGAACTTCCTATCATAGTGCGTAGCTGGGAGATCTGGCAATCTTACCCACACACTCACCCGATCTACCACCTCCATCCTTGGATTGAAGTCAGCTCTCCATCTCATCACACTGAGATAGCTCCTCGCAACCACCCATGGTCTACCCATCATAATCCTCCTAACTCTTGAACTTAACCAAGTAAAAGTCATTTGGCATATCAAAAACTCAAATCGGTCCAGCTCTAGCCCATATTTGAGCAAATTTCTTCTGTAGAAACTCATAATTTGGCGTACCTCCAAGCAATTTCACAATGAGCATTTTCTGAAATGACTTATGTAGTCTCTCCTTCTCCGCATAATCAAGGAAAAAATTAGGACACAAAGGATTACTCAAATCCACTTCAATCCCCTTCGTAGGTTTGTCCACATCCTTAAATCCCGTCTTAATTTCCCCTCCAATCTTATCAGAATCTTTATCTAGATCACACCACGATGGCAGTATATTCTTCAGCAACGAATCCCTATACAATGACTACCCATCCTTTCCATCCTTCCCAACTTCCTCGTCCATCCAATATTCAACACGAGGCTTATGAGAAACGTCTCCCGAGAATTGCCCTGTCCCTTTGCACTCCTTCCATCACCCCTGTCAATCACATCCTTCCCATCCTCCATTGCCGCCACCATTAACGGCGACGACCCTCCGATAGAAAAATTTTCCACTCAGTTCAAATGTTTTTTATATGGTTGTTTTTTTTATTTTAGATTATATTAGTATGATTATTAGTGTAGTTTCCTCAATATATAAAAAAAGTAGTATGAGTATTAGTGTAGTTTCCCAGCTCTTAGAACTAAAAAAATTATGAGAATAAAAACCAATATATAGTATCTATAATTTAGGAAACTATAAGGACCCAATAAAAACAAAAAAAAAAGTGCTTTGTTAGCTAATTTTAAATATTAGCTTGCTTTGTTAGCCACAAGAAGATGAGGACAAGTTTGTGCAATAGAGACAGAGTTTATTGAATTTTTAAAATTTATAACTTGTACTAATTTAATCCTCTCAATTTAAAACCCATGGATAGTTCTTTTTTATTCATGAACTATTTGTAATTCTCTCTTTTAAGAAAGATGATGAAGTCATGATAGAAATTATTGTTTCTCATAAGAAAGTAAATAAAACAAAATTAAATTCATGCTCTAACTCATATTTGGCTAAGAAATTGCTTACATCGTAACCTCATATTAGTTCCCTAAAGAAAAAATTGTTAGATTAAATTGTTGATATTGCTCTGAATTGCCTCAGTTAGTTTGTTTTGTTTGAATTAAGCTGAAATGGTTTGTTGTTGAAATTTTGGGATGTCTAACTTTTCAGGGGAAATTCTGCCGAAATTTTTTTTTTGAAAAAAGGCAATCCCATTATATCATTGACAATTGTTCTAAACTTGAGTATTATTGGGAATGACTTAGGTGGTAACAAAATGGATCATAGTTAGATGAATACTTTGAGAACTAGTGAAAAATATGAGAATGCACTACTATAAAAAGGTTGAAAGGTGGCACATATTTTGTGTCCCTTCTTTAAAGAAGTGCTACAACTTCCTTTTTTTTCTATTTTTTTTAATTCTGGGTACTAGCTGTGACGCCTGGTGGGTCAGGTGCAACAGCTGGTAGGGCCAAGTGTGGCGCCTACGAGGTAGGCGCCACACTTGGCCCATACTTAAGCAGCTGTGGCGCCTAGGTAACCAGGTGCCACAGCTGGTGGTGAGGCCACGTGTGGTGCCTACCTTGATAGGCGCCACACGTGGCCCATAAAACCAGCTGTGGCGCTTGGGCAACCAGGCGCCACAGCTGGTTGTCACCAACGGGCAACGTGATCCCCCACTTCACTGCACTGATCAATTAAGTTGTAAGTTCAACGTGCTTCTTCTTTGTTTGCAGGTTGTTCTGCGTATTGTTTTTATCACATGCACGTGCATATATATATGTTGATTATATTCTATTATGTGTTTTTTTTCTTTTTATGACACACATGTATATATATATGTTATATATATTTGTGTTCCATTTTATAGAGATAACAAAATAATTTTTTGTATTATCTTATTAAACTATAATAGAGAAAATCCCATATAAAGCCAATTAAAATAGGAAAAATTGAAATTAGGATGATATATTGAATAATTCGTTAATTGAGTCATTAATTCATTTTGGGATTTTAAAATATGGATAAAATGACTATAATATATCAATATATATCAATGTTAATATTAATAAAATAAAATATAATTTGTTTATATTGTTTAACTTTAAATATATTAACTAGAACCGTAAGGGAAAAAAGCATACAAATGAATTTTTTTTCCAAACATTTTATAATATATATCAATATAAAAATTATTTTTAATAAATATATTATGTATAAATTTTACTCTATTTGTTTCATATATAAAGTTTTCATCAAGTTCTATATTCCAATATGTAAAGCATTTTATGAAATTTTAAGCGAACTTAATTCACCTAATAAAATTTTTTTTAAGTATATTTAATATCTTTTTAACTAGCATATTAACAGTGAAAAATATTTTTTTTACAATATGTGTGTTAGTTCAATTCCCTCTTTATATGTATGTATGTATGCATGCATCATATTCATGACTACCCAAGAATAATTGGCAATGTAGCAAGTCAAAAGTACATTTTTTTTTATATTCTGAACATTGAGTTGAAAATATTTTAATTAATGCTGGGATTATATACGCTTTCCTTTTTGTTTTATTTTATATTCTTTCTTTTTTTTCTGAATCATTTTTTTATTTAAGCTAATCATATTTTATTTTATTATATATCGATGTTTTGTACACATTATTATTATTAAAAAAAATAACTTACAACCACTAATATTTTATTGATTTTTTTATGTTTAATTTGTGTTTGTAGTTTCAGCTCATTAATCTATTGAAACTTCTATTTACGGTATGTTTTTTAAATTTTGAGCTTACAAATGTGATTTTAGTTGAATTTAATAATAGTTAGTTATAATTTGTAGGTGTTCTAATGATTGTTATGGATTAGTTGCATAAGAAAAATAATTATCTATATATTCTTAACACTTGTATTTTATTTGTTGACTTGTAATGTTTTCTAATTTACCTATGATATGTTGTGGCAGTGAAAAATTATTATAATGCCTGGGAATAATTAATGGATTATTTGTCAATTAAACAATAGGGTTTAAGACTTAGAAAGCTTCAATTTTGAAGATTTCATGTTGGGAATTTATTTAAAAATTGGTAAGAGAATATAAAAGTAATATGTAAATGTAATAATCATACAACTAACCACATACTTTTTTTAAAAATAGATTGAAGGCATAGATGGATCGTAAATGGATATCATCTAATCGGTGTTCAAGGGAATATATAAATGGGGTGAAAGATTTTATTACATTTACAATTGAGCACACAAAAGATCCTGACAAAATCTTGTGTCCTTGCTTATCTTGTTTGTTTGGAAAGCGGAATAGTCCACTTGATTTGCTAGATCATTTAGTGTGTTACGGTATTGATCAAACAAATATACGATGGACAAGGCATGGTGAGATGAACGATTCATGTAGTGATTGGGTGCATACCATGAGTGGTGCTTCGGATGAATTTGATCAAAGCATGTTTGATGAAGATGATGGTCTTGAAGAAATGTTAAATGTGGTTGAAGGGGTGCTTCATAACTGCCCTAACGAATTTGAGAAGTTGAAAGGTGATATAGAGAAACCATTATATGCCGGTAGTACTAAATACAAGAGATTGCTAGCAGTGTTGAAGTTGTACAACTTTAAAGCTCGCTACGGATTGAGTGATTCGGGTTTCACCGCATTGCTTGAACTATTGCAAGATATACCTCCAGAAGAAAATGTACTTCCTACCAAGACATACGTGGCAAAGCTAATTCTTTGCTCTGCAATCGGTATGGTGTAACCCTCTTCACGATCAAGGCCGAGATTATCTCGTAAAAACGCAATTAAGTGGAATTAGAGACCGTAAGATGATTTGGGACTTATTCAAAATTAAACTTTCCAAAATCAAGGTTTACAAAAACTTTTACAAAACCTGTTCACAGTAGTCTCACATTCATATTTCCATACATAAATGGCCTATACAGGTTGATTTCATTCATACATAATAGAGTACAGCATAAATTCCCAACACCCTTGGGTTCCATTAATTAATAAAAGGTCTATAAAGGCACAAAACCCATAAACTTTCCTTTTACTCAGAGATTACACAAAACTATCCAAATAATTTATACATGATAACCAAATGATTTTCAAAATGATAACCAATTTTCTAAAATAAAACTCCTAGCCATGAGCTCTATCCACTCTTCGTCGCCCGCTTCCCTTTGGATCCTTTGGCCTTGTCTAAAATTTGTTTTGGGAGAGTGAGATTCTAAAGAATCCCCATAGTAACAAATCACTCATAGTATGCACAACAATAAGGCATGAAAGAAAATCATCACACACACATGGCAATTACAACGGCAATTATAGCGGCAAGGGCATATATGACTCATGTCACCCTTACGTTTGCTCATGTTGTATTGCACCACAACAGTTCACACAATATATTTCACCATAGCTGGGATTCATATAAAGCATTACACACGCAAGCCATACACGCAAGATGCATAACACAGCCCACAGCTGGATTCACAA
Organism: Inga oerstediana; assembly: GCA_963210345.1. Taxonomy (NCBI): domain Eukaryota; kingdom Viridiplantae; phylum Streptophyta; class Magnoliopsida; order Fabales; family Fabaceae; genus Inga; species Inga oerstediana. The sequence goes on from OY723401.1 coordinate 44,029,338, forward strand.
TACACCGCACCACGGCTTGGGTTCACAAAGATCAATGTCGATTACAACGGTATTACAACGGCCGAGCTAGAGATGACCAGTGTCAATCCCTAAACAGGTCACGTTGTATTGCTCATGCTGTAATGGACCATGGCACATACAGTTCACAAAACTTAATGACAAGTCATGAATACCAAAACATCATACACAACATGAGAGAAAAGTTACTACCTTAATCCTTCCGTGCGTGTCCTGGCTCCGGTCTCTCCCATGTAGGGCAAATGTCAAATCTTATATTCATAATTAGGGACAGAGTGTCAATTCTCTATTCCAATTCTCAATGACTTCTTAACACTTAATTTGGTTATCATTATTGCTTATTGAGAACCCATGAATAACTCTATCAATAGCTCTAAAGGTTTGGAAGACTATCTCCAAGGATCACCTTTTTGAAAGCTCAACTTGATATTTTTCACTGAGACACTGAGTGAAGGAGGCCTCACTCGAGTAAAGGTATGATCTATACTCGGGCACTAGAGAGTGAACAACAACAAGTGACTACTCGAGAGCACAAGATAGTTTTAAAGACAATGAATACTCGAGCATAGAAAGCAACACTCGAGTGACAGCCAAATGCTCACTCGAGTACTAGGAAGTGAAGCGTAGAAAGTGAAGACTCGAGAGCACCAAAAGTTCTCAAGGATCAGGAGTACTTGAGCACAACCCATTGCACTCAAGTGAATACCACATACCCGTGAGTGAGAAGGCACACTCTTGCACCATAACTGTGAGTGACAACCTGAGAGGCAAGTCCTTAGTGTCAAATATACCTGCTATCGAGTGATAGGAAGCTCACTCGAGTGATGTGCCACCACACTAGCAAGAGAGGCAATACTTGCCTTTGACCACAGAAGTGCAACAAGAACACAGAGAGCAGAAAGGAAGTTTGTACTACTGCACTAGAGTGGAACTCATCACTACTCGAGTGTTATTCATCCTATACTAGAGTGAACCCTGGATCACTCGGGTGATTCTATCAGAAACCAGAAAACGTAGAAGGTATGACAACACTTCCAGAATTTTTTACCAAGTGATCCAAATGAACCCAAAACCTCTACCAAAGCTACTCCCACACAAAAACATCCAAGGAATTCAATGGAATCATCAGAATTATCCAAATCCTACTCCATTATCATGCTTTGGTTTTGGGCAACACAAATCACAAATTTTCCAAAATCACTAAACTCAATCATTCAATTCCCAATCAATCTTATCTATCCATATACATTCTCAACATACCATTACTATGCCAAAAGCAAGCTAAAAGCTCAGTGGTCATCATTTTTGGATTAAAAGGCCAAAATTTCTAGAAATTTGAAACTAACCCATTTGGCATAAAACTTAGATAGATAGATTGGTCTCACTTACCTCTTTCACTTTGCCAAAGAGATTTCTTGATTCACCAACCTTCAAAATTTCGTATGGCCACAAATCAACACCAATAGGCACACTATAGACATCAAAATAAAGCTCTCACTCCAAGGATAACCATTAATTAAGTGAGTTTTGGCATTAGAGGGCATTTACTCACCTTAGATCAAGCTTTCTTCTTCTTCTTCCTTAGCCAAAATGGCTGCACGTATGAGAGAGAAAAAGAGGGAGAGTTGGAGTGAAGAGATGAAGGAAATGATGATCCTTCCAGACTCCCATGCTTCTTCATTGATAAGAGAGGAGGGAAGAGAGAGAAAATACTAAAATATGGGGATTTGACTTTCCCATTCTCTCTCATCACATTTACATGACACATGTCAGGTTGCTATTGGATCCCCCATTATAAGTCACTAATTAGCTACTCTAATCCCTCCATAAGCCATTTAATCACACTTCACATTTTTTTCTCTTAGCTTTTTTTTGGCCAATTTTTTTTTTCTCTTAGCTAGTAATTAATTTTCCCTTAATCACTAACTTAAGGCCAAAAATTCCATTCTTCCAATTTTTCCACCAATTACGACATATTAATTGGTATTTCCATAAAACACATAATAATTCCAATTAAATTCATAATTATCCACAATAATCATGATTAGCCCCTTAATCAAAAATTGGGATATTACATGTGGGATATGAGAAGATACATGCATGTCCTAACGATTACGTAGTATTTTGAAATTAGTATGCAACGTTGGAGAAGTGCCCTAAATGCAACACATCTCGATATAGGAAGAAGCAAGGAAAATGTCCTTCGAAGGTCCTATGGCATTTTCCCATTATTATGAGATTCAAGCGACTGTACAATAATGCATAGATTGCTAAGCAGTTGACATGGCATGCAGATGAAAGGATTAAAGACACGGTGCTTAGGCACCCTGCAGATACTCCTCAATAGAAAAAATTTATCATGAGTACCTTGACTTTGCGGATGAAGTAAGGAACCTTCACCTTGCACTGTCCAGAAAGGAGTATAAAGGTCTTAGTGAGTGTCCTAAGTGTAAAACTGCACAATACAAGTGAAGAAAGATGGTGGTTATGGCGATAGGACAACTAAAAGACAACCTTTAAAGGTTTTGTGGTATCTTCCAATAATAGCACGTTTTAAGCATTTGTTTGTGACTGCAACAAAAGTGAAGAAGTTGAGATGGCATTCTGATGAGAGAATATCTTATGGAAAATATCTTTGGCACATGGCTGACTCTCCACAATGGAAGAAAATAGATGAAATGTTTCCTCAATTTGGCAGGGAGCCGAGAAAACTTCGGCTTGGGCTTTGTATAGACGACATCAATCCCCGATGACAAGCTCCGACAAGATTCGCCAACAATCCAATGGGGAGCTTGTGGCCAAGATTCGTGAGGAAGTCGAACAAGAGCTTGAGGCCAAACTTCGTGATAAGCTCTGACAAGAGTTGTTGCTAGAGCTACGTCTTAAAATGAAAAAGATGTTTAAATTGAAGATAGCAAGTGACGAGCGTAGAACTCAGGAATCCCTGGCCTTCCCCAGTACCAAAGGAAGTTACAACCCTCTAGAGGAACTACTTGGCGACCCTTCTCCCACTCCAGTACTAGGAGAACCTTCCACCTTCTATTTAGATGCACCACTGTTGCTTGTTGTTGCCGATGCTCATGTTCACACATGAGTTACCACCCACCATCATCAACAAATTCCATAGCATTTATGTAGGGTAACTGTGACATGTGATCGAGAGGGAGAAGAAAGTACAACCATCCCTGCTCCTGATGCAAAGGTTGCAATGATAGGTTAGGCGATAATATCTTTCATCCTTTAGCCTTAAAATCTTATTGGCTCAGGGGCAACACCTTCAATGGTAGGAATTAACTTACTATTGCTTGAGATCTATTGACATCCTACTAACAATTTTGTTTTTTTAATGTTCTAAAAGGATGAGGAAGATGCGAGAAAATGGCCCTTCTTGGCACGACTACAATGGCTCCACAAAGGCATTCACCAAATTGACTTACAGATGCCTCCAGGGATTTTGGGCCTTACATTGGAGTATCCCTTCATGATTGACATGAAAGATCTAAAGGAGTTCATCAAGTTGGAGGAGAAACTTGCAATCCGGTAAATAATTTTTTTTTCAATTTTTTCCTTTAATTAATGCAGTGGTTTTTTGGTTTCATACATTTAATAATTCATTTATTATTTTAATTCTATTATATCTGCTTCCATTGCATCTACATAGACATAGAAAGACGTGATTTATATGGATTCTTATGTCCTACAAATACGACAAGGGTTACCAATACTTCAGAGGAAATGACTCACTATGCGAGCTACAAAATAGGACATACCAAACTTCATTGTTATTTAGCACCAATTGCTAAGGGGTGAGTATTTTAATTTTATCTATTTAAGATGTTTAATAAATAATTGCCTTGTTATCTAACTTCATTTTAATCTGTACATGTTGTTATAGTTACCATTGGAGTTTATATGCTATTTGTCCTCGCCTCAACGCAATCTATTGGTTTGATTCCTTGCGTACAAAGCCAGATAGAGAAATAAAATCCGTCGTCAACACGCAAGTTTTTTTGTTTATATTTTATTGATTATTAAAAAAATTGAATAGTTCTAATTTTTGTTGATTTTGATTTTCATGATAGTACGACCCAGACAAATAGAGTCCTTGGCGGGTCACACGAGGGTAAAGTTCTTAGAGACCCAAAGTGGTTTTTTCTAAAAGTTTGTAGTTTCAATTCAAGTTCTTTCATTGACGGTCGTTTTAGATATACCTTTATTCTTTTAACGATTGGTTATTGTGATTAGCCAAAGGCCAAAGGAGTTATTCTTTTAACAATTGGTTATTGTAGACCCAACCAATGGTGGAATTTCCTTATTTATATGATTTTGGTTTTGAGTTGAACCTAAGTGAGAGGCCTACGGCTTTTGTGATGAAATAAATTGTAGTTAATAAGGTAGAAGACTCTTAATAACCATGTTAGATGGGAAGTATCCATATCTAACATGGTTAAGCAGGCAAGAACAAGTATTTAGAAGGGTAATATCCCCCGTAGTTAAATATTTTGGTAAAACAAATGCTTGCCATTTAGCTAAACCACAAGCGTACGACTTGTCACAATTAGTATAATAATATCATTTCCACAGGGACTAAGGCAAAAATGAGTTGGCTATCATAATTATGCTCTCTATTAGTTTGAGTGACATCATTTAATAGGTTTTAAATTGTAAAGAAAAATAATTGAAACCTAATGACACTACTATGGAGAAAGCTCTTTCAAACTTTAACTTCAAGGATTTAGGAGCTTAGGATTATCTCTCCCCTTTGTATTTCATGAAACTCAATTAAATCCCTCTTAAATAGCATTTAAATGGAAACATGTGTTTATTTAAGGTTCTAAAGCATTTGATAACGCTCTCTCAACTCAAAATCAAATTTATCTTCTCATTAGAATGCACAATCTCTTGCTACAATTATTGAAAATCAATCTTAAGCATTAACCTCAACTCGACAATCTAAGGTTAGTAATGATAAGTCTATTTTACCAACAATTGAATTTTAAGTCAAGCATGAATTTATCTAAGTTCTTTATCTAAACAAGCTTTCTCAAGTTGAATCTAGATGAACACAACAATCCAAATGGTAGCCAAACACTAAGAAGAATTTAGCATAAGATAAATTTAACACATATTATTAAATTCTAAAGGAGAGGGAAAAAATCAAATCTCAATCCATACAAAGGTTCAAAATAATCTTAGAATAAGAGGTTTTATTAGATGTGATTAGTTTTGGTGATGTCGAATATAGATGTCAAATATCAAGAGCAAAATGCTTGCATGATATACTTATCTCCTACATTGACTAACTACTATTTGATGTGAATTATCTTTAGATGAGTCAAGCAAAGAAAAAGGAAGATTGAAGATAGTTAAGAAAATAAAGAAGCTATCTTATTGGGTTATAGAGAATGATCATCAAGAAGAAAATCAAGAAGCAAGAGATTAAAGAAAGAAGAACTTGCAAGATCTAATGAGAATATTAAGATTTAAGCTCTTAGAAGTGTTTTGGAGGTTTCTATGATCAAATGGTGGTTGGAATGGGTTAATACAAAGCCAAGATAACTTATAGGGAAGTTATGACACCTCCAGAGATGAAGCACTAGAGTTTTACAACCATACTCGAGTTTTAGTACAAAACTTGAGTGTTGAAGTAATTTGTTGTGCTCGATTTTTGTTTAGCTTGACAATGGTTCGGTATTTTAGACATATCTCTCAAACTGCATATCCGATTGATCTAAAAAAAATTTCATATGATACTAGACTTCTAATGCGTCATATAGGCACCAAGATCAAGCCCAAATGAGGTCAGATGAAAGAGATATGAGCTTTTGAATATGACACACAAATCACCATCATATTCCAAAGCAGGTTTGGTACTTTGGACATAACTCTCAAACTACACATTAGATTGAGATTAAATGGTGCCATATGAAATTAGACTTAAAGATCTTTCTATGGATAGGTTATTGGTCAAATTTGGAGTTATATGCTAAGAGTTATGCCTTCTGGAAGTTGACACTGGAAACTCAAGTTTTATGCGGAAGTTGTTCAGAAATTGGAACTAAGTGAAGGTCTTGAGTTTTGGAGAAAAACTTGAGTTATGCTATTAAGAGAACTTGAGTTGGGCAAGTGAACCGGTAACCCCCCTCACGTAATTATATCCAGGTTATGAAATTTAAGTGAAATAGAGACCAATAAGACAAAAACAACATTTATGATCCCTCATCTTCAAGATGGGGGTGTCCAGAAAAGAAGTTCAAAAATATAATTAATTTGGTCTCATGTTCACATTCGAATACAATTACCTGTGCAGTTAAATCACATTCATAAATATCAGAGTATACAACTAAAATCCCGGCAACCCCGGGTTACATGTATATATAAAATGGGTGTACAGTTTCCCAAAACAGGGGATTACATATCCAAAAATAATATTCATATCACATATATACAATAATCCCAAGCTAAACTAGATAACCAACAGTTCAAAATGTGAAACATCTCTACAAGGTCCTAACCGCTCCTGATGGCCCACTTCTCCTTGAAGCCACTTGCCCTGTCTGATGGTTAGTCAATGGAAAGAATGAGATTCAAAAGAATCTCAGTAGTAACAAATCACTCATATAGTATGTAAACACATAGCATGTAAGATCATATTCAGCAGCAACACAATGATATATGGCTCACACCACATACGACAACACTCACAGTTGTATTTACAATGCGACAGCTTCCGCTGTCATCACTATGCCCGCTTTCGTGGTAAACACTATACCAGCTTTCACTGTAATTACTACACCCGCTTTTGTGGTAAACACTATGCAGCAGCATCATAAGGCATCACAAAGCTTGACAAGGTAGGAACATCACAAGGCACAAAGCATCAAAAAGTAGCAGCAGCAACACAATGCTTGATAGACATACATACAATGATTTACACATAGTATAAGATAAAGAGTCACTACCTTATTCTTTCCTGACGTTCCTTGGCACAGTGGGCTCACGAGTATGGCAGATGTCAAATCCTATAACCAAATTAGGGACAACCGATCAATCTCTTTTCCAAATATATATATTTCCATAATACACTAGGTTGGTTATCATTCGAACTCTTTAGGTGGCTATTAGAGGACTACACATATACCGAAAGGATTGGGAGAAACTAACCTGAATACCTCTTTTTCGGAATAACATTGATTTTGGCTGAATCACTCGAGTGAAGATGACCTCACTCGAGTGAAGAGAGACCTGTACTCGAGTGAGAATGGTTCTCACTCATGAGTGTTTGACAGTGAGCAACAACAACGGCCAGAAAGTGCTCACAGCACTCGAGCGTGAGGGATTGCACTTGAGTGATGTCTCCAAATTCACTCAGGTCACCGAAAGTGCAACACCAGAAGTGACAACCCGAGAGCACAAATACTTTAGAGGAGGAAGCTCACTCGAGCCCTTGGCACTCGGTTGAGAAGACTATACTTGCGAGTGTCAGAACACACTCTTAAAAATCGGCCTAAGAGTGCATACCTGAGAGCAACCCTTAACATGAACTGTTAGAATCGGTAGGCACAGCGGAAGAATTTTAAAATTTTCACCGATCCTAATTGAGGATCTATCAACGGCGTTTAAACCAAGTTGGAAGGATTCATACCTTTTTGATGATTCAGAGTTTTCACGATCTCTAGGAGCCAACACGTCAGGTCCGCTCCCTCTACCGGTATCCACACGAATGCTCTCCAACCGAGACTGCGTGCTAGCGCCTCTAATGTCTCCCAGGGTTTCACTTGCGGCTCTCAATTCTCATGTGCATATGAATATATCTGCTCTATCAAGTTTATAACCTATGAGGGCTATTTTCAAATTTCAAAATTAATCATCATTAATTTCGAAATTAATTAACAATTAATTATCTTAAAGAGCTAATTAAATAAATTCAGTTTAAATTAAATCTGTCCAACAGTTTTAATTTAATCTATTTATTTAATCCAAATAAAGAGCCATTAGATTTAATTTATCTTCATAAATTAAATATGAGATAGTATATCTCTATCATGTTAGTTATTAAATTTAATATATCTTAATAAATTAAATTTAAAACTAACACAATATAATAATATCATATAATATATATACATATGTATATAAGATATATATATTTCGAAAATATATATATCGATATAATATTATTAAATATAATAATATCATATAATATATATATATATATATAAATATAAGATATATATTTCAAAAAATATATATATATATATCTATATAATATTATTAATGAATTTTATATTATATATATATAAATATAAAATTCATCCACCCTAAATTAAACATTATCTCGTGTTGGACCATTCTTGTGTGCGACCCTATAGGCCCATATGAAGTTGGCAGTGGGCCAATAACTATACTAACCCAAAAGTCGCAAGCGGCCTCTAGAAAGACATTACGACTACCCAATTCATATGAGGATCGTTATCACGATGCAACCTGTCATACAACCATGTCACGTCCCTTTTGTCACACGATATATCAATCAAGGATAAGGCATGGATAATGTCATCCCGTTATTCCTGACCATTACTTTCTCGATTCCTGAGTAGCCTGATAACAGAGACAGAAACTCCTTTCATCATAGTATGGCCATACATTTCTCAGACTCACTATCAGGGGCCCAGTAATATCTCTCTACTAATGGAGGGAAAAATTCCATCTTGATCATTCATATTCCTCTGCATGAAAAACCACTAAGCTCGATCGTAGCCTTTATCATCACCCGGTCAAAAGTGACTTTTGACTAGTTCAAAGCTTAGCAACTCTCATGTAGGAATCCATGATGACCTCAGGTCTAAGGGCATTATGACGTGGTTATACATGAAAAAAGCTTATGACTTGATCCATGTAGCTTTCTCATAGTGGGTCGGTCTAGCACCTTATACTCTTACAAGTGCCTAAGACTTTGATTCGTATCTCCATATCTTATCAAAGTCATACTGGTCTTGTTTCATCTTTGCTCCCGCATAGATGACCGACCAGGGACATTTTAGGACAATCTTTATGAATTATCCAAGGATACAATTATCACAGTTAACATGCAAATAATATGATAACAGAATGGAGAAATTTCATTAAAATAATAATGTTCAAAGTACAATGATTGGCCCTTAGGGCACAATTTCCAACATCCTCCCACTTGCCCTAGGTGCAATCATTAATTTGCCTAATTCCCATTGCCCTAACATGACGCTCTTGCTTTGCCTGTGCAAGTGGCTTAGTAAGAGGATCAGCAACATTATCTTCTCCTTCTACTTTACATATCTTTATATCACCTCTATCATTGATTTTTCTAATAAGATGAAATCGCCTGAGTATATGCTTGGTTCTTTGATATGACCTAGGCTCTTGGCCTGTGCAATAGCACCCTATTGTCACAGAACAAATATATTGGATTTGAGATAGTAGGCACCACCCCTAGTTCAGTAATGAACTTTCTGATCAAAACGGCTTCTTTAGCTGCATCTGATGCTGCTATATAATCAGCTTCTATTGAAGAATCTGCTATAATGCTCTGCTTGGAGCTCTTCCAGGTTACTGCTCCACCATTCAAGGGGAATACATATCCAGATTGCGATTTAAGGTCATCTTGGTCAGTTTGGAAACTTGCATCTGTGTAACCGGTTACGCAGAGCTCATCATCCAATCCACCATAGACCAAAAATAAGTCCTTAGTCCTTCTTAAGTACTTTAGGATATTCTTGACGGCAGTCCAATGACCCTCATCAGGATCTTATTGGTATCTACTGGTCATACTTAAGGCAAACGAGACATCCGATCGAGTACACAGCATGGCATACATGATGGATCCAATAGCTGAGGCATATGGAACCTTACTCATGCGATCTCGCTAATCAGGTGTACTAGGACACAGATCCTTGCTAAGATGGATGCCATGAGACATGGGTATGTAACCCCTTTTTGAATCCTGCATACTGAACCTATGCAGTATCTTGTCTATGTATGTGCTCTGACTTAGGCCTATTAGTCTTTTGGATTTATCTCTATAGATCCTAATCCCTAGGATATAGGTGGCTTCACCTAAGTCTTTCATTGAAAAGGACTTTCCTAACCAAGACTTGACACTCTACAGGGTAGGAATATCATTCCCAATGAGTAGGATGTCATCTACATAAAGTACTAGAAATACAACTATGCTCCCATTAACCTTCTTGTAAACACAAGGTTCATCGATGTTTTGAATGAATCCAAACTCTTTGACGACTTCATCAAAACGATGATTCCAGCTCCAAGATGCTTGCTTCAATCCATAAATGGATCTTTGAAGCTTGCAAATTTTACCAAAGTCCTTTGGACGCACAAAACCTTCAGGTTGTGTCATGTACACATCCTCAAGCAGCTTTCCATTAAGGAAGGCTGTTTTGACATCCATCTGCCATATTTCATAGTCATAATATGCTGCAATGGCAAGAAGGATTCTGATTGATTTGGCCATTGGAACTGGGGAAAAGGTTTCATCATAGTCTACACCATGAGTTTGAGTGAATCCTTTTGCAATTAGTTGTGCCTTGAAGACATTTACATTGCCATCCATGCCAGTTTTCTCCTTGAAAACCCATTTGCACCCAATGGTTTTTACACCTTCAGGTGGATCGACTAAGGTCCATACCTGATTGTCGTACATGGATTGCATTTCAGACTTCATGGCATTTAGCCATTTCTCAGAGTCTTGTCCCACTGTGGCTTCTCGATAGGTAGTGGGCTCATTTTACTCAATGAGCAACACATCACAGGAGTGAGTTGAGGATCGTTATCACGATGCAACCTATCATACAACCATGTCACGTCCCTTTTGTCACACGATATATCGATCAAGGATAAGGCATAGATAATGTCATCTTGTTGTTCCTGACCATTACTTTCTCGATTCCTGAGTAGCCTGATAACAGAGACAGAAACTCCTTTCAACATAGTATGGCCATACATTTCTCAGACTCACTCATCGAGGAGCCCAGTAATATCTCTCTACTAATGTGAGGGACAAATTCCATCTTGATTATTAATATTCCTCTACATGAAAAACCACTAAGCCTGATCGTAGCCTTTATCATCACCCGGTCAAAAGTGACTTTTGACTAGTTCAAAGCTTAGCAACTCTCATGTAGGAATCCATGATGACCTCATGTCTAAGGGCATTATGACGTGGTTATACATGAAAAAAGCTTATGACTTGATCCATGTAGCTTTCTCATATTAAGTCGGTCCAACACCTTGTACTCTTACAAGTGCCTAAGACTTTGATTCGTATCTCCATATCTTATCAAAGTCATACTGGTCTTGTTTCATCTTTGCTCCCACATAGATGACCGACAAGGGACATTTTAGGACAATCTTTATGAATTATCTAAGGATACAATTATCACAGTTAACATGCAAATAATATGATAACAGAATGGAGAAATTTCATTAAAATAATAATGTTCAAAGTACAATGATTGGCCCTTAGGGCACAATTTCCAACATGAACTCACACCTTCACTCGAGTGAACCCATGCTCACTCGAGTGATCACCAATATCACTCATGGGATAAGAATTGCACTCTTGTTTTTTTTCAGAAAACTAGCTGAAATGCAGAAGGAAAAGGGAAATTATACTGCAGCACTCGAGTGAGACCCCTTCACTCGAGTGATCTTATCAGATTGCTAGATCGCTACAACTGACAGAAATTCCCAGATTTGCCAAAACTGATCCCAATGGTTCCCTAACTCAACACAAAGCCCATTCCCACTTAAAATTTCATGAGGAACCCATTGGTAGCCTCAAAACACTCAAAACCCTATCATAACCATAATCTTACTCTTGGGTCTCTATAACACACACAATACCCAATTTCATTTAACTAACTTCCAAAATTCAAAACCATATCCAACACTCAAATAACTTTACAATAAACCAGTTCCAACATCATTCACCATGTAATTCATGCATTCAAAAATTGGCATAAAACCAGGAAAAATTCTAGAATTGACAAAACTTAACCAAAAATCACAATAAATATACCAAAATGATCCAAATGCTCACCTCTTCAATTTGTTAAAGCCAAATCCTTGGTTTCTTCAACTTCCCAAATTCCTTAAACTCTTAAACACCTCTGTTCAAATATCTAAAACCACCAAAATAAAGCTCTCAATGATGTGTACAATATTAGAGAAGAGGTCTAGAGCATTAGAGGTAAACAAATGTATCAAAATCTTACCTTTCTTTTCCTCTCTCTTCTTCAAGCTCGCCAAAAATTGAGGATGATGAGAGAGACAATAAGAGATGATGATGATGATAGAGGCAAGCGTATTTTCCCCTCCCTAAAGCTCCCCATCCGATTTGAGGGAGAGATGAGAGAGAAAGATGAGTTTGAAACATTTACCAAATCCCATGGTCCACATTAAGCCACTTGTCAACATCTTGCTCACTCTTCCATGAGTTTAGATAGGTGCATAGCACATGATTCTGACCCATAGACAATAAATCTCAACCATTGATTCTCAATCACTAATGAGTTTCCTCTTTAGTAACTGACCAATTGGTAGGTAAACTTCCAATTTTACTATTTTGCCCTTGATTTTCACTATGATTACTAAATCATCACCACATACATTTACATCAAACTCACATCACATTTCTCCAAAAGTGTTTAATTACACTAATTACAATCAATTTCGAAGTCATTAGGCCTTAATCTCAAATTGGGTCATTACAACCACTGCAGGTACGTTCCCAAGAGGAAACAAGAATTTGAACCTATGAGATGCATTCGATTTTTTACAAACCACTTGAGTTATATAAGCTACAATACTCGAGTTTAATTCTTTACTCTTACAAGTTTAATACAGAAGCTGATGAAGAAACTGAAGTTTTATTGATGCACTCAAGTTCTATGTGCTTTAGCACTCGAGTCCAGAAAGTATAACCATGAAGGTATTTCATAGAGATTCAAGGCAGGATAGAAACTACCTGGTGCACTCAAGCTCTGGCTTAACGGAACTCAACAAATAGGCTGAAATACTCACAATGGTCATATCCTACTTACTTATAAATACATGAGATTCAAGTAGAGTGCAATAACAGAACAACATGCTGTAACCCCCTTCGATAATCAGGCCGAGATTAGTGTTTAATCACATTTAATAATCGAATGTGAAATCCGGAATAATTAAAAACTTTTTAAACACCTGTACAAATGGATCTCTATTCATTTCATTCATTAAAACAAATGGCCTGTTTGGTCTGTTACATATACAATATCAGAGTAAGCACAATTCCCGACGTTCACCCGGGATAATAACATTAATCCAAAGGTCTATACAGGGCATCGTTGCCCATCTCAGTATCCATACCGGGGATTACACAAAACTATAGTACTATGATCTATACAATATATTTACAATGATCCAAAATGATAACCAATTCGATATAAACCAAAATATATGTCTAAGACTACCGCCGGCAGTCCTAATCGTCCTTTGCCACTTGCTTGCCTTTCGATCCACTTGCCCTGTCTAAAAATGTTATTTGGAAAGAATGAGATTCTAGAGAATCCCAGTAGCAACAGTTTATTTATATGATGCATATATACAAAGCAAGTAAACATATATCACAATGCAGCAATCAATATTCGAGACCGGGCTTTCGCCACGTTCCCTTCACTTTATACAAGGTCGGGCTTACGCCACGCCCCATCACTTTATCAATATTCGAGTTCGGGCTTTCGCCACATCCCCTTCACTTTCACTATAATCGAGTCCAGGCTTTCGCCACGTCCCCTTCACTTTTACTACAATCGATGACTAATGCAAACAAGCAATGCAATACACATGATATAGGATAAAGTGTCACTACCTTTGTCTTTCCTTCCTTGAGCAGGCACAGGCCTTCTATGCTCCAGGCAGATATCAAAGCCTAAAGTCATAATTAAGGACGAAACATTATTCTCTATTCCAATACTCAATTAACTCTTCAACTCTTAGATTTGGTTATCAATAATGACCCTTAAGAAGCCACAAATGCCTCTAATAAAACCCCTAAAAGGTTGGGAAACAATAGGGTGAAGATCTCTTTTCGAAAACAACAAGTGCTAGAAAATAGGGGTGGGCCGCGGCCCACCATTCCTTGGGCTGCGGCCCAAAACAGGTCAGAAAGGCTTGGGCCGCGGCCCAGAAATTTCCTGACTCTGGGCTGAACTTCGAAAAACCATAACTAATTCTAGAAAATTCGAAACGGAGTGATTCCAAAGCCAAAAGAAAGGTATTTGAGTCCTCTTTCAAGGAAAAATATGGCTTATAACTTAAAATCATCACAAAAATACAGAATCACCCAAAACCCAACATTACTCCAAAACAGAGTTCTGTTTTTGTACCACACTTTGGCAAAGCATAACTTTCAGAATACCAAACGAAATGACACCAAATATATGCCCATTTTGAAGCTTGGGATGTGAAATTTAAGACTGGAAAGTTTCACAATTTTCCGAAATCATTTGGTCACTCAAAACGTCAACACAAATAAACTGTCCAGACAAAGTTCACATTGACAGCATTTTCCAACTTTTCTACCAAAGTGTTCAATGACTCCAAAATCATTAACCAAACATATTCTCATACAAAATCACTCAAGGAACACAATGGTAATCTCAAAATGACCAAAATCACCATCTAACCACATGCCCTGTTTTGATCAACACACCAAAACCAACACAAAGATCCCAAACTTTACTTTTAATGATTCAAACCAATCCCTTTGTCCAAAAGACATCATAATATACCATTTCCATTATCACAACATGCCAAACCCACTAAGATCCTAATTTTCGAAAATAGGGCATAAATTTCCAGAAAAATCAATGCTCACCAACATCCACAATATATATATCAAAAAGGAGATAACACTCACCTCTTTCACTTTGCCAAAGAGATTTCTTGATTCTTCAACTTTCACAATCTCTTGAGGTCGTAAACTACCACCAATGAACACATTTCAACCATCACAATGAAGCTCTTCATTCAAGGATCAATATTAAAGAAGGAAGTTTGAGCAATAGGAGCCATTTTCCTTACCTTTTTGCAAGCTTTTCCTCTTCCTATTTGCTGCAAAAATGGCGAGAGAGAGAAGGGGAGAGAGGACGAGAGAGAGATGGAGGAGGAAGAGTGAAGAAGAAGCACAAAATGATTACAATACTCCCTCCATTCAGATTTTGCTGCGCACAAGAGGGAAGAGAGGAGAGAGAAACTATAAAAAAAATTGCATTTGACTTTCTCTTATCACTCCCACATGTGA
This sequence comes from Inga oerstediana, assembly GCA_963210345.1. NCBI lineage: Eukaryota > Viridiplantae > Streptophyta > Magnoliopsida > Fabales > Fabaceae > Inga > Inga oerstediana. The sequence continues at coordinate 44,044,696 of OY723401.1, forward strand.
GCTTGCCATGTGTCATTTCCCCATTGGTTCTCACACACTTTGTCACCAATTAATCTCTCTAATCCTTCCATTAGCCATTTGATCTCACTTCTCATTTCCTCTTAGTTAGTAATTAATTTCCCCATTAATTACCAACTTATGCCAATAATTCCATTCTTTCAATTTTCCAACAATTATGACATATAAATAATATTGCCACCAATATACATTAATTCAACTTTAATTCGATAATTATCCTCAATAATTATCATTAGGCCTTAATCGAAAATTGGGGCATTACACATGCCATAATTATGAATCTTCTACTCCTACCCGAAAACTCTCTGTTTATCTACTTTCAATAGCATTTACCTTAGAGAGAGAGATTATTTGTATTGTACTTCAGTGATTATCATATCCACTCTGTAAGAGAGTTTGTAAACACTTTCAGTTGAATTTTTGAATTCATATCTGGGTAAAGGGACATTTAGAGGATTGGTTTCTTTATGGGGTAAGCTGTAGAGAAAATTCCTGGTATGAATTTCTACTCGTAAGACTTAAGAGAAGCAAGCAAGAGAGAATATTGCTGCTCATAAGAATTACATGGGTAAGCAGGAAAGAAAGGTCTTCAGAGTGTTCTGCATATAAGTTGCTGTGAGGGAGAGTATCTCGGTGAGAGATTTGTAAAAGGCTTCACAAGTATCCAGCTAAACTTATGGGATTGTAGAGGCTTCTCTTATGCCCAGATTAAACAAGAGGATAGTGGATTGAAAATCTCAGGAGGAGCCTGGGGACTGGACATAGGTCATCATGGATCAGACTAAACCAGAATAAATCACAGTTTGCATATTCTATTCCCTAAGCTCTTATATTTCTAGTATATATCATTTAATCTAACTGTTAATTTATGATTCATTACTGTTATACTTATTACTTTCACTAAGATGCCAAAAGAATTTCAAAATTCTTAATTTTTTATCTTACACCCAATTCAGCCCCCTCTTAGGTGTCTGTTGGTTCTAATAGGTTTGGCTACTAATAATCAGATAAGAAAAAGAAATACATAGAATCTCCATGTCTATTTTAGAGAATAAGAGAAGAAAAAGAAGGAAGATTAGAAAAGTTAATAAAAGAAGGCTTGAATCTCTTCAATCATTCAATCCTACGCTCCAAGATCTTTAAAATCCCAAATCCTAGTATCACTTTATGCCAACACATGTTTTATGTGTTTCTTGGTTAAAAAAAGTGTTCAAGAATGAAGAAAATCAGGTTTCCTAGGTCATTTATCAGCACAAAAAGAAAAAAGGAAAGAAACATTGTGTTTTTCAGTTGTCAGGGTACCATGACACTCATATTGCTATGCCATGGAACCCAAGAATTTATTTCTTTTTGGTGTGCAAAGTGCCATGGTAACCAAGACTTTATCTCTGAATAAAGTGGTTTGGCACTTCTTCTTAAAGTTTTGTGGCACCAGAAGCAATATATCATTTCTATAGACAGTATCATGGTCATACATGCCATTCACAAATCTTCTTAACTTAACTTCCACATTCATCAACTTCTTTTATCCTTGCTTAGAATATCCATGCCTACCTATCAAAACAAACACTAATAAGTGTAAAAACTTGCTTACTTCAATTTCTAACAGTTTTACTTTAATTTCTTAATAATATTAACATTATACTCATTTGATGCTTTTGGCCAATAACCTATGAAAACACTTCTAATTTTGCATTAATGACCCCCTAAATATGTATATTCAAAATATACATCAAATCTATTAAAAATGGTGAGTCATCACACCCTTGTACTTGTACATTTGCTTGTCTTGAAGCAAAAGAGAAAACGCTCATTATCAAATACGAAGAGCATTACTTATGAAGTTCCTAAACAAAGATCAGTACATCCCCACAGTTAGATCTTGCTGTCAAATTCTATTCAATCTAATGTCTTATAAGAATAGAACACTAAGCCAACCACCTTAACCAATTGCAATCATCCATTAGCTTCACCATGATCAGAGGATCAACAATTAACAAGTGCAATAGTAAGATTAGTGCAGGAATAGAAAACTACTCAACTCCTCTAGAAAAATTCAAATACCCTACTTAACAGTTAACATAGCAAGGATTCTCAAGCAGGAAATTTATTCATTCTATTTCATTTCTTGTTCCCATTCTTTCAAAAAAATTTTGTTTTATCTTGGGTTGTTGTAAGTCGCCTTTTGACATTACCCTACATATAGGTAATGTAGCATCAGTTACTTATTTACTCCAATAGATGCCTCAAGAGGCTTTTTGTTCAACTCACAACCCTCTATGACTTTACTGTTTGACACGGGTACCAATATTGGTGCCCCTTGTTACTAAATTAGGTCTAGAGAAGCTAGTAGAGTCGTGTCTCTTATTTTCTCTTGTTTTGCCTTATCTTTTATTTTCTTCTCTTTTTTTCCCTTTTACTGCTACAAAATTTCATATATATATATATATATATATAATGGTTATTGTCAACCATATATGACGGTCTCAAACTGTGATATATGAATATGCATGCTATATATTCTCTGAATAGCTAAATAACAGTTCTGAACTATAATATATTAAGGGCGTATATAACAGTTCTTTGTTAATAATCGTAATGTATTGGCTTTATTTTTTATTATATATAGTTATTTTATTATTTGTTTTTATTTATTTTTACTATTAATATTTATTATATAAGACACAATACAATCATTGATAATAATAATATTAAATTAAAAAAACTTATATTTATTGTATTCAAAATTTAATAAATTATAGATAAACTGTTAGTACAAGTGGTTTACCCAAGAGGGGGTGAATTGGGTGATCACAGATATTTAGAAACCGTAAGCCATAATTGACTACATTAAAACGAAGTTAAGAGTATGAAGAAAGATATCACTAAGTGTACACTAGGAGTTATACTGGTTCAGTCACAACCACTTTGACCTATGTCCATTCCTTAGAGTCTCTCTGAGAGTTTCACTATATCTTCCAAGATTCAGTGGGTTCTTGGCACCTTAGTACACATCAAGTTTCTTCACTGGACACTCGCTCCCCCTTACACAATGTAATCCAATCCTTACTTAAAGTCCCATAACATTTAGTGATCTCAATAAGAAGTATTGAGTTTGTAATAAAAATCTCTCTCACAGAGTGAATATAGAATCACTGAAGTACAGAATGACTAAATGAGAAACGGTGCAAAAATGAATAATTTGATCATTGTGTAGTTGTGTGTGTTTTGTGTTTCTCCGTTGAATGCTTCCGTATATATAGTTGAACTTGATAGCTGTTATCAATATTTCAAAATGTCTGTTGGAGTTACGCATCTTTTGACCATTCTTCATATTTGAAAAATAGCCATTGCGATAAGTGGATGTTACATTATTGTAAAGTGGCTTTTCTCTCTTTAGCGTGATCTCTTTATTATTTTCCTGTAAAAATGCTTCAAACACTAATACAATGAAGTTTAGATATACATACATTAAATTAATGATAAACATATAATTATATATCATGCATTCTGGGATTCATCACTCGAGTGATCCCTTCCAAAACTTGGTAGAAAGTTTGAGCAACTTTGCTGGCAATATCACTCGAGTGGTCACTGGAGTGATCCCTTGTAAATTCTAGCAAAGAGTTGAAGGTTGCTTTTCTTACCTTATCATTGAATTGGTCACTCAAGTGATCTCATTTAAAATCTGGTATAGAGCAGTTTAAGCCTTTATTTCAACTATATCACTTGAGTGGTCACTCGAGTGATTCAGGGCCATCACTTGAGTAATCCCTTCCACAATTAGCCAAAGACTTATACCTTGTACATAGACTTATTCTCTTTCTTCAACACTCTAGTGATGGCTCTGCATGTCACAAAATACTCTGTTTCTTTGTTCAAAAATCTTTTGTTCATTATTAATCATTTTGTAAAATCATTCCAATCTGTGTTATCGTAAAAACATTTGAGATCTAACATAAACATCATAAAATTTAAAATAAATTAATAACTAAAAATCTCTCACAATAAAACAATATCTTATAATGTTTTGAATTCTAAAATAAAATCAATTAATGAAAAATTCCATAGTTTTCTCTAATGCCTTTGTTGTAGTTGTCTATAGATTACTATTAGTGCACTTTAAGGGTTCCCATCCTTTAACTGCAAAAGGATAATATAAATATAAAAATAATATATAATAAAAAAATAAGAAAATATAAAAAATTCAGCATTTACCTCAAAATCTGTCTCAACAAATCTGATTTCAACCTATAGTTTGGGTTGCTAAAGTTTAGAAATGTGAGATGCTCAACAATAAAAAATTCAGTATTTTACCTCATCATTTTTTTCTATGTTTTCTACTTTTCCCTTGCATTTTCCCCTCTCTTTTAATCTTCAAACCAATGGCTATCATCAGATTATATATCATAATCCTAATTGGAAACCTTGGGCATCAACTAGCGAGCTCTTATTATATACAAAAGTAAAATGAAACAAAAATGTTAACTGAAAAAAATGAAAGCTTATGAGGAAAAATTGTAACATCCCAAATTTTATTCACCCAAAATTCCTTATATAAAAGGGAATAAAATAGTGAATTAAAAAGCACAGGAAATGACAAAATAATGCAATTGGAGGTCACACACAACATGATTATTTTTGGAACACAAATTGTAAAATTTGGATTTATTGCTAGTGTGTTTTCCTGTGTGGCAGTTTGGTTGTGTGATGGTGTTGGATAGTCAAATGATGTCTAATGAATGTGAAACTTTCTAGAATAAAAGTATACATATCAAACTTTAATTTGATAGGTTATATAAGTCGTTTGGTGTAACACCCCAAAATTTATATTCACAAAAAATATTGTAACTATTTGAGAAATTCAATAACATGGTGAATATTCATGAATTTGGAATTTATGAATTTATAACTGTTCATTTTCATGAGAAACTGGGCAGAAATAATTATGGAATTAATTTAGGTAATTTAAAAAGCCTAATATTAAGGTCCAAAAATGGAGATATAATAGATAAAATATCTGATAAAAAATTTGATGGAAATTGGCCAAATAAAAATAAGAAAAGAAATTGGACTAAAAAGGTAATGACAAAATCATAATTTTACCAATTTATCACAAAATTACTTATTTTTCAATTAATTTAAGTTAATTTCAATTAATTAAGAAAAATGAAAGGAAAAAATATATTTAGAATATTTTGGTCAATTAAATGTGAATTTAGGGAAAATTTGAGCAAAAAGTACAAATTTGACCAAAATTGAAACTTTACGTATATACGTAACTGGAACAAGTTGTGAAGCTAATTGAGGCCAAAGGGAGGAACCCTTACGTGTCTCCTATATATTTAGTATAAGGATGGAAATATTAGATATATGTTGGTTGAGTTTATGACACAATTGGATGAAGATATGAATTGTTGCATGAAAATCCAAATTTTGGAATTTTTGGAAATTGCATAAATCATTAAAAAATCATATAATATGATACAAAAATAGTTCTATCATCTTCCTCCAGCTCATTTCGTGCCCTAACAGATCTGAACTAGAGAGAGAGAAATTTTATATAGAGAAAAGGAGAAGGAAAAACTTGCAAAGATAAGTGATTTCTTTAGTAAATTGGTTCCTAACGCGTATAACTTCGTTCCTAAGCTACTCTTCTGTATAATTTAAGGTTTGGAAGCTAAGTTTATTGTGTTGAAGAGAGCTAGGGTTTAGCCACTTTGAGAAAAGCCGGAAGGAAGCGAAAGATAACCTCCAAACCTTCGTATATTGCTTATTCTGGTTGCTGTGAGCAATTTAATCGGTGAAATTTCATCGGATTGCCGTTGGTTTTAAATTTTGGAAATGGGTAGGCCTAAGGGTTATGCTACCTAATTTTGGCTTAAATGGTAGTTGTAACCTTATTAAATAGTTAATAAAGTGGTTAGGAGTAGAAAGAAACACGTCTGCGGAGCCGAAACTGAAAAACCCCAATTTTCCCCAGAGTACCTGAGGATTTTGGCTAGGGCTGTTAGAGGGCCTTAGAGTTAGATTTTCAATAATTTTATGATTCCATTAAGTTCAAGAGGGAAAATTAGGTGGGGTTACAGTTGGTCACTTTTTCAGAAAAGCCCGAAAAAACATAATTACGAAAACACCCATGAACCCTGAAATAGGGGGCTGCCAAGGGCAATTTTGTAAGTTGACATTGAATTTGATAATTTGAAGTCCAAAAATGGATTCCTTGGGTAAAAATATGTTAGAATAGCCTGTGTCAAAATTTTAAAAAAAGTACAACTGGGCCGGGTACAGCGAAGCGGCCCGGGGTCCGGGGGCATTTTGGTAAATTTTCACCATAGGCTAATATAACCACAATAAACACTATTGAATTCTCTAAAATGATACATGGATAGGTTTTAACCTATTTCTTGTACATTTGATGTTTTAGGACCGAGTTGGACAACTATAGTTGGCACGTTTTACTAAGTAGACCGTTTAAGACCAGGAAAAGGTTCTGGTAGGGACTACTATCTCTCATATACTATGTGACTCTTTGTATGATGTGTGTTACTATATTTTGTGATTTGAACATATGCTGGAGGCGTATTGCCTAGCTATGGTCTGGGACCTAACTAAGGTACGCTGGTCTTACCTGCTATAGTCAAGGACTTGGCTGAGGTACACGTAGGGGTTTCAACGAGTTAGTTGGCTCTGAATTTTTTTACACACATGGATGACATGAATTTTTATTTTACTTATACGGTGCATGGCATATTTAATTTTCCCATTTTATATGTTGATCGTATGTTTCTACTGGGATTCCTTAGAATCTCATCCCTTTTTCTAAATCACAATGTCTCAGTGGGTGCCAATGGATCAAAAGAAAAGGACCTAGATAAGGGAAACTGATGGGCACATTTCCTAAGGCTAGGATTGTGGTTATATAGTCTTTAATGCGTTTATTTTTGGGATATTATGGACATAATTGTAAATATTTTTGTATTTTGCTTTTCTGATGCCTGTATGTAAATAAATACTTTTATCAGTGTAAATATACTTTTCTGTATGCCTATGGAAGGTGGACTCTATTACTATGTAAATATCGAAATGGAAACGGGTGTTGACATTTGGACCTGCACATTGAGAGTTATATATTTTTGAAGTTTGCCAAGTAAAACTGGCAGGTTTATGTGACAACATCCAATAAATGGTAATTCTTGAATGTTGTGTGTCCAGTTTTCTTAAGGAAATATTTTCCCTTAAAAATAGACTTAATAAGGGTTACATAGCCTTTAGAATCACTGCAATTGGACATCTATAAATAAAGATATGAATTTTCGAAGTTTGATGAAAATTCTGTCAGCTTTTAGGCAAGGTGCGAAATTAATAAGGTGATGGCAAAAATGTATGGGCAAAATATTCATTTGGCTATATTAAATCTACAGCCCATATTTTTCCCTTGTTCTTGTGTGTGGGACATCCATAAAGTAGGAGGTAAAGGGAAATTAATGTTGGAAATACAAATGCTACAAGTTGAAGCAATTTTGGCCAAGCAATTGAAGTTTGAAAAGTCAAAAGCAAAGTTTGTAATTACAATTCATTGTAGGGGAATGGATGAAGCTAATTGAAGTGACTATTTAGTCCCTTCAATAGCCCTTTTTACGCCAAGATGTAGAGAGAAAAGGGAAGTCATTTATGCCAAGTTAGAAAGGGATAAAGCATAAGTAATTGGCATGTGATAATTGCATTAAAATATTATATTTCCAAGGAGGTGGAATTATGATATTTTAAGTGCACATCATCTTTCCTTAGACCTCATTTTTTGCCTTCAACAAGAACCAAAAGAGAGAGAGTGTGTGTTTGAGAAAACAAGAGCAAGTGAAAGTTTAACTGATTCAAGAGGCAAACAATGTAAGATTAGTAGTCAAATTTGTGTGTTTTTGCCTTTAAACTCTTGTAAACTCTCTCTAATCTTCATATCTTCTTGAAATCATGCAAAGTAAGAATAAAATAAAGGGAAATGGAGAGAGAAGGAGGACGGTTTAGAGAGATAAAGAAGAAGAAATCAAGGTAAGCTTGAAAGCTTGTCTTCTCTTGATGATTTATACTTGTTATTGGTGTTGTGGTTTGTTTATTGGATTGTTTTGGTTGTTTTTGTAGTTTTGGAAACTTAAACCCTAAGGAGTTATGCTGCCCAATTTTCCATTAATCATGTTTAATAGGTGTTTAAGAGGTTAAACAAGTAATTAAAGGTGAAAGGAAGGTGAATAATGGAATGGAATCAAGAAAGTTCAATTTTTCCCAATTTATTGTAATTTTCATCCAGCAGCTATTTTCACTATACTTGTATTGGATTTTGGTGTTTTTGATGATTCCATTGAGTTTAGAAGGGGAAATTGTGTAGGGTATATGTGATTATGAAGTATAAAGGCCCTAGAATATGAAATGACAAAACTACCCCTAAAACCCTAAGTTAGGGGTTGCCAAGGGCATTTTCATCTTTTGGCAGTGAATATGAGGTCAAAAATGGGTTCTACAAAAAATTGTGTAGGAATAGCTCGGGTCATAATTCTTGGAAAAATACAGTTAGACTGGGTACAAAGGGACTTAGATTGGGTCTCTAGGGGTATTATAGTCTTTTTACAATTTTAAGCAAAGATAACCAAAACAATGAGTTTAGACTAATACATGAATGAGTAATAACTCATTTTATTATAAATTTAGGATTTTAGGATCGAACAATAGCCCGAGCCAGACATAGAGTATTGGACCAATAGACAGGCAAGGGAAGGGTGATCTAGGTAGTGAACTTACCCTACTTGCACGTATTTAATAGTTTTGCTTGTGTAGTGATGCATGTGATTCCTTTACTTGATTGTGTAGAGCATATTTGAATGATGAAGCTCCGCTTCTATTTATGCCATTGTCACGAGTATGTTACATGAAACACTAAGCACGCTTAAATGTCATTATGTGGCATGCATCTAGTTAAGGCTAACATGTCATACACTTAGCATTTATCTTGCATGTATTAAGGTAACTGTTTACTATTAAGATTCCCCTGAATCTCACCCTGCCCCAACCAACCATTTAGATTGGTGAACACAGGAGGTATGTTGAGAATAGAGAAGAGGACTGTACAAGGAAAATATAGAGGTGGAATGAAGACAGGGAGGTTTCTATTGCTCTTATTTTATACTTAGACATTTTAGTAGTCCTGTGGGGCTACCTGTAATATCCCGAATTTTGGGATTGGAGGCTTGAGAATAAGCCTAAATTAAGTGGACTGCTAAGCCCCAATTTAGCAGAAGCCCAAATTTATCCCCTAATGATTCTAATATCTTTGGGGTATTAAGAAAGTAAAATGATGAATTTTGGAGAAAGTAATTATGTTTTTGGTGAAATTGCTTATGAGGTAGTAAGCTTGTCATGTTCATTTGAATGACCAAATGATAATAAAAAATTATGAGATTTTACAAGATGAAAGTAGACATCCTAATCTTTAATTTGATAGGTCATATGAATCAATTAGAGCTATACACAAAAAGATATGAATTTTTGAAGTCAGAACAGAAAAACTGTGAAATTTCTGGAACAGCATGTAAAGATTAAAATTATGGGAATTTTGTGATTCCATAAAGCAAAACTCTATATTTTTCCTTGAAACTAGACTCAATAAGGGTTCTATAGGCTTTGGAATCACTCCAATTCGATTTTTCTAGAATTAGTTATGATTTTTCAAAGTTTGGGCAGAAATCTGCCAGAATTTTGTAAAAATTCGAAAATTTGGAAAATTAAAGTAAATTATGATATAATAATATATCATCATCATCTTCCTCTTGAGCTCATTTCAGACGTGAGCTGCAGCCAAGGAGAGAGAGAGAGTTGTTTTCTTTTAGAGAGAGAAGGAGAGGAGAAAACTCACGAGATAGGTCGATTTCTTCAGTGAATTCGTACCTAACGTGTATAATCCTTCTCCTAAGCTTATCTTCTATGTTGTTTGAGGTGTTTGAAGCAATATGTTTGGAGTTGTGAAGGTTAGGGTTTCAGCCAAGAAGAGGAAAAGCTAGTGGGAGCTTGAGGTAACTTCCAAACTTTCATATATTGCTTATTCTGACTGCTGTGGGCAATTTAATCGGTGAAATTTCGCCGGATTGTCCTTGGTTGTAAAAATGGAAAATGGGTTTCCCTAGGGGTTATGCTGCCCAAATTGGTACTAAATGGTAGTTGTAACCTAATGGAATAGTCAATAAAGTGGTTAGGAGTAGAAAGGAACGCGTTTACGGAGCCGAAACCGAAAAACCCCGATTTTCCCCTTAAAACCTATATATTTCGGCCAGCATTGTAAATGGGTCTTAGAGTTGGATTTTCAATGGTTTGATGATTCCATTGGATTCAGTGGGCGAAAATAGGTGGGGTTACAGTTGGGCACTTTTTTGGAAAAAGCCTAGAAAGCATAATTACGGAAACGCCCCTAAAACCCTAAAAGTAGGGCTGCTAAGGGCAATTTCGTAATTTGACATTGAATTTGATAATTCCGAGTCCGGAAATGGATTCCTTGGGTGAAAATATGTAAGAATAGCCCATGTCAAAATTTCGGGAAAAGTACAATCGGATCGGGTACAGCGAGGCCGGGTCGGGTCCCCGGGGGTATTTTAGTAATTTTTCAAGATAGACTCATAAACCCCCAGAAACACTATGGAAGTGTCTAAATAGTACATTTGACATTGTAGGATCGAATATGGAGCCCCGAGCTGTTTGCACGTAGATCGAGGCGCGTTTCGAGACGGAAAAAGGTTAAGGTAGGGGACTTACCTTACTTGCATGTATTTGATATCTTTGCTTGTGTAGTGATGTATGTGATTGCTTTACTTGATTGTGTAGAGCATATTTGAATAAATGAAGCTTTGTTTCTGTTTTGCTGTGGCCATAGTTTTGTTACATGAAACATTGAGCATGCAGAAATGTCATTATGGGGCATACATCTAGATAAAGCTAACATGTCATACACATAGCATCAATCATGCATGCATTATGGTATCTGTTTCCTACTGATATTCTCTCGAATCTCACCCTCCCCTACCAACAATTTAGACAGGAGACGACAGAAGATATGCAAACAAAAATGCAGAGTATCGTATGAGGGGATTACAGTAGTGGAACGAAGACAGGAAGAAGTCTCCGTTTCACTGCGATGAGTTTAGATGCCCTAGTAGTCTTGTGCGGCTACATTATTTGAATTTATCAGGTACGAACCCCTAAGGGGAATTTATGTAATCATGCTCATATTATCAGTATAGTTATGCTATTCCTGTATTGCCTACCGAACCGCATATCGTTTTCCGCGAATACTCTGGTAAAGGTAAAAGTAAAATAAGGGCGTGACACTACCTTGCCTATTTGTTCATGTGTATATTTACACATATTATGTACAATCCCTATGGGAAATTTCTTATAATATAATTATGTACTTATTATTAGCATTTTCATGCTATTTCTGTATGCTCGCTGAACTGCAAGCAAACACTTAGAAAAAGGTCAAAATAACATAAGGGTCTTATAAGAATCACAAGAGGAATGAGCTGTAAAGTGAATACCTGTGGTAGTGGTGGAGGATAAGTGTAACATCATATCATGTAATGCTTACAAACTTAAGACACTATCAAATAGTAACTTACTAAAATCACGACTCGATACAGGGTTCAATCCTATGATTGAGTGGGCTTTTCAAAAACTTTTTAAAATAATTTTATGTCTCAAACAAGTTTGCAAAGTCATTACCACTCATCAATTTCAAAATTGTTTATTAAAGATGCAGAGCGTTCTTTGGCAATAGCCCGTGTAGTGGTGGTTAACTTATAGGCTTTCAGTGTTTGGTTGCTTGATTCTAGTTCAAATATCATGTTTAGATACTAGCGCATTTGATGAAGCCTAGAGTATTAGTTACACTAATGTGGTTGGTGTCACATGTACTAGTACTACTACTGCCACTTCTGCTTAATTACATTCACATATTATACAGTCATCCAAAATAAAAGATGACCAGATAATCCTTATTTATTTAGCCTTCTCTTCACCAGTCCGTATTACCTTCCTTGCCCTTGGAGATGGACACCTTTGCTGTAATATCTTGAATTTTGGAACTAAAGTCTAGATAATAAGCCTGAGTAAAGTAAACTACTAAGCCCAGTTCGGAAAGAGTGCCAAGAATGTCCAAGAGCCATAATGACTTTTAAAAACTAGTTTGGGAACTAAAGTATGGGATTTAGTTACAAATAGTCAGGGGAAAATGCCCAACCCCTTTATCTAAAGTCAAATAAGATCTAAAGCCTAACTTATATCCAAAAGAAAGGGAATGACATCTTGGCAGCATAAAGGAATAGAGACAAAAAGAAAGAAAAGAATTAATGGCACCTTAGTCAATAATGTCATAATTAAGGGCAAAAGAGACAATTGCCACTTGATCTTGAGGTTAAAATTGGAAGATAAGATGAACGGTTAGGATTTGCTCTTAAAAAGAAAAGGTAATTGTTAGATCCCATATGTTTTGATGATAACAAAGATTGGATCATTGATATAAAAGGATTTCATAACAAACAAATGAATTTGAACAAAGTGGCAAAGCATTACTTGAAGTAAGTACTAGAGTGATGAGCAAATTCAGTGATTGCTTACTCGAGGGACTACTCGAGTAAGGGAGGCAATTACTCGAGTATCCACTCGAGTAATCAACGATAATTTCATCCAGTGAAGCATTGCCAAAATTTGGAAGAAGTTACTCGAGGGACCACTCGAGTAATCTACAAAGTTATATAGATCATTACTCGAGTGGCCACTCGAGTAACATTATTTTTGTTAGATCCCATATGTTTTGATGATAACAAAGATTGGATCAATAATATGAAAAGATTTGTTAACAAACAAATGAATTTAAACAAAGTAGCAAAGCATCACTTTGGAGTCCGCACTGGAGGTAATCAACAAATTTTAAGGAGGCTTACTCGAGTAGCCACTCGGGTAATAGAAGCCATTACTTGAGTAGCCACTCGAGTAAGCAAACAGAATTTCATCATGTGAGGCACTGCCAAATTTTGAACGAAGTTACTCGAGGGACCACTCGAGTAATCTGTAAAGTTATATAGACCATTACTCGAGTAACATGATTTTACAAAGGCATCACTCGAGTAGCCACTCGAGTAACCAGGTCCAAAATCTTCCAGTGACTCTCGGCCAAGAAATGCAGTCCATCACTCGAGTAACCAATGAGAAAACAACATTACTCGAGGGACAACCTAAGTAATCTGCGGAGTTATATGAAGTGCCACTCGAGTAGTACTCAAGTAACCAGATAGTAAACTCTCCACCAATAATTTGATGTAATTACTCGAGGGAGTAATCGAGTAATCTGTCGGGCTATTTGAAAGCCACTTGAGGGATCACTCAAGTAAGGTGTGAAGAAATATAAAGCCCACTCTAGTAGCCACTCGAGTAAGAAGCTTACCACAGTGATTACCCAAGTAACCAATGAAGGTAAAGACATGGCCACTCGAGTAGCCACTCGAGTAATCAGGTATTTTCAAGGTTTGTAATATATCACTCCATGTCTTACCCGAGTAATTCTTAATGCAAAATGTTGATTTGCTCACTGCCATATTTTTGACATGTTTACTCGAGGTACCACTCGAGTAACAAACTTGATCACTCAAGTAGCCACTCGAGTAAGGCATTCCAGAAATTATATTTTAAACTAATGTTTCTTGATTTGTTATCTATATGATTAACTCTTCATTGTATTAGTATTCTAAGTACATTTGTAGAGAAACAATGAAAGAGTATAACAGATTTGAGAAGTCAAATAAAAGTCTGAACGTTCACCTAACGCTACCTACCGCCAATGGATAGTTTTCAAATATGAAGAATAGTCAACCATTGCTGCGCGACTCTAACAGACAAGTTTGAAATTGCTTCCAATGGACACTACAGCTCATCTATATATATGGAGCATTCAAAGAGAAGAAAAGAAGGAGACACGAACTGAGATCACACATCGATCAATACACTTTGTGCTTTGTTTTCATATACTCATTCATTTGTACTTCAGTGAATATATATTTGCTCTATGAGAGAGTTTTTCATTACAAACTCAATATTTGTTATTGAGACAACTTAAGGTAGTGGAACCTTGAATTGGGGATTTGATTGCAACATGTAAGGGGGTGCGAGTGTCCAGGTGTAGGAACTTGCTGTGTATTGAGGTGCCAAAAATCCACTGAATCTTGGACAATATAGTGAAAACTCTCAGAGATGCTCTAAGGACTAGACGTAGGTCAAAGTGGTTGTGGCCGAACCAGTATAACTCCGGTGTACACTACGGTGATATTTCTCCTTACTCTTAACTGTTTTAATATTCCGTAGATTTCCTTATACGCGACAAAATTTTTGGAATAACCCAATTCACCCCCTCTAGGGTGAAACACTTGAACTAACATTTGGTATCAGAGTGTAGGTCTTCTTGTTAAGGTTTAACAGCCTAAGAAGGATCTAATGGCAAGGATGGGTGAAGGCATTCTTCCCGAGGGAGCTTCTATCACGAGACCACCAGGATTCAATGGCGAACATTTCTCATTCTGGAAAGCAAAGTTCAGAGTCTTCTTAATGGCTACTGAATATGGGCTATGGGATGTGTTTAAAAGTGGAAACTACAAACCTGAAAAGATTGTAGATTTACAAAGAGTTCCCAAGACTCCAGCAGAATATGATGAGAATGACAAGAAACTCATCACACTCAACAGCAAAGGAATTTTAATGATTCAAAGTGCCTTTAGTCAAAATGAGTACTTCAGAATCTGCACACTCCCAACAGCTAAAGAAATATGGGAAGCTCTGGAAATAGCTCATGAAGGAACTTCTGGAATAAAAGAAAATCGGATCAATACTCTGGTTACCGAGTTTGATTTACTTCGAATGAAGTCAGGTGAGTCGATAGCTGATTTTGAACATAGATATACTCACCTTGTTAATCAACTTGCAGTACTTGGAAAACTGTATGATCAATATACCCAAGTACGAAAGATTTTAAATATTTTTTCTAAAGACTGGGAGGCAAAGGTCACTGCAATTGAGGAAGCAAAAGGTGAATCAATGCGATCAGTTGCTTCTCTATTTGGAAGTCTTTCTGAACATGAAAGCAAATTAAAGTTCAAACGAGAACTAGATGATATTGGTGACAAGAGGAAAAGAGGTCTAGTACTGAAAGTTAAAGAAGAAGAACAAGATGAAGATGAAGAGCTTGATGATGATGAAATGGGCCTACTCATGAAATGATTCAGAAAGTTCTACAAGAAAGGCCAAGGATTCAAAAACTTTCAGAAAGGAGGAATAAGTAATAAAGAACACATCATCTGCTATGAATGTGGTAAGCCAGGACATTTCAAATCAGAATGTCAAGAGCTGATTCAGAAGAATAAAGAAAAGAGAAAAGGCAAATTCTATAACAAGAAGAAAGCTTTTGTAGCTGCCATATGGGGAGATAGTTCTTCTGACGAAGAAAGCGATGAAGAGGAAGTAGCCAATATATGTCTAGTTGCTCAAGAGGAAACAGAAGAAGAGGTAACTGATTCTGATCCTACCTATGATGAATTAATTTCTGAATATAATGCTTTACATTCTGAATTCATCAAAGTAGTTAAAGAACTAGTTGTTTTCAAAAAGAAAAACAAAATTCTTGAAGCAGAGATTAAAGAGAATTTTGAAAAAGATTGTGAAAATTGCACTTCTTTGAAAAAGAAAAACACTGATCTTACTAAATCTCTTGAAAAATTCACTAAAGGAAGTGAAATACTAAATGTGATTCTAAAAGCTCAACGATTTGTAAATGATCGATCTGGAATTGAATATGATCCAAAATAAGACAAAAGGAAAGGAAGAAAGAAAGCAGGAGGTAAATCATACTTAAATTATTTTCAGCATTCTGTGCATACATCAAATCCTTTTGCTCATTGTAATTATTGTAATAGAAAAGGTCATTATACTTCATCATGCATTCATAAGAAGAAAGGAACGATTGGAACCTACAAATGGGTACCTAAAGGCTCATATGTTTCTAAAATTTCTTGTACTAACCCAAAAGGACCCAAAAAGAAGTGGGTACCTAAGACTTAATCGTATTTAATTGTAGATATGTCTTAAAGCATCCAAAAACAACAAGTGGTACATAGACAGTGGATGCTCTAGACATGTGACCGGAGATTTCGAAAACTTTACCACATTGTAACCTAAGGAAGGTGGAAAGGTAAAATTTGGAGGAAATCAATTCGGAAAGATAGCGGGAATTGGTGAAATAAAAAATGACAAAGTAATACAAGTCAAAGATGTATATTACGTTGAAGGCTTGTGTCATAACTTGTTGAGCGTAAGTCAAAGTGTAGATAAAGACAATTGGATAATATTTGATTCAGAGGAATGTCTGATCGTGAACAAGAAAGACTTACAACTTGATAAGAAAAGTATCAAGGCAAAGCTCAGAGCAAAAAGGGAAGGTAATTGCTATACAATTGATATAAATAGAAATGGTTCTGAAAATTGTTTTCTGAGCAATGCCGATGAAAGTTGGTTATGACATAAGAGACTAGCTCATGTCAACATGCACCAACTAGACAAATTACTCAAAAAGGATTTAGTTCTTGGTTTACCTAAAGTAAGTTTTAAAAATGATTTGATTTGTGAAGCATGTCAAAAGGGTAAACAAACTAAATCATCTTTCAAATCAAAATATGAGATTACAACAAATCGACCACTTCAACTGATACATATGGATTTAGTTGGTCCAGCGAGAGTTAAAAGTCTTGGTGGCAACTTATATTCATTGGTCATTGTTGATGATTTCTGTAGATTTACATGGACTATTTTTCTGTCATCAAAGGATGAAACCTTTGTAGAATTCATTGTTTTAGCCAAGAAAGTGCAAAATGAGAAAGGTATATCCGTTGTAGGTATCAGGACAAATCACGGTGGAGAATTTGAGAATTAAGCCTTTGAAGAATATTGTGATACTAATGGCATTGATCACAATTTCTCTGCTCCAAGGACACCACAACAAAATGGAGTCATGGAACGAAAGAATAGAGTGCTCACTGAAATGGCTAGAGCAATGCTAAATGAAAAGAACGTGTCTCAAGTTTTCTGGGCTGATGCAATGAGCACAACGTGCTATATTTCAAACAGAGCCTATATTAGAACAAAACTTGGAAAGACACCATACGAGCTATACAAAGGAAGAAAGCCAAATCTTGCTTATTTACACATCTTCGGTTGTAAGTATTTCATTCATAATAATGGTAAAGATAACTTAGGAAAATTTGATTCAAGAACAGATGAAGGAATTTTCCTAGGATATTCTAACCGAAGTAAAGCATATAGAATTTTCAATAAACGAACATGTGTTATTGAAGAATCTATTCACATTGTATTTCAGGAATTTGAATCCTCTGACAAAACTATTGATGATGAGTAGGAAGTTGTTGTAAATCAAGAAAATGGTCAATCTATTTCTAAATCTCTTATTCCAGAAGTTGATCAAACAAAGGATGAAGAACAATCACTAGGTCAACCTAAAGCCTGGAAATACAATAGGAGTCATCCCCTAGATCAAGTCATAGGAGATGTGAATGAAGGAGTCAAAACTAGAAATAGAATTTTCAATGAAGTAAGTTTTTCTGCATTCATTTCTGATATTGAACCCTCTAACATTAACAAAGCCCTATCAGACAATGATTAGGTTATAGCAATGCAAGAAGAACTAAATCAATTTGAGAGAAATCAAGTTTGGGATTTGGTACCCCGACCCAAGGATCATCCGATCATTGGCACTAAATGGGTATTCAAGAACAAACTTGATGAATCCACAATTATTGTCAGAAGCAAGGCAAGATTGGTGGCCAAAGGCTATAATCAGGAAGAAGGAATTGATTATGAGGAAATGTATGCTCCAGTGGCTAGATTGGAAGCTATACGTGTACTCTTAGCCTTTGCATGCATCAATAGATTCAAACTCTATCAAATGGATGTTAAGAGTGCATTTCTAAATGGCTACATCATAGAAGAAGTATATGTAAAGCAACCTCCAGGTTTTGAAGATATAACCTAACCTGACCATGTTTGCAAACTCAAAAAGTCTTTATATTGTTTAAAACAAGCTCCTCGAACATGGTACGAGATGCTCAGTACATTTCTTATTGATCGAGGTTTTGTACGAGGAAAAGTTGATACAACACTTTTTACAAAACGAAAACGTGATGATATATTAATTGTGCAAATATATGTTGATGATATAGTTTTCGGTGCTACTAATGAAACTATGTGCAAAGAGTTTTCTGAGATAATGCAGGGGGAGTTTGATATATCAATGATGGGAGCATTAAATTTCTTTCTCAGTTTCCAAATCAAACAAAGAAAAAATGGTATCTTCATATCTCAGACAAAATATTTGAAAGAGCTATTGAAGAAGTATGGATTGAATGAAGCAAATGGAATGGACACACCAATGAGCTCAACCACATTGCTTGATGCGGATGTCAAGGGAGAATATTACAAAATCACAAAATATAGAGGAATGATTGGATCATTACTCTATCTCACTGTAAGAAGACCTAACATTTAATTCAGTGTGGGTATGTGTGCATGATATCAATCAGCACCAAAAGAATCACAAGATGAAACTGTCAAACGTATCTTTCAATATCTTGCTAACACATAAGAATTGGGTCTATGGTATCCCAAAGAAAGAAGTGAATATCTAGTTGCTTACTCAGACTCTGATCATGGAGGATACAAGACAGACAGAAAGAGCACAAGTAGACAAGGACAATTTCTTGGAGGCTCGTTTGTATCTTGGTTTAGCAAGAAACAAACTACAGTGTCTCTTTCGTCAACAGAAGCTAAGTATGTTGCTGTGTCAAGTTGTTGTGCACAAGTAATTTGGCTAAAGCAACAACTCCAGGATGTTGGTATTTATCTTAAAGAAATACCAATATACTGTGACAACACTAGCACGATAAGCTTGGCAAAGAATCCTGTTCAACATTCCAGAACCAAGCATATTGATGTTAGACATTACTTCATCAGAGATCATGTCCAAAAGAAAGATGTTAAAGTGATATTCATTCCAACTTATCTTCAACTAGCTGATATCTTCACAAAACCTCTTGCTAAAGATCAATTTTTATATATTAGATGAGAATTGGGAATGGTAAATCCCAATGAGTTGTAAGTTATTTAGTGTTTACAAAATGTTAGATGATATTATTTATTGATGTTTTGATGATTACTAACTTAAGCATCAGAGATTCTAGCAATTTGTTTTTGCAGGATCATAATATTCTATTTTGGGGTATGAATAACAGAGGTTAACAGAGGACAACATTACTGGAGTGTCAACTTCAAGTAATGAGCATCACTGGAGTGACAACTTCAAGTAATAAATGTATCACTGGAGTGACAACTTGAAGTAATGTATGCATTACTCATGTAGCCACTCGAGTAATGAACTTAGAAATGTGCCAGTGAAGTATTAATTTCAAATAATACAACACAACGGTTGAAAATAAACAGTTAGAAGGTGAAGAGACAGCTTACCCGAGGGAGGCCTCAAGTGATGTTCAATGTTACTCGAGTAAGGCCTCGAGTGAACTTGGGAGAAAATTGCAAATCAACTGAATTTCAACTCAAAAATGTTCTAAGAGCAATCAAATGATCGAGGGAATGTACATGGATAATTACAATATTATTCATGCCAGGTACACGCTCAAAATTGCTGTATTTGAAAATTTTTCATATGATCACTCGAGTAGCTACCCGAGTGATGATGATGATCACTCAAGTAAGCCCTCGAGTGATGTCGGGCCCTAGGTCTTTATTAGTCGCAACTCGGTCATTTCTCACAAAATCACCTCGAGTGATTCACCAAGTGCTCTCACAAAAACTTCTCACAATCATTTCCTTGCTACATTTTCGTCAAAACCCAGCAATTTATTGCTCCAAAAACCTCTTACATTTCTTAGATTTTCCTACCCTATACCTTTGACAGTCACTCTTTTCTTTTCTAAAAATCCCATTTTCTCCAAATCACAATGGTTAGAACTAAAAGTCTCACCCCTTTAGAGTCTTCTGAACCGAAACAATCATCTGACCCATTCTCTTCTAAGCCACCCACCAAGAAACGCAAGCTTACAGTGAAATCCAAAGCTAAGTCTCAGTCTAAGCTGAAAGGGATTGTGTTCAAAGAGCCCATTGTCAAAAGAGCTCAATCCAAGAAGAGTGTCTCAACTGTAAGAGGCAAAGGCACAGAAGTATCATCTCCTCCACTTTCTGATTCAACCGATACTCCCACTTTTTCTCAAAAACCTCTGAAAAAGCCAAAGATTGATGAGAGGCTTACCAATGTCATGATAGGCATGCTTGATCAAGCCTTTCAGTCTAAGGGAGCGAAGAAAGGGGAATCCTCTAAGAAGCCAGAAGTACCAGAAGAGGAAATTATACTCCCTCCTAAAGGATTCAATGTTGGCAAATTGGAGGAGTCTCAGAAGTTCCTAACTTACTTATCTAGGAGGAAAGTGTGCAAGACTCACTACATTGATCTCCAAGTTCTTCGGGAGGTATTGAAGCATGACCTTAGTCCCTACCTTGAACACTTTATGCCTTGGTTATCTATTAAATTACCTTTTTGCACCAAGGTAGTTAGTCATTTCTACTGCAATCTTGAAATAATAAATGACCCTGTTAGAAGATCAATAGAGGAAGAAATGACCACAAACATTAGAGGTCAGAGAATTTTCATCTCACCCTCTAGGATTAATCTTTGGTTAGGAATAGAAAATCCCCCTGATGATATCTATTCTAAACTTGAGCCTAACCAAATCTTCTCTGTTCTTAGACCTGGTGAGTTAGTGGGACCTCTAAATTTCAATCCTAGTGATATGTGTGACCACTACAGGGTTCTATGGTACATCTACTCTAGAGCCTTAGTAAACAAATCCAACAACTATACACATTTCACTGAAAGGGACTATAGATTGTTTGCTTCTTTCCTTCTCCAAGAGCAAAAAGACTTAGGAGAATATATTTTTGCAGAGATGCAAAAATACAAGACTGAAGGGAAGCCATCCACTCCTATGCCATATCCTCAGCTCATATCTTTGATTATGAAGAAAAACAAGATTTGGTATCTAGAGAGTAAGGAACCAATTGAGAAGATAACTCCTATTGGGAGGAACTAAATTGGGAAACTAAATATTGAAATACCTCTCAAGGGTCCTATGGAGTCAGCCCCCAAGAAGAAGAAGAAGAAGAAGACTAAGACTGAAACAAGTAGAATGGATGACACACAGTCTTCTGCTCCAGCTGGCACTACATCCTCACCTTCATTCCTCAAGGCCACACTTCAACATTTCATGGAAAATATGCTAAAGGGTTTTCATATCGACATTGCAAATACCAATGCCAAGTTGATCACTCACATGAATGATAAGATGGGACAACTTGTGGAAAAGATGGATAAGAGGCACGAAGAGTTGTTAGCAGAACAACGTGCCCAGGGTGAGCTTCTAAGGTCGATTGTAGCCAGACTTGATGCTATGGCATCTAGCCCCTCTACCTCTGGTACCTCTAAACCTTCCTTCATGCCTGAGCCAGAGTCACCTCCTGAACCCAGACCATTTGAGGCACCACATTCTAAGTTGAGACCTCCTGAGCTTGTCTCAACTACTAAGCCTGAACCTTCTCAGCCAATATCTCTTGAGCCTAAACTTTTTGAGGCAGGTCCTTCTTCTATTCCTCCTCCTACATTACCTATCACTATCTCCAGGAACCTTTTGTTTTCTAGGCTTGACCCATAAACACTTCAGTTGGTTCATGTCACCATTGATGATCCAGCTCAGCTTGCCCAACCTGAGTCTATACCTACTCTAGTTGCTTCACCTACTCGCACTGAGGAAGTTCTAGTTACTTCACCTGTTGGTACAGAAGAAGTAGAAATTACTTCTCTGCATCCAATAAATCCTCCAGAGGATCTTTAGACACCTCTGATGCACCTTCCTGACCCTGAACCATCATCCTCACACTCTTCTAGTTTAGATAGTTCATATGAGTCATTGGTCTTTCTTGTCAATCCCATCTCAGCCGCCAAGCCATCTAC
Source organism: Inga oerstediana (assembly GCA_963210345.1). NCBI lineage: Eukaryota > Viridiplantae > Streptophyta > Magnoliopsida > Fabales > Fabaceae > Inga > Inga oerstediana. The sequence continues at coordinate 44,066,882 of OY723401.1, forward strand.
TCCTCCTCATGATTGATTCCACCTTTCTGATGAAGACAAAAAGGGGGAGAAGAACCTAAAGTGATTTTGTGAAGAATGGTTGAGTCTATAGATTGGGATTTGGGTGTATAGGGTTTTAGGGTGCTTTGTTTCTTTTTATTCTTGAATGATTTTAAGTTTAAAGTTTGATTATGTAATATTTGGGTGTATGGGGTTTTAGGGTGCTTTGTTTCTTTTTATTCTTGAACGGTTTTAACTTTAAAGTTTGATTATGTAATGAATTTCTCATTATGCAAGTTATTTCTTATGCTATTTGTGTTAACATTTCATTGAAATTATATTGCATTGAGGAACTAATAAGTGTTTGATTGTGTTGCAAGGTGAACAAGTAATCATAAGAACAAAAGCTATGAAAAGATCATCAATAAGTTATTTCAAAGAGTTTTTTTATCAAGTTTAACTTCAACAAATGATATCATATGAAAAAGAATTTTTGAGAAGCGCATACTTGGAAATTCAACTTCAAAGACTTCGTTCAAAATCACCAAGTTTTGTCATCATCAAAAAGGGGGAGAATATTAGATCCCATATGTTTTGATGATAACAAAGATTGGATCAATACTATGAAAAGATTTGATAACAAATAAATGAATTTGAACAAAGTAGCAAAGCATCACTTGGAGTCAGCACTGGAGGTAATCAACAAATTTTAAGGAGGCTTACTCGAGTAGCCATTTGGGTAACAGAAGCCATTACTCAAGTAACCACTCGAGTAAGCAAACAGAATTTCATCCAGTGAGGCACTGCCAAATTTCGAATGAAGTTACTCGAGGGACCACTCGAGTAATCTGCAAAGTTATATAGACCATTACTTGAGTAGCCACTCGAGTAACATGATTTTACAAAGGCATCACTCGAGTAGCCACTCGAGTAACCAGGTCCAAAATCTTCCAGTGACTCTCAGCCAAGAAATACAGTCCATCACTCGTGTAGCCACTTGAGTAACCAATGAGAAAACAACATTACTCGAGGGACAACTCGAGTAATCTGCAGAGTTATATGAAGTGCCACTAGAGTAGCCACTCGAGTAGCCACTAGAATAACCAGATAGTAAACTCTCCGCCAAGAATTTGATGTCATTACTCCAGGGAGTAATCAAGTAATCTGTCGGGCTATTTAAAAGCCACTCGAGGGATCACTCAAGTAAGGTGTGAAGAAATATGAAGCCCACTCGAGTAGCCACTTGAGTAAGAAGCTTACCACAGTGATCACCCAAGTAACCAATGAAGGTAAAGACATGGCCACTCGAGTAGCCACCTGAGTAATCAGGTATTTTCAAGGTTTATAATATATCACTCCATGTCTTACCCGAGTAATTCTTGATGCAAAATGTTGATTTGCTCACTGCCATATTTTTGACATGTTTACTCGAGGGACCACTCGAGTAACAAACTTGATCACTCAAGTAACCACTCGAGTAAGGCAGTCTAGAAATTATATTTTCAACTAATGTTTCTTAATTTGTTATCTATATGATTAACTCTTCATTGTATTAGTATTCTAAGTACATTTGTAGAGAAACAATGAAAGAGTATAACAGATTTGAGAAGTAAAATAAAAGTCCTAACGTTCACCTAACGCTACCTACCGCCAATGGATAGTTTTCAAATACGAAGAATAGTCAACCGTTGTTGCTCGACTCTAACGGACAAGTTTGAAATTGCTTCCAACAGACACTACAACTCATCTATATATATGGAGCATTCAAAGAGAAGAAAAGAAGGAGACACGAACTGAGATCACACATCAATCAATACACTTTGTGCTTTGTTTTCATATACTCATTCATTTGTACTTCAGTGAATATATATTTGCTCTGTGAGAGCGTTTTTCATTACAAACCCAATATTTGTTATTGAGACAACTTAAGGTAGTGGAACCTTGAATTGGGGATTTAATTGCAACATGTAAGGGGGTGCGAGTGTCCAGGTGTAGGAACTTGCTGTGTACTGAGGTGCCAAAAACCCACTGAATCTTGGAGAATATAGTGAAAACTCTCAAAGACGCTATGAGGACTGGACGTAGGTCAAAGTGGTTGTGGCTGAACCTGTATAACTCCCGGTGTACACTACGGTGATATTTTTCCTTGCTCTTAACTGTTTCAATATTTCGTAGATTTCCTTATACGCGACGAAATTTTTGGAATCACCCAATTCACCCTCCTCTTGGGTGAAATGCTTGAACTAACAATTTTCACAGGCATCACTCGAGTAGCCACTCAAGTAACCAGGTCAAAAATCTTCTAGTAGCTATCGGCCAAGAAATGCAACATTTTACTCGAGTAGCCACTCGAGTAACCAGATGAGAAAAAGCCATTACTCGAAAGACCACTCGAGTATCTACGAAGATATTTAAAGCATTACTCGAGGGGTCACCCGAGTAATCAGTAAGCAATGTCTCGGCCAAGAATTTGATGCAATTAATCGAGGGAGTAATCTGCTGGGTTATTTGAAATTTACTCGAGGGCTCACTTTAGTAACATGTGAACAAAAAGGAAGGCCACTCGAGTAACCAGATTACCTGAGTCAGTACCCGAGTAACTTGTGAAGAAAAGACATGGCCACTCGAGTAGGCACTCGAGTAATCAGGTATTTCCAAGGTTTGTGAAGTATCTCACTCCATGTTTTACCCGAGTAATATCTTATGAAAAATGATGAATTAGGCACTACCATATTTTTTATAGGTTTACTCGAAGGACTACTCGAGTAATAGACTTGATCACTCGAGTAGCCACTCGAGTAAGGCAGTCCATAAATTATGTTTTTCATCGAATGATTATTGATTTGTTATCTATATGATTAAGTCTTCATTGCATTAGTATCCTAAGTACATTTGCAGAGAAACAATGAAAGATCATGCAAGAAGAGGAAAGTCAAATAAAAGTCCGAACGTTCACCTACCGTCACCTACCGCAAACGAATAGTTTTCAAATTTGAAGAATAGTCAACCGTTGCTGCATGACTCTAACAGACATGTTTGAATTACTTCCAACGGACACTACAAATCATCTATACATATGGAGCATTCAAAGAGAAGAAAACAAGACACAAGAACTGAGAACACACATCAATCAATACACTCTTAGTGCTTTGTTTTCTTATACTCATTCATTATACTTCGGTGATTATATATTTGCTCTGTGAGAGAGTTTTTCATTACAAACTCAATATTTGTTATTGAGACAACTTAACGTAATGGAACCTTGAGTTGAGGAATTGATTGCAACGTGTAAGGGGGAGCGAGTGTCCAGGTGAAGGAACTTGCTGTGTACTGAGGTGCCAAGAACCCACTAAATCTTGGAGAATATATTGAAACTCTCAGAGTCGCTCTGAGGACTAGACGTAGGTCAAAGTGGTTGTGGCCAAACCAGTATAACTCCCGGTATACACTTCGGTGATATTTCTCCTTGCTCTCAACTGCTTTAAATATTCTGTCAATTTTCTTATATGCAACAAAATTTCTGGTATCACCCAATTCACCCCCTCTTGGGTGAAACACTTGCACTAATATTTGGTATCAAAGCATAGGTCTTCTTGTTAAGGTTTAACAGCCTAAGAAATATCCAATGGCAAGCATGGGTGAAAGTATTCTTCCCGACGGAGCTTCTATCACAAGACCTCCGGGTTTCAATGGCGAACACTTCTCATTCTGGAAAGCAAAGTTCAGAGTCTTCATAATGGCTACTGAATATGGGTTATGGGATGTGATCGAGAGTGGAAACTATAAACCTGAAAAGATTGTAGATTCACAGAGAGTTCCCAAGACACCAGCAGAATATGATGAGAATGACAAGAAACTTATTAGACTCAATAGCAAAGCAATTCTAATGATTTAAAGTGCCTTGAGTCAAAATGAGTACTTCATAATCTGCGCATTCCTAACAGCTAAAGAAATGTGGGAAGCCTTGGAAATAGCTCACGAAGGAACTTCGGGAATAAAAGAAAATCGAATCAATACTCTAGTTACTGAGTTTGATTTACTTCAAATGAAATCAAGTGAGTCGATAGCTAAATTTGAACTTAGATATACTCACCTTGTTAATCAACTTGCAGCACTTGGAAAAGTCTATGATCAACATACTCAAGTACGAAAGATTTTAAATATTCTTTTTAAAGACTGGGAGGCAAAAGTCACTGCAATTGAGGAAGCAAAAAGTGAATCAATGTGATCGGTTACTTCTCTATTCAGAAGCCTTTTTGAATATGAAAGCAAATTAAAGTTCAAATGAGAACTAGATGATATTGGTGACAAGAAGAAAAGAAGTCTAGCACTAAAAGCAAAAGAAGAAGAACAAGAAGAAGATGAAGAGCTTGACGATGATGAAATAGGCCTAATCATAAAACAATTCAGAAAGTTATACAAGAAAGGCCAAGGATTCAAAAACTTTCGGAAAGGAGGAACAAGCAATAAAGAACACATCATCTGCTATGAATATGGAAAGCCAAGACATTTCAAATCAGAATGTCAAGAACTGATTCAGAAGAATAAAGAAAAGAGAAAAGGCAAATTCTACAATTAGAAGAAAGCCTTTGTATCTGCCATATGGGGAGATAGTTTTTCTGACGAAGAAAGCGATGAAAAAGAAGTAGCCAATATCTGTCTAGTTGCTCAAGAGGAAATAGAAGAAGAGGTAACTGATTCTGATCCTACCTATGATGAATTACTTTCCGAATATAATGCTTTACATTCTGAATTCATCAAAGTAGTTAAAAAACTAGTTGTTTTCAAAAAGAAAAACAAAGCTCTTGAAGTGGAACTTAAAGAGAATTTTGAAAAGGATTGTGAAAACTGTACTTCTTTGAAATAGAAAAACACCGATCTTACTAAATCACTTGAAAAATTCACTAAAGGAAGTGAAATGCTAAATGTAATTTTAAAAGCTCAAAGATTTGTGAATGATCGATCTGGAATTGGATATGATCCAAAATTAGACAAAAGGAAAGGAAGAAAGAAAGCTGTAGGTAAATCATACGTGAATTATTTTCAGCATTCTATGCATACATCAAATCCTTTTGCATATTGTAATTATTATAATAGAAAAGGTCATTATACTTCATCATGTATTCGTAGGAAGAAAGGAAATATAGGAACCTACAAATGGGTATCTAAAGGTTCATATGTTACAAAAAAATTTTGTACTAATCCAAAAGGACCCAAAAAGATGTGGGTACCTAAGACTTAATCATATTTGATTACATATATGTCTTAAATCATCCAAAGTAAAGCATATAGCATTTTCAATGAACAAGTGTTATTGAAGAATCAATTCACGTTGTATTTGATGAATTTGAATCCTCTGAGAAAACCATTGATGATGAGTAGGAAGTTGTTTTAAATCAAGAAAATGGTCAATCTATTTCTAAATCTCTCATTCCAGAAGTTGATCAAACCAAGGAAGAAGATCAGTCACTACGACAACCTAAAGCCAGGAAATACAATAGGAGTCATCCCCTGGATCAAGTCATAGGAGATGTGAATGAAGGAGTCAAAACTAGAAATAGAATTTTCAATGAAGTTAGTTTTTGTGCATTCATTTTTGAGATTGAACCTTCTAACATTGACAAAGCTCTATTAGACAATGATTGGGTTATAGCAATACAAGAATAACTAAACCAATTTGAAAGAAATCAAGTTTGGGATTTGGTACCCCGACCTAAAGATCATCTGATCATTGGCACTAAATGGTATTCAAGAACAAACTTGATGAATCCGCAATTATTGTCAGAAACAAGGCAAGATTGGTGGCCAAAGGCTATAATCAAGAAGAAGGAATTGATTATGAGGAAACGTATGCTCCAGTGGCTAGATTGGAAGCCATATGAGTACTCTTACCCTTGGCATGCATCAAAGGATTCAAACTCTATCAAATGGATGTAAATAGTGCATTTCTAAATATCTACATCATGGAAGAATTATATGTTAAGTAACCTCCAGGTTTTGAAGATGTAACAAAACCTGACCATGTTTTTAAACTCAGAAAGGCTTTATATGGTTTTAAACAAGCTCCTAGAGCATGGTACGAAAGGCTCAGTAAATTTCTTATTGATTAAGGTTTTGTACGAGGAAAAGTTGATACAACACTTTTTATAAAACTAAAACGTGATGATATATTAATTGTGCAAATATATGTTGATGATATAGTTTTCGGTGCTACTAACGAAACTATGTGCAAAGAATTTTCTAAAATAATGCAGGGGAAGTTTTAGATGTCAATGATGGGAGAATTGAATGTTTTTGTTGGTTTGCAGTTCAAACAAAGAAAGAAAGGAATTTTCATATCTCAAATGAAATATTTGAAAGAGCTATTGAAGAAATATGGATTGGATGAAGCAAATGGAACGGACACACCCATGAGCTTAACCACATTGCTTGATGCGGATGTCAAGGGAAAAGATTACAAGATCACAAAATATAGAGGAATGATTGGATCACTACTCTATCTCACAGCAAGCAAGCCTGACATTCAATTCAGTGTGGGAATGTGTGCAAGATATCAATGACCACCAAAAGAGTCACATACTGAAACCGTCAAACGAATCTTCCGATATCTTGCTGACATGCCAGAATTGGGTCTCTGGTATCCCAAAGGAAGAAGTGAATATCTAGTTGCATACTCAGACTCTGATCATGGAGGATACAAGACAGACAGAAAGAGCACAAGTAGACAAGGACAATTTCTTGGAGGCTCGTTTGTATCTTGGTTTAGCAAGAAACAAACTACAGTGTCTCTTTCGTCAACAGAAGCTAAGTATGTTGCTGTGTCAAGTTGTTGTGCACAAGTAATTTGGCTAAAGCAACAACTCCAGGATGTTGGTATTTATCTTAAAGAAAGACCAATATACTGTGACAACACTAGCACGATAAGCTTGGCAAAGAATCCTGTTCAACATTCCAGAACCAAGCATATTGATGTTAGACATCACTTCATCAGAGATCATGTCCAAAAGAAAGATGTCAAAGTAATATTCATTCCAACTCATCTTCAACTAGCTGATATCTTCACAAAACCTCTTGCAAAAGATCAATTTTTATATATTAGACGAGAATTGGGAATGGTAAATCCCAATAAATTGTAAGTTATTTAGTGTTTACAAAATGTTAGATGATATTATTTATTAATGTTTTGATGATTACTAACTTAAGCATCGGAGTTTCTAGCAATATGTTTTGCAGGATCATAATAATCTGTTTTGGAGTATGAATAGCAGAGGTTAACAGAGGACAACATTATTGGAGTGACAACTTCAAGTAATGAGCATTACTGGAGTGAGAACTTCAAGTAATGAGTATTACTGGAGTTACACCTTGAAGTAATGGATGCATTACTCGAGTAGCCACTCGAGTAATGAACTTGCAAATGTGCCAGTGAAACATTAATTTCAAATGAAACGGCACAACGGTTGGAAATAAACAGTTAAAAGGTGAAGAGACAGATTACCCGAGGGAGGCCTCGAGTGAACTTCAACGTTACTCGAGTAAGGCCTCGAGTGAGCCTGGGTGCAAATTTCAAATCAATTGAATTTCAGTTCAAATCTGTTCTAAAGAGTCATCAAATGATCGAGGGAATATACATGGATAAATACAATATTATTCATGCCAGATACGCTCTCAAATTTGCTGTATTTTTAAAATTTTTTGTATGATCACTTGAATAGCTACCTGAGTGATGCTGATGATCACTCGAGTAAGCCCTCGAGTGATGTCGGGCTTTAGGTTATTTCAGTTGAAACTCGGTCATTTCTCACAAAATCTCCTCGACTGATTCTCCTAGTGCTCTCACAAAAAGTTTTCAAAATCTTTTTCTCTTCCCATAACCGTCATAACCCAGTGATTTACACCTTCTAAAACCTCTCAGATTGCATTGAATCATCTGCCCTAAACTCACGACACTCATCTCTGTTTTTCTCTGAATATTCGATTTCCTAAAATCACAATGGTGAGGACAAAATCTCCCAATCTTAGCACTCCTTCTGAGTCTTCTGAACCATATCAACCCTCTGATTCACATTCCTCTCCTCCTACCAAGAAGAGGAAAATTTCTCCTAAACCAAAATCCAAAGCCAAGCCACAAACCAAGCCAAAGGTGAAAGGGGTTGTGATTAAGGAGCCCATTGCCACAAGAGCTCAATCCAAGAAGAGTTCACCTCCTAAAAAGGGAAAAATAACAAAAGATCCATCTCCTCTTTCCTCTGATTCATCTGACACACCTACCTTTTCTCCTAAGCCTATGAAAAAGCCCAAGGTTGATGAAAAGCTTACCAAAGTCATGGTAGGCATGCTTGAGGAAGCTTTCCAATCTAAGGAAGCAAAGAAAGGGAAATCCTCAAGACAAACAGAAGAGAGGGATGAAGAAATTACATTTCCTCCAAAGTGATTCAACGTGAGAAAGCTTGAGGAATCTCAGAAGTACCTGAGTTATTTTGCAAGAAGAAATGTGGGCAAGATGCACTATATTGACTACAAGGTGCTTTAAGAGGTATTGAAATTTGATCTGAATCCCTACCTTAATTCCTATATGCCCTGGCTATCTGTCAAGCTTCCATTTTGCACCAAAGTAGTAAGACATTTTTATTGTAACCTCAAACCTATTAATGATCCCGTTAGGAAGTCTGTGGAAGAAGAAATGACTTTTAAGGTTAGAGGACAAAGAATTCTAATCTCACCTTCCAGAATCAATACCTGGTTAGGAATAGAAAATCCTCCTGATGATGATTACCCTAACCTTGATTCTAACCAGATATTCTCTATCCTCAGACCTGGTGAGATAGTGGGACCTCTCAACTTCAATCCGAGTAATATAAGTGATTTTCATAGTCTTATGGTACACCTACTCTAGAGCCATGGTGAACAAATCCAATAACTTCACTCATTTCATTGAGAGAGACTTCAGGAAATTTGCCTCATTGATACTCAAAGAGCAAAAGGACTTGGGAGAGTATATCTTCAATGAGATCAAGAGGTATAGATATGAAGGAAAACCTACTACTCCAATGCCTTATCCTCAACTTATTTCCTTATTTCTCAAGAAGAACAAGATTTGGTATTTGGAGAGTATGGAGCCGGTTTAGAGGTTAGCACCAGTGGGAAGGAATCAAATTGGAAAGTTGAATATTGAGATTCCTCTGAAGACACCTCTAGAAGCAAGTCCCAAGAAAAAGAAGAAGATTGACACAGCAACAAGCCGAATGGATGACACACAGTCTTCTGCTCCAGCCAACACATCTTCTCCATTCTTTTTTCTTTAGTGCTGTAACACCCTGCCTTAAATAGCGTAATTATAATTCGATATTACGTAATTAAATTGGTTTAGAGACCGTCGAATAGTTTAAAACTCATTTAGAACTCCCTGTGAAGTAGGGACTTTATAAAATTTTCAAAACTTCTTTCCTATTCCGATCTCAAGTTCAATTATCGAATATAATCACCTGTGCAGTTAATTCACATTCATTCATATCAGAATATCTAATAGCAATCCCGGCAACCCCCGGGTTCCATTCATACACAAAAAGGGTTTACAACCTCCATATAGGGGACTACACAACTACGTTCAACTATTCTTTACAGCAAACATAATATACAGACACCCTGTCCAACAGGTTTAACCAACATAACCAAAATAAATGTCCCTACAGGATTCTAACCGCTCCGGGTCGTACGCTTTTCCTTAGAGCCACTCGCCCTGTCTGAAGGGTTAGTTAAAGGAAAGAATGAGATTCAAGAAAATCCCAGTAGTAACAAAACATTTATACCACACATAAGCACACAGCATGTAAGCAAATCATCATACAGCAGCAGCACCACAAATCACACTCCACCCTCATCCCCTTTCTCCGCCGGGAAGGCACACCGCCAAACCCGAACCGTTGTTAGCTACTCAGGGACTATTGGCGTGGCAGTGCATACATATAGCCTTATAGCCCATACAGCTATTCGGCTTTCACAAATGGCCCGTCGTCCTTCACAAATAGCCTTTCGGCTCACATAATCACATATATCACACCTCATCCTCATCCCCTTTCTCCGTCGGGAAGGCACACCGTCCTAACCCGAACCGTTGTTAGCTACTCAGGGACTATTGGAATGATAGTGCTAACACAAATCCACAGATGTCGCAGCATACGAATTCATTACAAATCAACGATATAACACACATACAATGCATCATATATGGTACAAAAGAAAAGTCACTACCTCGTTCATTTCTGACGTTCGCTGGCGTAGTTGGCTCACGAGGGCGGCAAATATCAAATCCTACAATTCCAAATGCACTATTTAGACACTTCCATAGTGTTACTTAGGGTTATATGAGTCTATAATGAAAATTTACAAAAATACCCCCGGGGACCCGGCCTGGGCCCACCATACCCGGACTGGTTGCACTTTTCTCGAAATTCTAATCTGGGCTATCCTAACATATTTCCTCCCAAGGAATCCATTTTCGGACTCGCAATTATCAAATTCAATGTAAAATTACAAATTTACCCTTGGCAGCCCCACTTTAAGGGTTTTAGGGGCGTTTTCGTAATTATGCTTTTTCGGCCTTTTCCGAAAAAGTGACCAACTGTAACCCCACCTAATTTTCGCCCATGAACTCAATGGAACCATCAAATCATTGAAAATCCAACTCTAAGACCCATTTCTAGGGCTGGCCGAAATTTATGAGTTCTCCAGGGAAAATCGGGGTTCTACGATTTCAGCTCCGTAAACGCGTTCCTTTCTACTCCTAACCACTTTATTAACCATTACATTAGGTTACAACTAACATTAAGACCCAATTTGGGCAGCATAACCCCTAGGCCATATCATTTCCAAACTTTAAAACCAATGGCAATCCGGTGAAATTTCACCGATTAAATTGCCCACAGCAGCCAGAATAAGCAATATACGAAAGTTTGGAAGTTACCTCAAGCTCCCACTAGCTTTTCCCAAATTTGGCTGAACCCTAGCCTCTTTGAAACACCAAAGTTTGAGCTTCACAACCTTAAAGAATAAAGAGGAGTAGCTTAGAGTCGGAGTTATACGCGTTAGGAGCTAGATCGTCGGAGAAATCGGCTTACCTTGCGAGATTTCTTCCTCTTTTTCTCTCCTTTCTCCAATCTCTCTCTCACGTTTGTGCTGCTGGAAAAGATGACGGGAAATGGCTGATCAAGATGATGGAATTGCTTTTAATTCCATGTTGATGTCACCTTACCACATGATGATGTCATAATTTCTAATTTCACATTTTCGGATTTTCTGGCAGATTTTCTGCCCAACTTTGAAAACTCATAACTAATTCTAGAAAAATTGAAATGAGGTGATTCTAAAGCCAAATGAAAGATATTTAAGTCCTATTCATAGAAAAAATATTGGCCATTACTGAAAATCACCACAAAATTCCCAGAATTTCAATCTTTGCATACTGTTCCAGAAAATAATTAATTCCGCTGGGCAAACTTCAAAAATCCAAAACTCTTAGGTCACAAATCAAAATGATACAAATTATATGTTCATTTTGAAGCTTGACATGTGAACTTTAATACTGGAAAATTTCAGAATTTTTAGACACCATTTGCCTATTTAAAACGTCCATACAAATTGGCTGCCCTGTACAGAGTTTCAATGGACAGAGTTTTCAACTTTTGCACGATTGTTCCCAATGGTTCCAATTTCACAATAAACACTCTACCCACACGAATTTTCACAAGGAAGCCATTGGAATCATTAAAATATCCAAATTCCCATCACACATTCTCCAAAAGTGTTTATTCAACAATAATTATATCCACTTTTAAAGTCATTAGCCCTTAATCACTTTTTTGGGATATTACAAGTGCCGCAATGCAAACTTTCATGGAAAATATTTTGAAGAGTTTTCATATTGATATTGCGAATACCAATGCGGAGTTGGTGACCCATATGAATGACAAGATGGGACTACTTGTAGAGAGGATGGATAAGAGGCACGAAGAGTTGCTAGCTAAACAGCGTGCCTAGGGTGAGCTTCTGAGATCTATTGTTGCCAGACTTAATGCTATGGCATCTGGACCCTCTACTCCTGGTCCTTCTGGTATTCCTGAGCCTATACCTGTCCCTGAACCTGGACCCTCTATACCCTCTGAAAGTGGACCTAGCAATATGTTGTTCTCTATGCCTGACCCTGACACATCCGAGCCTATCTATATCACCACTGATGATCCACCTCAGACTATTTAGCCAAAGCCCATACCTACTCCCATTGTATCACCTACATGCACTGAGGAGGTGCTTGAGTCTTCACCGGTTGCTACAGAGGAAGTAGAAATTACTTCTCTGGTTCCTTACCCTTCATCTCCAGTGAATCCTCCAAAGGATCTTTAGACATTGCCAGTGAACCTTCCTGACCCTGAATCATCATCTTCAGATTCTTCAAGTTCAGATGGTTCATATGTGTCATTGGCATTTCCTGTCACTCCTATCTCAGCAGCCAAGCCACCTACTCTTCCTCATGATTGATTCCACCTTTGTGATGAAGACAAAACGGGGGAGAAGAGACTGAGTGATTTTGTGTTGAATGGCTGAGTTGATATATTGGGATTTGGGTGTATGAGGTTTTGGGGTGCTTTTTTGCTTTTGAATGCTTTTAAGTTTTTATTCTAAGTTTGATTATGTATTGAATTCTTCATTATGCAATTTGTTCCATTATGACATTTCATCGAAATTATATTGCATTTTGGGACTAATGTGTTTTCAATTATGTATGCAAGGTAAACAAGCAAATATAAGAACAAAAATTTTGAAAAGATCTTTAATAAGCTATTTCAAAATAGTTTTCAATTTTAAATTGAACAAAATATTTCATATGAAAAGTACTTGAGAAGCATATGTTTGAAAACTCAATTTCGAAAACTTTGTTCAAAATCACCAAGTTTTGTCATCATCAAAAAGGGGGAGAATGTTAAATCCCATATGTTTTGATGATAACAAAGATTGGATCATTGATATAAAAGGATTTGGTAACAAACAAATGAATTTGAACAAAGTAGCAAAGCATTACTTGAAGTAAGCACTGGGGTGATGAGCAAATTCTGTGATTGCTTACTTGAGGGACTACTCGAGTAAGGGAGGCAATTACTCGAGTAGCCACTCGAGTAAACAAGGAGAATTTCATCTAGTGAAGCACTGTCAAAATTTGAAAGAAGTTACTCGAGGGACCACTCGAGTAATTTGCAAAGTTATATAGACCATTACTCGAGTAGCCACTCGAGTAACATTATTTTCACAGGCATCCCTCGAGTAGCCACTCGAGTCACCAGGTCAAAAATCTTCCAGTAGCTCTCGGCCAAGAAATGCAACATTTTACTCTTGTAGCCACTCAAGTAACCAGATGAGAAAAAGGCATTACTCGAAAGACCACTCGAGTAATCTGTGGAATTATTTGAAGCATTACTCGAGGGGTCACCTGAGTAATCGGTAAGCAATGTCTCGGCCAAGAATTTGATGCAATTACTTGAGGGAGTAACCGAGTAATCTGTCGGGTTATTTGAAATTTACTCGAGGGCTCACTTGATTAACATGTGAAGAAAAAAGAAGGCCACTCGAGTAACCAGATTACCAGAGTCAACACCAGAGTAACTTGTGAAGAAAAGACATGGCCACTCGAGTAATAAGGTATTTTCAAGGTTTGTGAAGTATCTCACTCCATGTCTTACACGAGTAATATCTTATGAAAAATGCTGAATTAGGCACTGCCATATTTTTTATAGGTTTACTCGAGGGACTACTCGAGTAACAGACTTGATCACTTGAGTAGCCACTCGAGTAAGGCATTCCAGAAATTATGTTTTTCATGGAATGATTATTGATTTGTTATCTATATGATTAAGTCTTCATTGCATTAGTATCCTAAGTACATTTGCAGAGAAACAATGAAAGATCATGTAAGAAGAGGAAAGTCAAATAAAAGTCCAAACGTTCACCTATCGCTGCCTACTATAAACGGATAGTTTTCAAATTCGAAGAATAGTCAATCATTGCTGCGCGACTCTAACGGACATGTTTGAATTGCTTCCAATGGACACTACAAATCATCTATATATATGGAGCATTCAAAGAGAAGAAAACAAAACACAAGAACTGAGAACACACATCGATCAATACACTCTTAGTGCTTTGTTTTCGTATACTTATTCATTGTACTTTAGTGATTATATATTTACTCTGTGAGAGAGTTTTTCATTACAAACTCAATATTTTTTATTGAGACAACTTAAGGTAGTGGAACCTTGAGTTGGGGAATTGATTGCAATGTGTAAGGGGGAGCGAGTGTCCAGGTGAAGGAACTTGCTATGTACTGAGGTGCCAAGAATCCACTGAATCTTGGAGAATATAGTGAAACTCTCAGAGTCGCTCTGAGGACTGGACGTAGGTGAAAGTGGTTGTGGCCGAACTAGTATAACTCCCTTTGTACACTTCGGTGATATTTCTCCTTGCCCTCAACTGTATTAAATATTCTGTCAATTTTCTTATACACAATGAAATTTCTGGTATCACCCAATTCACCCCCTATTAGGTGAAACGCTTGCACTAACAATAATGATGAAGAAAATTAAATTAATTTCCCTTCCTTTTCCTTTGACCATTTCATCCAAGATGAAGAGGAAGAAGGAAAGAGAATTTAATTAATATACTTCATCACTTTTTCATTTGAAAAACAACAATTGTGGCTAAGACATCAGGACAACACGAAAAGAGAACTAGCCAACTTACTTCCTCCTTTTGAAAGGGACATTTCATCTAAAAGAAAAGGGAGAGAGATAATCAATTTGAAATCATCTTGCATCCATTCAAGAAGTCAAAAAAGAAAAGAAATAAAGGAAAGAAAAGTCAAAACTTTAACTTGGAATTTTTGACCAAAATGCAAACGAATTATAAGAGGACTTGGTCAATCAAATGTCACTTTTTGGGGCACATATTTTGGTTTTGAAGATTAAAGAATGTGTCACACCCCATACTATTGTTGGACCCTACTGCTACTAGTGGCATCCTGCCAGGGGTCAAGGGTGCAACTCACAAGGACTATCTAGCTCAATAGTAGTATTGTTCGCCAAGCGCTCGTACTTACCCCTAGGTCGAGTGTTCGAACCGTGCAGAGGTGAGAGAAATCCATAAGGGGTGTGGAGATACTCCTTGTGAGTTGCACCCTCGACCTTATGGCCGGATGCCACCAGCAGCAGTGGGGGGTGTAACAGAATAGATGAAGATTGAAATATCCAACTTAACCAAGATAAGGTTAATTAACCACATATTTTTGCAAGAAACCATAGCTTTTTGACACATGACATTTTCCCTTTTATTTTGGCCAAATTGCAACCAAGCATTGTAGACCAAAGGGAGACAAGAAAAATTAGATTATCTCACTCTCTTTTGCTCTCAATATTTCGTCGAAGCACAAGAAAGAAAGAGAAAAAGAAGACAAGTGCAAGAGGCAAGGTTCTTAGTCCATTTTCACTAGGAAAACCACCTTTCTAGGTCAAAACCTCTTCATGAATCTTGTTGCCTTCTTCAAGAGCTTCATTTATATGGTTTTTGTTTTTGAAGAGGAGATGTTTTGAGTCATCTTGCAAGAGCAAAACATGGAAAATCAAGAAAAGAGCTCAAGAAGGAGCTAGAGGTGAGGAAAGGCAACATTTTGATATATATGTTGTCTTGGTTGGTTGAATTTTGGTGGATTGTTTTGGCTGCCCTAATTTCATCCTTTAAGGGTTTTCTAGGGTTCATGAAGCTTTCATTATATACATGTGATTATATGTTGGTTTGGAAGCAAATAAACTAAGTTTGGCGGTTTAAATGTGAATTAGTAACTTATGGCATCAAACCCTAATTTCTGGTCTGAAAAGGATATTAAGACGGAATAGGAATTTGATCATTTTAATGTTACCATTTTGTTCTACACAAAAAACTATGTGGGGATAGCTCTAGGTTTAAATTGTAGGTCATCGGAACACAAATTGAAAAGTTGCAATATTGCTTTCCAGGTAGGGTTTTTCTGCATGGCAGTGGTTTGCATTTAGTTTTGAGTAATTGAATGGTGTTGAATGACTATGATATTTTCCAGAATGAAAGTGGACTTAATAAGCTTTAATTTGATATATCATATAGGTCATTTGGGGCTGTATACTGGGAGTTATGTATTTTTGAAGTTGATCATATGAAAACTGGCATGTTTTTGGACAGTGTCTAATAAATGGTAATTCTGGAATACTGTGTCCAATTGGCTAAGGGCAATATTTTTCCATGAAACTAAACTTAATAAGGGTCACATAGCCTTTAGAACTACTGCAATTAGACTTTTGTACATAAAGATATGAATTTTCAAAGTAGGTTGAAATTTCTGGCAGATTGTAGTTAATGTGCGTAAATCAGAAAGCAATGGCACAATGTAATTTCTTTGAACTCCAAGGGTAGAAATTAGCCCCTTAGCATAGTTTGACCACTTTAATATATTATTTGACTTAGTGAATTAATCCTAATGATAACTAACATAAGAGTTTGATTATGAAAGAATTGGAATATGTAATAACTCGTCGTCCATAAATTCTAATTTATAGGATTTGATATCTACACGGGGTGCGAGAAATCAGTACAAGAACAAGACTGGAAAGGCTAAGGTACTAACTCTTTCTCTTATAACTTATGTATTGCTTTGCATGTATAATTCAATCATTGGCATTGTGAGGACAGGTAGGTCCTATGTATGATGTGATGGTTACATATTGATGAATTTGTTTGATGTGATGATTGAGTATGCCTATGCAATAATTGTTTAATATGCTCTGTGTATTTACATATCATATAAGTGATTGTTGTTACTACTAAGATTCTTTTGAATCTCAGCCCTTTCAATAACTAACCTACAGCAAAGGCAAGAAGCTAGAGGAGTAAGAAGATAGTTACGGATGAGTATAGGATTGTGGTCAAGATTGAAAGTCCTATTGGTTATCTGTTTTTGATTTTGTGTATGTTGTTTATGACATGAGAACATAACTATAGTATTTATAGTAGCGGTAGCAGAAATAGCCATATAATCAAATGGTAAACCAGTATGTACACTATTATGATAAAGGAACTGGGGTAAGGCATTTATACACTAAAAAGGCCCATAACCAAACGATGACATAAAGAACAATAAGCAGAGAGATGCTTGAATACTCTGATAAAAGGAATTAAGAACTGATGAGTTATGATGGAATTGCAAACCTTTATGAAACCATTTTGAAAAGTTTTAAATTCATCAGACAAACCAATTCAATTACAGGTTCGAACCCTGATTTAAAGCTGGGATTTATAACTATTTTCTAAAGTATATTTGTTCTAGGACTGAATTCTTGGCTTAACTATTCAACTACTATGAATTTAGACTCATCAGATGACCATGAAGGTAAGGGTGTTACATTTGTTGTACATCATTCGTTGAAAAAGAGTGAGATTCAAAAGAATCTTAGTAGTACACAGATCCCTCATATGATATGCAGAATACAAAGCATGCATTACAATCATCAAAGCAATAACACTTATAGTATACAACAAGCAGAGGGCCTAATTGGTCTCCTAGCACAAAACCACAATGCTTGATTATCTTGATTAGGCTGCCCAGGGCCTCTACCCTATACAAGGTGCGGTCATGGGCTTTCTGCCTTAAGCTTACCTGGCTTAAGACGCGCCAAGGTTACTCCCGGTGCAACTTGTACCTATGGGTCTTTTTGCCTAAGGACTAATGGTCCTACACATGCACAGATGATAGAGTATACATACAGGAAGCACATATGATATAAGGGATAGGTACTACCTGACAGTCTTTCCAAATTAGATTCTTGTTCCCAGTCTCTAGGGCATCCCAGGAAGATGTCAAATCTTATTAGTTAGAATTTATGGACGATGAGTTAATACTTATTCCAATTCTTGATAAATCAAAACACTTGTTTATTATTTGGGTTAGTGCTTAGACCCAATTAAGTAGTTAATGTGGTTACACTAGGCCTAAGTACTAATCTTCACCCTTACACTAGTCCATTAAATTCGCATGGACTAAAGGCTAGCAGAATTTTTCACATAACTTTGAAAACTCAACTAATTCTACAAAACTCCAGTTAGGGTGGTACGAAGTCCTATGTTACCCTTATTAAGTCCCTTTAAAGTTAAAATGATTACTTTTGCATCTTACATGCACAAAATTCCAGATTTCACATAGGACAACTTCTATAATTATTACCAAATTTTAAAAATTTGTATCTCCCAATATACTTGTTCCAATGACACATATTATATATCACTTTAAAGCTAATTATATTTAATTTAATTCTTGAGATTTTTTTTGCCATTGGATTTCATTTGGCCAGACACAAACACATCACAATTAGTCTGCCACAGAACAACTTCTAGATTCAATGCACAATTTTCAAAAATCATAATTAATTCTAGAAAACTCTAAATTGACTTATTTCAAGTAAATTGTAAAACTATTTAAGTTTAATTTCAATGAAAAGTATCATTTTCTGGAAACTACAACCACACAATTTCCATAAATTCATCAAACCTTAATATTCCAGAATTGGTTCAAGAAACAGGACCAACTTTGAAAAATCATAACTTTAAATCCACTGATCCAAAAATTAAGTTCTAACTATCAAAATGAAGCTCCATATGTGTACTTTTACTTTGGAAAGTTTCATAACATTTGGACTAGGTTTAACCACTCAAAAACACAACAAAACATTACTGCCTCTAGAAAACAAATTTTGGCAGCACCAAACCCTAAGTTCCAAAATTTGGCAAATAAATCACAACCATATGCTATTCTACATAATTTTTTCATGTAGAGTGCAATGGAGTACTTTAAAATATTGAAAACCAACTCCTTTTTCTAGTTTTACTCAAAACCGAAAAGACCCCTTTATTTTCTCAAAAATCAAGTTCTTGCTATTTCACCTCAAAATCATCATACAACAACATAAAACTTCTTCTAATTCCATCGGCACCAACAAAAGAACATCAAACCCTAAATACTCTCCTTAACAAAAAATCAAGGCTCCAAAAATATTCAACAAAATGACATAAATCGTAGCTCAAAATGAAGCTTAAACTCACCTCTTGCTTCCTCACTAGTAGAAAAATGACTTTTTAGACCGGTTAAAAATGACTTTTTAGACCGGTTCTGTATTAGGTCTTGATATAACAGGTCTAAAAAGTCTGTTATTTTTTAGACCGGTTGTTATAACCGGTCTTAAAAGTCACACTTTTAAGACTGGTTGTACCCACAACCGGTCTTAAATGTCTAACATTTAAGACCGGTTGTGGGTACAACCGGTCTTAAAAGTCACTTAATAAAAGGAGCGTTTTAAAAAAAAAAGAAGTTTTAAGACCGGTTGTGGTCACAACCGGTCTTAAAAAGTACTTTAAGACCGGTTGTGGGAACAACCGGTCTTAAATGTGAGACTTTTAAGACCGGTTGTGCCCCACAACCGGTCTTAAAAGTCTCACATTTAAGACCGGTTGTTCCCACAACCAGTCTTAAAGTACTTTTTAAGACCGGTTGTGACCACAACCGGTCTTAAAACATCTTTTTTTTAAAAAAAAAACGCCCCTTTTATTATATGTACACGCACAGAATGCTCCAATTTTAAACAGCAGTACATAATAACAATCACTTTTGAATTTCAAAATTCAAAAGCACCAGTCTATAGCAACAACAAATTAATGTTCATACAAGCAGCCAGTAAAGTCAGTTATTGATGATTCATTTGCAATTAGACAGTAAGGATGACCAAATGACAGGAGTAAAACAAAAGCAATGAACATATATGCAAAAGCTGCTTCATCTGCCAAGCCCTTCTTCTTTCCCTTTGACGAATATGAAGAATCCATAATCCCTGCATATATCACCAATTCACTCACTTCATTCATTACGCATCAAAATTAGAACATGTTAATTAACTTTACTTATTTCTTAAATGTGGATTTGCGTGCTCATTATATTCCCTAATCCATCTCTCTCTCTCTCCCACTTTTACATGATATTTAAGCCAAAACAATGCATTATATTTAGGACAATTAAAAGAAAACACTAATCAATAATATATATTGATGGATATATTGTGATTGAGATCATTATCATACGCATCTGTGGACTCCTAATTTACTATTCTATCCCATTAAGCAAAGATCAAAAGTTGAAACAACTTGGCTTCCCTATAAACTGCATCTCAGCGTACAAACTAACGATTACACTATTATGATTATTGGAATCAATTATATTTATATGTATTTATTGAGTTCTCATAATTTGGGTTTGAAGCTACATATCATATAAGCCATGAAATTGAGAATGAAATCTCTAGGGATCATTATTATGTCTCTGCTATCATTCACATTTTTACAAGCCGAAGCCAAAGCGCAGCATGAAAAGGTAGAAGTTGATTTGATCAACATTCAAGGAATTTTATGTTATATCGTATGTATTTTTACATCTTAATCTTAACTTTTATTATGTTTTTATCAAAACATTTGATCTTACACATTGGATATGTCTCTTTCTTTATGCTGCAAAGTAAAGAAACTGATTGGCGGATTGACATGACACAGTTGAGATGTTAAAGAAGATGACTAATCACACAGTTGAGATGTTAGAAATAGGAGACATGAGCCTAAACAGAGGAGATGAATACTAATTGGACTCATTTTGGCAACTAGTCATCCCATTTGTGTTCAGCTTGCTCAAATTACTCAGAAGGATAAAAAACTCCTTAATTTAACTATGACAGGATGAAAATTGTTCATGCTGTAAGTAATCTGAATTGTGGTGATATTCCTAAATCCTCACATACTATTCCATTTCCCCAAATACTCATGGGATAAAACTCACCTGAAGTTGGCCCCATAACATATTTCTTAGTTCAGCTACAGTGTAAATAATGTACAATGTAACATTGGATTCAAAAACTCACTATTTTTGTAATAGCTCATGGATGAATTCAGCACAACATGTGCGAATGAAATCAATATCTTCTTCAGGAAAGGGATCGGCAAGATCAAACATCTGTAACACCAAAACCAGACGAAACATTGACTTAGTAACTTAAAAACAATAAAGTAAAACAAAAGTTCTGAAATATAAATTTACCTCTTGAGTAAAGTCAGTCGTGCCTAGAGTGATAATATTGTAAATGTGTCTTAAAACATAAAAACCACATAAGTTGGACCCCTTTGGTTGCCGACGGCTCTGAGAAAAAACATGATATCATTAAAACAAATATAAAGGCATGTCTTATTACATTCTTTAAACAAATGTTAATCCATATGTACTAACCTTTGGCATGATCCATGTAGGGTCCTTTAAATCACGAACATGCTTACCACAAGCACTGTGTAGGAATGTCCGCATAGACCTATGATCATCACAATAACAAAGGTTATTGGTTTTACACAAATTCCATAAACTTTGCATACAAAAGGTAAGAATGCAAGAAAACTAACGAATTAATGGTCTTTTTCAAATCATTCCCTGGTTTGAAGTGGAGGGAACATAAGAGGATGACAGTGTAACTACTCTTGCATAGAAGAAGCAACTGCCAATGATCACTGAAAAAAACAGAAGAATATTAATAAGCAAACATAAAACATTATATAAATTATAAAATATCAATTTGTTTCTTACCTATGCACATATGGAGCCAAGAAACACTCGGTTCCAGTTTCACTAAGCCTCTGTGACAAGTATGTATGTCTAGTAGCAGCAGTGGTCCCTTTCTCTTGGATGTGATGGAGGCATAAGAATCCAAATTTTTCGCTTTTGCCAGAGGAGACCAACCTACGATGCATGTACCTACAATAACGCAAGCACATAAATAAAAGGTAAACGGTGAAACCTTTAAAAAAATTTACTTTGAATTGCAGAAGCTACTTACATTAAGAACAGTTGGACAATCCCAATCGTAAGATTTTGTCCAGGAGCTACCAGGGACATCAAATCATCCCTCTCAAGATAGCATGTCACTCCTGACTGTCCAACAACTGAATCCATAGGCCACTCTCTTGTTTTGAAGGATGTATCATATGCCATCAGAATCACTTGCTGCATGATATTCAATGGAGGCTGTGAAACTTCTTGCTGAGTGAAGGGAGCTGGACTTGGTGGGGCTTTGATCGGACTTGGTGGTGGGCCTTTGATCGGACTATCCTCGGCTCGACCAGAAACAAGGTTCGTTGGCCACAAGATGAATGTGCCCAAGACATCGCTAACGACCTTGAATTCATCAGAAGGGATAGGGATAGGTGCATCCGCAATAATCACCTCGTCAACTGACACCCGGACTTGATCACCTTCCATTTGTCGGTGGTGGACAGTTGATCCCAGGTTATGCACACTACCCCGTGCAACTAACCGTCTCAGAGGATCTTCGACAAAAAGATCACAAAGCCCAGTAATTTGCGGGTTAGGACCCTCTGATGGCTGCCCGATGTTGCAACAACTACCTTTAGTGCTCTGCTTATTAGGATCAATCGATTGTGGCTGGGGAGCACTGGTATCTTGTCTTGAGCTCATAAACACTATCATTTCCTCTTTCATCTTGCTCAACCGGGTCTCTAAAAGTGCATCAAAAGATGCTTCAGCCTCAGCCTTTGCTTCTGCTCTTGCAATGGCCAACATAGTCTCCAATTCCTCCCTAGTCACGATGTTTGAGGAATAGTATACGGGGGCTCCAAAGTAATCCCATATCCCTACCCCTCCTCCAACTCCCCTGACACGGCCTGGATGCTCGTGTTTGCCAGTAGCAACTGTGAGGATGTCATTCCTGCCTTCCGACTTAAAAGAGCCCTCAGCTTGTTGTTTTCTAAGTTCATCCTGTAACATAATACAAAATAACAAACATAAGTAATAATGTACATTTCTTATGTAATTAATTACAATAACGATATATACTTACAATTCTTTCACCAACTATACGAGATTGTTCACTCGTATAAGTCCCACTCCTCTTTTGGTGGGCAAATTGCCATTTTTCTTCTCGACGAACCGGAGATGGCGGAGAAAGAAGAACAGAAGGATCGGATTGAGATGCTTCTTCCAATCTCTTCCGTTTGGCCGCTAACAAGTCTCTTTCAGCCTTTGCATAACCCCCACGAGACATTGTATGAGGGCAATCATTCTTTCTACCACTCTCTTGTGCTTTTTGCCTTTTTGCCTGCGAATAAGAAATGATACAAAAGGAAAGTGTTATAATCAATTAAGATAATTGCTAAGTAAATAAAATAAAAAATAAGTCAACTAACCAAAGATTCAGGAGTAGTCCGAAGCCTAACAAATTCTTGCCAAGTCGCTTGATCAAGAAATGTATACGTGCTGCACGGATTAGGATGAGACTGACCATCTTGCACCTCAATATGAATGTAATTGTTGGTCAGACTTGTCTTAAACTTGCTCCAGCACTCATAACAATACGTCATCGTCTTGTTGTACAAGATCTCACTCTGAGGAACGTCGTAGGTGAGCTGAAATGCATGCATTGAAGGAGTAAGTGACAAATGAAGTGACATTTGATAATAATTAATTACATACAGAAGAGAATTGTATACCTGAATAGTGTCCCAAATATGCTGCTTCACCTTTGGATCGACATTTCTCTACTCCTCTATCAAGATGCTCGGCTTGTTACGTGCAAGGAGGCCGACGAAACTCCTATATCGTTGTGCATTAGGCCCGATTGGTTTCCAATGTCTATCAAACTCAATTGGTATCTTTTCGCCTGCACTCCGACTGAGGGAAACATCTGTCAACCGTGTGCCACGTCTACCCCTCCGTACAGACTGGCTACTGCGCTCAGTATGACCCTGGCTCGGAGCATTGCTAGGCTCGCCCTGGTTAATACTAGCTGGCTGACTCTACTGAGCACTACGTGGCTGACTCTCCTGAGTAGTACGTGGCTGACTCAGAGGTGGAGGAGGTGGCTGATCCTCTGCACTAGGACGCTGGGGATCCGTCATTTGCCTGTAACGACAACAAAGAAAGATAAATCCTAAGCTATGACATGTGAAGACTATATCGATAAAATAACTAAACATATTCTTCGGATAATAATCATAATCATAATTACTTTAGTTAGTTAAGGTTAAAGTAGTATCATAAAGTGATATCCTCCCATATTCCCTCGTGATGATCATTTCTTGTGCCGTGCGCATTATCTGCTTCATCTTCTTCGTTCAGTTCTGGTAGACCCCTGGAAAAAGAAGGAGTCTCAAGAAGATCATAATTTGAGTGACTTTTCTCGTCAATATCAACGACCCTTTTTCCTTGGAGAGCTACAGACCACATTTTATTTGCCTGATCAGTGATATAGAACACTTGTTGCGCCTGATCTGCCATAATGAAAGGTTCATCTCCAAAACTTCTACTATTCAGATCTACTAATGTAAATCCTAACCTATCGATCTTCACACCATTATTGACATCAACCCACTTGCATTTGAAAATGGGAAATCTAATTTTAACATAGTCAACCACCCAAATCTCTTCAATCACCCCATAATAAGGTATGGCAGCCAACGTAGGGTTCTTATCTTTCGAACTAGAGAAGTGCATAGATTCAGCCACTAATACAACACCACTGTTCTGGACGGTGCTCTTATCATCTAGGGACTTCGTGTAAAAGGTATAACCATTGATCACAAATGAAGTCCAACTTATGACATCAACTTCAGGACCACGTGCTAACCAATTTATTGTATCAGAAACACATTCTTCTCCGTCAACCTTTTGTTTGAACCAATGTGCGAAAGTTCTGTTATGCTCCCTGATTAACCTTTGTTCGCTCATTCGACTATTTTGTTTCCGTACAATTTCTTTATGGGCATTCATGTAATATTGAACTTCATCAACATTGTTCAAGATGTACAGGTGGACTTGTTGCAATTCATCAGCATCTATGCTCTTTACTGTTGCCCCGCGTCTACCCCCTTCTTGATCATGACGCTTAGGAAGGCCAATATGTCGTACATTTGACAAATACTGTTGACAAAATTCCATAGCTTCTTCAGAAACATATTTTTGAACAATAGATGCTTCAGGCCGATTGGGGTTCTTCACATACCCTTTTAGTATTTTCATAGTTCTTTCGATCGGGTACATCCACCGGAAATAGATAGGGCCACACAACTTTATCTCCCTCACTAGATGAACAACCAAGTGTACCATGATATCAAAAAAGGACGGAAGAAAAAGCTTCTCAAGCTGGCATAAGATAATGTATCCTTCATTTTCCAATTCCTCCAATCTTTCCGTGTCAATGACTTTACAACAAATGGCATTGAAGAAGAAACAAAGTCTAGTCAATATGTGTTGAAGATCATATTCGGCAATGCTTCGAATAGCTACTGGGAGTAGTTGTTGCATTAAGACATGACAATCATGAGACTTTAGCCCTATTAACTTCAAGTCTTTCATCGATACAAGCTTTTTAAAATTTGAACAATACCCTGAGGGAACTTTAGCGCCATGTAAACACTCACAAAAGCTTCTTTTCTCAACCTTAGACAAAGTATGAGCAGCTGGAGGACAAAATGTTCTATTACCGTATGGCCTTGGATGTAAATCTTCTCGTATTCCCATTTCTTGCAAGTCTAATCTTGCCTTCACGCCATCCTTAGAACTTCCCTGTATGTTGAGCAGTGTCCCAACAATACTATCACATACGTTCTTTTCCATATGCATGAAATCAATACAGTGTCTGACGTCAAGATTGCGCCAATATGGAAGATCGAAGAAGACAGACCTTTTTTTCCATATATTTTTCTCATTTCTACTCTTTGATGACTTACCAAACATAGTATTGATATTTTTCACCTTTTCATAAATTTTCTCCCCAGTCAATGCCTCTGGAGCATCTTCAAACTCTTGGCCACCGAAAAAAGCTTTTTTTAATCTACGATAAGGGTGGCTTCGTCTTAGAAATCGCCTATGCCCAAGGTAAACCGTCTTTCTTCCATGTTGAAGTTGATGGTAGCATGTGCCTTCTTCACATATCGGACAAGCTTTGTGGCCTTTAACGCTATATCCTGACAAGTTCCCATATGCAGGGAAGTCATTTATAGTACAAAAGATCATTGCTCGCATAGTAAAAGTCTCCTTCTTGTTCGCATAAAAAACATCGACACCTTTATCCCACAACTCTTTCAAGTCTTCGATCAAGGGTTCTAGGTAAACATCTATGTCATTTCCGGGTTGCTTTGGTCCCGAAATCAACATAGACAACATAATGTACTTTCGTTTCATACATAACAAAGGAGATAAGTTGTAAATTACCAACAGAACAGGCCATGAACTATGTATACTGCTTAGGCTACCATAAGGATTCATACCATCTGTGCTAAGCCCAAGCCTCAGATTCCTAGGTTCTTCACCGAAGGTAGGAAATAATTGATCGATTTTTTTCCATTGAGAAGAATCAGCTGGATGTCGCAGCTTTCCATCAGAAATCCGCTCATCTGCATGCCATCTCAAATTTTTGGCATCAATTTCATTAGCAAACAGGCGCTTGAACCTTGGAATGATTGGAAGATACCACAACACTTTTGCAGGGCCCTTATTTGATTTATACCTCGGAGTTTCACATATCGGACATTGCTCCTTCTCTTCATGATCTTTTCTATACAATATACAATCATTAGGGCAAGCATGGATCTTTTTATACTTCATCCCTAGTGGACACAGTATTTTCTTAGCATCATAGTATCGACAAGGCAACACATTATCATCAGGAAGCATATCTTTAAAGGCCTCAAGCGTTTCTGAAAAACTCTTGTCGCTCCATCCATGCCGTGCTTTCAAGCTTACCAATTTCAATACAGCATTCAGTAATTGGTATTTTTTACACCCCGGGTACAACGGCTTCTCAGCATCACTGCACATATTACCATATGCATGTGATTGTTGAAAAGCCTCTTCTCCTACATCACGAATAATGTCCTCTATCCGATCATCCATATCCGTGTCATTATCATCACAAGTCACTTCCCCCTGTTGAGATGCACTTGGCATTTCTAATTGTTCACCATGTCATACCCATAATACATACGTCTTACAAAACCCTTCACAAATTAAATGTGTATATATATCTGCAGCACTTAATCGCTTCTCATTCAAACATTTTACACAAGGGCAATAAAACATCCCACTATCATCATCGGCATTTCTTTTTGCAAAGTCTAAAAAACCCTTGACCCCAACATCATATTCAACACTCGTCCGTTTAGCTTGTATCCAACTACGATCCATATATTCTAACACCTTTTTTTTGTTTTGTACTTTTTCCCTGGAAAAGGTAGGAGAATGATGAGAGCATGCAATCATTACACCCAAGTACATAGTGTAACTAGAAGTAAACAAAGAATATCGTGATTTAGAGTAGCGTGTGAGGAAAAAATGGAATGAGGGAAAGTGGAATAGAGAAGGAGTGAGGGAATGAGGATTTGGCGGAGAAGGAATTTGTTCGTATTTGAAAATAAGACCATCTTCAATAGTATGGTTATGTCTAGTGTGCAAGCCATGATTCGCAGTATCTGAGAAGCACATGATAAGCTTGTGGAAGGTGGAATGACCAATGTACTAAGTGGAGGAACTAGGTTTTCATGGGTCCCGCCAGAGTCGGGCTGGGTCAAACTAAATGTAGACGGAGCTTTCTCTCAGTACAACCATGTCGTAGCAGCGGGTGGTCTCATCCGTGATGAGTATGGTAACTTCATTTGAGGATTCATATTTAGTTGTGCTGAGGGTGATGCACTCTCTGTCGAGTTATGGGGATGCATTCATGGGTTGAGAATTGCATGGGACATGGGTTTTCGCAAGATCATCCTTGAATTTGATTCGACTGAAGCAATCTCGCTCATTCTAAATGAAAGAGAGGTGGAGATGCATGCAGATTCTCTACTGATTCAAGAAGCCATTGGACTACTTCAGCGACAATGGGAAGTAAGTGTTAATTATGTTAGCCGATGGATTAATGTTGCTGCGGATCTTCTTGCCAAAGAGGGGCAATCGTCAATGTCTGGAGTTCATTTTGTTACTGAGGCGCCTGAAGCGCTTGCACGGATTATTGTGAAGGAGAAGGGTTAGATAATGTTGGGTTTCCTTTTATTATTATAAAAAAAAAATATGGCATGTAAAAGTAAAATAAGAAGCAAAGGTAACGTGTTTAAGGTATTTATTTAGTTACAAATTCTCTTTCAAACATTTTGACAAACACCTACTAGGCAACAAGATTTCTACATCGTTATCCAAATTAAACCACTTAACGCATCAACAGAACCTCACAGCTGACAAGACATTAATTCTTAAAGTCATTAATCAAAATAAAAGCCCTAATTTACTGGCTGAAATTAGCATCAAAAGAGAAGGAAAATCGTACTTGAGAAATCAGATTATACTCTCCAAACTTCCTTTAACACAAACCAGATAAATTCTGCAGCGCTCACATAGTAATTAAGAGGCTAATCAGAGAAGGGGAGATTACCAATTGCTTCTAAGCTGTGATGACAGTTGCTGGCGGTGCTGGAAATAGAGCCAGATCTGTGATGGTGGCTTCCCAGAACGAGATTGACGGAGGCGTCGGTGATGGCTTAAGGGGGCGTCGGTGATGGCTTAAGGGGGCGTCGGTGATGATGGGAGCTTGAGTTACGGTGGAATGGAAGGGAAAAGACGGTGGAGATGGAGTGGAAGACGGATTTGGGAGGTGAGAGACAGGTTGACGGTGGGGTTAATCTGTGATGGTGACGGTGGGGTTAATCTGTGATTCTATGCAAGAGATTGACGGAGGCGGAGGGATAGAGGAAGAGGGCGTCGGTGATGATGGGAGCTTGGGTTACGGTGGAATGGAAGGGAAAAGACGGTGGAGATGGAGTGGAAGACGGATTTGGTGTCGAGAGTGAGACTTGGAGTCGATTTCAGAAATGGATCCGATGGCGCGCAACGGAGATCGGTTGAAATTTGGGGAAAGTTTTAAGACCGGTTAAGTAGATTAACCGGTCTAAAATGAAGTTTTTAAGACCGGTTGTGAGACAACCGGTCTTAAAACTCAACTTTTAAGACCGGTTGTGTGACAACCGGTCTTAAAAAGCTACTTTTAAGACCGGTTGTCTCACAACTGGTCTTAAAAGTTGAGTTTTAAGACCGGTTGTCACACAACCGGTCTTAAAAAGCTTTCAATTTAGACCGGTTCTCTAGCAACCGGTCTAAAAATTAATATTTTAAGACCGGTTTGTGTACAACCGGTCTAAATTGTATTTTTTAGACCGGTTATTATAATAACCGGTCTCCCAAATTCTTTATAATTACGTAAATGCCACCGCGCATTTCTTTTAGACCTCATTTACTACAACCGGTTTAAATGTGCCGGTCTAAATCACCTTTTTTTGTACTAGTGCCTCTAGGCTTTATTCCTTGATTCTACAACTTTGGGTCTTTCAAGATGGCTTAAAACACCTCTTTTCAAGAAAAAAAACCATAGGATTGAAGCTTAGACTAAGAGGAACAATGTTCATGAAGACACTTTTGGCTAGAAAGGTGAGTAGGAGGGTGAAAATGAAGAGAGAAGGTTACCTTTGCTCTTTGAACTTCAAGATCTCTTTTCTCTCTCTTCTCCTCCTTGCTTGTCATCCAAATGAAGAAGAAAAGAGTATGATGAGGTGTTTTAAATTCTTTATTCTCTCTTTCCATAGGTTGGCCAACATCCACAAAGAAATGGAGGGGCTAAGATGAAATCTTGCTTTTGCTAGGTGGCATGTTTAAGAAGTGTCTTAAGTCCTTTAATTAAATCCTAAGTTGACAAGTGCCTTACTTCCACCTATTTAGTTACTCTAACCAAATGGAGTTTGGTTAAGCAAACAAGATCATTTTCCTCTTCATTTTTGGGCAGCCAAAACCAAAATTGAGAGAAAGAAAAAAGTGAAAAATGGTTTATCCAAGGGTCCATAGTTTCTTGTACACAAAGAAGCTTATTATCCATTGGTTATTTAGTTGAATGTCCTTGTCTCCCATTTTTCTTCTTGCTTGGCTGAATTCTTAAGTTAATTAGGGAGAAATTAATTTAATTTTGAGCCTCATAATCACTTCATATCATGCTTGACACATCTTAAAGTAATGACATATTTTCTTTAATTCATTGAACAATTTCTTTACAAAATTCCTAAAGCAATTTCTCACATTAATTACACTTGCTTACAGGACATTTATTCCTTGTATAAATTTTGAGATATTACAATAAGACTCGTAGTGTTAAAACAAAACCTATAGAAAAAACAGTATGAGACCCACCAGGTAAGCTTAAAAAATATTTGAGAAGGAGTTTAAAGAGTTGAGTCAAATAAATTTTTTTAAAAATCCATTCTCCTTATATTTGATATTTTTCAAAATCCCGTCTTTTTATTAAAGAATGCTTAACTATTCTTTGTGAAGAACTGTAACTTATTGTCAAAGAATTTTTTTTTTCAAAATCTTGCCTTATCATATTTGATATCTTTAAGAATCCTACATTTGTTTATATTAAAGAATACTAAATGGTTTTTAGTGAAGAACAGTAATGTATTGTTAAATAATTTTTTTTCAGATCCTGCCTTCTTATATTTGATATCTTTCATAATCCTACCATTATTTATATTAAAGAACACTTGACGGTTCTTTCTGAAGAACTGTAATGTATTGTCAAATTATATTTTTCATGATTCCGCCTCCTTATATATGATATCTTTCAGAATTTCACCTTTATTTATATTAAATAATAATTAATGATTATTTGTGAAGAACCATACTTTATTTGTCAAAAAACATTTTTATTGGTAAGTATTCTTGAAGAATATACAATGGTTCATTGTAAAGAACTGTCAAATATTATTAAATAAAATATTTTCAGAATCTTGCCTTCTTATATATGATGGTTATCATTTTTAAGCTCTAAGTATTTTTTTAAAAAAATACAAGTATTTAGGAATCATACTTTATGGTTAATTATTATAGCCTTGGTAACCTCTTCAAAATTTAAACCAATGATTATAATATAGAGTGCAACTCCAGATCATCTCTCAAGGAGCCT
Source organism: Inga oerstediana (assembly GCA_963210345.1). Taxonomy (NCBI): domain Eukaryota; kingdom Viridiplantae; phylum Streptophyta; class Magnoliopsida; order Fabales; family Fabaceae; genus Inga; species Inga oerstediana. Next base: position 44,098,012 of record OY723401.1, read on the forward strand.
TTTAATAATTACCAAGAAACTAAATGTGATGATTGGCGTGAAACAATAAAAAGGGGAACATTTTCTCTTTTGAAACTACAACTATATGAAAATATTAAAAGTCCTAAATTATAATGTTTTTGGTATTTTTGGATATAAAATGATAGGTGAAATAAAATGGATGAAGTGAATCTCTTGAAAATGGCTTTCAAAGGCAATCACAGTTCATCTAATAATAATGGGAGTCAATTTACTAGCTTAGTCAAAAATGCCCAAAAGACCCTTTGAGCTAGCTTGAGTTAGGTGAATTAAATCTCCCACACTAGGTAAGATTTAACCCCTCTAACTAAAACTCAATACAAGACACTAGCAATTGCAACCAAAGTCCCTCAAAATACCAAACCTCAAGCACCATTGAGTCTAGTACATTAATCAATGATTATTCCTAGACTTAGAAAATAATCACTTCTTAAAACACTATTAAAACCCACTTTGTATACAATTTATGAAATCACTAAGTTTTCTAAAATACCAAACCCCATCAACCAATGAGTCTAGCATCAAAAGAGAAGAACCCCTACTCTAGAGATGGTATTAAGCACTCTTAGTATGTGATTTAAATTAATGAATGATTTGGTTTAATGCAACTCTAAAATCAATTCAATATATAACCAATACCATGCAAGACAATAGAGAATCAATGCAATTACACTTAAACTTTATGTAACCACATATATTGATGAGCACAAAGTTCAACATCAATTAATCCAAATCACAAATTAATCCAAACTAAGTACTTAACCAAGTAACAAAGGTCTAGCAATATAAATACAATCTCCAAGACAGAAAATCATAAGTACAAAGCTAAACAAATGGATTAAAACATAAAACTCCCCTTTTGTAGTACTTAGAACTCAAGCCCTTAGCTTCCATCTTCAAGAATTGAAGCTTCTAGCCATTGCAATTTGTCATCACAATTTCACCAAACAATTTCATAATTCCAGCCATGTAAAATACTGAATGAATTATCCAATTAGCACTAAACAATGAAATTAGAGGTTGAAATTGTGACATAGAGAATCAGAGGAAGTCATGGTGTAATGATGTCGGAAACAAGCCAGTTGTGTATCCTGAAGTGGTTATGATAGGATGAAGAAGGAATAACGACAATGGAGACATAGAATTCTGACAAGAGTGGTGGTAGTGTGCTAACGATTCTTGGCAGCACCAAGTTTGAGGAACGGCAGTAAAGTCCGACGAAAGAGAGGGTGGAATAGGAAGGTACGACGGTGGTGGAGATGAGAGTTTGAAGAAGGAGGTCTCTGGCTCCCTCTCAGCTCTCATCTCACTACTCCCTCTGCTAAGCTTTGTTCCTCATTATGGATGTAATTCAGGATTATGCTACTCGGCGGTGGCGGCTGCGGTAGATGGTATTGCCAGCGAGAGAGGAAATGCAAAGGTGATGAAGGTGAGTTCTTTGCGGCAGCTCCTCGCAACTCCTAACTCTCTGTGATGCAGCTGTGATATCTGAAATCGTGGAATAAAGCTCTCTACAAAATGAATCTGAAACACACCCTAAATGAGTTCTATCAAAACGCTGGAGTTTTGATGGGACTAGATTGTCATTTTCCAAATTCGAAGTACTAAATTGTCCTTTTTGAAATTCTAGCCCCAAATTGCCATTTTCAAATTTAATCCGAAATTTTCAAGTATTTACAATTGAACCAATATCCAATCCTCTCAAAAATTAATGATTAAGATTATTACAATTATTTTGACAACTTTGCCCTTTTTAGTCTTAATTTAATATATTTACTCTGAATCTCAATTCATATCAAGAAAGGCATTTTAGGCTCAATTATTATTACAAAATTCATAATTAAAGTATAAAAATATAAAATTAAAATAGAGATTTGTCAATTCCCCTACACTTAAACTTTTGCACTCCTGGGCAAAGCACTAATCAATTCAAACTAAACACAAATGAAAACCTCAAATGGTCAAGGTTAGAGCCAATGAATTAATAAATCATCACTAATCAAGCTAACACAAATTTTAGTATGGAATAATGCAACTGGACTAAACAATTAATCAAAGAAATGTATACAAGAGAACACTCAAGGGTTCCAGTGTTTAACTCCTTTTACAAGTGTAGGAAATTTCGCTCAATACCACCTAGACTAGGTCCTATCATATGCTTGTAGAAATTCTATTTTTTCCACTACTATGTGGCACATAGATTCATGAATCAAGGGGACTTTTAAAAGGGTTGTAATGATGCAAATGTCTCATGGAAGGAATAATGAAACAAGTACTATGCATACACAAAAGTGTATAATGGCATCCACTTTTTTTTCGTTTTCTTTAACCTCAAATAACCATATCTCCTTGCCAATCAAAACAAATGCCTTATTTTTTTATTTCTTCTTTTCTTTTTTTTTCCTATATTTTTTTATGATATTTTTTTCTTTTTCATGCTTTTTCTTCTAATTGTTTTTTTTCATATATAATGTATGTAAATGGCATTTCTACATGCCTATAATATTACTGGCAATTCAATAATGTTTAGATGTCAATCTAATGCAAATGGGATGCATATATAGTGCTTGTTAATAAATGATAGATTTTAGAATGTGAAGGGCTCAAAGGGGGTTAACAATGGATTAGTGTATAAGGTTTGTGTTTGGGATAAAAGGGTGATAAAATGAATGCCCCTATCATATTTATTAATTTAAATGCAAATGTGATTTTGAAAAAAAATTTAAACAAGTTCTAGAGGTATACTAGAATAGGTGGTAAACACACATCAATGAATAATAATTAGGCTAAAAAAATCCTTTCAACAAAGGTTTTCTTCTCAAATGCACATTCACAAATATTAATTGAACATTAGCCTAATCAAAATGCATTAACCCAACAAATCCTAATGCTAATTCTAAGCAATAATCAATCAATTCATTAAAAATGAACCAAGAGCTTAAGCAATTCCCAATCAAGGAGTGTCAAAAATTTAAGAGTGTGGTTTTGACCAAGAATTTTCTCTGTTTTTTTTTGAAAATGACACATTACATTTTTGCAACTAACCACAATAAAGCACGCAAGACCTAAATCCTAATCCCTCCCCTATACTTAAATCTTACATTGTCCTCAATGCAAAACCTAAGGGCAAAGGAATGGCAAGAGGTCAAAGCCTAAGGGGGTGAACAACAAAAGAATTCTACCTTTTACTATTGGATTATGTCTCTCTGTAATATCCTGAATTTTGAGACTTGAGGTTAGAGAATAAGCCTGAGATTAGTGGATTGCTAAGCCCCGGTTTAGCAAAATCCCAAATTGTGATTAAGGGTTAATGACTCCAAAAGTGGATGTCAATAGTGATAAATGAACCCTTTTGGAGATTATGGTGTGAGTTGGCACCCGATGTGATTCGTATGTGCTGTGAGCAGCGCCAAAACCCTGTATTTAAGCTCAATTATGGATTAACATCTAAATTGACTTAAAATAGAGGGAAGGTGCATATTGTGGCTAAATGAAAAGATGTGAAGTGTTGGTGGTGATTCAATGAGAATTACCGTAATCAGGGGCAAAACGGTAAAGTTACCGACCGATTGATCAGTTACCGAAGAGGAAACTCATTGGTAACTTCAAGATCAATGGTTGAGATTGATTTGTGTTGAGATCAAAGGGTGGAATCCAATGTGCATGTGCCTATGTGAGCTCATGGAGGATGTGTCAAGATGGTGACACTTGGCAAATTGTGGACCCTTGCATTTGGGTCAAATGTTCAAAGTTTTCCCTCTCTCCTCTCCTCCCTTAGTTGGACGGTTTGTGGCCCTAAAATCTGCTCCCTTTCTTCATCATCTTCATTTCATCATCTCATCTCTCTCTCTTGTTCTCCATGGCGCCATGCTTCAAGGGGGAAAGAGAAAAGAAAAAGGTAAGATTTGCCTTGTTTCTTGTCCTCTATTGCTAAAACACCCTTCTATAATGTTGTTCATAGTGATGAGAGCTTCATCTCTATGGTTTTAGATTCTTGATTGAAGGTGTTTGATGGCTTGAGGAAATTTGGAAATATGAAGAATCAAGGATTTGGTTTGGGAAAGAGGAAGAGGTGAAGTATTTGAAGCCTTTTGATCCAAGTTTTGTGAATTATGGTTGAGTATTGTGAATTTCGAATTTTGCCCTGATTTTGTGTGATTTTTGAATTTCATGAATGGCCTTGTGTTTGAGTGGCAATTGGTGTCTTGATGTGTTATAGAGCCATTGGAATTGGTTTGAGAATTTGGAATGAAAAGAATGACAATGTGTGATTATGTTGTGGTTTGAATTGTGATTTGTGTGACATGTTGTGGTAACATGTCAATATGATTTGAATTTGGTTGATTTGGTGTTTCCAATGGATTCCTTGTGCAAATTTGTATGGGAATGGTGTTTGATGAGAAATGGGACCATTGGAAGCCAATTGTGCAAAACTTGAAAAACTGTCAATTGGAAGTTCTGTCTGGGCAGTCTTGTTGTGTGGACGTTTTGACTGGGCAAATGAAGTCAGAAAATTATGAAAATTTCCAGTATTAAAGTTCACATCCCGAGCTTCAAAATGGACATATAATATGTGTCATTTCGTTTTGTGAACTGGGATTTATTTTTGTCCAAAATTTGCGGAAGAAACTGGACCCTGTTTTGGTACAATGTTAGGTTTTTAGTAAATCTGGACTTTTGTGGTGATTTCAAGTATAGGCCAATATTTTTCCTGTGTAGAGGACTTGAATAGCTTTCATTTGGCTTTGGGATCACCTCATTTCGATATTTGTGGAATTAGTTATGATTTTTGGAAGTTCAGCCAAGAAACTGGATTTCTTGGGCCGCGGCCCGTGGATTCTGGGCCGCAGCCCAAATGTTTCTGGGCAGTTTTGGGCCACAGCCCGTGGATTTTGGGCCGCGGCCCACCCCCAAAAATCATCATTTTGGACTTTTAAAAGGTGATCTTTGGCCAAGTGTTTTCCAAGCCTTTAGGCATCTGTTTGGGCTTTGATTAGCCACCTAAAGGTGTTAAATGGTAACCAACATTAAGTGATATGGAAGTAAGGTTTTGGAATAGAGAATAACCCTATGTCCTTGCTTTGGTTATAGGGTTGATGTTCGCCCTGGACGTGGTTTGGTATTCGTTCTGATCGTGAGTAAGCGGAGCTGGAGCATACGTGGAAAGAGTGTAGGGAACATATCTCTTCTGCTTGTATTTAATATATGTGTTAGTGTGTTGGTGCATGTCTTAGCTTTGCATAATTGTGTGTAATTTGAAGCTATGTTTCAATTTATGCTATGGCCATAGGTATATTGTTCGAAGCATTGAGCTTGCAAATTGTCATTGTGTTATCATGAGTTGTGTGATGCAAGCATGTCATGCATTAAACATTTATCGTACATGCATATTGATATTGTTTACCTACTGAGATTCTCTCGAATCTCACCCTCCCCTACTAACCTTTCAGACAGGGTAGTAGATCAAGGATATTACGAGCAGCTAAGGGCGATGAAGACTCCTTCGGGATTGAAGTTGGTAGTTGGTTATCATAGTTGGGAGTATAGATATTGGTATTTGTATTTAGTTGTGTATATGTGGATGAGGATTTGATTATGTGTATGAGAAAACTTTGTGTAATCCCCATATGAGGGCTTGTATGGGTGATTGTGCCCTGTAAGGCTTGATTAATAAATGGAATCCGGAATTGCCGGGATTATTGTTGTGTACTCTGATTTGTTGTGAATGTGATATTCCGCGTAGTAATTGTATTCGGAAATGTGATTCTGAGACCAAGTTTATAAATGATTTCGAAAGGTGTTTGTGAAAACCCCGTCTGGTAGATGGGTTTATAATATTAAAATTTGTTCTTATTGGTCTCTATTTCACTTTATTGCGTAATCCGAATATTAATTACGGCAGGGGGTTACATTTTGGTATCAGAGCTGTAGTTCCTGGCAAGTAAAGGATTTGCTAGGATAATGGCAGTAGTTGATGCCTTAAGTCATAGGGAATGACTTTGTTTGTTTGTGGTATACACATTAAGGTCCCTGCTATTTGTGGATATATGAGTTTAAGGGACTGTGTATACATTATTTGTGTTATGGATATGGTGAGTCAGTATGATTCGCCCCAGAATTTGAGGTATAGACCTAGAGGTGGAGGAAAATGATTTCCTAGATGTGCGATATTGAAGTTCTAGGTATCATAATTAACCTAGACGTTGGGTGAGAAACCCTAGGTGGTATGATGTTACATGTAGTGATATCATATTGAGCTTGTGTGTAAAGGCCTTAAGACCTAGGGGACCATGGTGCCTTAGGCTGGCAAAGATATCTGGATTTGTATAGGAGTTGTGATGCTCCGTGGAATTGAGGGAAGTGGTTTCCCGATTCAATTGAGGTTAAGACTTTGAGAACTAAATTGAATTGTGATCCATGGATCAGACTCAATAGTCAAGCTGGTCCTTAGGAGGTTGATATGACCTATATGGTCTGTGGTACCAGGATGTGGTACTAGGTTGGACTTGAAATGTGTATCAGGTATCCTGAGGTTGCTAGTGTTAATCTAGCACAGGGAAAAGTGATTCTGTAAAGAATTTGAATTTGAAAAGTTATCTATGAGGATTCGAAGTGGTGAAGGCAACCTACGGGGAGTTCTGATCGGAGAGGGCTACCTACGGCGACGTCTGATCGGAGCGGCTATTTGTGTGTTTATCACCTGCGGCCACTAGGGGTGTGTATGGCACACAGTGGGAGGACCGTACCTTCGGGGCGGTGGAATACAGGGGATATGTGAGTCCTGGGTGAAATGTGAGTAACCCAGCTGCCTGCCAGGCTCAGTGTAAGGGCCGGCCAGCGGAGCCCTGGTACGTAATTGATCAGGGGGGTGGGCACTCTAAAGGGGTGTGACAATATAAAAAAAACAAATTTGTGACAGCCGCCGTGACGACAAACCCTAGTGTGCAGCTGCCGTGACGATGAACCTTAGTGTGCACTCGCCATGACATTGAATCATAGAATAGAGCTCTGGGAACGTTGGGAGTATGGGATCTCAACGAAGTGCTGGTTGTGGCTTTGAATGATTCAAGTTGAATCGGGCCAAGGTCTGACGCAGATGAATATATGTTGTGAATGTTGTCAGTTGTGGTGGGAGATTCCTATGGGACTTCTGTTAAATCAACTTGACATTGTTAAAGCACAGATAAGGAGTTAGACATCAGAGTGTGCAGCAGAAGCGTGAGAATGTGATATGTTTGAGAATTGTGTTGAGCTGAAGCTCGAGGTTACCGTGAGAATGATGTGTTAACCATGGCTTCGGGAGGTAAAACTTCGAAGTCCAGATTATTTTATGAAAAAGGGGTCTTGAAGGATCCTAGTTTGGTGAAAAGAATTTGTGGTGGGTGGAATTATTAATATTCCTGGTTCCAGCTTGTTGCAATTGTGCATTGTGAGTCTCTCACCTGCGGCCGTATGGGGTGATTCCTATGGCGGAGGACCGTTCCGCTGGGGCGGTAGTTACAGGGGATTGACTATTTGTGAGCCGAAAGGCTATGTGTGAGCACCGCCACGCCAATAGTCCCTAAGTAGCTAACAACAGTTCAGGTAAAGACTGTGCTCTTCCCGGCGGAGAAAGGGGATAAGGGTGGAGTGTGATGTGGAAGCCGAAAGGCTATGTGTGAGCACCTCTACGCCAATAGTCCCTGAGTAGCTAACAACGGTTCGGGTTAGACTGTGTGTCTTCCCGGCGGAGAAAGGGGATGAGGGTAGGGTGTGATTATGGATCTGCTATTGTGAGCCTGAATGGCTATATGTGTGCACTGCCACGTCAATAGTTCCTGAGTAGCTAACAACGGTTTGGGTAAAGACTGTGTCTTCCCGGCGGAGAAAGGGGATGAGAGTGGAGTGTGATTGTGAATCTGTGACAATTGTGGATAAGCTGGGACTGAGGTATAGTTGTCTAGTAGAGCAAAACTAATTCAGCTGATGGCTAATTCGACTACATGATCGGGGGTTCTCTATTCTGAGGGCACTACCCTGGCATGGCCAGCCTGGCTAGCCACCACGTTGGTTGCACTGGTGTTGACCCGAGGCTAAAAGGCGGTGCGTAAAATTAGAGTCTGCAATGTACGTTTGATAAGGAAGTGGATTTTCTTGTAAGTCCTGGGTAAAATGTGAGTAACCCAGCCACTGTCGCGGGGCATCCCCAGCGGGGGGTAAAACCGGGGTGGGCACCACAGGCACGGGGCATCCCTAGAGGGGGTAAAACCGGGGTGGGTGTGACAATAAAAGGCGCCTGGATAGAAGAGACTGAGACTCTAGGTGAGCCATTATGGTAGGGTGCTTCGGATAGAAGAGATTGAGATTCCGGAGTGACTTGATGCGATTGTGGTTGATACCAAAAGTCCCGGTTACCACTAGTGGAGTTACTGGTGGGTTTACGGGTGAGGGCGACACCATGAAAGTTGATACAAATGTGATATTGTTGCGAATTCCCAAAAGTCCCGGTTACTTCTAGTGGAGTTACTGGTGGGTGTACGGGTGAGGGTAAAGCTATGAAAGTGGATATAACAGAAGCTGAATGTTTGTGTATACAGCTGAGGCTGTCGTTTGATGTATTGAGGTTGTGGTGTCTTGGGGTTACTCCCGGAAGGGGTAACTAGATTGAGTTGAGCAGAGTGGTGGCCTATGCTGCCCAACTGCTGAGATCTTATGATATGGCTCATGATTTAGAGCCTCCGGGTATTGTGGATTGTGATCATAGAGTTCTGTGGCAATCGTGTGTGGAGGCGATTGCAGTTGTTTGGAAATAGTGTGGTGATTGTGTTTGTGCGGCAATTGTGAAATGGGCCGATTACAGTTTGGGGCAACTGAGTTGCACACAAAGTTAAGATTCTTACGAGAATCGGATTTGTGGATTACCGTTTGTGTGTGGGTGGTCTAGAGAAGACCGTCCTAATGTTAAATGAATTGTGAAACGGAAACTGTCGTGAAGAAGCATCCGTAGTTTGTGGATTAAGTGGTTCGACAAATTTTGAGGACGAAATTTGTTGAACGGGGGGAGAAATGTAATATCCCGAATTTTGAGACTTGAGGCTAGAGAATAAGCCTGAGATTAGTGGATTGCTAAGCCCCGGTTTAGCAAAATCCCAAATTGTGATTAAGGGTTAATGACTCCAAAAGTGGATGTCAATAGTGATAAATGAACCCTTTTGGAGATTATGGTGTGAGTTGGCACCCGATGTGATTCGTATGTATGGAGCAGTGCCAAAACCCTGTATTTAAGCTCAATTATGGATTAACATCTAAATTGACTTAAAATAGAGGGAAGGTGCATATTGTGGCTAAATGAAAAGATGTGAAGTGTTGGTGGTGATTCAATGAGAATTACCGTAATCAGGGGCAAAACGGTAAAGTTACCGACCGATTGATCAGTTACCGAAGAGGAAACTCATTGGTAACTTCAAGATCAATGGTTGAGATTGATTTGTGTTGAGATCAAAGGGTGGAATCCAATGTGCATGTGCCTATGTGAGCTCATGGAGGATGTGTCAAGATGGTGACACTTGGCAAATTGTGGACCCTTGCATTTGGGTCAAATGTTCAAAGTTTTCCCTCTCTCCTCTCCTCCCTTAGTTGGACGGTTTGTGGCCCTAAAATCTGCTCCCTTTCTTCATCATCTTCATTTCATCATCTCATCTCTCTCTCTTGTTCTCCATGGCGCCATGCTTCAAGGGGGAAAGAGAAAAGAAAAAGGTAAGATTTGCCTTGTTTCTTGTCCTCTATTGCTAAAACACCCTTCTATAATGTTGTTCATAGTGATGAGAGCTTCATCTCTATGATTTTAGATTCTTGATTGAAGGTGTTTGATGGCTTGAGGAAATTTGGAAAGATGAAGAATCAAGGATTTGGTTTGGGAAAGAGGAAGAGGTGAGTATTTGAAGCCTTTTGATCCAAGTTTTGTGAATTATGGTTGAGTATTGTGAATTTCGAATTTTGCCCTGATTTTGTGTGATTTTTGAATTGCATGAATGGCCTTGTGTTTGAGTGGCAATTGGTGTCTTGATGTGTTATAGAGCCGTTGGAATTGGTTTGAGAATTTGGAATGAAAAGAATGACAATGTGTGATTATGTTGTGGTTTGAATTGTGATTTGTGTGACATGTTGTGGTAACATGTCAATATGATTTGAATTTGGTTGATTTGGTGTTTCCAATGGATTCCTTGTGCAAATTTGTATGGGAATGGTGTTTGATGAGAAATGGGACCATTGGAAGCCAATTGTGCAAAACTTGAAAAACTGTCAATTGGAAGTTCTGTCTGGGCAGTCTTGTTGTGTGGACGTTTTTACTGGGAAAATGAAGTCAGAAAATTATGAAACTTTCCAGTCTTAAAGTTCACATCCCAAGCTTCAAAATGGACATATAATATGTGTCATTTCGTTTTGTGAACTGGGATTTATATTTGTCCAAAGTTTGCGGACGAAACTGGACCCTGTTTTGGTACAATGTTAGGTTTTTGGTAAATCTGGACTTTTGTGGTGATTTCAAGTATAGGCCAATATTTTTCCTGTGTAGAGGACTTGAATAGCTTTCATTTGGCTTTGGGATCACCTCATTTCGATATTTGTGGAATTAGTTATGATTTTTGGAAGTTCAGCCAAGAAACTGGATTTCTTGGGCCGCGGCCCGTGGATTCTGGGCCGCAGCCCAAATGTTTCTGGGCAGTTTTGGGCCGTAGCCCGTGGATTTTGGGCCGCAGCCCGTGGAGTTTGGGCCGCGGCCCACCCCCAAAAATCATCATTTTGGACTTTTAAAAGGTGATCTTTGGCCAAGTGTTTTCCAAGCCTTTAGGCATCTGTTTGGGCTTTGATTAGCCACCTAAAGGTGTTAAATGGTAACCAACATTAAGTGATATGGAAGTAAGGTTTTGGAATAGAGAATAACCCTATGTCCTTGCTTTGGTTATAGGGTTGATGTTCGCCCTGGACGTGGTTTGGTATTCGTTCTGATCGTGAGTAAGCGGAGCTGGAGCATACGTGGAAAGAGTGTAGGGAACATATCTCTTCTGCTTGTATTTGATATATGTGTTAGTGTGTTGGTGCATGTCTTAGCTTTGCATAATTGTGTGTAATTTGAAGCTATGTTTCAATTTATGCTATGGCCATAGCTATATTGTTCGAAGCATTGAGCTTGCAAATTGTCATTGTGTTATCATGAGTTGTGTGATGCAAGCATGTCATGCATTAAACATTTATCGTACATGCATATTGATATTGTTTACCTACTGAGATTCTCTCGAATCTCACCCTCCCCTACTAACCTTTCAGACAGGGTAGTAGATCAAGGATATTACGAGCAGCTAAGGGCGATGAAGACTCCTTCGGGATTGAAGTTGGTAGTTGGTTATCATAGTTGGGAGTATAGATATTGGTATTTGTATTTAGTTGTGTATATGTGGATGAGGATTTGATTATGTGTATGAGAAAACTTTGTGTAATCCCCATATGAGGGCTTGTATGGGTGATTGTGCCCTGTAAGGCTTGATTAATAAATGGAATCCGGAATTGCCGGGATTATTGTTGTGTACTCTGATTTGTTGTGAATGTGATATTCCGCGTAGTAATTGTATTCGGAAATGTGATTCTGAGACCAAGTTTATAAATGATTTCGAAAGGTGTTTGTGAAAACCCCGTCTGGTAGATGGGTTTATAATATTAAAATTTGTTCTTATTGGTCTCTATTTCACTTTATTGCGTAATCCGAATATTAATTACTGCAGGGGGTTACACTCTCCCCCACACTTATCTTCCTCATACAACAATTAAGCTCAAAGAATCATAAAAATTAGGAAGGAAACAAGTGACGAAAGAGACAACCATTGTCAGAATCTTTTAAGGCACTTGAAAGAGAAGTTCTCATCCAATATGAGAAACATGATGGTCTTAATAGTGCACACTTCTCTTTGCTTGATTTTCTTAGGTGGTAGTTGTAATGACCCAAAAATGGGATTGGGGGGCTAATGACTTCAAAAGTGGATGCAATTATTGTTGAATAAATACTTTAGAGAATTTGTTATGGAAATTTGGTTGTTTTAGTAATTCCAATAGTTTCCTTGTGAAAAATTGTGTGGGAATAGGTTTGATTGTTGATTTTGGAGCCATTGGACACATTGGTTCGAAATTTGAAAAGCTATCAAGTGTAATTCTGTGTAGGGTAGTTGGATTGTATAGGCATTTTGAGTGGGCAAATGATGTCTAAAAATTTTCAAACTTTCCATTCTTAAAGTTCACATTCAAGCTTCAAAATGGACATATAATTTGTATCATTTTGATTTGTGAGCTGGGAGTTATGAATTTTTGAAGTTTGCCAGCGAAATTGATTATTTTCTAGAACAACAGGCAAAGATTAAGATTATGGAATTTTGTGATTCCAGATAGCAAAATTCTATATTTTTCCTTGAATCTAAACTCAATAAGGGTTCTATAGGCTTTGAAATCACTCCAATTCAATTTTTCTAGAATTAGTTATGATTTTTCAAATTGTAGGCAGAAATCTGCCAGAATTTCTGAAAAATCTGAAATTGTTGGAAATTTAATTAATAATTAAAATATCATATAATATATGATATTAAATATCATCATCCTTCTTTCTCCAACCATTTTCACGCACTTAGATCTAAAATTAGAGAGAGAAGAGTTGAGAGAGTCTAGAGAGAGAAAGTAAAGAGAACTCGTAAGGTAAGCCGATTTCTCCGACGATCTAGTCCTAATGCGTATAACTCTACTCCTAAGCTTCTCTTTCATGTACTTCAAGGTTGTTGGAGCTCAAATTTGCTGTTTAAAGAGAGTTAGGTTTTAGCCAAGAAGAGGAAAAGCTAGTGGGAGCTTGAGGTAACTTCCAAACCTTCGTATATTGACTATTCTAGCTGCTGTCGGCAATTTAATCGGTGAAATTTAGCCAGATTGCCGTTGGTTTTAAATTTTGGAAATTGAGTTGCCTAAGGGTTATGCTACCCAATTTTGGTTCAAATGGTAGTTATAACCTAATGTAATAGTTAATAAAGTGGCTAGGAGTAGAAAGGAACGCGTTTATGGAGCTGAAATCATAAAACCTTGATTTTCCTTGGAGAACACATAAATTTCAGCCAACTCTAGCAATGGGTCTTAGAGTAGGATTTTCAATGATTTGATGGTTCTATTGAGTTCAGGAGGGAAAATTAGATGGGGTTACAGTTGGTCAGTTTTCCGAAAAAGGCCAAAAAAGAATAACTACGAAAATGCCCTTGAAACCCTTAAAGTGGGGCTGCCAAGGGTAAATTTGTAATCTAACATTAAATTTGAAAATTCTGAGTTTGGAAATGGATTTCTTGGGATAAAATATGTGAGGTTAGCTCATGTTAGAATTTTGGGAAAAGTGTAGCCAGACCGGGTACGACGGGGCAAGTGACTTGTTACTACTAAGATTCTTTTGAATCTCATTCTTTCCATAAACTGACCTACAGATAGGGCAAGTGACTCCAAAGGGAAGTGGACAACCAAGAGCGGCTGGACTCCCTAGAGATCTTTGATGTTGGTTGTTGTTATCCATTTCAATTTAGGAATATTGTATATATGTGGAATGATTTTGTGTAATCCCTTACATGAGAAACTGTAAACCCTTAGTGAATGAATGTAACTCAAGGGTTGCCGGGATTTTGTTGTATACTCTGATATGTACGAATGCGATTCAACTGCACAGGGTAATTATATTTGAAACTTGAATTTGAGACCAGAATAGGAATGAAATTTTGAAAGAGTTTATGGAAACCCTACCGTAAGGAGGGGAGTTTGAAATGAGTTTAATTATTCATTGGTCTCTAATTCATTTTAATTATGCCTTTTCGAATCATAATTACAGTTTTCGAGTCAGGGGGTTACATTTATGGTATCAGAGCTGTAGTTCCTGGAAATTACAGAGTTTGCTAGTATAACTCCCTTAGTCTGGTTTTAGTGATAGAAGATGATTGTGAATAGTTGTTGTATATACACACATATTCTTTGCTATTGTGAATATATATGAGATTTGTGGACATATGTGTATACCTATTTGTGATATTGATGGGGTGAGTTATTTGTAGAATGAAGAAAACAAAACGTCGCCCCGGAGTACAGCAAGTAGACCTAGAGGTGGAAGAAGTTAATGACAATCCACCAGATCCTATGCAAGAGCTTATGGGTCTGATAAGAGATAAGAGGGATATGATTACTGAGCTAAGAGAAAAGCTCCGAGAAGAGAGATCGAAGTATAAAGAACACCGGGTTCAATCCACCCAAGAGGAGACTCACGAAGAGACACCACCTGAAGAAACTGCAGAAGGGCCAAATTCTGCAAGCACCTACCTCCAGTGTTTAAAGGGAGATTTGATCCCCAAGCAGCCGAGGATTGGTTGAACAAGTTGGAAAAGATCTTTGAGGTCCTTGAGTACCCGGATAAGGTTAAGGCACGATTGGCAATATGCAGATCGTTGGTGGCGGAATATCACCCTAACGTTAAGAAATAGAAATGTGCCACTGACTTGGGAACTGTTCCAACAACAATTCAACAAGAAGTACTTTCCCAAGTTAGTGCGGTTTGAGAAGGAGACTGAATTTCTTTCCATTAAGCAGGGTGACACAGAGACCTTCGATGACTATCTGTCTCATTTCATCTGGCTATCCAGGTATTCCTCATATCTACAAAAAATGGATGATGATGAGGAGTGGAGTTTAGACATGTTGATACGTGGGTTGAGGCGAGAGTTGAGAAAGAAATTAGCCACCCACCAATTTAAAGAATATAACAAGGCAGTTGAGGAATGCAGGATCACCGAGAATAATTTAAGAGACTTATATCTGGCCAAGGCTACCAGCAACCGTAATGAACCTAATAAGGGTAATACTTCCCAGAAGTGGAAGGGTCAGGGATTCTCTTCGTCCAAGGGCAGTGGTAAAAAGCCCTATCAGTCTGGGAGTCATGAACAGCAGAGAGCTCCTATATTGTGATATGCCCTCATTGTAACTAGCCACATCATGGTAAAACTTGTGAGGGTCTGGTGATATGTTTTAACTGAAAGCAGCCTGGGCGTATTTCGAGTGAATGTAAATGGCCCTGACCAAAGTAGAGACTAAGGACTTAGGGGAGAGTATTCACCATGACACACGAGGAAGCTCGAAAGTCCCCAAATCTCATACAAGGTAAAATTCTTCTTAATGGTTATTCATTACAAGAGCTATTTGACTTGGGTGCAAGTCACTCTTTTATTGCTTATGATTGCGTGAAACACCTGGGATTACATAAGTTGCCATTCGATTTAGTTGTGTCAATGTCAATGGGTGTCAAGGCTGTGATTGCTAAAGCCTATCTAAATTGTGTTATAACTGTGGAAAGGCTTGAGTCTATTGTGGATTTGATTTGTCTGCCGCTACATCAATTAGAAGTCATTCTGGGTTTTGATTGGTTGACGGCAAATAATGTGTTGCTTGATTATGGAAACAAGAGGATAAAGTATCCTTCTTCTCAAAGTGTTGAAGTTGTGAATGCCAATATGAATTTCCTCTCGACGGCTAAAGCTGAGAAGTACTTGGAGAAGGGTTTCTAGGGGTATATGGTGTTCTTTTTTGTACAAGGAAACACCGAAGAAACTTTGAGTAGTATACTATTGGTATGAGAATTCCCTGAGGTATTTTCGGATGATCTTAGCGGATTGCCTCCTAAACGGGAAGTTCAATTCGCAATCGAGATTGTGCCTGGAGCTAGTTCTATATCAAACGCCCCATTCTACATGGCCCCAAATGAAATGACACAATTGAAAAAGCAAATTGAAGACTTGCTTAATAAGGGGTTCATTAGACCTAGTGTCTCACAGTGGAGAGCTCTAGTGTTATTTGTTAAAAAGAAAAATGGAAGTCTACGTTTGTGTGTTGATTATAGAGAGTTAAACAAGATTACCGTTAAGAACAAGTACCCTCTCCCAAGAATCAATGACCTTTTAGATCAACTATATAGGTTGTGTGTGTTTTTGAAGATTGATCTAAGGTCGAGATATCACCAATTGCTTATGAAATCAGAAGATATTCCAAAAACTGCTTTCAGAATAAGGTATGGGCATTATGAGTTTCTGGTGATGCCATTTGAGCTAACCAATGCACCTGCGGTATTCATAGATTACATGAATAGTATCTTTTGACATTATCTGGATCAGTTTGTTGTTGTATCTATTGATGATATTTTGATATACTCTAATAGTAGGGAGGAGCATGAGCATAATTTGAGTATTGTGTTGAACATCTAACGTGAGAAGCAGCTTTATGCCAAATTGAGTAAATGCGAGTTTTGGCTGCCAGAAGTAAAATTTTTAGGCTATGTTATCTCATAAGAAGGGGTCTCTATGGATCCCAGTAAGGTGGAAGCAGTACTGGACTGGAAGAGGCCAAAAACTGTTGCTGAGGTATGTAGTTTTCTGGGTCTTGCTAGTTACTACTGGAGATTCATTCAGAATTTCTCCTATATTGCTTTGCCAATGACCAAGCTCATGAGAAAAGATCAGGCGTTTGTGTGGGATGAGAAATATGAAAATTGCTTTGTGGAGCTGAAGGAGAGATTGACTATGGCATCTGTGTTGATTATACCTGATCCCAGCTTGACTTATGCTATGTATAGTGATGCGAGTAAGCAGGGATTAGGGTGTGTCCTTATGCAGTAGGGACATGTGGTGGCCTATGCCTTCAACATCTTAAACCTCATGAAATGAATTATCCCACCCATGATCTAGAGCTTGCGGCCATTGTGTTTGCTTTGAAAATTTGGTGACATTATTTGTATGGTGTGATGGTAGAACTGTACTGTGACCACAAGAGTCTCAAGTATTTATATGATAAGAAAGAATTGAATATGAGACAGTGTCGTTGGATGGAGTTGTTGAAAGACTACAACCTGGAAATCAAATATCATTTGGGTAAGGCAAATGTAGTCGCAGACGTCTTAGTCAAAAGACGGTGCTTGTGGTAGCAATGATGATACAAGAAGGGAAGTTAATAGAAGATTTACGATATTTGAATTTATCAAACCAAATTGTCTATGCCAACTTCAATGTTTCCCAAGGGGAAAGTGATTTGAGAGCAGAGATTGAAGAAGCTCAAAGGCAAGATGATTAGGTGCAATCTATTCGAGCCAGAATCGAGCTGGGAGAAGCTTGAGACTATGATTTGTCGCTTAATGGATTGGTTCATTACCAAAAGAGAATTTGTATTCCACTTAAGGCGGAGTTGAGGCAAAATATTCTTGACGAAAATGTACCATAACTTGAAATCTATATATTGGTGGCATAGATTGAAGAGTGATGTGACAAAATATGTGGCGCGGTGTCTTACTTGCAATAGGGTAAAGATTGAGCACCAGAGACCACCGGGTTTGTTGAAAAGTCCTGAGATTCCAGAATGGAAATGGGAAAGTGTGACCATGGATCTTATTGTGGGATTACCCAGGATCAAGAATTATGATGTGATCTGGGTGATTGTTGATTGGTTAACAAAGTCGGCACACTTCATACCGATCAATACTAGTTACTCTCCGGATAAACTGGCAGAGATTTACATACGGGAGATTGTGAAGCTCCATGGCATATCGAAGAATATCATTTCCGACCAAGATCCCCAATTTACTTCAAGATTTTGGAGGGCTTTGCATGAGGCACCGGGTACCCAATTAAGATTCAGTATGGCCTATCATCGCCCATACAGATGGACAGTTAGAAAGGACTATTTAGACGTTGGAAGATATGTTACGAGCTTGTGTCCTCAACTTTAAAGGGAATTAGGATTACTTTCTTCCACTTGCCAAGTTCACCTACAACAATAGCTATCATGCAAGCATCCAAATGGCTCTATATGAAGCATTGTATGGGAGGAAGTGCCAATCACCTTTATATTGGAATGAGTTATCTGAGAGGAAGCTTTATGGGCCGTAGGTTGTTGATCAAACCTCAGCACAAATTTGAGTTATTTGAAAGAGTCTCCTTGCAGCACAGAGTCGACAAAAAGGCTATGTTGATAAGAGGAAACAGCCTCTAGAGTTTGAGGTTGGTGACCATGTGTTCTTGAGAGTGTCACCAGTCACTAGCATCGGGAGAGCTATCAAGCGGAAGAAGATGAGCTCGAGATATATAGGTCCTTTTAAAATTCTTGCGAGAATTGGGCTTATCGCTTATCAAGTAGCCCTACCCCCAAACTTGAGCAGATTCTATGATGTGTTTCACATTTCCCAACTGAAGAAGTGCCAACTGGATCCATCTGACATTATTGAATATGAAGAAGTCGAGTAACAAGATAACTTCACATATGCAGTAGAGCCAGAACAGATTATTGAGTGAGAAGAATGACGGCTCAGACACCGAAGTATTCTGTTTGTGAAGGTGATCTGGAAGGGAATGACTCAAAAGGAATCAACTTGGGAAGCGGAAGCAAATATGCAAAAACATTATCCAGAGTTTATGGCTCAAGTTGTGTGACAAATTTTGAGGACAAAATTTATTTTAGAGGGAGAGAATTGTAATGACCCAAAAAAGGGATTAAGGGCTAATGACTTCAAAAGTATATGCAATTATTGCTGAATAAAAACTTTTAGAGAATGTGTTATGGGAATTTGGTTGTTTTAGTAATTCTAATGGTTTTCTTGTGAAAAATTGTGTTGGTATAAGTTTGATTGTTGATTTTGGAGCCATTGGACACATTGGTTGGAAATTGGAAAAATTGTCAAGTGTAATTCTGTGCAGGGCAGTCGGTTTGTATGGGCATTTTAAATGGCCAAATGGTGTCTAAAATTTCTAAAACTTTCCATTCTTAAAGTCACATGTCAAGCTTCAAAATGGATATATAATTTGTATCATTTCGATTTGTGAGCTGGGAGTTATGAATTTTTGAAGTTTTCCCAGTGAAATTGATTATTTTCTAGAACAATAGGCAAAGATTAAGATTATGGGAATTTCGTAATTCCAAATAGTAAAGTTCTGTATTTTTCCTTAAATCTAGGCTCAATAAGGGTTTTATAGGCTTTGGTATCACTCCAATTTGATTTTTCTAGAATTAGTTATGATTTTTCAAAGTTTGGAAGAAATCTGCCAGAATTTCTGAAAAATTCGAAATTATTTAAAATTAAAATAATAATTAAAATATCATATAATATATGATATTAAATATCATCATCCTTCTCTCTCCAGCCATTTTCACACACTCAGATATGAAACTAGAGAGAGAAGAGTTGAGAGAGTCTAGAGAGAGAAAGTGAAGATAACTCGTAAGTTAAGCCGATTTCTCTGACGATCTAGTTCCTAACGCGTATAACTCTACTCCTAAGCTTCTCATTCATGTACTTCAAGGTTGTTGGAGCTCAAATTTTCTATTTAAAGAGAGTTAGGTTTCAGCCAAGAAGAGGAAAAGCTAGTAGGAGCTTGAGGTAACTTCCAAACCTCCGTGTATTGACTATTCTGGCTATTATGGGCAATTTAATCGGTGAAATTTGTTGGATTACTGTTGGTTTTAAATTTTGGAAATTGAGTTGCCAAAGGGTTATGCTACCCAATTTTGGTTCAAATGGTAGTAATAACCTAATGTAATAGTTAATAAAGTGGCTAGGAGTATAAAGGAACGCGTATGCAGAGCTGAAATCGTAAAACCTTGATTTTCCTCAGAGAACACATAAATTTCGGCCAACTCTAGCAATGGGTCTTAGAGTAGGGTTTTCAATGATTTGATGGTTCTATTGTGTTCAGGAGGGAAAATTAAGTGGGGTTACAGTTGGTCACTTTTCTGGAAAAGGCTGAAAAGGCATAATTAAGAAAACACCCTTGAAACCCCTAAAGTAGAGCTGCCAAGGGTAAATTTACAATTTAACATTGAATTTGATAAGTCCGAGTTTGGAAATAGATTCCTTGGGCGGAGATATGTTAGGTTAGCTCAGGTTAGAATTTTGGGAAAAGTGCAGCTGGACCGGGTACGGCAGGGCCGGGTCGGGTCCCCTGGGACATTTTTAAAAATTTTCATTATAGACTAATATAACCCCCAAAAACATTATGGAAGTTTCTAAATGGTGCATTTATAGTTGTAGGAGGATTTGACATTTGCCCTGATCGTGAACAACCTGTGCCAGAGCACGTTCGGAAAGAACCAGGTAGTGACTCAAGGGAGTAGCTTAGAACCCTAGCCTCTTTGAAACACCAAATTTTGAGCTTCACAACCTTAAAGAATAAAGAGGAGTAGCTTAGAGTCGGAGTTATACGCGTTAGGGGCTAGATCGTCGGAGAAATCGGCTTACCTTGCGAGATTTCTTCCTCTTTTTCTCTCTTTTCTCCAAGCTCTCTTCACGTCTTTTTTTTCTGTGAAATGGGTCGGGAATGGCTGATCAAGATGATGGAATTGCTTTTAATTCCATGTTGATGTCACCTTACCACATGATGATGTCATAATTTCTAATTTCACATTTTCGGATTTTCTGGCAGATTTTCTGCCCAGCTTTGAAACATCATAACTAATTCTAGAAAAATCGAAATGAGGTGATTCCAAAGCCAAATGAAAGATATTTAAGCCCTCTTCATAGGAAAAATATTGGCCATTACTGAAAATCACCACAAAATTCCCAGAATTTCAATCTTTGCATACTGTTCCAGAAAATAATTAATTTCGCTGGGCAAACTTCAAAAATCCAAAACTCTTTGGTCACAAATCAAAATGATACAAATTATATGTTAATTTTGAAGCTTGACATGTGAACTTTAATACTGGAAAATTTCAGAATTTTTAGACACCATTTGCCTATTTAAAACGTCCATACAAATTGGCTGCCCTGTACAGAATTTCAATGGACAGAGTTTTCAACTTTAGCACGATTGTTCCCAATGGTTCCAATTTCACAATAAACACTCTCCCCACATGAATTTTCACAAGGAAGCCATTGGAATCATTAAAATATCCAAATTCCCATCACACATTCTCCAAAAGTGTTTATTCAACAATAATTATATCCACTTTTAAAGTCATTAGCCCTTAATCACTTTTTGGGATATTACATTTCTCCCCCCGTAAAATAAATTTCGTCCTCGAAATTTGTCACACAACTTGAGCCATAAAATCTGGATATCTTCTTCGTATATCCGCCTCCGCTTCCCAAGTTGCTTCCCTCTGAGTCATTCCCTTCCAGATCACCTTCACAAAGGGAATGCTTCGGTGTCTGAGCCGTCGTTCTTCTCTATCAATGATCTGTTCTGGCTCTATCGCATATGTGAAGTTGTCTTGCAACTCGACTTCTTCATATTCGACAATGTGAGATGGATCTGGTTGATACTTCTTCAGTTGGGAAACATGAAACACATCGTGGAGTCTGCTCAAGTTTGGGGGTAGGGCTACTCGATAAGCAACAGGCCCAATCCTCTCAAGGATTTCAAAAGGACCTATATATCTTGGGCTCAACTTCTGTCGTTTGATTGCTCGCCTAATGCCGGTGACAGGAGATACTCTCAGAAGCACATGGTCACCAACTTCAAACTCTAGAGGCCGTCTTCTCTTGTCAGCGTAGCTTTTCTGTCGACTCTGCGCTGCAAGCAACCTCTTACGAATAATCCTAATCTGTGCTGAGGTTTGATCAACCAAATCTGGCCCATAAAGCTTCCTTTCGGATAACTCGTTCCAGCACAAAGGTGATTGACACCGTCTTCTATACAACGCTTCATACGGAGCCATTTGGATGCTCGCATGATAGCTATTGTTGTAGGCAAACTCAGCCAGTAGAAGGAAACGATCCCAACTTCCTTTAAAGTCGAGAACACAGGCTCGCAACATATCTTCTAGCATCTGAATTGTTCTCTCAGATTGTCCATCCGTTTGAGGATGATAAGCCGTACTGAATCTCAGTTGAGTACCTAAAGCTTTATGCAATGCTTTCCAGAATCTTGAAGTGAATCGTGGATCTCGATCGGAAATGATGTTTTTCGGAACACCATGAAGTTTGACAATCTCTCGGATATAAATCTCCGCTAGTTTATCAGGAGAATAACCAGCATTGATTGGTATGAAGTGTGCCGACTTCGTTAGCCGATCTACAATTACCCAGATCGCATCATAGTTCCTGATCCTGGGCAACCCCATAACCAAATCCATGGTCACACTTTCCCATTTCCATTCCGGAATCTCAGGACTCTGAAGTAAACCAGGCGGTCTCTGGTGCTCGATTTTCACTTTCTGACAAGTGAGACACCTTGCAACATATTTGGTCACGTCACTCTTCAAACCCGGCCACCAATACACCGATTTCAGATTCTGATACATCTTGGTCATACCAGGTTGAAGAGTATATCGGCTCTTGTGTGCCTCATCCAGAATCTTCTGCCTCAACTCTGCCTTAAGTGGAACCCAGACTCTTTTCTGGTAACGAACCAATCCACGAGGCGATATGTCGTAGCCTGAAACTTCTCCCTGTTCGATTCGAGTCAGATTGCGCTGTATCCAGTCATCTTGACTCTGAGCTTCTTCAATTTCCGCCCTTAGATCACTCTCCTCTTGAGAAACAGTGTAATTGGCACAGATGATCTGGTTTGTCAAATTTAAATCACGGAAATCTTCAATCAATTTCCTTTCTTGTATCATCATAGTTGCAACGAGCACAGTCTTCCGGCTAAGAGCATTAGCGACTACATTTGCCTTACCCGGATGATATTTTATTTCCAGGCCGTAGTCCTTAAGCAATTCCATCCAGCGGCGCTGTCTCATATTCAGTTCTTTTTGATCATACAGATATTTGAGACTCTTGTGGTTGCAGTACAATTCCACATTCACACCATACAGGTAATGACGCCAAATCTTCAAAGCAAATACAATGGCCGCAAGCTCCAGATCATGAGTGGGATAGTTCAATTCATGAGGTCTGAGCTGTCAAGAGGCGTAGGCCACCACACGTCCCTGCTGCATAAGGACACACCCTAATCCCTGCCCACTGGCATCAGAATACACAACATATGTCACACTGGGATCGGGTAAAATCAATACAGGTGCCGACGTCAACCTCTCCTTCAGCTCCACAAAACAGTTTTCACATTTCTCGTCCCACACAAACAGCTGATCTTTTCTTGTGAGCTTGGTCATCGGTAACGCTATACGGGAGAAATTTTGGATAAATCTCCGATAATAACCAGCAAGACCCAGAAAACTGCGTACTTCCGCCACAGATTCTGGCCTCTTCCAGTTCAGTACTGCTTCCACTTTATTGGGATCCACAGAGACCCCTTCTTGCGAGATAACATGGCCTAGGAATTTCACTTCTGATAGCCAAAACTCGCACTTACTTAGTTTGGCATAGAGTTGCTTTTCACGCAATATATTCAATACGATTCTCAGATGATGCTCATGCTCTTCCTCACTCTTGGAATATATTAGAATGTCATCGATAAACACAACAACAAACTGATCTAAATACTGTCGAAAGATACGGTTCATGTAATCCATGAAAACCGCAGGCGCATTGGTTAGCCCAAATGGCATCACCAAGAACTCATAATGACCATATCGGGTCCTGAAAGCAGTCTTTGGAATATCTTCTGCTTTCACTCGCAGCTGATGATACCCTGACCTTAGATCAATCTTTGAAAACACACACGAACCAGAGAGTTGATCTAATAGGTCATCAATTCGGGGAAGAGGGTACTTGTTTTTTATAGTAACTTTATTCAGCTCTCTGTAGTCGATACACAAGCGAAGACTCCCATCTTTCTTCTTTACAAACAACACTGGAGCTCCCCAAGGTGACACACTGGGTCTAATAAACCCTTTCTCAAGCAAATCTTCTATTTGTTTCTTTAACTCCGCCATTTCGTTTGGGGCCATGCGGTATGGGGCCTTGGATATAGAACCAGCTCCAGGTACAATGTCAATTGGGAACTGAACTTCCCTTTCTGGAGGTAATCCGCTCAGATCGTCCGGAAACACCTCAGGGAATTCATTTACCACGGGTATATTATTCAAGGTTTCGCCATTTTCCCCTTGCACAGAGAAAAACACTACATACCCCTGGCAACCCTTTTCAAGATACTTTTCAGCTTTGGCTGCCGAAAGAAAATTCATACTAGCATCCACATCTTCAACCCTCTGAGATACAGGATATACTATCCTCTTGTTTCCACAATCAAGCAATATATTATTTGCCATTAACCAATCAAAACCCAAAATGACTTCTAATTGACTAAGAGGCAAACATATCAAATCTACAATAGATTGATGCCCTTCCACAGTTATGACACAACTCAAACAAGCTTCTGTGGTCAAGGCCTTAATACCCATTGGAGTTGACACTATTAATTCAAATGGCAGTTTGTGCACATGCAATCCCAGGCGCTTCACGCAATCATAGGCAATGAAGGAGTGACTTGCACCCGAATCAAATAAAACTTGCAATAGATGGCCATAAAGTAAAATTTTACCTTGTATCAGCTCAGGAGATTTGCGGGCCTCCTCGTGGGTCATAGCGAATACACGGCCCTGTGTCTTCGGTCTTTGGTCTGGTCGTGGCTCTTTGCATTTAGCAGAAGTATGCCCCACACGCTTACAATTGAAGCATATTATTTTGCCATCACAAGTTTTGCCTTGATGTGGTTGGTTACACCGACGACAAATCCACGGTCCAGAATATGTTCTTTGCTGGTCACGGCTCCCAGACTGGTAGGGCTTCTTACCACTTCCAGACGAAGATCCTTGCCCCTTTCGCTTTTGTGAGGTAGCACCCTTATTAGGTTCATTGTGGTGGCTAGTAGCTCTGGCAGGATACAAATCTCTCAAGTTGTTCTCTGTAATCCTGCACTGTTCAACCGCCTTGTTGAACTTGGTAAATTGATGAGTAGCTAAGCGCTTCCTCAACTCTCGCCTCAGACCGCGAATGAGCATATCAGAACTCCATTCTTCATCATCCTTGGACCAGAGATAGGAGGAGTATCGAGCCAATCGGACAAAATGGGACAAGTAATCATCGAAGCTTTCCGCGTCCCCTTGCCTGATATTCAGGAATTCTGTCTCCTTCTCGAGCCTCACTGATTTGGGAAAATACTTCTTGTTGAATTCTTGTTGAAACAATTCCCAAGTCAATGGCATCTTGTTGCTCTTCAAGGTTAGGGCGATATTCCGCCACCAACGGTCTGCATCCCCTTCGAGTTTGTAAACGGCCAGTCGTGGCTTCACCTCATCCGGACAATTAAGCACCTCAAATATTTTCTCCAGTCTGTTCATCCAATCTTCGGCTGCTTGAGGGTCAAACCTCCCTCTGAACGCAGGAGGCAGATGCTTGCAGAACCTGGTGACCCAAAACTGAAGGTCTCTTTCCTCTCTAAGCGGCATCCCATGTGATTCTTGATTTGGGACAATGTGAGGTGGGGACTCCAGGGGTCGTGCTGACCCTTCAGCAGTGTCCTCATGACGGGTTTCTCCTTGAGTTTCCTCCGGAGTGGACTGAACTGGACCTTCCTTGTTCTTCGCCTTCTCTGCTCTGAGCTCTTCTCTCAACTCAGTTATCATATCTCTTTGATCCCGGATTAGACCCATCAGCTCTTGCATAGGATCTGGTGGATTATCATTGACGACCTCCACCTCTGGGTCTACACGCGGAATATTGGGGCGTCCTCTAGTTTTCTTCATTCTACAAACAACTTGCCCCATTAATTTAGCAGAGATAGTATGCACATATAGTCACAAAACTCATATATATATCCATGTCAATAAAACATACATGTGCATACACAACAATCATTCACAGATAATCTTCTATCCCTACTACTATCTAAGGGATCTATCCTAGTAACCTCTACCCTTGTTAGGAACTACAGCTCTGATACCAAAATGTAACACCCTGCCTTTAATCACATAATTATAATTCGAAAATGCACATTTAATTCAGATTAGAGACCATCGGATAACTTAAACTCATTTCAATCTCCTACTTTGTAGTAGGGTTTTCACAAAACATTCAAAATCTCTTCCTGTTCCTGGTCTCCATTTCAAAATTCGAATATAATTACCTGTACAGTTTGACTACATTCATGTATAACAGAGTGTATAACCAAATTCCCGACAACTCCCAGGTTCTATACATATATACTCTAGAGGTTACAAGTATCCACTAGGGGATTACACAACCAAAATCATATATGATATTCCTAATTCAAAATATACAGTAATCCCGAGTTTAAAGTAGATAACCAACATCTCAAAAATCCTTAGTATCTCTAAAGATCCTAAGTGCTTCGGGTTGGCCGCTTCTCCTTTGAGCCACATGCCCTGTCTGAAATGTTAGTCATAGGAAAGAATGAGATTCGAGCGAATCCCAGCAGTAACAAACCACTCACACAATGCATAACACAAAGCATGTATATAAATCACAACCAGCAACAGCAGCAGCAATCTCAAAGATACATGGTTTTCACCACAAACGACAGCACTCACGGCTGTATGCACAATACGACAGCTCTCGCTGTAATAATAATAATCACGACAGCTTACGCT
Organism: Inga oerstediana; assembly: GCA_963210345.1. Lineage (NCBI taxonomy): Eukaryota > Viridiplantae > Streptophyta > Magnoliopsida > Fabales > Fabaceae > Inga > Inga oerstediana. The sequence continues at coordinate 44,124,553 of OY723401.1, forward strand.
GTAATCACAATAACGACAGCTTACGCTGTAATCTCAATAACGACAGCTTACGCTGTAAACGACAGCTTGCACTGTAAACGACAGCTATCACCAGCTGTAATCGCAGCAACATCGAAGAATCATCACATAACATGATAACACACACATACATAGCATTATACATAGTATAAGAGAGAGAGTCACTACTTGATCCTTTCCTAACGTCCTTCAGCGCAGTTGGCTCACGAGGGCGGCAAATATCGAATCCTACAATTCCAAATGCACTATTTAGACACTTCCATAGTGTTACTTAGGGTTATATGAGTCTGAAAATTTACAAAAATACCCCCGGGGACCCGGCCTGGGCCCACCATACCCGGACCGGTTGCACTTTTCTCAAAATTCTAATATGGGCTATCCTAACATATTTCTGCCCAAGGAATCCATTTCCGTACTCAGAATTATCAAATTCAATGTCAAATTACGAAATTGCCCTTGGCAGCCCTACTTTTAGGGTTTTAGGGGTGTTTCCGTAATTATGCTTTCTCGGCCTTTTTTGAAAAAGTGCCCAACTGTAACCCCACCTATTTTCGCCCACTGAATCCAATGGAATCATCAAATCATTGAAAATCCAACTCTAAGATCCATTTACAGCCTTGGCCGAAATATACATGTTCTCCGGGAAAAATTGGGGTTTTACGATTTCGGCTCGGTAAACGCGTTCCTTTCTACTCCTAACCACTTTATTCACTATTACATTAGGTTATAACTACCATTTGAACCAAAATTGGGCAGCATAACCCTTAGGAAACTCAATTTCCAAAATTTAAAACCAATAGCAATCCGGCGAAATTTCACCGATTAAATTGCCCACAGCAGCCAGAATAAGCAATATACGAAAGTTTGGAACTTACCTCAAGCTCCCTCTGGCTTTTCCCAAATTTGGATGAACCCTAGCCTCTTTGAAACACCAAATTTTGAGCTTCACAACCTTAAAGAATAAAGAGGAGTAGCTTAGAGTCGGAGTTATACGCGTTAGGGGCTAGATCGTCGGAGAAATCGACTTACCTTGCGAGATTTCTTCCTCTTTTTCTCTCTTTTCTCCAAGCTCTCTTCACGTCTTTTTTTTTTCTGTGAAATGGGTCGGGAATGGCTGATCAAGATGATGGAATTGCTTTTAATTCCATGTTGATGTCACCTTACCACATGATGATGTCATAATTTCTAATTTCACATTTTCGGATTTTCTGGCAGATTTTTTGCCCAGCTTTGAAACATCATAACTAATTCTAGAAAAATCAAAATGAGGTGATTCCAAAGCCAAATGAAAGATATTTAAGCCCTCTTCATAGGAAAAATATTGGCCATTACTGAAAATCACCACAAAATTCCCAGAATTTCAATCTTTGCATACTGTTCCAGAAAATAATTAATTTCGCTGGGCAAACTTCAAAAATCCAAAACTCTTTGGTCACAAATCAAAATGATACAAATTATATGTTAATTTTGAAGCTTGACATGTGAACTTTAATACTGGAAAATGTCAGAATTTTTAGACACCATTTGCCTATTTAAAACGTCCATACAAATTGGCTGCCCTGTACAGAATTTCAATGGACAGAGTTTTCAACTTTAGCACGATTGTTCCCAATGGTTCCAATTTCACAATAAACACTCTCCCCACATGAATTTTCACAAGGAAGCCATTGGAATCATTAAAATATCCAAATTCCCATCACACATTCTCCAAAAGTGTTTATTCAACAATAATTATATCCACTTTTAAAGTCATTAGCCCTTAATCACTTTTTGGGATATTACAGGAATTATAATGAAGGTCATCGGTAATCTCGGAGAAGGCTGATGAATGAGGGAGGAAGAGATGAACTGACAGCGGTTGTGATATGAGAGTAGTCTCTCCTCCTCCTTTTACTCTCGACTCTTTCTCACTCAGCTCTTCACTCTGTGATCTCCAGCGATAGGTAGAGAAGGCAGAACACCACCGACACCTTCATCTTTCTCTTCATCATTTCATATTCAACTTTTAACATTTCCCTTGCCTTTCACATTGCGACACTGCCTTCACTTATTCTTACAACTATCAGAGCCTTCTGTTTCCCCTATCCAGCAGCTTTCTTCCTCCTTCCTCAACAAACTTGATAGATCCTTACTTTCTCATATAAATTAAACCATTTACTCATAATCCAATGAAATTCCAGTATTGTGAAGAATCTTTGGTTGCAGATTAAATCCAATAAGTAGTTAGGCTTTCAACTCTTGAGGATTGGGGCTTTGTCTTAAGTTCAGAGAGCTTCAAAGGGGAGCTTTTCTTAGTTCTTTTATTAATGTCCTATTGTTATTATAATTCCTAGCTATGTTCTAAGGTATTTCTAGTAGGATTTTGTTGAGCTATTTAGACTCCATATTGTTGAATTAAGATTGTTTATATTGTGTTTGGATTGGAATGATTGTGATTGGTTGATTAATAGTTATATATTTCCTATTAATTCAATGAGATTATACTTGCTATGTGATTACTAGTTTGTATAATTGATTTGAGTTACTTTGAGTGGCATGTTTGTGCATTCATATTAGAGGAAATAATTACATTAATATAATCCATTTCATACATCAAGTGGTTTTTAGCAATTTATCCAAAAGATAACTATGAATGCGATCGTAGGACTAGTCATTAATTAGATAAATTGAACTTAATACGTTTGCTCGAGGATTTTAATTAAGACTTGATGGATTTCAAACTCCCATATTATTTAGTGAACTAGGATATCTAATGAACCAATTTCTCAAGAGAATTCACTTCATTCATTTCTTCATATCCATCCCATTTTCACTTTTATAAAAGTACCAAAAACAATAGTTTAGCTTTTAATTAAATTGCATCCTTCTTTTAATTATTAATTTGAAAAACCAAAACCAATTTTCCCCTTGTTTTCATTGCATTTGCATGGCATATTAGGTTATTTAGGATTCAATAAAAGGCTCCTCGAGAAGAGAGAACGATCCTAGGTTTGCGTATATGCAATCATTGGTTAAATTTTGATTGCGGACACCAAGGCTAACGTATGAAAATGTCTTAATCAAATGGCATAGCCTTGAAGTGGGAATCCAAGCCTTCTTGATAAGTCATAAGTCTATTCTCCTCCAATCATCTCCTCTTTATTGGAGTCATAAGTCTATGGAGCTCCGTCTTCTCCTCCGGTCTTTATCCATAGCACTTGGTCAACAAACACCTTGATAAAGCAGAAGATTGAAGATATTCAAAGAGATATCTAATTGGATTATGGAGTCAAGAAGAATGATATTGAAGAAAGAATAATTTACAGGAACTAATGGGAATTTTAAGAAGAAAGATTAGTTAAGTAAAGAAAGAAGAAGTTTAAAGATATTCAAGAAGATATCTAGTTGGGTTATGATGAATGATCAACAAGTGGAAAAACAAGAAGAAAGAGATTGAAGAAAGAAGAACTTGCAAGATACATGAGAATATAAAGATCCAAGCTATTAGAAGTGATACCAGAGGTTTCTATGATCATATGGAGGTTGGAATGGGTCAAAACGAAGCTAAAATGACTTATATGGAAGTTATGGAACTTCCCCAAGGTGTTCCTCTGAGTTTTGAATCACTGCCATATTTTAGAGGTCATTACTCGAGTGGTTACTTGAGTAATGGATATGATCACTCGAGTAACCATTCCAACTCGAAGAAAGAAGAACTTGCAAGATTACATGAGAATATAAAGATCCAAGCTATTAGAAGTGATACCAGAGGTTTCTATGATCATATGGAGGTTGGAATGGGTCAAAACGAAGCTAAAATGACTTATATGGAAGTTATGGAACTTCCCCAAGGTGTTCCTCTGAGTTTTGAATCACTGCCATATTTTAGAGGTCATTACTCGAGTGGTTACTTGAGTAATGGATATGATCACTCGAGTAACCACTCGAGTAATCTGCATTTTTATTGTACTCTATTTTCGTGCGGTAGGATATAGGTTTGGTATTTTGGGTATATCTCTCTAACCACAAGTCGGATTGATCTAAAACTAGTGACATATGAAACTAGACTCCCAGCACGAACTGTGGACACCAAGACCACAATCAAAGGAGTTTATATGATAGAGATATAATCTTTTGAAGTTGACACACGAATCAGCATCTTTTACCAGAACAGCTTCGGTATTTTAGACATAACTTTCAAAATACACATCAGATTGTGACAAAACTAGTGCCATATGAAAGTAGACTCAAATAGCTTTCAATGGATAGGTAATTCTGTATTTGAAGTTATATCCTAAGAGCTATGCCTTTTGGAAATTGCTGCTCATGATTTTAGAGATTGTCTAAGAATAGTAGATACTCTTTAGATCATAACTTTCTGTATACGAGTTTGGAGCTGATTCTTGTTGCATTGGAATGTAGACAATGAGAGCTTTCCGACGATATATAATTTGCCATGTTTTGAGTCAAAATGAAGATATCACTTGAAGGAGCTACTCGAGTAATGTGCAAAGTAATTTAAAATTTACTTGAAGGACCACTAGAGTAATGTGTGAGAAATTATCCCAGAAAGCACTATGTCGCAAATTGTATAGGATTACTTGAAGGGATCACTCGAATAATCTATAAAGTTATTTGAAAAGCTTACTTGAGGGATTACTCAAGTTACTAGAGCAGAAATCATCCAATAGCTCTCGGCCAAGAATTAACAGACTTTACTCGAGGAACTACTCAAGTAACAAGATGAGAAAAGGCTTTACTCGAGGGAGCACTTGAGTAATATGCAAACTCAAGTAATGAAGTTGTAAATGCTCTTGGTCAGATTTTGAACGGGATTACTCGAGTAATAACCTAGGCTTACTCGAGTAACCACTCGAGTAATGCTTCCCAGGAGAACAAAACAACATACTGAAGCTTTCGAAAATCATGGGATTGATTATGAAACTCACTCTTCTTGTTTCTAATCACTCTAACACTTCATTATATTAGTGTTTAATGCATTTATCTAGAAATACAATGAAGAGATAATGAGAAGAGACAAAAGTTGACTTTATGGAAGCGGAGCGTTCACCAACCACAATGGTTAGTTTTCAAAATCAAAGAAGAGTCAAACGAAGCTACGCCACTCTAACAAACAAGTTGAAATGCTTACAACAGCTATCACAACTTATCTATAAATATGGGAACATTCAACGAAGAGCAACAATAATGAGAACACAATGACACAAACATGTTAATATCATAAGCTATCCATCTCGACCCAAACACTCTCTGTTCTTATCTATTTTCTATATCATGTATATTTGAGGGAGAGATTATTTGTATTGTACTTCAGTGTTCATCTTGTTAGATTCCATATGTTTTGATGATAACAAAGATTGGATCAATAATATAAAAGGATTTGATAACAAATAAATGGATTTGAATAAAGTAGCATAGCATCACTTGGAGTCAGCAATGAAAGTAATCAACAATTTTTAAGAAGGCTTACTCGAGTAGCCACTCGAGTAAGTAAAGAGAATTTCATCCAGTGAGGCACTGCCAAATTTTGAATAAAGTTACTTGAGGGACCACTCGAGTAATCTGCAAAGTTATATAGACCATTACTTGAGTAGCTAATCGAGTAACAAGATTTTCACAGGCATCATCGAGTAGCCACTCGAGTAACCAGGTCCAAAATCTTCCAGTGACTCTCGGCCAAGAAATGCAGCATATCACTCGAGTAGCCACTCGAGTAACCAGTGAGAAAATAGCATTACTCGAGGGACCACCTGTAACCCCTTGCCGTAATTAATATCCGGATTACGCAAATAAAGTGAAATAGAGACCAATAAGACAAAACAATATTTATAAACCCATCAACCCGACGGGGTTTTCACGAATACATTTCGAAATCATTTACAACCTGGTCTCACATTCACACTCCGAATAAAATTACCACGCGAAGATAAATCACATTTATAATATATCAGAGTGCACAATATAAAATCCCGTAAATCCCGGGTCTCATATCTTCGCTCAATAATCATAGGGCATAATAGCCCATACAACTCCACAATAGGGATTACACAATCTACTCGAATACATAGTCGAATGCTAATCCGAATATACACATACATATTCTCAACTACACATTGATAACCAACACTAAGCTCTCACCCAGAAACGAGTCCTCTTCGTCCTTGGATGCTTGCTTCATCCTCAATCTTCCTTCCCTGTCTAAAATGTTGATAGGGGAGGGTGAGATTCTGGGGAATCTCAGTAGGAAAACAATACCAATATGCATGTAAGATAAGTGTTTAATGTATGACATGCTTGCAATACATATCCATGTTCACACAATGACATATTAGCATGCTCAATGTTCACACAATATACTTATGGCCATAGTAAAAGTTGAAACAGAGCTTCCATCACTCATATATGTTTCACATAACAAGCAAAGCAATAACATGCATCAATACACTAACACCATTATCAAATACATGCAGGAGAGGTAAGTTCCCTACACTCTTTCCACGTAAGCTCCAGCTCCGGTTGCTCACGATCAGGGAAATCATCAAATCCTATAACCAAAATCAAGGACATAGGATTAATCCCTTTTTTCCAATTCCTTAACTTTTAGATACTCAAGTTGGTTATCATTATTGCTCTTTAAGTACCCTCAAACACCTCAATCGATAGCTCTAAAGGGTTAGAAGACTATCCCCAAAGATCCCCTTTTGAACACTCAAACTTGATATTTTTCACTGCTTCACTCGAGCACAGAATGGTCTCACTCAAGCACAAGTACGGACATCACTCGAGCACAAATGCTCTCACTCGAGCATTGGTACGGACAACACTCGAGCATAAGAGAAAGTGAGACCGCGAGTGAGCACCCGAGAGTACAACTCTCACCTGGGGCACAAGCTCACTCGAGCACGCTGAACTTCACTCGAGCACAAGGCCAAATGCCTCACTCGAGCACCCGCGAGAGAAATCCAGGAAGTGAGGACCCGAGAGCACACAAAGCTCTCCAAGACTCAGGATCACTCGAGCACAGCCATTTGCACTCGAGCACACACGGCTCACTCGAGCAGATGCCCTCAACCCGCGAGTGAGAAGGCACACTTCTTGCACCTTGCCCGCGAGTGAAGACCAGAAAGCAACCCTTCACTCTGGACTCCCACTATCACTCGAGCATGTTCTTCGCTCACTCGAGCACAAAGCGATGTGCTCAAGCATTGCTCATAAAAACCCAGGTGCACTCGAAGCGAAACAAGGGAAAACTCACATATCACTCGAGCAGGTTCTTCCTCACTCGAGCAATGTTCCTCCATCACTCGAGCACACCCCTGTCTGCTCGAGTGAATCCATCAGATTCTAGAAAATGCAGAAAACATACCACATTTTCCTAACTCTTGCCCAATTAATCCAAATGGACCCAAAACTTCTACCAAAGCTACTCCCACACAAAATCACTCAGTGAATTCAATGGAATCAATAGAATTACCAAAATCCCATTCCATTAACATGCTTTGGTCTAGGGCATCATAATCATCATTTTCCAAAATCACTAACCTTACACATTTCAATCCCAAATCCATTCTATCTATTCAAAACTCATACCAATATACCATTTCCATAACCATAACATGCCAAACTACCCATTGACCCATGTTTTTCGAAATTAGGGCAATAATTCCAGAAATTCCAAACATAATCATTTGGCATGAAACATAGATAGAAGGATTGGTTTCACATACCTTATCAACTTTCTCAAAGACACTCTTTGATTCTCCAAACTTCATATCTTCGTGATCCTCAAATCAACACTAATGGAGAAACTACAACCACCACAATGAAGCTCATCACTCAAGGATCAACATTTATGAATGATGATTGAGCAATAGAGGGCATTTACTTACCCAAGGATCAAGCTTTTCCTTCCCTTGCCTTCAACAATGGAGAAAGAGAGAGAGCACGAGAGAGATGGAGAGATGGAGGGAGAGAGAGAAAAGAGGAAAAGTTATCATTTGTCCTCATGTGATCTCATCCAAAGGCTACCCTCTTGCCACATGTCACCATCTTACTTCAACTCTCATGGGCTCACATGCACACACATACACATGATTCTGCCCCTTGATCCACTACACAAATCAATCCTAGCCATTGATCATTTAATTACACAACTCATTTTCTCTTAGCTAGTAATTAATTTCTCTACTAATCACTAACTAATTCCCAACAATTTCACTCTTTCAATTTCCACTAATTATGGCATATTAATTATTATTGCCATGAAACACATAATTATTCTCAATAATTATCATTAGTCCTTAATCAAAAATCGGGGTGTTACACCACCCGAGTAATCTACAGAGTTATTTGAAGTGCCACTCGAGTAGCCACTCGAATAACTAGATAGTAAACTCTCGGCCAAGAATTTAATGCCATTACTCGAGGGAGTAATTGAGTAATCTGCCGGGTTATTTGAAAGCCACTCGAGGGACCACTCGAGTAAGGTGTGAAGAAACATGAAGGCCACTTGAGTAGTCACTCGAGTAAGCTGTTTACCACAGTGATCACCCGAGTAATTTGTGCAGGTAAAGAAATGGCTACTCGAGTAGCCACTCGAGTAATCAGGTATTTTCAAGGTTTGTAATATATCACTCCATGTCTTACCCGAGTAATATATGATATAAACTGTTGATTTACTCACTGCAATATTTTAGACAAGTTTACTCGAGGGACCACTCGAGTAACACCTTGATCACTCGAGTAGCCACTCGAGTAAGGCAGTCCAGAAATTATATTTTCATCGAATATCTCTTGATTTGTTATTTATATGATTAACTCTTCTTTGTATTAGTATTCTAAGTACATTTGCAGAGAAACAATGAAAGAGTATAACATATTTGAGAAGTCAAATAAAAGTCCGAATGTTCACCTACCGTTACCTACCGCCAATAGATAGTTTTCAAATACAAAGAATAGTCAACTGTTGCTGCGTGACTCTAATGGACAAGTTTGAATTGCTTCTAACAGATACTACAAATCATCTATATATATGGAGCATTCAAAGAGAAGAAAACAATGAGACACGATCTAAGAACACACATCGATCAATACACTTAGTGCTTTGTTTTCATATACTCATTCATTTGTACTTCAGAGATTATATATTTGCTCTGTGAGAGAGTTTTTCATTACAAACTCAATATTTGTTATTGAGACAACTTAAGGTAGAGGAAACTTGAGTTGGGGATTTGATTACAACGTGTAAGGGGGAGCGAGTGTCCAAGTGAAGGAACTTGCTATGTACTGAGGTGCCAAGAACCCATTGAATCTTGGAGAATATAGTGAAACTCTCAGAGATGCTCTGAGAACTGAACGTATGTCAAAGTGGTTGTGGCCGAACCAGTATAACTCCTGGTGTATACTACGGTGATATTTCTCCTTGCTCTTAACTATTTTTTATATTTCGTCGATTTCCTTATACGCAACGAAATTTCTGGTATCACCCAATTCACCCCCCTCTTGGGTGAAACTCTTGCACTAACATTTGGTATTAGAGCATAGGTCTTCTTGTTAAGGTTTAACAACCAAAGAAGGATCCAATGGCAAGCATGGGTGTAGGCATTCTTCCCGACGGAGCTTTTATCACAAGACCTCTGGGTTTTAATGGCGAACATTTCTCATTCTAGAAATTGAAGTTTAGAGTCTTCGTAATGGCTACTGAATATGGGCTATGGGATGTTTTTGAGAGTGGAAACTACAAACCTGTAAAGATTGTAGATTCACAAAGAGTTCCCAAGACACCAGCAGAATATAATGAGAATGACAAGAAACTCATTACACTAAACAGCAAAGCCATTCTAATGATTCAAAGTATCTTGAGTCAAAATGAGTACTTCAGAATCTGCACACTTCCAACAGCAGCCTTGGAAATAGCTCATGAAGGAACTTCTCGAATAAAAGAAAACCAGATCAATACTCTGGTTACTGAGTTTGATTTACTTCGAATAAAGTCAGGTGAGTCAATAGCTGAATTTGAACTTAGATATACTCACCTTGTTAATCAACTTGCAGCACTTGGAAAAGTCTATGATCAACATACCCAAGTACGAAAGATTTTAAATATTCTTTCTAAAGACTGGGAGGTAAAGGTCACTGCAATTAAGGAAGCAAAAGGTGAATCAATGCGATCAGTTGCTTCTCTATTCGGAAGCCTTTCTGAATATGAAAGCAAATTAAAGTTCAAACGAGAACTAGATGATATTGGCGACAAGAAGAAAAGAGGTATAGCACTAAAAGTAAAAGAAGAATAACAAGATGAAGATGAAGAGCTTGACGACGATGAAATGGGCCTAACTATAAAATGATTTAGAAAGTTTTATAAGAAGGGTCAAGGATTCAAAAACTTTCAGAAAGGAGGAAAAAGCAATAAAGAACACATCATCTGCTATGAATGTGGAAAGCCAGTACATTTCAAATCATAATGTCAAGAACTAATTCAGAAGAATAAAGAGAAGAGAAAATGCAAATTCTATAACAAGAAGAAAGCTTTTGTATCTACCGTATGGGGAGATAGTTCTTCTGATGAAGAAAGTGATGAAGAAGAAGTAGCCAATATTTGTCTAGTTGCTTAAGAGGAAACATAAGAAGAGGTAACTGATTCTGATCCTACCTATGATGAATTACTTTCTGAATATAATGCTTTACATTCTGAATTCATCGAAGTAGTTAAAGAACTAGTTGTTTTCAAAAACAAAAATAAAGCTCTTGAAGTAGAACTTAAAGAGAATTTTGAAAAGGATTGCATAAATTGTACTTCTTTGAAAAAGAAAAACACTGATCTTACTAAATCTCTTGAAAAATTCACTAAAGGAAGTGAAATGCTAAATTTAATTTTAAAAGCTCAACGATTTGTAAATGAACGATCTGGAATTAGATATGATCCAAAATTAGACAGAAGGAAAGGAAGAAAGAAAGCTGGAGGTAAATCATACTTGAATTATTTTCAGCATTCTGTGCATACATCAAATCCTTTTGCACATTATAATTATTGTAATAGAAAAGGTCATTATACTTCATCATGCATTCATAGGAAGAAAGGAAATATAGGAACCTACAAATGGGTACCTAAAGGCTCATATGTACCCGAAAAATTTTTGTACTAACCCAAAAGGACCCAAAAAGATGTGGGTACCTAAGACTTAATTGAATTTGATTGTAGATGTCTTAAAGTATCCAAAAATAACAAGTGGTACATAGACAATGGATGCTCTAGACATATAACCGGTGATTTCGAAATTTTTACCACATTGCAACCTAAGGAAGGTGGAAAGGTAAAATTATGAGGAAATCAATTCTGAAAATTGTTTTCTGTGTAATGTTGATGAAAGTTGGTTATGGCATAAGAGACTAACTCTTGTCAACATGCACCAACTAGGCAAACTACTCAAAAAGGATTTAGTTATTGGTTTACCTAAAGTAAGTTTTAAAAACGATTTGATCTGTGACGTATGTCAAAAGGGTAAACAAACTAAATCATCTTTCAAATCAAAAAATGAGATTACAACAAATCGACCACTTCAACTGATACATATGGATTTAGTTGGTCCAGCAAGAGTTAAAAGCCTTGGTGGCAACTTATATTCATTGGTCATTGTTGATGATTTCTCTATATTTACATGGACTATTTTTCTGTCATCAAAGGATGAAACCTTTGCAAAATTCATTGTTTTTGCCAAGAAAGTACAAAATGAGAAAGGTCTGTCCATTGCAGGTATCAGGACAAATCACGGTGGAGAATTTGAGAATCAAGCCTTTGAAGAATATTGTGATACTAATGGCATTGATCACAATTTCACTGCTCCAAGGACACCATAACAAAATGGAGTCGTGGAACGTAAGAATAGAGTGCTCACTGAAATGGCTAGAGCAATGCTAAATGAAAAGAACGTGTCTCAAGTTTTCTGGGCTGATGCAATGAGCACAGCGTGCTATGTTTGAAATAGAGCCTACATTAGAACAAAACTTGGAAAGACACCATACGAGCTATACAAAGGAAGGAAGCCGAATCTTGCTCATTTACACATCTTCGGTTGTAAGTGTTTCATTCATAATAATGGTAAAGATAACATGTGTTGTTGAAGAATCAATTCACGTTGTATTTGACGAATTAGAATCCTCTGACAAAACCATTGATGATGAGCAAGAAGTTGTTCTAAATCAAGAAAATGGTCAATCTATTTCTAAATCTCTTATTCCAGAAGTTGATCAAAGCAGGGAAGAAGATCAGTTACTAGGTCAACCTAAAGCCTGGAAATACAATAAGAGTCATCCCCTAGATCAAGTCATAGGAGATGTGAATGAAGGAGTCAAAACTAGAAATAGAATTTTCAATGAAGTTTTTCTGGATTCATTTCTGAAATTGAACCTTCTAACATTGACGAAGCCCTATCAGACAATGATTTGGTTATAGCAATGCAAGAAGAACTAAATCAATTTGAAAGAAATCAAGTTTGGGATTTAGTACCCCGACCTAAGGGTCATCCGATCATTGGCGCTAAATGGGTATTCAAAAACAAACTTGATGAATCCGCAATTATTGTCAGAAACAAGGCAAGATTGGTGGCCAAAGGCTATAATTAGGAAGAAGGAATTGATTATGAGGAAACGTATGCTCCAGTAGCTAGATTGGAAGCTATACGAGTACTCTTAGCCTTTGCATGCATCAAAGGATTCGAACTCTATCAAATGGATGTAAAGAGTGCATTTCTAAATAGCTACATCATGGAAGAAGTATATGTAGAGCAACCTCCAGGTTTTGAAGATGTAACCTAACCTGACCATGTTTTCAAACTCAAAAAGGCTTTATATGGTTTAAAACAAGCTCCTAGAGCATGGTACGAGAGGCTCAGTAAATTTCTTATTGATCAAGGTTTTGTACGAGGAAAACTTGATACAATACTTTTTACAAAATGAAAACATGATGATATATTAATTGTGTAAATATATGTTGATGATATAGTTTTCGGTGCTACTAACGAAATTATGTGCAAAGAATTTTCTGAGATAATGCAAGGGGAGTTTGAGATGTCAATGATGGGAGAATTAAATTTCTTTCTCAGTTTGCAAATCAAACAAAGAAAGAATGGAATCTTCATATCTCAAACAAAATATTTGAAAGAGCTATTGAAGAAGCATGGATTGGATGAAGCAAATGGAAGGGAGACACCCATGAGCTCAACCACATTGCTTGATGCGGATGTCAAAGGAAAAGAATACAACATCACAAAATATAGAGGAATGATTGGATCATTACTCTATCTCACTGCAAGCAGGACTGAGATTCAATTCAGTATGGGTATGTGTGCAAGATATCAATCAGCACCAAAAGAGTCACATGCTGAAACCGTCAAACGAATCTTCCGATATCTTGCTGACACGCCAGAATTGGGTCTTTGGTATCCCAAAGGAAGAAGTGAACACCTAGTTGCATACTCAGACTCTGATCATGGAGGATATAAGACGGACAGAAAGAGTACAAGAGGATAAGGCCAGTTTCTTGGAGGCTCACTTGTATCTTGGTTTAGCTAGAAACAAACTACAGTGTCCCTTTCGTCAACGGAAGCTGAGTATGTTGCGGTATCAAGTTGTTGTGCACAAGTAATATGGCTAAAGCAACAACTCTAGGATCTTGGTATTTATCTAAAAGAAACACCAATATACTATGACAACACTAGCACGATAAGCTTGGCAAAGAATTGTTAGATCTCATGTTTTGATGATAACAAAGAATATTATGAAAAAGATTTTTGAACAAAGTAATAACAGGGAAAAACATCACTTGAAGTAAGCATTGGAATAATGAAGAAAGGCCAAGAGAAAAAGCTGAGAAACTTGATCAGAAGCAAGTTTTCTAAGGCATTTCTCGAGTAAGTACTCGAGTAATAAGACAGAAACTTGAAGTAACCTGAGGCACCTTCTAGTAACCTGCCAACGTTACTCGAGTAATAGTGTAAATGATTTCAAGTTGCTCTCGGCCTGCCAACGTTACTCGAGTAGCTACTCGAGTAACCAGGTAAATAACTTGGAGCTGCTCTCGGCCTGCCAATGTTACTGAGTAGATACTCGAGTAACCATGTAAAAGTCTTCCAGTTGCTCTCGGCCTGCCAATGATACTCGAGTATGTACTCGAGTCCCCTGTTTCAAGAAAAGTGTTGCTCTCGGCATTTTCAATCCTACCAATGTTACTCGAGTAACTCACTGTGGTAAGCAAAAACCTGAAGGTAGTACTCGAATAACTTGATCTATTTTTATCATACTTCACTCAAGGTTCTACTCAAGTATGCAGGTATTTAATGACACATTTTAAGTGGATTACTCGAGTATGTACTCGAGTATGTAGAGTTATTTTTGAAGAAAAACTTCAAGTCATTACCCGAGTAAAGCTATGCACATAAATGAAGTTTACTCTAGTATGTACTCGAGTAACAAGGTAATAAAACTTGAAGTGCTCTCGGCCTTGAAATCCTTCCAACATTACTGGAGTAAAGCATCAAGTAACCTAAAGTTTATTTAAAGGTTTACTCGAGTTGGTACCCAAGTAATCTATGAAGAAAAGAGTGCATTACCCGAGTAGGTACCCGAGTAAACAAGTAATTCCAAAGGTTTGAAATTTTATTTATTCCATGCATTACCCGAGTAATGTTGTATTTGTTTGTTGACTTGTAGTTCATCAAAGTTTTCCCGATGATACTCGAGTATGTACTCGAGTAAACTTTAATGAATACTCGAGTAACTACTCGAGTATACAAACCCAGAAATTCAGAAATCATTCCAACGTTCATTATTTTGTTTCCTATATGATTAACCTTTCATTGTATTAGTATTCTTAGCATATTTATAGATAAACAATGAAGAGATCTTAACAAATAAGGAAAGTCAAATGTAATGTTCAAATACTATCTACCGCTAACGGATATTTTCAAAATACTAGAAAAGTCAACAATGGCTGTGCACTCTCCAACGGACGAGAAGAAAATGTTCCAACGGTCTTTTCCAACACTCTTATAAATATGGGAACATCCAAGCAGAGAAAGAACAACAAGAACACACACAAACGTATTATCAAGTTCATTACTCTGTTTTACTCAATTTAGTGATTCTGTACTTCAGTGATTCTTATTCACTCTGTGAGAGAGATATTTCATTCAAACTCAATATTTGATATTGAGATAACTTAAGGTTGTGGAACCTTGAGTTGGGATTGGATTACAACTTGTAAGGGGGAGCGAGTGTCCAGGCGAAGGAACTTGCTTGTACTGAGGTGCCAAGAACCCACTGAATCTTGGAAGTTATAGTGAAACTCTCAGAGAAGCTCTGAGGACTGGACGTAGGTCAAAGTAGTTGTGGCCGAACCAGTATAACTCCCGGTGTACACTTCGGTGATATTTCTCCTTACTTCTTACTGTTTTAATTTCACCGTCAAGTTTTTATATTTGCAACGAATTTTTTAGTATCACCCAATTCACCCCCCTCTTGGGTGAAACGCTTGCTCTAACAAGAATCCTGTTCAATATTCCAGAACCAAGCATATTGATGTTAGACATCACTTCATCAGAGATAATGTCCAAAAGAAAGATGTTAAAGTAATATTCATTCCAACTCATCTTCAACTAGCAGATATCTTCACAAAACACCTTGCTAAAGATCAATTTTTATATATTAGATGAGAATTGGGAATGGTAAATCCCAATGAGTTGTAAGTTATTTAGTGTTTAGATGATATTATTTATTGATATTTTAATGATTACTAACTTAAGCATCGGAGTTTCTAGCAATTTGTTTTGCAGAATCATAATATTCTGTTTTGGGGTATGAATAGCAGAGGTTAACAGAGGATAACATTACTGGAGTGTCAAATTCAAGTAATGAGCATCACTGGAGTGACAACCTCAAGTGAAAGATGTATCACTGGAGTGACAACTTGAAGTAATGGATGCATTACTCGAGTAGCCACTCGAGTAATGAACTTGGAAATGTGCCAGTGAAGCATTAATTTCAAATAAAACGACACAACGGTTGAAAATAAACAGTCAGAAGGTGAAGAGACAGCTTACCCGCACGAGGCCTCGAGTGATGTTCAATGTTACTCGAGTAAGGCCTCGAGTGAACCTGGGTGGAAATTTTAAATCATCTTATTTTTAGTACAAATATGTTCTAAAGAGTCATCCAATTATCAAGGGAATATATATGGATAATTACAATATTATTCATGCAAGGTACGCACTCAAAATTGCTGCATTTTAAAATTTTTCATATGATCACTCGAGTAGCTACCCGAGTGATGATGATGATCACTCGAGTAAGCCCTCGAGTGATGTCGGGTTCTAGGTTATTTTTACTCGAAACTCAATCATTTCTCACAAAATCTCCCCTAGTGATTCTTCTGTGCTCTCACCAAAACTTTTCAAGGAATCTTTCTCTTCCAATTTCCGTCAAAACCCAGTAATTCATAGCCTCAATAACCTCTTAAACATCTCTGAATCCCTGTTCGAAACGTGCGACAGTTATCCCTATTTTTCTTGATACTTCTCGTTTTCTAAAATCATAATGGTAAGGACAAAATCTCCCAACCTTAGTACTCCTTCTGAGTCTTCGGAGCCTTATCAACCCTCTGATTCACTTTCCTCTCCTCCTACCAAGAAGAGGAAAATGTCTCCCAAAGCCAAAGCCAAACCGCAAACCAAACCTAAGGTAAAAAGGGTTATGATCAAGGAGCTCATTACTACAAGTGCTCAATCCAAGAAGAGTTCACTTCCAAGAAAAGGCAAAACAACAAAAGAGTCATCTCCTCCCTCCTCTGATTCTTCAGACACACCTACCTTTACTCCTAAGCCACTGAAGAAGCCTAAAGTCAATGAGAAGATTACCAAAGTTATGGTAGGCATGCTTGAGCAAGCTTTCGAGTCTAAAGATACAAAGAAAGGGAAAACTTTAAAGCAAGCTAAGGAGAAGGATGAAGAAATCACATTTCCTCCAAAGGGATTTAATATGAAAAAGCTCGAGGAATCACAGAAGTACCTGACTCAATTCTCAAGAAGAAATGTGTGCAAGATGCACTACATTGACTACAAGGTGCTTCAAGAGGTATTGAAATTTGATCTCAGTCCCTACCTCGATTCCTATATGCCTTGGTTATCTGTCGAGCTACCTTATTGCCCCAAAATAGTGAGACATTTCTATTGCAACCTTGAACCGATTAATGATCCTGTTAGGAAGTTAGTAGAAGAAGAAATGACTTCCGAGGTTAGAGGTCAAAGAATTCTTATCTCACCTTCCCGAATCAATAACTGGTTAGGAATAGAAAATCCTCCTGATGATGATTACCCTAACCTTTCTCCAAACCAAATTTTTTCTTTTCTTAGACCTAGTGAGGTTGTGGGACCTCTCAACTTCAATCCAAGTGATATGAGTGATCTCCATAGAGTCCTATGATATATCTACTCTAGAGCTATGGTGAACAAATCCAACAACTTCACTCACTTCATTGAGAGGGACTTCAGGAAATTCGCCTTAGTGATCCTTAAAGAGGAAAAAGATTTGGGAGAGTATATCTTCAGTGAGATCAAGAGGTATAGATATGAGGGAAAACCAACTACTCAAATGCCTTATCCTCAATTGATTTCCCTGTTTCTCAAGAAGAACAAGATCTGGTATTTGGAGAGTATGGAGCCAGTAGAGATGTTAGCACCAGTGGGAAGGAATCAAATTGGAAAATTGAATATTAAGATTCCTCTGAAGACACCTCTTGAAGCAAGCCCAAAGAAAAAGAAGTAGACTGAGACAGCAACAAGTCGTATGGATGACACACAGTCTTCTGCTCCTGCCAACACATCTCCTCCATCTTCTTTGGTGCCGCAATGCAAACGTTCATAGAGAATATTTTGAGGAGTTTCCACATTGATATTGCAAATACCAATGCGGAGTTGATTACCCATATGAATGATAAAATGGCACAACTCGTAGAGATAATGGACAAAAGGCACGAAGAGTTGCTTGCTGAACAACGTGCCCAGGGTGAGCTTCTAAGATCCATTATTGCTAGATTTGATGCTATGGCATCTGGATCTTCTACTCCTGGTCCTTCTGATATTCCTGCGCCCATACCTACCCCTGAGCCTGGACCCTCTATCCCTACTGAGCATAGACCATATGAGAGTGGACCCAACAACATCTTATTCTCTATGCCAGATCCTGAAACATCTGAGCCCATTCACATCACCTCTGATGAACCACCACAGCCTATTCAGCCTGAGCCCACACTGACTCCCATTGCATCTCCTGCATGTACTGAGGAGGTACTTGTGTCTTCACCAGTTGCTACCGAGGAAGTAGAGATTACCTCTCTGGTTCCTTACCCTTCATCTCCTCCGGTGAATCCTTCAGATGATCTTCAGACACTGCCAGTGAACCTTCCTGAACCTAAATCATCATCTTCAGATTCTTCTAGTTCTGATGGTTCATATGAATCATTGGCTTTTCCTGTCATTCCCATCTCAGCCGCCAAGCCACTTACTCCTCCTCATGATTGATTCCAATTTTGTGATAAAGACAAAACGGGGGAGAAGAACTTGAGTGATTTTGTGAAGAATGGCTGAGTTTATAGATTAGGATTTGGGTGTATGGGGTTTGTTTATTTTTAGGTGATTTATTTCCATTTGTTCTTGAACGATTTTAAGTTTAAAGTTTGATTATGTATTGAATTTCTCATTATGGCAATTTGTTCTTTTATGATATTTCATTGCAATTACATTTTGGGACTAATGTGTTTTTTATTATGTATACAAGGTAAATAAGTAATCATAAGAACAAAAACTATGAAAAGATCTTTAAATAAGTTATTTCACAAAGAGTTTTTGTAATCCCTTATCTTGATAACCGTAATTAAGATTCAAAAATGCATAATTTAAAGGAGTTAGAGACCGACGGATACATTTTTCTCAAATCTCTTTTCTAAAATTCATTCAACATGGTCTCAAATTCATCTTCTGAATCTAATTACTTTGCGCAGTTCAATCACATTCATACATATCAGAGTGCATAGCCAAATTCCCGGCAACTCCCGGGTTTCATACATGTATAAACTAAGGGTTGAAAGTTCCAACTAGGGGATTACATGACCAACATCAACGTAATATCTACATTTCAAAAATAAACAGTAATCCCAAGTCTAAAATAGATAACCAACAACCTAACAACACATCTCTACAAGATCCAAGCCGCTCCTAGTGGTTCGCTTCTCCTTGGAGCCACTTGCCCTGTCTGAAATGTTAGTCAATGGAAAGAATGAGATTCAAAAGAATCTCTGTAGTAACAAATCACTCATACAGTGTATAAACACATAGCATATATGATCATGTTAAGTAGCATCACAATGTATCATGGCTTTCGCCACAAACGACAGCACTCATGGCTGTAATCTCTATACGTCAGCTTTCGCTGCGATCTCTATGTATCAACAATTATCACTATGCGTCAGCTTGCGCTGTGAACTCAAAGCATCACAATGTATTCACAAAGTATTCTCAATGCATGACAAACATACATATAATGTTTCACACACAGTATAAGAGAAAGAGTCACTACCTTGTTCTTTCCGATTGTGCTTTAGCGCAGGTGGATCACGAACAGGGCAAATATCGAATCCTACAATTCCAAATGCACCATTTAGACACTTCCATAGTGTTTCTTTAGGTTATATGAGTCTATAATGAAAATTTACAAAAATGCCCCCGAGGACCCGGCCCGGGCCCGCCGTACCCGGTCCGGTTGCACTTTTCCTGAAATTCTAATATGGGCTATCCGAATATATTTCCGCCCAAGGAATCCATTTCCAGACTCAGAATTATCAAATTCAATGTAAAATTACAAATTTACCCTTGGCAGCCCTACTTTAAGGGTTTCAGGGGCGTTTTCGTAATTATGCTTTTTCGGCCTTTTCCGAAAAAGTGAGCAACTGTAACCCCACCTAATTTTCGCTCTTAAAATCAATGGAACCATCAAATCATTGAAAATCCAACTCTAAGACCCATTTCTAGAGCTGGCCGAAATTTATGAGCTTTCCAGGGAAAATCGGGGTTTTATGATTTCAGCTTCGTAAACGCGTTCATTTCTACTCCTAACCACTTTATTAACTATTACATTAGGTTACAACTAACATTAAGACCCAATTTGGGTAGCATAACCCCTAGGCCATATCATTTCCAAACTTTAAAACCAATGACAATCCGGCGAAATTTCACCGATTAAATTGCCCACAGCAACCAGAATAAGCAATATACGAAAGTTTGGAAGTTACCTCAAGCTCCCACTAGCTTTTCCTAAATTTGGCTGAACCCTAGCCTCTTTGAACCATGAAATTCTTTGCTTCAAAACCTTAATTCACATAGAGGAATAGCTTAGGAGAAGGATTATACACGTTAGGTACGAATTCACTGAAGAAATCGACCTACCTTGTGAGATTTCTCCTTCCTTCTCTCTATTTTTCTCCAAGCTCTCTCTCATGTTTTGTTTTGTAGGAAAAGACGACGGGAAATGGAAGGGAAAAGGTGCTGTAAATTTTTTATAACATTAGGCTCATGTCATGGTATTGCCTGCTTATGTCATATTTAGAAATTTCTAAAACTCCACTTTATGTACACAAATACTTTTTGTACATATAAATGGTTCACAAGACCAATTACATTCCAACCACTCTTCCCTCTTCTTGGTCAGTCATATTCACGTCTAGGGGCCCAATTTTGTGCCAAAATGGGCTGATCACAAATTATCCCATAATTACAAAGTTACCATCACAAATTTTCCATTTTAGGATTTGTTGGCAGATTTTCTGACTAAACTTTGATAAATCATAACTAATTCTAGAAAAATCGAATTGGAGTGATTCTAAAGCCTATATAACCCTTATTGAGTCTAATTTTAAGGAAAAATATAGAATTTTGCTAGATGGAATCACAAAATTCCCAGAATTTTAATCTTTGCCTGCTGTTCCAGAAAATAATTAATTTTGTTGGGTAAAATTCAAGAATTCAGAACTCTTAACTCATAAATTGAAATAACACAGATTATATGTCCATTTTGAAGCTTGACATGTGAAATTTAAGATTGGAAAGTTTCAGAATTTTTGGACACTATTTGCCCATTCAAAATGTCCATACAAACCGACTGTCCTGCACAGAATTACACTTAATAGTTTTTCAAATTTTCTACCAATGTGTCCAATGGCTCCAAAATCAACAATTAAACCTATTCCCACACAATTTTTCACAAGGAAACCATTGGAATCACTAAAACCACCAAATTCCCATCACACATTCTCCAAAAGTGTTTATTCAACAATAATTACATCCACTTTTGAAGTCATTAGCCCTTAATCACTTTTGGGATATTACAGTTTTTAAGTTTAAATTCAACAAATGATTTCATATGCAAAGAATTTGAAAAGCATATAAATTCAACTTCAAAAACTTTGTTTAAAATCACCAAGTTTTGTCATCATAAAAAAGGAGGAGAATGTTAGATTCCATATGTTTTGATGATAATAAAGATTGGATCGATAATATGAAAGGATTTGATAACAAACAAATGGATTTGAACAAAGTAGCATAGCATCACTTAGAGTCTGCACTGGAAATAATCAACAATTTTTAAGAAGGCTTACTCGAGTAGCCACTCAGGTAACAGAAGCCATTACTCGAGTAGCAACTCGAGTAAGCAAAGAGAATTTCATCCAGCGAGGCAGTGCCAAATTTTGAACGAAGTTACTCGAGGGACCACTCGAGTAATCTACAAAGTTATATAGACCATTATTCGAGTAGCCACTCGAGTACCAAGATTTTCACAGGCATCACTCGAGTAGCCACTCGAGTAACTAGGTCCAAAATCTTCCAGTGACTCTTAGCCAATAAATGCAGCATATCACTCGAGTCGCCACTCGAGTAACCAGTGAGAAAATAGTATTACTCGAGGGACCACCTGAGTAATCCGCAGAGTTATTTGAGGTGCCACTCGAGTAGCCACTTGAATAACCAGATAGTAAACTCTCGGCCAAGAATTTGATGCCATTACTCGAGGGAGTAATCGAGTAATCTGCCGGGTTATTTGAAAGCCACTCAAGTAAGGTGTGAAGAAACATGAAGGCCACTCGAGTCTTCACTCGAGTAAGCACAGTGATCACCCGAGTAATCTGTGCAGGTAAAGAAATGGCCACTCGAGTAGCCACTCGAGTAATCAGGTATTTTCAAGGTTTGTAATTTATCACTCTATGTCTTACCCGAGTAATATCTTATATAAACTGTTAATTTACTCACTGCCATATTTTAGACAAGTTTACTCGAGGGACCACTCGAGTAACACACTTGATCACTCGAGTAGCCACTCGAGTAAGGCAGTCCAAAAATTATATTTTTATCGAATATCTCTTGATTTGTTATCTATATGATTAACTCTTCATTGTATTAGTATTCTAAGTACATTTGCAGAGAAACAATAAAAGAGTATGACAGATTTGAGAAGTCAAATAAAAGTCCAAACGTTCACCTACCGCTACCTACCGCCAACGGATAGTTTTCAAATACAAAGAATAGTCAACCGTTGCTGTGCGACTCTAACGGACAAGTTTGAATTGCTTCCAATGGACACTACAAATCATCTATATATATGGAGTATTCAAAGAGAAGAAAACAATGAGACACGATCTAAGAACACACATCGATCAATACACTTAGTGCTTTGTTTTCATATACTCATTCATTTGTACTTCAGAGATTATATATTTGCTCTGTGAGAGATTTTTTCATTAAAAACTCAATATTTGTTATTGAGACAACTTAAGGTAGTGGAACCTTGAGTTGGGGATTTGATTACAACGTGTAAGGGGGAGCGAGTGTCCAAGTGAAGGAACTTGTTGTGTACTAAGGGGCCAAGAACCCACTGAATCTTGGAGAATATAGTGAAACTCTCAGAGATGTTCTGAGGACTTGACGTAGGTCAAAGTGGTTGTGGCTGAACCAGTATAACTCCTGGTGTACACTACGGTGATATTTCTCCTTGCTCTTAACTGTTTTTAATATTTCGTCGATTTCCTTCTACGCAACGAAATTTCAGATATCACCCAATTCACCTCCCCTTTTAGGTGAAACGCTTGCACTAACACATCTTATTCACTTCTGAGAGAGAAGATTGATTGTAATCTTTCATCATCAAAGTTTTATCCTTACGGGGTATGTAAAGGAGAGTAACTCGATTGTAACCTTATGGTGTGTAAGGGGGAGTAACTCGGTAAGAGATTTGTAAAAGGCTTCGCAGGTGCTCGGCTAAACTTGTGGGTTGTAAAGGCTTTTCTTGTGCCTGGATTAAACAAGAAGATAGTGGATTTGAAAATCTCAGGAGGAGCCTGGGGACTGGACGCAGGCTATTGCAGATTGGACCGAATCAGGATAAATCAAAGTTTGCATACTCTCTTCCTTAAACTCTTACATTTCCAGCATATATTAACTGTTGATTTATGATTCATTACTTTTGTATTTATTGCTTCCTCTAAGATGAAAAAATATTTTCAAAGTTCTTAAGATTTTTATCTTACACTCAATTTACCCCCCTTTTGGGTGTCAGCCGGTTCTAACAGGGGTTTGTGGGCAAAATGGTGCACAATGTTGATGGAGACACTGAGATGGTTGAGATTAAGAGGCTCCTCCTTGATAATTTATGTCTGTTCGAAGGGAATCCAATTCTTGCTAAAGCACATCAACCTTTTGAGAATATGTTTGATTAGAAAATACTTTATGTCTCCAAGTGCCATAAGATGCATCCAAGAATTGAGAACTTGAAGTCTATCATTCCCTAAAAAGGAATGCATAAGAGGATTAGTGTAAAACTGAAATTCATGATCTGCATTAGACCAAGCCATTCAAATTGTAATTAATTAAAACCCAATGAATTCTAAGTTCTAAAAAGTCCTAGAGATACAAAAAAATCATAACAATTGGAAAAAATCAAGTGTATGCAAGAAAAATGCAAGAATGTAAATGCAAAAAAAAGGAAAATCAAGATATTTGTTGGTATTTTTGTAAAGTTTTCTATGCAAAGATGCAATATGCTATGAAAAACATGCAAAGCCACCTAAACTAACTAAAATGCAACCTAAAGGCTCAAGGTACTAATCAATCAAAGATTGAGACTTAACTACTAGGGAACCAATTACTTGGTTCCCCGGCAATTGCGCCACTTGAAGAAGGCATGTGCTTTCTCCCATGGTAACTTCTTCAAAATTAAACTAAGGATTGCAATATAGGGTGTATTCCCGGATCGTCTCTCGAATAGCCTTTTATTAATTACCTAGAACTAAATGTGATGATTGGCATAAAACAAGTTAAAAATGATTTTTAGCTTTTTATCTAACCACTAAATTGCAATTAAACAAAAATGGTTTAAAACTAATATTTTTGGATTTTTGGAATAAAAGTAGAAAGGAATTGATATTGGTTTTGCAAAGTATGATTAAAAACCTCTTAGAACAATAGATTTCATCTATCCTTTACTTCAAAATATTTTTAAGAGTGTGCTAATTTGATAAAAAATGCCCAAAAGACCTTTTGAGTTACCTTGAGTTAAATGAATTAAATCTTCCACACCGCGAAAGACTTAATCCCCCTAATTGAAACTCGATACAAAACACTAGCAATTGCAATCAAAGTCCCTCAAAATATCAAACCTCAAACACCGTTGAATCTAGTGCATTAATCAATGATTATTCCTAAACTTAGAAAATAATCACTTCTTAAAATACTATTAGAAACCACTTTTTATGCAATTCATAAAATCACTATGTTTTCTAAAATATCAAACCCCATCAACTGATGAGTCTAACATCAAAAGAGAGAAACCCCTACTCTAGAGATGTTATTAAGTACTCTTAGTGCGTGATTATGAATTAGTTAGTGGAATTGGTTCCATTGCAATAAAAAATCAACTCAATATTCAAACAATACCATGCAAAAATGGAGAGAATCAAGAGAATTACAATGAAACATGTATATAACCATATATATTGTTAAGCACAATATTCAACATAAACTAATTCAAATCACAAATTAGTTTAAACAAAGATTAAACCAAATATATTAGTCTTAACTACAAATTATAATTCCTAAAACTAAGAAAATCATAAATATATAGTCAATGAACTAAAACTAAAACTCCTCTTTTGTAGCTCCAAACATCAAGACTCAATCCTTTGCTCTAGAAGAAGTTAAGCTCAGCTATTTCAATTTGTCATAAAAAATTCCCCAAACAATTTCACAATTCCAGCCATAGAAACCACTTACTAAAGTAACTAATTAGCACTTAAACAAATTTAATCAGTGACTGAAATTGCATCCAGAAGCATAGGGGAAGTCACGGTTCAGATTCAAAAATTAGAAACAGGGTTGAATGTCATGGCAAGTTCAGTAGTTTGAGAAGGAGGAAGAAGATGAACCGGTTAAGGATGGTGGTAGATGGGGTGAGCTTCCGATCGCCTCTCCCTTTCTTGCTCTAAGATTCAACCCGTGACAGTTCTGCTTCTCGGATCTCCTTTGCTCTGTTCTGGTTTGTGTCAGTTTCTATGGTGATGAGGATGGGATGATGCTCATTGGCGGCTTGTGGCGGTGAGTGATGCCGCCGGCTAGAGAGGACGAAGAAGGTGAAGGTTGAAGATGAAGATGTGAAGGTCTGGCGGTAGTGTGTTACGGCTCTCTCCTCTAGATCGTATTTCCCTCAACTCCACAATTGAAGTCGTAAATTAAAATCTGAAACTCATTCCAAATCTGACCTAGCTGCACCAAAACGTTGAGTTTAAATTGTTCCCTTTTGGTCATTCCATTATTTTAGGTCCGTAGCAGTAATAAATTCTAGTCCTTTTCTGATATTTCTTAAATTCAAACACAAATTGCCATTTTCAGATTTAATCTAACTTTTCAAGTATTTTCAAATGAAAACAATTTAACCAACATTAGATATTCACAAAAAAATCAATGATTAAGAGTAGTTATAATTTTATTGACAATTTTGCCCTTAGCAGTCCTAATTTAATCCATTTACTCTTAATCTCAATTTATCTCAAGAAAGGCATTTTAGGCTCAATAACTATTACAAAATCCCTAATTAAAGTATAAAAATATATAATAAAAATAGGGATTTGTCAATTCCCCCACACTTAAACTTTTGCACTCTTGGGCAAAATGTTAATCAATTCAAAATTAAATACAAATGAAAACTTCAAATGGTCAAGGTTTGAGTCAATAAATTAATCAATAATCAATAATCACTAATCAAACTAACATAAGTCTTAGCAAGAGGTAATACAAATAGACTAGATTAATGCACAATTAATCAAAGAAATATACACAAGAGAATACTCAAAGATTCTAGTGTTTAACTCCTCTCACAAGTATAGAAAATTTCGCTCAATACCACCTAAACTAAGTCCTACCATATGCTTGTAGAAATTCTACTCTCTCTATCACT
Organism: Inga oerstediana; assembly: GCA_963210345.1. NCBI lineage: Eukaryota > Viridiplantae > Streptophyta > Magnoliopsida > Fabales > Fabaceae > Inga > Inga oerstediana. Next base: position 44,151,112 of record OY723401.1, read on the forward strand.
ATGTAGCACCTAGACTCATGAATCAAGAGGACTTTTAAAAGATTTGTAATGATGGAAATGGTTTCATAGAAATGATAATGAAACAACAAGTACTATGCATGCCTAAATATGTACAATGACCCCTTTTCTTTTTCCTTTTTCTATTTTTGTAAGGCTCAAATAACCACATCTCATTGCCAAGGAAAACGAATGCCTTTTTTTTTATTTCTTCTTTTCTTTTTCTTTTTTTTCACTTCTCTTTTTTTAATGATCTTTTTCTTTTCTTCTTCTTTTTTTCCTTTTATTTTTTTTGGTAATATATAATGTATGTAAATAACATTTCTTCATACCTAGAATATTGATGGCCATTCAATGATGTTTGGATGCCAATCTAATGCAAATGGGATTCATACATATTGCTTGTTAATAATGATAGATTTTGGAATGTGAAAGGCTCAGGGAGGTTAACAATGGATTAGTGTTTAGGGTTTGTGTTTAGAATAAAGGGTGATGAAAAAAATGCCCCAATCATATTCATTAATCTAAATACAAATGTGATTTTGAAAAAGAATTTAAACAAGTTCTATAGGTACATTAGAATATATGGCAAACACACATTAATGAATGGAAATTAGGCTCAAAATCCTTCGAACAAAGGTTTTTTTCCCTCAAATGCACATTCACAAAGATTAATTGAACATTAGCCTAATCAAGATGCATTAAATCAACTAATCCTAATGCTAACTCTAAGCAATAATCAATTAATTCATTAAAAATCAACCAAGAACATATGCAATTTGCATAAGTATTTAGACAAATTTCCAAATCAAGGAGTGGCAAATATTTAAGAGTGTAGTTTGGATAAGGGACTTTCTATTTTTTAAAAAAAATTGACATATTTTTGCAACTAGGCACAATAAAGCACATAAGACCTAAATCCTAATCCCTCGCCCACATTTAAATCTTACAATGTCATCAATATAAAACCTAAGGGAAAAGGAATGGCAAGAGCTTAAAGCCTAGGGGATGAACAACAAAAGAATTCTACCTGTTACTACTGGATTATATCTCTCCCCCACACTTATCTTCCTTATACAACAACTAAGCTTAACGAATCATAAAAATTTGGAAGAAAACAAGTGAGGAAAGAGACAACCTTTGTTAGAATCTTTTAAGGCACTTGAAAGAGAAGTTCTCATCCAATATGGGAAACATGATGGTCTTCATAGTGCATACTTTTCTTTGCTTGATTTTCTTAGGTGGAGGTGCTTCAAGATCAATTGCAAGAGGTCTAAGAATGTAGGGTGGAGGTTGGTACCGTAAATGACCATTCCAAGTGTATGCCCAGAAAGGATAAGTCGGAAGCAGTACCAAATCCAAAGATATAAACATTGAGAGACTTAGAGTATTATGCAAAAATATTAAGAACAAAACTCTCCAAGTAGGAATCACACCCAAGAAAATCAATTGGGTCCCTTCAGTAGGAACCAAACAAGTAGTCATAGTTTCAAAATCCTCTTGTGTTTGCAATGGGAAAAATGCAGAATTGAACTTAGTGTTGGAGTACATTACATGACTTTTGCGATAACAAGCGTTGAGAGTTAAAAGAGTGGAAGAAGAAAGAGAATTGATCAAGCTATCACTACCAAAAATTTCAAAACAAGTATTTACATTTTTTATATCAGGTGGTAAATTGCAAGAAAGAACTAAATGGAAAGATTCATTTTCATTTACAATTTTATCATTCAAAATCATTGAATCTTTTCTTATTGAACTACCTAAAACATGTAATTTAGAGGGATCAAAAGGAGCACAATTTTCAAGGCTTATAGCAAGTGTAACATGCACTTTGATGTTATCAATTTAACTAGGCTTGAAATGGCATTATTTGCCCATGGTTTGATCCATATGGTTGGACACGATGAGATGACCCTTCTTGATTCCTCCAACCAATAGTAGAGTTAGGTCTTCTATTTTCATTGTAGGTAGTAGTGTTAGAGTCCCATTTTTGTTGTTGATTAGTCCTTCCTTGATACATAACATTAACTTCCTCATGACGATTAGGGCATACACTTGTAATGTGCATAACTAAACCACAACCATCACAACTAGGTGCAACAAGAGCTTTTGAAGTAGGAGAACGAGGAGCTTGGTGGATACTCAAATGATGAGGCTTAGATGTGATGAGAGAAAGTTGTGATTAGACTATATCCATCTTTTACTCAAGTGAGAGCATCCTTTGGTTGGATACTATATCATAAACTCCTCTTATCTCTTTCATGTTATATTGTTGAGTGTTTCAAGCTCTTCTTTTAATTTAAGCCCATGCTTCCTAGGTGTAGTGCAATCTTCTAAAGAACCTCTAGATGAAGCATCGAGAATGCCCTTCTTATTAGGTAGAAGACCATCATGAAAGTATTGAATCAACTGTTCATCACTGATTTAACAGTGTGGACACTTAGCCAAAAGCTCATGAAAGCAGCTCTAATAGTCATAGAAAGACTCCAAAGGGTCTTATTTAATAGAGTAAATCTCCTTCTTAAGCTCAGCAATCCTTACATTAGGAAAGTACTTGTCCAATAAGGCTTTCTTCAAGTTAGCCAAGACTGAAGGGCATTAATAACATGCATAGGAAGTATCATGTACCACTCTTTCGCCTTCCCGTCCAAAGTGAAATAGAACACTTTTAGCTGCACATCTTATAGGCAAGCACCAACAGGCTTCCTATTTGAGCAAGCCAAGTGTAATGTATTGAGATGCTTGTATGAGTCTTCCTTCTCAAGCTCATGGAAATGAGGTAGTGAAGCTAATAAAGGATCCTTAAGCTCTAAATTGACCTCAAAGTTAGGGCATGGGAAGTTGAAAAGATCATAATTGACATATGATTTTGTTACATCCCTTATAGTTCTCCTTCTTGGTAGTTCATCACCATTTCCTTCCATAGTTGTACCTTGAGAAACGCAATCACTTAAGTCAATGAAAAATTCAAGATTAGAAGAATGATCAAATGACCTCTTAAGTTAGTCAGACATACAAAGCTAGCAAGCAAGCAATAGAACCATGAAGTGTCAAAATTATCTTGCACACAAGTTCAAGCAAAAAGGTATGAAATGGGAAGAGTGCAAGTGTATATGAGAAGGTAGTAGGTGTGTATGATATGTATGGACAAGTATAATGTCATTATCCAAATAGGAAAGGTATATCACCAAAATTGTGACTTGGAAATTGAAATCATGCACCCGAATAGCATCAAAAGCAAGTTATCCACAAACAATCCAAATGGAATGAAACCAATATGCATCAACTAAGCACAAAGCAAGTGAATTCAAGTGAGAAATGTAAGAATACAAATGTGAAAACAAAGAAAAATCAAGATTTTTGTTGGTTTTCTAAAAATTTTTGATGCAAGATACTTTACAAACCTAAACTAACTATGAAAAAGTGTTAAAAACTATGGGAAAATAAATGAAAGAAAATATAATAGGCTCACAAGGGCAAACCCTGATAAATCTAAACCAATTGACACTTAGTAAACCAAATATTTGTATCTTCCCCCATGCTTAGACCTTTATACTCTGGAACAAAGGCAATTAAGAACAATTTTCTAAAGAGATCCAAGAAAGCACAATGGATGTTGGTTCCTCTAACGACCTTTCCAAGAATACGTCTATAAAGAAGACAAATAAACAGCAACATCCCATTCAAAAATAGAAACATGGAGATATTTCAAGTGAAGTAAAGGCATATTAAGTTCTAAACAATCCAAGTAACTATCACATACAAGGAAATCAAGCATACTCCCATTAGTAGGAGTCAACGAAATAGTTAAATTTTGAAAATTCTCTTGTGTTTACAAATTGGAAGGTGCGGAATCTAACTTAATATTGGAGTACACCACATCATCATTGCAATCACAACATATGGGAGAGAAAAGAGTGGAATAAAGAAGAGAACTTTTCAAATTGTTACTACCCAATACTTTGTAATTTTCAAAAGAAGCATGATCATGTTCTATATCAGGTGGCAAATCACAAGAAAGAATCATATAGAAAGATGAATTTTCATTTGCATTATCATCAACAAAAATATTTGAATCTTCCCTTATGAAACTATCATGCAATTAATTGGATTCAAAAGAAAGATCTTTTTCTAGGCGATGCTCTTTATCACTCACATCAACCACATTGGCATCTACAGAAGAGTCAACATGTTCGCAATGTCATGCTTACAACATCAAAGTCTTGGCCTTGATGTAGATCAATTGTCAGTTATTGGCATCCCCAACAACAGTGTCATTGATTTGACCTTGTCTTTGTGCCTTTGTGTAAAATACAAAATATTTGTATCTAAGAAATACATTACAATGCAACACTCGGGTCGTGTTACTCGATGAGCATTTTATTTTGATTCCTTAGGTTAGACTAAATGTTAAAACCATGGTTAGAAGTGGGATTTTGAAAATGGTTTTCTTTAAATCAAAATTCATGAAAAGTAAAGCTATTCCAAATTTTTTTTGTATTTTTGGAAAATAAGGAAGAAATTATTTGGATTAAAAAGGGATTATATCATAAAATGAACTTTGGTGGCAAATTTAGTGGCTTTCCTAGCTTCTTAAAATATTTTGGGAGTTTCATTTACATCAAGTCAAATTAAAAACCCTAAGCAATCGCATTAGGTACAATCTACCTAAATAATGAATAGTCCTACAATCGCATTCATAGTCACCTCTTAGACAAATTGTTAAAACCCACTTGATGTGTGTTGAAAATTTCTCAATGCACTTGCTTCCTCTTAATTTAAAACACAATCACAACATTCAAATTAAATTAAATCCATTACACATACTAGCAATCACATAGAAAACATAACTTCATTAATTTAAAAGGAAATAAGTCCAATAAAATTCAAGTGCACCAATACAAAATTCAACACAGATAATCCATTATAGACAAATAATCACTCATCTAGGTCTCAAAAACTCATATCTCAATGTAGAATTAATCCACACAACACATAATGTATAAATTAAACAAATAGAAAATAATGAACTCCCCTTGCAAAACCTTGAAGCTCTAGCCACTTCCTTTGCCACCAAGACTTAAGAGAATCTAGCCAATCATCCCATTAATAGCAGCCAGAGAATCTCTAAAACTTAGCAAAGCCATGACATATTAGTAGAAGACTAAATTTCAATGAGAAATTGATGTGTACTATCAGCCAAATTGAAAAAAGAGGAATAGATGATATAAATAATCAAATTATGGTGGTTTTAATGGAATGGGAAGAAGAAGAAGGTTGGTGGTGGTTCTAGAATGGAAGTTTGGGCTGTAAAGACAAAGGATGAGGTTGATGAAGATGTGGGGTAAGTTGGGAGAAGGGGAGACTGACGGTGATAATCTCTAGCACTAGTGGTTAAACAAAAATGACGCTAGCAGTGATAACTAGGAGGTGCGATACTGGTATGGCACCAGTGAGGAAAATGGTAAAGAAAAGAAACTCGCCGAAATTTGGAGAAGGCTCATCAGAATCTAGATATTCTGGCGGAGAACTCAAGATGAAGGTCGTCGATGGTGGTATGAGTGGAATGTGACGGTGGTGCCGGCGCTGTCTCTCCGCTCCCCTCCAACTCTTAGATCCTCTTTGTGTTCAGCTTCAAGTCGTGATGCCAACTGTTGTAACGAGTAAAGCTTGACAGAAATCGCGTAGGAAACGATGGTGCGAGATAGTGAGGAACTCACCTTTGTCTCTCAACTATCCCTTGTACTCAAATCTCTGTTGCCCCCTCTGATTCCTCCAGCTCTTTAATCTCTACTCTCCGCTGCCTAAGTCGGGTCTCTAAATCTAAAAAAGGTAGGGAATAGTAACCTTGGTCAAAACTGACCTATTTGAAACTTTTAAAAGTTTTGCAGAGGGACGGAAGTATAAAGTTTATAAATTTTTGTAAGGAGAAGCAAATTTTTGAAATTTTTGGATCTTTATCTATAATTTTTCCTTGTCTCTTTTCTTCATTCACTTGTAATTTACAAAAGTTTTAGGGACCTTTTCTGTAATTTTTCCCAAACCTCAAATTATTAATTCTTACCCTGCAAAATCTCCAATTTCTTCTTAAGCACCTACAATGCATGATTAAGCAAAATGTAGTATTAAAAGTCCAAGAAACAATTGTACACTATATTTAACAAATTATGACCATTTTGCCCATAATTGAAATTAATTCAATACAATTGTCCCTAACTAAACTTAGTGCTTAATCATGCAATAATGTCTCAGAAAATGCATCAAAATCCCAATTTAATTGTGAAAAACCATATAAAAATATGGTTCAATCAATTCCCACACTTAAACCTTTGTACTCCTGAACAAAGGCAATTAAGTACAATTTCCTAATTTCCAATCATCAATGCAATTGAAAGATGAGCAATCTCATAATTAGAAAGCAAAAGATTAATTAACCAAATCCTTCAAACCAACACTATGAAGAAATAGGCTTTGTCGACTTTTATGCCTTGGTAACCTATTCAAAATTTAAACCAAGGATTGCAATATAGGGTACAATCCCGGATCGTCTCTCGAAGAGCCTTTTATTAATTACCTAGAAACTAAGTGCAATGATTGAAATGAAATGAGTTAAAAATGGTTTTTGAGCTTTTTATCTAACAACTAAATTGCAATTAAACTAAAATGCTTTTAAAACTAATATTTTTGGATTTTTGGAATAAAATTGATATGGAATGGAAATTGGTTAAGAATGCAAATGATGAAGATACTCTTGGAAATGATTTTCAATGACTATCCTTGCTAAATTAAAATATTTGGGGAATTAATAAACTAAGCCTCTGTTATACCAAATCTCAATTACCATTGAGTCTAGCATCACAAGAGAGGAACCCATACCATTGAAATGCTATTAAGCCCTCTTAGTGTAATGAGTTTCTCTAAGCTTCTAATATACCACACCTCAATTACCATTGAGTCTAATGCTTAAACTCATGAACCCATTCATTTAAACATTATTAAAACCCCTTAGAGAGTGACTATGGAATAAGCAATGTATTTAGGTTCAACTATAATTCTATTTCAATCAAACCATCCAACAATACCATGTTAAATAGATAGAAATCAATAAAATCATAGAGAAACATATATATATAACCATATATATTGATGAGTACAAATCCTCATTACAAATTCCAAATCACAACAACTCAATCCATAAAAATCATAACTAAAATCATAGTCTCATTATATAAATAAATTCTTAAACCTAAGAAATTACAAATATAATGAGCTATAGATAAAATAAACTCCCCTTTGAAGCACATGTGAGTTCAAGCCATCTTAAATTCATCTCCAAGATCAAAGCAAATCAGCTACTCACAGCCACAGATTCAAGAAACATAGTCATTCTAATATTTAAACATCCAGCCATGAAATCAGCAATTAAAGTAACCAATTAGCACATAACCAATTAAAAACAGGGGCTGGATTTGAACATAAAATTAGAGCAAATTAAGCCACGGTTTAGCCAAAGTCAGGAACAGGAGAAGATGCTATCAGCTCAGATGTGGTGGTGGATGAATGTCGATGATGGTGCGGTTGTGTTATCTTCTTTGCTGCAGCACCCTCTTCTCACTCCCAGCTGTGTCGGCCGATCACCCTCTTAACTCTCAGCTCTCTCGGTTCTGTCACTCTGGTCGCCGGCGGCGATGGCAGTGAGGGTGAAGAATGCTGCCGGCGACAAGGAAGAAAGGAAGAGAATGATGGTCTTCGACGCTGGTTCTCTGGTTTGACTATGATGATCTGCGATCGTCCCTCTCGTCTCATTCTCCCCCTCCTTGCGGCGCCTCTCCTCTGTATATCACTCTGTCTCGTCTCTTCAATTCGGGTCGCTGTATGTCCATATCCCATCTCCACCGGGTCCTCCCATATCCAGATGCTATGTCCAATTGCTGTCGGGTCTGTGTGCGTTTTGGGCTTTATTCTCTTTTTTTTTATTTCAGCAGCCCAAATACTACTGGATCTTTTTCTTTTTCTTTTTTGTTTTCATTCAGCTACAAGAAGCCCAAAATAGCAGCCTAACTCAATTTTTTTCCTTTTTCCACTTGGCCCAGTAGTTTGAAACTCCAAAATCTTCAATTTCTTCTTTAATACCTGCAATACAAAATTTAAGCATAAGTAGCATTAAAATTCCAAGAAACAATTGTACAAAATAATTAATAATTTTGATCATTTTGTGTAATACCCCAAATTTTGAGACTCAAGGCTAGAGAATAAGCCTGAGATTAGTGGATTGCTAAGCCTCGGTTTAGCAAGATCCCAAATTGTGATTAAGGGTTAATGACTCCAAAAGTGGGCGTGGTTAGTGATAAATAACCCTTTTGGAGAATATGATGTGATTTGGCACTCGAATATGATTCCTGTGTGTTGTGAGCAGTGCCGAAACACTGTATTTGAGTTCAATTGTGGATTAACATCCAAATTGACTTAGAATATAGGGAAGAATTGAATGGGGTATTGTGTTAGAAATGGTGTCATAATGTGTTTTGATGTCATTGAAATTGGTTTGGAACTTTGGAATGGAAATGTTGCAATGTTAGGTTTTGAAATGTGAATTGTGTTGACATGTTGAGATTGTTGTGAACACATGTCAATGAGATGTGAATTTGATTGATTTGGTGTTTCCAATGGATTCCTTGTGAAAATTTATGTGGGAATGATGTTTGGTATGAAAATGGAACCATTGGAAGCAAAGATGCAAAATCTGAAATTCTGTCTAGTGAAACTCTATTCTGGGAAGTCTTCTCGTGTGGATGTTTTGACTAGGAAAATGATGTCAGAAAATTATGAAAATTTCCAGTATTAAATTTCACATCCCAAGCTTCAAAATGGACATATAATTTGTGCCATTTCGTTTTGGGAACTGGGAGATATGACTGTCCAAAGTTTAAGGTCAAAAATGGACTCTGTTTTGGGGCAGTGATGAAATTTGTGTAATTCTGGAATTTTTTGGTGATTTCTGGTAATGGCTCATATTTTTTCTATGTAGAGGACTTAAATAGCTTTCAATGGACTTTGGTATCACCTCATTTTGATTTTTCTAGAATTAGTTATGATTTTTCAAAGTTTGGGCAGAAAATCTGCCAGAAAATCTGAAAATGGGAATTATGACATCATCTCAATAAAAGATGACATCAGCATGAGATATGTTATTAAACGGTTTTTTCCTTCTTCCTCCTCATTTCTGACACTGAGAACAGCTGAAATAGAGAGAGAGAGCATATGGGATCTTTAGAGAGAGAAAGAGGAAGAAATCTCGTAAGGTAAGCCGATTTCTCCGACGATCTAGCTACTAACGCGTATAACTCCGATCCTAAGCTACTCCTTTATGTTCTTTAAGGTTTGGAAGCTCTTCCTTTGGTGTTAAAACAGCTAGGGTTTCAGCCAAGACAAGGAAAAGCTAGTGGGAGCTTGAGGTAACTTCCAAACTCTTGTGTATTGACTATTCTGGCTACTGTGGACAATTTAATCGGTGAAATTTCGCCGGATTGTCATTGGTTTCAAAAATGGAAAATGGGTGTGTGGGGCTGTTATGCTGCCCAAATTGGTACTAAATGGTAGTTGTAACCTAATGGAATAGTCAATAAAGTGGTTAGGAGTAGAAAGGAACGCATTTACGGAGCCGAAACCGAAAAACCACAATTTTTCCCGGAGTACATGTATATTTCGGCCAAGGCTATAAATGGGCCTTAGAGTTGGATTTTCAATGATTTGATGATTCCATTGAGTTCAGGAGCAAAAATTAGGTGGGGTTACAGTTGGGCACTTTTTCAGAAAAGGCCGAAAAAGCGTAATTACGAAAACGCCCCTGAAACCCTTAAAGTAGGGCTGTCAAGGGTAATTTTGTAATTGACATTGAATTTGATAATTTCAAGTTCGGAAATGGATTCCTTGGGTGAAAATATGTAAGAATAGCCCATGTCAAAATTTCAAGAAAAGTACAGCCGGACCGGGTACAGCGGGGCCGAGCGAGGTCCCCGGGGGTGTTTTAGTAAATTTTCAATATAGCCTCATATAACCCCCAGAAAGACTATAGAAGTGTCTAAATAGTACATTTGACATTGTAGGATCGAATGTGAAGCCCCGAGTTGCTGGCACGCAAATCGAGGATAAAAGACTGGAGGTAGGGGACTTACCTTACTTGCATGTATTCGATATCTTTGCTTGTGTAGTGATGTATGTGATTGCTTTACTTGATTGTGTAGAGCATATTTGAATAAATCAAGTTCTGTTTCTGTTTTTGCTGTGGCCATAGTCTTGTTGTATGAAACATTGAGCATGCAGAAATATCATTATGGGGTATGCATCTAGATGAAGCTAACATGTCATACACATAGCATCTATCATGCATGCATTATGGTATCTGTTTCCTACTGAGATTCTCTCGAATCTCACTCTCCCCTACCAACAATTTAGACAGGGCAAGTGGCTCGTGGAGGGAGCGGCTAGGACTCTTTCGAGATGAGATTGTGTAATCCCTATTTGAAGAATTGTAATGGGCAATTTTGCCCTGTGTATCTTTAGTGAAGGTATGTACCCGGGATTATCGGGATGATTAAGTTGTACACTCTGATATTTATATGAATGTGATTTATCTTCGTGTAGTAATTGTATTCGAAATGTGAATATGAGACCATGTTTATAAATGATTTCAAAAAGTATTCGTGAAAACCCCGTCATGTGATGGGTTAGTAAATGTTATTTGATTATTATTGGTCTCTATTTCATTTTAATCGCGTATTTCGGATATAATTACGGAGGGGGTTACATTTTGCCCCTAATTACCATTAATTCAAAAAAATTGTTCCCAACCAAAATTCATGCTTAATTATACAATAATGCTTCATAAAATGCATTTAAATCCCAATTTAATCATGGAAAATTCATATAAAAATATGGTTCAATCACACTAGTCTCAGTCAAACATGCAAAGAAATTAGCTAACAAAACAATCTCAAAATATTAGAATGAAGCACTAGAGACTCTTAAGGTATTAATGTTTCACTCATCCCACCTCATTGGGATAATTTCACTCTAGTTCACTTAATCAACACCTTACCAAAGGCTTGTAACAACTCTAACATCTCCACTACTAATAGCAATTAAATGCAATGAATCAAGAAAACTTAAAAGGCTTGTAATGTTTAATGAAGGCTAAATGGAATGGATTAATTAGGAAAAAGAAATAGTTGAAATGCAAGTCAAAGTAATGAATAAGCTCATAGCACCTAAATAACTTAAAAACTCTTGCCAATTCTTTTCCAAATTGATAAATAGATGCCTTCTTAGTATTTCTTTTGCTTTTCTTTTATCTACAAAAATTTTTTCTATATATATATATTCCTTTTCTTTCCAATACTCTCTCTGTTTTTTCAAACTATGTTCGCTTTGTTTTCCCAATACCTTTCCCCTTTTTTTCTTTTTTAATTATTTTCCCCCTCAAACTATACTCTCTCTCTCTTTCATTTTTTTCAAACTATATTCTTTTGTTTTTACCTGGCATTTCATTATACATATTGTTCACTTTATTGGCAAATTACTTTGATTTTAGAGTACTATGAATACTATGATTAAATGACATGACATGCATATAATATAGGAATGGCTCAAAGGGGTAAGCAAAGGTAAGTGAATATATGTTTGTGTTTAGGTTGAAAGGGTTTAAAATTGGATGCCTCTTTCATTTCCATCACACTATTACAAATGTCATTTCCAAAAAGAGTAGAAACAAGTTCTAGAAGGTGACAGACCAAGTGAACATGCACATAGAAAGAATTTAAGGCTCAAATAACCTTCCAACAAGGTTTTCCTCTAATGCACACTCTAACACAATCAATTGCATAGCAATCTAACCACAAAACATCTTCTTAACTATTGCAAGTGTTAACTTTACAAACACATTCAATTAAAATATTGCAATCAATTATAATAATGCTCAACTCTTAAAAGCACTAATGATATGGAAACTTTTGATTTCTTTCTCAAGACAAAGAGTAAGCCAAAAATCTAATTGTGGGTTCATTTCTCTTCCCACTCACTTGAAAAGCAAATCATGGTTTTAATAAAAGTTGCCAAAACATTAGATCTCATGAAAGCTCAAAGAGGACATGCATCGAACCAAGCCATTCTTCAAAAAATGTTTTTTTAAAAAAAATTCTAGTTAAGGCATTTTCTCATTTTAACACAACCAATGGGATTCAAAATGTGTTTCCCTCCCCCACAGTTAATCAACACATTGTCCTTAATGTGTAAAACAACTCTATTATTCTAACTTCTGTTAGGATCGGCAGGTACAGCGGAAGAATTTTAAAATTTTTACCGATCCTAATTGAGGATCTATCAATGGTGTTTAAATCGAGTTAGAAAGATTCGTATCTTTTTCAACTTAGGATTTTCACGATCTCTAGGAGCCAACACCTCAGGTTCGCTCCCTCTACCGGTATCCACATGAATGCTCTCCAATAGAGACTGTGTGTTAGTGCCTCCAAATGTCTCCTAGGGTTTCCCTTGTAGCTCTGAATTCTCATGCGTGTATGAGTATATCTGCTCTATCAAGTTTATAACCTATGAGGGCTATATTCGAATTTCAAAATTAATCTTCATTAATTTCAAAATTAATTAACAATTAATTATCTTGATGAGCTAATTAAATAAATTCAATTTAAATTAAATCTGTCCAACAGTTTTAATTTAAACTATTTATTTAATCCAAATAAAAAGTCATTATATTTAAGTTATCTTTATAAATTAAATCTGAGATAGTATATCTCTATCTTGTTAGTTATTAAATTTAATATATCTTAATAGATTAAATTTAAAACTAACACAATATAATAATATCATATAATACACACACACACATATATAGATAAGATATGTATTTCAAAAATAAATATCTTTATAATATTATGAACAAATTTTATATTACATATATATATATATAATTCGTCCACCCTAAATTAAACATTATCTCGTGTTTGGCCATTCTTGTGTGCGACCCTGTAGGCCAATATAAAGTTGGCAGTGAGCCAATAACTGTACTAACCCAAAAGTTGCAAGCAGCCTCTAGTAAGACATTACGACTACCCAATTCATATGAGGGTTGTTAACACGATGCAACCTGTCATACAACCATGTCACGTCCCTTTTATCACATGATATATCGGTCAAGGACAAGGCATGGATAATGTCATCCTCTTGTTCCTCACCATTACTTTCTCGATTCCTGAGTAACCTGACATAGAAATGGAAACTCCTTTCCAGCGTAGTATGGCCATACATTTTGTCAAACTCACTCATCTAGGGGCCCAGTAATATCTCTCTACTAATGTGAGGGACAAATTCCATCTTGATCATTCATATTCCTCTGCATGAAAAACCACCAAGCCCGATCACTTGAAGAATGGCTTGGTTCGAAGTGACTTTTGACTAGTTCAAAGCTTAGCAACTCTCATGTAGGAATCCATGATAACCTCAGGTCTAAGGGCATTGCGACATGGTTATACATGAGAAAAGCTTATGACTTGATCCATGTAGCTTTCTCATAGTGGGCCGGTCCAGCATCTTGTACTCTTACAAGTGCCTAAGACTTTGATTCGTATCTCCATATCTTATCAAAGTCATATTGATGTTGTTTAATCTTTGCTCCCGCATAGATGACTGACCAGGGACATTTTAGGATAATCTTTATGATTTATCCAAGGATACAATTATCACAATTAACATGAAAATAATATGATAACAAAATAAAGAAATTTTATTAAATTAATAATGTTTAAAGCATATTGATTGGCCCTTTTGGCACAATTTCCAACAACTTGTTCCTTGGTGAAGTGGGGAGTTGTGAAGTTCAATTGTAATTGGAGTACAAAACGTCAACATCACATAAAGAGGGATAAGGAGAAACAAGTCATAATAGCAGAGAAAATCAAGGTGAAGAGGCACAATGGTAATTAAGTATGGTAGTGGCCAAAAATATAAAGCATACATAAAGGGATTCTTATTCTAATTACTAAGCTACACTACTTCTACTTTTTCTACTGGAATGTCCTTCCCCCACACTTATCTCAAACAATCAGTGAAACATATATAACCATCAATCCAGGAATACTGAAAGTAAAAGATAGTGAAAGCAGAAGAAGCAACCTGGCCTTATGGAGGCTTTAATGATTCATCATGGTAGAGCTTGAGGAGATGCCCATTGACTTTGAATTCCTTATCAGTGGCTTCATCTATGAGCTCAACCATACCAAATAATTGGGCCTTAGTGACAGTGAAAGGCCCATACCAATTAGATTTGAGCTTTCCACATCCAAATTTGAATCGAGCTTGGAACATTAAAACATGATCACCTACTTTGAATTCCTTCTACATTATCTTTTAATCATGAAGCTTTTTAGTGTTGTCCTTATAGATACGGGAGCTATCATAAGCGTCCAATCGTATTTCCTCAAGTTCTTGGAGTTGCAATTTCCTCTCCATACCCAATATCTCCAAATCCATATTGCACATTTTCACCACTTAATAGGTCTTGCGCTCCAATTCTACCGAAATATGACAAACTTTTTCATAGATAAGCTGGTAAGGAGACATCCCTATCAGTGTCTTAAACGCAGTTCTGAAAGCCCATAGTACTTCCTCCAACCTTAAGCTCCAATCCTTCCTTGAAAGCTTGATTATCTTTTCCAAAATGTATTTGATCTCTCAGTTGGAGACTTTTGTTGCCCATTCCTTTGTGGATGATAAGGAGTGGACATTTTATAGGTTACCCCTAGCTTAAAAAGTAGGTTATCGATAACCCTATTACAAAAGTGGGAACCTCTATCACTCACATAGCCCTCGGTACTCCAAATCTATAAAAGATGTTAGATTTGAGAAACTTGGAAACTGTTTGAGCATCATCTTTCCTAGTGGGAATGGCTTCTATCTACCTAGAGAGGTAATCTATGGCTAGCAAGATGTAGGTAAAGCTAGATGATGGTGGAAAAGTGCTCATGAAGTCTATACCCCAAACATCAAATACCTCACAAAAGAGCATGGGTTGTTGTAGCATCTCATGCTGTTTACCTAACCCCCCCAAACCGTTGGCATTTATCACATGCCTTACAATACAAGTATGCATCCTTAAACAGGGTAGACCAGTAAAACCTAGCATCTAACACTTTCTTAGAGGTCTTGTTAGCACTTAAATGTACACTATAAACCATTGAATAGCAAGTAGAAAGTATGTCTTTAGATTTATCTCTGGAATACACCTCCTGATCATTTGTTCATTGCATAGTTCCCAAAAATAAGGCTAATCCTAAATGTAGTGTTCAACTTCTTGTTTAAGTTTCTAAGCCTGAAAGGAAGACATATGCTCAGGGATTAGACCAGTCATAGTATAATTAACAAGATTATCAAACCAAGGAACATAGACAGA
Source organism: Inga oerstediana (assembly GCA_963210345.1). NCBI lineage: Eukaryota > Viridiplantae > Streptophyta > Magnoliopsida > Fabales > Fabaceae > Inga > Inga oerstediana. The sequence continues at coordinate 44,166,569 of OY723401.1, forward strand.
GATAAACATAAGGGATGAATCAGGAAAATCATCACAAGCAAAGGTAGAGTCAAGTACTCCCCTTATACTATCCGGTAGCCTACTTAAGTTGTAATAACTGTACTATAAATTGCGTAATTATGGTTCAAACACGCATCATACTTAAATAAGAGACCGAGAACAATTTAAAACTTTTCAAGGCTTTTTTCCAAAACCTATACAATACGGTCTCTATTCACTTTTCAAATATATTTTGCCTGTGCAGTTTGGTTTCCATTCATAAATATTAGAGTGTAAACAAAATTCCCGACCACACTCAGGTTTTCATCCATTCATTAAAGGGTTTACAAGGCATATTCGCTCCTTTCAGTTTCCCATAATGGGGATTACATACCACTATTTGAATTTACAACATCTACAATAACCCCAAAATATGATAACCATAACAAAACCAAAATTCCCAATTAGGAGCACTAGCCACCCTTCATCACTTGTTTCTCTTTTGACCTACTTGCCCTAGCTGTAGGTTAGTTAAAGCAAAGAGTGAGATTCAAATGAATCTTAGTAATAATAATTCATATAATATATAACAACATAGCAAGCAAGTGAATCATAATACAACATTCACAGCAGCATATAGTCATAGCTAACATCACAAATGTAACCCCCTGCCTTAAATAGCGTAATTATAATTCGATATTACGTAATTAAATTGGTTTAGAGACCGTCGAATAGTTCAAAACTCATTTAGAACTATCTGTGAAGTAGGGACTTTATAAAATTTTCAAGACTTCTTTCCTATTCCGGTCTCAAGTTCAATTATCGAACATAATCACCTGTGCAGTTAATTCACATTCATTCATATCAGAATATCTAATAGCAATCCCAGCAACCCCCGGGTTCCATTCATACACAAAAAGGGTTTACAACCTCCATATAGGGGACTACACAACTACGTTCAACTATTCTTTACAACCAACATAATATACAGACACCCTGTCCAACAGGTTTAACCAACATAACCAAAATAAATGTCCCTACAGGATTCTAACCGCTCCGGGTCGTACGCTTCTCCTTAGAGCCACTCGCCCTGTCTGAAAGGTTAGTTAAAGGAAAGAATGAGATTCAAGAGAATCCCAGTAGTAACAAAACATTTATACCACACATAAGCACACAGCATGTAAGCAAATCATCATACAGCAGCAGCACCACAAATCACACTCCACCCTCATCCCCTTTCTCCGCCGGGAAGGCACACCGCCTAACCCGAACCGTTGTTAGCTACTCAGGGACTATTGGCGTGGCAGTGCATACATATAGCCTTATAGCCCATACAGCTATTCAGCTTTCACAAATGGCCCGTCGGCCTCCACAAATAGCCTTTCGGCTCACATAATCACATATATCACACCTCATCCTCATCCCCTTTCTCCGCCGGGAAGGCACACCGCCCTAACCCGAACCGTTGTTAGCTACTCAGGGACTATTGGAATGACAGTGCTAACACAAATCCACAGATGTCGCAGTATACGAATTCATTACAAATCAACGATATAACACACATACAATGCATCATATATGGTACAAAAGAAAAGTCACTACCTCGTTCCTTTCTGACGTTCGCTGGCGTAGTTGGCTCACGAGGGCGACAAATATCAAATCCTACAATTCCAAATGCACTATTTAGACACTTCCATAGTGTTACTTAGGGTTATATGAGTCTATAATGAAAATTTACAAAAATACCCCCGGGGACCCGGCCTGGGCCCGCCATACCCGGACCGGTTGCACTTTTCTCGAAATTCTAATCTGGGCTATCCTAACATATTTCCTCCCAAGGAATCCATTTCCGGACTCGGAATTATCAAATTCAATGTAAAACTACAAATTTACCCTTGGCAGCCCCACTTTAAGGGTTTTAGGGGCGTTTTCGTAATTATGCTTTTTCGGCCTTTTCCGAAAAGTGACCAACTGTAACCCCACCTAATTTTCGCCCCTGAACTCAATGGAACCATCAAATCATTGAAAATCCAACTCTAAGACCCATTTCTAGGGCTGGCCGAAATTTATGAGTTCTCCGGGGAAAATCGGGGTTTTACGATTTCGGCTCCGTAAACACGTTCCTTTCTACTCCTAACCACTTTATTAACCATTACATTAGGTTACAACTAACATTAAGACCCAATTTGGGCAGCATAACCCCTAGGCCATATCATTTCCAAACTTTAAAACCAATGGCAATCCGGCGAAATTTCACCGATTAAATTGCCCACAACAGCCAGAATAAGCAATATACGAAAGTTTGGAACTTACCTCAAGCTCCCTCTGGCTTTTCCCAAATTTGGCTGAACCCTAGCCTCTTTGAAACACCAAATTTTGAGCTTCACAACCTTAAAGAATAAAGAGGAGTAGCTTAGAGTCGGAGTTATACGCGTTAGGAGCTAGATCGTCGGAGAAATCGGCTTACCTTGCGAGATTTCTTCCTCTTTTTCTCTCTTTTCTCCAAGCTCTCTTCACGTCTTTTTTTTCTGTGAAATGGGTCGGGAATGGCTGATGAAGATGGTGTAATTGGTTTTAATTCCATGTTGATGTCATCATACAATATGATGATGTCATAATTTTTAATTTCCCATTTTCGGATTTCTCAGAAATTCTGGCAGATTTTCTGCCCTAACTTTGAAAAATCATAACTAATTCTAGAAAAATCGAAATGAGGTGATCCCAAAGCCAAATAAAAGGTATTTAAGTCCTCTTCATAGAAAAATATTGGCCATTACTGAAAATCACCAAAAATTTCCCAGAATTTCAATCTTTGCTTACTGTTCCAGAAAATAATTAATTTCGCTGGGTAAACTTAAAAAATCCAAAACTCTTAGGTCACAAATCAAAATGATACAAATTATATATTCATTTTGAAGCTTGACATGTGAACTTTAATACTGGAAAATTGCAGAATTTTTAGACACCATTTGCCTATTTAAAACGTCCATACAAATTGGCTGCCCTGTACAGAGTTTCAATGGACAGAGTTTTCAACTTTTGCACGATTGTTCCCAATGGTTCCAATTTCACAATAAACACTCTCCCCACACGAATTTTCACAAGGAAGCCATTGGAATCATTAAAATATCCAAATTCCCATCACACATTCTCCAAAAGTGTTTATTCAACAATAATTATATCCACTTTTAAAGTCATTAGCCCTTAATCACTTTTTGGGATATTACAACAAACGTGACAAGCATGACAATCATCACAGCATTCGGTACAGCATTCACAGAAGCATTCAATCATAACAATAATCACATACGTGATATACATGACAATCATAAAAGTCATCACATACACCACAATGCATAGCATTAGTGAAGTTCACAACAATTCGTGATAGTCATTATATACACTTCCTTGATATTTGTCACATTCAAAGCTGCGACTTTGGTCATGACTCAATCGTTACATTCAATGATAAGCACAAACATACAATGCATTATACATGATATAAGAGAAAGAGTCACTACCTTGTTCTTTCCTCTCCTGTTCTGCCATCGATTTATCACATGTAGGGCAAATGTCAAATCCTATAAACCAAAATCAAGGAGGACGAGTTATTCCCTATCTTAATGCTTAAATTCCAAAATATTAGGGTTAGTTATACTTTGAGACCTTTAGGTAGCTACTAAAAGCCTAGATAGATGCCTAAAAGGTTGGAAAAAACTGGAACAAAGACCATCTTTCAAAAGTTCAAAATGCAGTTTTCAAGGGGTTGGCCGCGGCCAAGCAATCCAAGGCGGTGGCTAAGAGATGGACAGAAAGATTTGGGCTACGTCCAAGATCCACCGACTGTAGCCAAAATCAGGTCAAAAAATTTTGGGCCGCGGCTAAGATCCACTGGCTGCGGCCAAGAACTGGTTAGATGCTTTTGGGCTGCGACCAACAACTAGCCTGTTTCTTGGCTGATTTTTAAATGACCATAACTTTGTACACACTTATCAAAATAATACAAATTTATACCATTGGAAAGCTTGCAATGTGTACTACAAAAATAGAAAATTTTAAAATATTTTGACATCATTTGTAATTTCAAAACATTATGCAAAGTTGGTCCCCTGCAAAGAATTTTAACTTGGCAGACTTTCCAAAATTCCCAATTTTCAACCTAAGTGTCCAATGGTTCCAAAATTCACAACCAAACCTATTCTCACATAGTTTTTCACAATGAATCCAATAGAAACAATAAAACAACCAAATTCTCACTCCATTTATATGTTCTATTTTGGGGCTACAATTAACACAAAACCCCAAAACTTCAAATTTCACATTCAGGGTTCAATTCAATTCTATTTATCCAAAACTCAACACAAGGCACCATTTTAACCATCAAAATATCACAACCTCTAAAAATCCCAATTCACAAAAAAATGAGGGCAAAAATTTTAGAAATTAAAGTCTCAATCAATGGCCCAATATACATGTCAAAATGTTGCTCTTACATACCTTTATCACTTTCTCTAACTTGTTCCTTGCTTCACCAACCTCTAGTTTTCTTGAGTTTTCAAATCACCACCTCTTGAAATCAAAAACCAAACAATTGAAGCTCTCAACAAGAGGAACAAGATTAAAGGAGAGGATTTGAGCTATAGAAGTAATCTTCTAGGTCAAATCTCAATAAGAAGTATTTGATTTACCTTAAGATTCTTTCTCTTTCTTCTTCCTTGTGACAGCTGAAATAGAGAGAGCAAGGGAGAGAGGATAAGATGATGAAATGATCAAATTTCCATCCTTCCCATGCCTTTGATTAGAAATATAAGGAGAGAGGGAAGAGAGATGGATAAAAAATGCTCATTTGACTTTTTGACTCTACCAAACTTGTGCCAAATGTCAAAACTCTATAGCTCCACCAAAAGCAACTCACCACTTCATTACTCTAACTAATTCCATTAATCATTTAGTTCTACCACTAGCTCTTTTAGTTAGTGATCAATTCCTTCTTTGGCTGCTGACCAATTAGCCTGTAAATTTCATTTTTTTTCCTGTTTTATCCCTGACTATGGCAAATTCACTTGAATTGGCACTTGACACATGATTAAACTTCTTTTCCCTTCTCCAAATGCTTTTCCCCTTCTATTTTAGTCCAATAATAACTTTGCTTTATTATTATACTAAAATACAGGGTTTGGGCATTTTCTACTACTAAGTTGGTCATAACCCATACTATATTTCCTCAAAGCATTCATCAAACATTTTTTATAGTCTCATGTGAGGTCATTAGCCCTTAAACAGAATTTGGGCCATTACACAAGTGATATGCTATAAGGTTCATAATTCTAAGCCTATCCTTAATGCTAATATCGAACTCTTATAGCAGTGACATCCATCTACTGAGCCTTGGTTTTGAATGAGGCTTGGTGAAGAGAAACTTCACAGTTGCATGATCTGTATACACAACCACTTTATAATTCATTAAGTATTGTCTAAAATTATCTAATACAAATATCACAGCAAATAATTCTTTCTCAATGGTTGTGTAATTCTTTTGTGCACTATCCAAAGTCTTGGATGCATAGGCAATCACATAGAACAACTTGCAATGCTTTTGTCCTAACATGACCCCTACAGCAGAATTGGAGGCATCGCATGCTAGTTCAAAAGGTAAGGTCTAATCTGGTGTACTAAGAATAGGAGGCGAAATCAAGTGTTCTTTTAATTCATCAAATGCTTGTTTACAAGGATTATCAAAGACAAAATCAACATCCTTTTACAATAGTTTGGATAATGGCAGAGAGTTATTTTTGTGAAATCTTTTATGAATCGCTAGCAAAAATCCACATGCTCTAAGAAAGAATGAAGTGCTTTAACATTAGTAGGGTAGGGTAAGGAGGAAATCATCTCAATCTTAGCTCTATCAACTTCAATGCCCTTGTTAGATATCAAGTGACCAAGTACTATTCCATGATCAACCATGAAATTGTTAGAACCGACTGACACCCAAGAAGGGGGTGAATTGGGTGTAAGATAGAGACTTTCAAAATTTAAAATTCTTTTCACATCTTAATGAAAGCAGTAACTATAAAAGTAATAAATTATAAATCAACAGTTAGATATTTAAATAATATATGCTAGAAATATAAGAGCTTTGGCAAGAGAATATGCAAATTGTGATTTATCCTGGTTCGGTCCAATCCACGGTGACCTACGATCAGTTCCTAGGCTCCTCCTGAGATTTTCAATCCACTATCTTCTTGTTTAATCAGGCTACAAGAGAAGCCTCAACAATCCTACAAGTTTAGTTGGGCACTTGTGAAGCCTTTTTCAAATCTCTCAATACTCCCCCATACACACCGTAAGGATATAATTGAGTTACTCCCCCTTACACACCATAAAGATACAAACTTGATCATGAAGGATTACAAACAATCTTCTTTCTCAGAAGTGAATAAGATGAATATTGAAGAATAATACAAATAATCTCTCTTTCTAAGGTAAATGATATGGAAGGTGGATAAATAGAGAGTATTCAGGTAGGAGTGGATGCTTTATAATCTTAGCACGTTTTCTGATGCTTTTCTCTGCTTGAATATCTTGTTTTAATAGTTGAGTAAGATATGACCATTGTAAGTATTTCAACATATCCGTTGAGTCTCATTGATTTGTTTGTCCTCTCTTCTTATTTTAAAAACTAGCCGTTACGTTTGGTGGACTTTCCGTTCCCGTATGGTGGCTTTTCTTCTCTTCATGTCATCTTCTCATTGTTTTGTAGGAGAAGTACTTTAAATACTAATTCAATAAAGTGTTAGAGTGATTAGAAATAAGTAGAATGAATTATACAATTATTCCAATGATTTTCAGAAGTTATGATGCGTGCTCTGTTTTTTGGATTTATACATCACTCTAGTGTTTTGGCCTTTCACTCCAGTGATATGCCTTTTAATATATATCACTCGAGTAAATTTTATTTGATCACTCAATTGATTTGCTTCTAGTCATATATCACTCGAATGAATTCCCTAATCACTCGAGTGATCTATCAGATCACTGCAACTCAATTTCACTTTCACTCCCGTTGAGCAAACCTTCTCAAACTTCTAGAAAGAGATTAACTTCTAGTGGGCATAACTCTTTGAATATAACTTTACGTTTGACCTATGACCTATCAAACGAAAACTATTTAAGTCTAGTTTCATATGCCACCAATTTGATCTCTATCCGACATATATTTTGAGAGTTATGCCTAAAACACCAAACATGTTTTGGAATATGATGGTAATTTAAGTGGCATTTTGCAAAATTCATATCTCTTTCATCTAAGCACATTTTGACTTGATCTTGGTGTCAAAATGATGCATTAGGAGTCTGGTTTTACCTCATTCAGAGTTGTGGTCTAGAAGATATGATTAAATTACTGAACCTCATTCATACTGAACAAAAATAGAGATTGTCACTTTTGAACATCACTCTGAGTGCAATGTGACTTTATTGGAAGTGATATGTTAACTTTAATATTCACTCGAGTGATTCTGAAATCATTTCAAGTGATCTAACAATTTTTGTAAATCACTCCAAGTGATTTTGAGTTCACTTCAAGTAATTTGTTCGCAATCACTCAAAGTGATTCTAAGATCACTCCAAGTTAATCTAAAGATCACTCCAAGTGAATTCAATAATCTAATAATCACTCTAAGTGATTCTGAAGATCACTCAAGTGCACTAAGATTTCACTCGAGTACTGCCTTATCACTCCTAGTGATTTGAGATCACTCCAAGTGATTCTTGAGTGAACATGGAATCACTCTAAGTGATTCTGAAAATCGCTCGAGTGCATTGAGATTTCACTCGAGTGCTATCTTATCACTCCAATTGATTTTGAGATCACTCCAAGTGATTCTCAAGTGAACATGGAAAAGTTATTTTAACTTTGAATTGAGCCATCCCAACTTCCATTTGATCATCAAGAGTTTCAATATCAAATCTAAGAGCTTGAATCTTGATATTTCCATTAGATCTTACAAGATCTTTCTTCATTATCTTTCTTCATGATTTTTCTCTTGATGATCATTCTCCATAACCCAAGCAGGCAGCTCCTTGACTATCTTCATTTTCTTTGTTCTTCTCCCTCTTGTTCATTCTCATCAATACAATCACTTCTTTATTCATTCTCCAATATTTGATAATTTTGTCTTCTCATTCTTCCTTGATAATTAAACTTAATTAATCTACAAGATATTTGACATTAAACACAGTAATTGGTCAAAGTATTATATAAACTTTTTGCTCTTATCATTGTACATCTATATTTGACATGATCAAAGCCGAGTCATATCTAACAGAAATGGTACTTCTCATAATTCAAAACCAATTTTTTCTCAATGCATCTAGCAAGAATATTGTCCAAACTAGCTAAACAAGCATCAAACAAATTGCCATCCACTATGAAATCATCCATAAAAACCTCCATACCATTTTCAAGGAAATCACAAAATAGTGACATCTTGTAATGTTTGAAAGCGCTAGGTGCATTACACAATCCGAACCGTATTTTCCTATAGGCATAGGTTCCAAATGGACAAGTAAAAGTGGTTTTTTCCTGATCTTTGGGAGCTAGTAGGATTTGGTAATATCCTAAATAACCATATAGTAAACAATAGTGGCTCTTACCCGCTAACCGCTCAAGCATCTGATCAATGAAAGGCAAGGGGAAGTAATCTTTCCTAGAGGATTCATTCAGTTTCCTGTAGTTTATGCACACTCGCCAAGTATTTTGCACCCTAGTAGGTATCAACTCATTGTTTTCATTCTTTACCACAGCAATCCTACTCTTCTTAGGAACTACTTGCACTAGACTAACCTACTCACTATCAGAAATTGGATAGATGATACCTATACTCAATAACTTGGTCACTTTTTTCTTGGCCATATCTAGAATCAAGTAGTTGAACCGCCTTGAGGTTGCCTAAGGGGTTTGGATTCCCCATGCAAGAGGATCCGATGGGTATAATAGCAGGACTAACAACCTAGAGCCTTTCTATTTCTACTTAAAACATGAAGCAATCTCTTCTCCTTACTCAAAGACAATGAATTGCAACGGCACCAATATATAGACCTCCACCGCCTAGATGTTGTAAGCTATACTTGTGTCTTTAGGTCCTAATAAAATTAAGGGCTGAATATACAAAGTAGGAGCTGAGAGTGAGGTGCCACAAGTGGGATCTCATCTCCTTCCACCTTCAACTCTCTTCCTTACCGCGACTGAAGAAGGAGGTCAGCCCTTGTCAAAATGCAATTTTAACCAGGGACAAAACTAAGAACTTTTGAAAGTTTTTGGAGGGACTTTAATGCAGATTTTCAAAATGTTTATAGGCTTAACTATAATTTTCAAGGAGTTTTGGTCCCTTTTTCTAATTTTCTTGGTCCCTTTTTCTTCAATAATTTGAAACTTCTAGAAATTATGGGGTCTTTTCTATAATTTTTTCCAATCTTCAAAATATTAATTCTGAAACCCAAAATCTCCCATTTTCTTCTAAAACACCTACAATGCAAAGTTAAGCACAAGGTAGTATTAAAAATCCAAGAAACAATTCCATAAAATAATTAACAAATTATAATCATTTTACCCTAAATTGCAATTAATTCAATACAATTGTCCCTCACCAAAATTAATGCTTAATCATGAAATAATGTCCCAAAAAATGCATTAAAAATCCCAATTTAATTATAAAATATCATACAAAAAATATGGTTCAATCAAACCGTTATATATTTGTTTTTTCTGATATAAAGTTGTGAAGATAAATCATTAGAAAGTGTTACTTGATGGTTATTTCATAAGAACCATCATTTTTGTCAATAAATGCATGACAATTAATAATTACAACCATTATATTTTTATTTTCGTGAATTCTGCCTCTCAATACATGATAGTGCACATATTTAACCATCGGGTTTTAGCATTATATGTTCTTACGTGACTTTTACCTCATAATATATGATGTTTATTCGTTGTAACATGTATTTATTAAGAATAATATATGTGAAAATATGTAATGTTTCTTTACCTGAGTCATTTCATTAAACAAATGCTTTACTTAGCCAACTAATGTAATATCCCAAATTTTGGGTCTGTAGACTTAAGGATAAGCCTGTATCAGGAAGATGACTAAGCCCAATTGAGGAAGAGTCCCAAGAATGATGAGAGAAAAGAAGACTCTTAGGGACTATGTGATTCAACCCTACTAGGCAGAGGGCCCAGTATGTGTAGGTAGTATGATCAAAGTGTCAGTGCAGATGTTCACAGGGCACATATATGATGTCATTGGGTTGGTAGAAAGACACCACCTAGCTACATCATGAGGTATGGGATTGAATGATCGAGCAAAATATGATGGTATAGGTTTGCATATGGAATTGTCAAAGTAGACATGTGTACCCTACTATTTTGGAAAAGACACTGGTATGTGGTGCCATATGGGGCCCACACATACATACTGTCTCTAACCTGGTGCATTAGGTGGGCCTCAATATATGTAAAGGAATCCCAAGTAAAACTTGAGTAGAATTCCAAATAAGCACTGATAAAATAGCTTTAATAAAGTAAGTCATGATAGCTAATGATGACACTACTTTTTGGTTGGCTTGACAAGAAAGTAACAAGTGTCCTCTCATAATGACAAAGTACTAAGTACCTTTTATGTTGTCTTGATAGGAAGGTGATGCGTGTCCCTCATGATGACACTTACTTTTTGCCTTTTGTGTTGGCATCCCTGGGATGGGCCACAGTCACCTGAGTCAGGGAAATCTGTCGGTCTCCGGTCCAGTCGTGTATTTGACTTCCCAAACACCGAACTCGGGAGTCTGGGGAAATTGTTCGGCCTCTCCTTCCCCTGGCCAAAAAGGACGCCATTTAAGAAAGAGAAAGAGATGACAAGATGCTTTTTTTGACATATGGCAATCTTAAGCTCACATTTGTTGACACTTAGCACACTATGAAACCATCCAAAATGCAAGATTAAATCCCAACCCTCCATTATTCTTTAAGATGTCAGCCAAAGGAAGAAAAATTAGAGAAAAACATGGAGAAAAATAAAGATAAAATAGAATAAAGAGAGAAGATATGTTAATAGTGATTTTCCCAGAGTTCCGGAGCTTATTTCACCTCCGATTCGGCGTTTACAGCTCTCGGAGTCATCTATAATGTTGTTCCTCTCAATGAGAGCAACATTTAGATGATTTTAGATTCTTGATCAGAGGTGTTTGGTGCTGCCTAGCTTGCCAGGGTGCCACCGGAATACCGAACCGGTTGTAGAAACGCAAAGAGGTAGGCTAAAGCTTCATTCTGAACCAATTGGCTTAAGGTTTTAATGAGTTTTCTTGGACCCTTGGGCTTCCATATATGATGTAATGATGTTTTAACCATGAATATATGATGACATTGTTAGAGCAAGCGTTTCACCCAAGAGGGGGGTGAATTGGGTGACCTTAAAATTTCGTCGGAAATATAAAACTTTAACAGTGGAATTAAAACAGGAAAGAGTAAGGAGAAATATCACCGAAGTGTACACCAGGATTTATACTGGTTCGGCCACAACCACTTTGACCTACGTCCAGTCCTCAGAGCTTCTCTGAGAGTTTCACTATAACTTCCAAGATTCAGTGGGTTCTTGGCACCTTAGTACAAGCAAGTTCCTACACCTGGACACTCGCTCCCCCTTACAAGTTGTAATTCAATCCCAACTCAAGGTTCCACAACCTTAAGTTACCTCAATAACAAATATTGAGTTTGAATGAAATATCTCTCTCACAGAGTAAATAAGAATCACTGAAGCATAGAATCACAAGTACAATGAAAAACAGAGTAATGAACTTGATGATATGTTCGTAAGTGTGTTCTTGTGTATATCTCTCTGTTCAGATGTTCCCATATATATAGATACGTTGGTAATGATTGGTGGAACATATTTCTTCATGTCCGTTGGAGCGTGCGCAGCCATTATTGACTTTTCCAGTTTTTGACAAACATACGTTGCAGTAGGTGACAGTCAGTGACATCTGAGCGTTGCTTTTGACTTTCCTTATTTGGTAAGATCTCTTCATTGTTTATCTGTTGAAATGCTAAGTACACTAATATAATGAAAAGTTAATCAAATAGGAAACAGAACAATGACCATTGGAATGATTTCAAACTTTCTGGGTTTGCTTACTCGAGTAGCTACTCGAGTATCACTTGAAGTTTACTCGAGTACTTACTCGAGTATCATTGGGAAATCTTAAATTAACTTTAAGTCAAGGAACAAATACAAGAATACTTGGGTAGTGCATGGAATAACCAATTTTTAAACCTTTAGAAATATATGTTTACTCGGGTACCTACTCGAGTAATGCACTCACAACTTTATGAGTTACTCGGGTACCAACTCGAGTAAACCTTCAAATAAACTTGTGGTTACTCGATGCTCTACTCCAGTAATGTTGGCAGGATTTCAAGGTCGAGAGCACTTACCTTGTTACTCGGGTATGGACTCGAGTAATGCACTCATTTTTGCATAGGTTACTCGGGTACCACCTCGATTAAATGTACTTTTTGTGCATGACTTACCCTGGTAATGACTTCAGGTTTACCTTCAAAATATTTCTGCATACTCGGGTACTTACTCGAGGAATCCACTTAAAATACAACATTAGATACTTGCATACTAGAGTAAGGACTCGAGGAAAATGAGATAAATTTATATCAAGTTAATCGGGTACCACCTTCAAGTGTTTACTTACTTTAGTCCGTTACTCGAGTAGCTCCTAGAGTAACATTGGCAGTAGTACAAAGTGCCGAGAGCTCCACATTTTCAGAAACAAAGTTACTCGAGTAGCTACTCGAGTATCATTGGCAACTTGAAAGCAACTGGAAGTTTTTCACATGGTTACTCGAGTACCGCCTCGAGTAACATTGGCAGGCCGAGAGCAACTCCAAGTTTTTACCTGGTTACTCGAGTCGCTCCTCGAGTAACATTGGCAGGCCGAGAGCAACTTGAAAATACTTACACTATTACTCGAGTAACTACTCGAGTAACGTTGGCAGGTTACTGGAAGGTGCCTTTGGTTACTTCAAGTTTTGTCTCATTACTCGAGTAGGTACTCGAGTAATGCCTTTAAAAACTTGCTTCTGATCAAGTTCCTCAGCATTTTCTCTTGGCCTTTCTTCATTACTCCAATGCTTACTTCAAGTGATGCTTATCCCTGTTATTCCTTTGTTTAAACTTGTTTATTAATCATTTCCTTTTCAAACCATTCTTTTGTTATCATCAAAACATGAGATCTAACATTCTCCCCCTTTTTGATGATGACAAAACTTTGGTGATTTTGGACATGGTTTTTCAAGTTGAATTTTCAAATTAAATATGTCTTATTAAGTTTAAATTCATAGCACACACCTTGCATTCACAGTCAACTTCATTAGTCCAAACATGTATCATAATTCAAAGCTTAAATGAACTTAAAATGAAATCATAACTTAAACACACTTGCATTAAACTTAAAATTTTCAAATTACAAGATAAAGTTCAAAATACTGCCTAAAAACCCATGTACAACCAAATACCCCAAAATAAACTAGGACACATCCACAAAATCACTCTCAAGCTCTTCTCCCCCTTTTTGGCTTCATCAATCAAGTGGAGGGCTAGGAGGCTTGGCCATGGAAATGGGTGTCACTGGAAGGACCATAGAATCATCTGAGTCTAAAGAATCAAATGAGCTAGAGGGTACTGGGTCAGGGAGTTGGACTGGAGGGATATGGATGTCATCGCTGGGAGGAGAAGGTTGGAAGACAACCATAGTAGAGATTTCTCCTTCTGGAGTGGTCTGAATCTCAGGAGTATGATGTTCAGGGGAGGAAGAGGGGGATATTTCCTCAGTTTGGGTAGGTGATGGAATCGGTTTAGGAGCAGTTTCTGGCTGAGGTTTTGGAGGGGAATCATCAATGGTGATATGAATGGTCTCGTTGGTTTCTGGGTTATCCACTGAGTAAAGGATGTCTTTGGCTTGAAGCTCAGGTGGACTAGAAACCAGAGGAGTAGATGGTTCACCCTCAGTGATAGGAGTGTCGGAAGGAGGGTTCACTAGAGGTGGTGGTGCAGAAGAGGAGGGACTGGCTGAAAGTCCGGGACCCAATGAGTCCAAGCGTGCCAGAATCAATCTTAGTGTCTCGCCCTGGGCACGTTGCTCAGCTAGCAACTCCTCATGCCTCTTGTCCATTCTCTCAACCAACTCTCCCATCTTGGTATTCATGTGGGTTATTAGTTCAGCATTTGTGTTGGCAATATCCATATGAAAACCTCTCAGCATATTTTCCATAAAATGCTGGAGAGTGGCATTGAGGAAAGATGGCGATGATGTGGTAGTAGCTGGAGCAGATGACTGAGTGTCATCTATCTTGCTGGTCTCTGCCTCAGTGGTCTTCCTCTTTTTCTTTGACCCAGATTCCAGAGGGCCTTTGAGAGGGATGTCAATGTTCAATTTCCCTATCTGGTTTCTCACAACCGGAGTTAACCTCTCAATGGGCTCCTTGCTATCCAAATACCATATCTTGTTCTCTTTCAGGATTAGAGACACAATCTGAGGATATGGCATTGGTGTTGTAGCCTTCCCATCCACTTTATACCTTTTCATTTCTGAGAAGATATACTCTCCCAGATCCTTCTGTTCCTTCAAAAGCAGTGAAGCAAACCACCTAAAGTCCCTATCGGAGAAGTGGGTATAGTTGTTGGCTTTGTTCACTAGGGACCTAGAGTAGATGTACCATAGGACCCTGTGATGATCACACATATCACTTGGTTTAAAATTTAGGGGGCCAACTAGCTCACCGGGTTTGAGAATAGTGAAGATTTGGTTTGGCTCAAGTTCAGAATAGATATCATCCGGGGGGTTCTCAATTCCTAACCACAAGTTAATCCTAGAGGGCGATATAGGTATCTTTTGGCCTCTAACTGTGGTGGTCATCTCTTCCTCAACTGAGGTTCGGTTAGGCTCATCTATGATCTCTAAGTTACAATAAAAGTGAGTGATCACCTTTGTGTAAAAAGGCAATCTAATGGATAACCAAGGCATAAAAGGATCTAAATAAGGACTTAGGTCATGCTTCACTACCTCTTGAAGTAGCCTGAGATCCACATAGTGTGTCTTGCACACTTTCCTCCTGGAGAACTGAGACAAGTACTTCAGAGACTCCACCAATTTCCTAACATTGAATCCCTTTGGTGGGTTGGTGATCTCTGCTTCCGGTACTTTGGTCTTCTTAGAAGTTTGACCCTTCTCCATTTGATCAATGATTCCAGCCATAGCCTTAGCCACATTCTTGTCATACTTTGGCTTTTTGATAGGCTTTGGTGTGAAAGAGGGGGTAGAGGAATCAGAGGGAGGAGGTGAGGGAGATTTGGCACTCTTCCCTCTTCCGCTTGAGGTACTCTTTTTGGATTGAGCCCTTGTAGCAATAGGCTCTTTAATCACCACACCTTTGGGTTTTGGTTGAAGAGGAATTTTAGCTTTTGGTCTCGGGGTAAGTTTTCTTCTCTTCTTGGGAGGAGAAGAAAGAGGATTAGAGTGTTGTTGGAATTCAGAGGAGTCTATAGGAGTAAGATTTTTAGTTCTCATCTTTCTGAATGATTGAAAACTAAAAACTTTAGAAAAACAGAGACTCAGACGCGATTTAGGGCACTGGGATTTTGAGCAAAATAGGAGGTTTCTAGGAATGGAAATTGTTGGGTTTTGACGGAAATGAGGCAAGGAATCACTTGTGAAAAGTTTTTGTGAGAGAGAATAGTGATTTACTCGAGGAGATTTTATGGAAATGACCGAGTTTGCGACAGATAAAGCCCTAGAACCCGACGTTACTCGAGGCCTTACTCTAGTAACCTTCAAGTTTACTCGAGGCCTTCCTCGGGTGTTCATACAGAAAAATTCTAAAATAATTCATTTAAATTGCGTACCTGGCATGAATAATATAGTAATTATCCATGGATGTTTCCTCGATCATTTATAACCCATTCTGATCAGATTTGAGTCATTCTTTATCAATTTGAGAATCTGGACTCCGACATTACTCGAGGCCGTCCTCGAGTAAGCTTCAAGCTTACTCGAGGGCCACCTCGGGTAACCTGCTTTTCCACTTCTGACTCTTCATTTCTTTGACAACTGAACTGTTAGATTTAAAATTTCAAGTAACTTGATCCATTACTTCCAGTTTTGGGGGCCATTACTCGAGTACATACTCGAGTAAAGTGTTACTTTACTTCAAGTTGTTCCTCGGGTATTGTCTCTCTGTTAGTCATTACTTCAAGTTGATACTCCAGTAATGGTGTCCTCTGATAATCTCTGTTTTTGTTTCCCAAAACAAAGATTCTTTCTTCCTGCAAAACAAGTTTCTATATACTCCGATGCTTAAGTTAGTGATCATCAAAACATTATCAAGTGACTTCATCTAATATTATGAAATGCTGAAATTACTTATAACTCGTTGGGATTTACCATTCCCAATTCTCTCCTAATGTAAACAAATTGATCTTTTGCAAGGGGTTTTGTAAAGATATCAGCTAATTGAAGATGAGTAGGGATGAATATTACTTTTACATCCTTCTTTTGGACATGATCTCTGATGAAGTGATGTCTGACATCGATATGCTTGGTTCTAGAGTGTTGAACTGGATTCTTTGCCAAGCTAATCGTACTAGTATTGTCATAATAGATTGGTATTTCTTTGAGATAAATACCAAGATCTTGTAATTGTTGTTTTAACCATATCACTTGAGCACAACAACTTGAGACTGCAACATACTCGGCTTCCGTTGACGAGAGAGACACAGTATTTTGTTTCTTGCTAAACCATGATACAAGTGATCCTCCAAGAAATTGTCCTTGTCCGCTTGTGCTCTTTCTATCTATTTTGTATCCTCCATGATCAGAATCTGAATATGCAACAAGATATTCACTTCTTCCTTTGGGATACCACAAACCCAATTCGGGTGTGTCAGCAAGGTATCTAAGGATTCGTTTGACGGTTTTAGCATGTGATTCCTTTGGTGCCGATTGATATCTTGCACATATGCCAACACTAAATTGGATGTCTGGTCTGCTTGCTATGAGATAGAGTAATGATCCAATCATTCCTCTATATTTCGTGATGTTGTAGTCTTTTCCTTTGACATCAGCATCAAGTAACGTAGTTGAGCTCATAGGTGTGTCCGTGCCATTTGCTTCATCCATTCCATACTTCTTCAATAGCTCTTTCAAATACTTTGTTTGAGATATAAAGATTCCATTCTTTCTTTGTTTGATTTGCAAACCAAGAAAGAAATTCAATTCTCCCATCATTGACATCTCAAATTCCCCCTGCATAATCTCAGAAAATTCCTTACACAGAGATTCATTAGTAGCACCGAAAACAATATCATCAACATATATTTGAACAATTAAAATATCGTTGTGTTTTCGTTTTATGAAGAGTGTTGTATCAACTTTTCCCAGTACAAAACCTTGATCAATAAGAAACTTACTGAGCCTTTCATACCAGGCTCTAGGAGCTTGTTTTAAACCATATAAAGCCTTTTTGAGTTTGAAAACATGGTCAGGTTTAGTAACATCCTCAAAACCTGGAGGTTGTTCTACATACACTTCTTCCATGATGTAACCATTTAGAAAAGCACTCTTTACATCCATTTGATAGAGTTTGAATCCTTTGATGCATGCAAAGGCTAAGAGTATACGTATAGCTTCCAATCTAGCCACTGGAGCATACGTTTCCTCATAATCAATCCCTTCTTCCTGATTATAGCCTTTGGCCACCAATCTTGCCTTGTTTCTGACAATAATTGCAGATTCATCGAGTTTGTTTTTGAATACCCATTTAGTACCAATGATCGGATGATCTTTAGGTCGTGGCACCAAATCCCAAACTTGATTTCTCTCAAATTGATTTAGTTCTTCTTGCATTGTTATAACCCAATCATTGTCTGATAGGGCTTCATCAATATTAGAATGTTCAATCTCAGAAATGAATGCAAAAAAACTTACTTCATTGAAAATTCTATTTCTAGTTTTGATCCCTTCATTCACATCTCCTATGACTTGATCTAAGGGATGACTTTTATTGTATTTCCAAGCTCTAGGTTGACCTAGGGATTGCTCTTCTTCCTTCGTTTCATCAACCTCTGGAATAAGAGATTTAGAAATAGATTGACCATTTTCTTGATTTAAACCAACTTCCTGTTCTTCATCAATGGTTTTGTCAAAGGATTCAAATTCATCAAATACAATATGAATTGATTCTTCAATAATACATGTTCTTTTATTGTAAACTCTATATGCTTTACTTCGGTTAGAATATCCTAGGAAAATTCCTTCATCTGTTTTAGAATCAAATTTTCCTAAGTTATCTTTACCATTATTATGAATGAAACACTTACAACCGAAGATGTGTAGATGAGCAATGTTTGGCTTTCTTCCTTTGTACAACTCGTATGGTGTTTTTCCAAGTTTTGTTCTGATATAGTCCCTATTTGAAATATAACATGCTGTACTCATAGCATCAGCCCAGAACACTTGAGACACATTCTTTTCATTCAACATTGCTCTAGCCATTTCAGTGAGCACTCTATTTTTGCGTTCCACAACTCCATTTTGTTGAGGTGTCCTTGGAGCAGAGAAATTGTAATCAATGCCATTAGTATCACAATACTCTTCAAAGGCTTGATTTTCAAATTCTCCACCATGATCAGTCCTAATACCTGCAATGGACATACCTTTCTCATTTTGCACTTTCTTGGCAAAAACAATAAATTCTTCAAAGGTCTCATCCTTTGATGACAGAAAAATAACCCATGTAAATCTA
Organism: Inga oerstediana; assembly: GCA_963210345.1. Classification (NCBI taxonomy): domain Eukaryota; kingdom Viridiplantae; phylum Streptophyta; class Magnoliopsida; order Fabales; family Fabaceae; genus Inga; species Inga oerstediana. The sequence goes on from OY723401.1 coordinate 44,185,416, forward strand.
GAGAAATCATCAACGATGACCAATGAATATAGGTTGCCACCAAGACTCTTTACTCTTGCTAGACCAACTAAATCCATATGTAATAATTGTAATGGTCTATTTGTTGAAATCTCATTTTTCAATTTGAAAGATGATTTAGTTTGTTTACCCTTTTGACATGCATCACAAATCAAGTCATTTTTGAAAGTTACTTTGGGTAATCCAAGAACTAAAACCTTTTTGAGTAGTTTGTGTAACCCCCTCACCGTAATTACATCCGGATTACGAAATTTAAGTGAAATAGAGACCAATAAGATGAAATAACAATTTATAATCCCACATCCAAGAGATGGGGTATTTCGAAAATCAGTTCCAAAACATACTTATTGCTGGTCTCACATTCACAGGCGGATATAATTACTTGAGAAATCAGAGTACATAATAATTATCAAAGTGCGGAAACCAAAATCCCGGCAAACCCCGGGTTACTTACATAGATAACTTGGGTTTAAAAATTTCCCAGCAATGGGGATTACATATCCAAAATATTTATTTACATTAAATGTACACGTGACAATCCCAAACCCAAAACTATGATAACCAACTACCACTTAGATTTCGGAGTAAGCCTAACTACTCCTGGTTGTCTGCTTCCCTTTCGAGCCACTTGCCCTGTCTGAAAAAAATTAGTCATTTGGAGGAGTGAGATTCTAAAGAATCCCCGTAGTAACAACTATTTCATACCACATGCAATAACATAATATGTAAACAATTCATCTCATACAGCAACACAAATCACTCCACCCTCATCCCCTTTTACCGCCGGGAAGGCATACGACCTTCACCCGAACCGTTGTTAGCGACTCAGGGACTATTGGCGTGGCAGTGCATACAATTAGCCACACGGCTCACATATAGCCTTTCGGCTTTCACAAATGGCCCGTCGGCCTTCATAAATAGCCTTTCGGCTCACAATTAGCCTTTCGGCCCACATATACACATATATCACACCCTAACCTCATCCCCTTTTACCGCCGGGAAGGCATACGACCTTTACCCGAACCGTTATTAGCGACTCAGGGACTATTGGTATAGCGGTGCTTCCACAGTTTTCATAAAACTCGCAGCATACTAAATCCGTTTCAAAAACAATGACATAGTATGCATATCATACATCACATAAGGTATAAAGAAAGAGTCACTACCTGTATCTTTCCTGACTGGCTCCGGCACCTTGGCCTCACGAGGACGACAGATGTCAAATCCTATTCAAATTAGGGACAACCAATCAATTCTCTTTTCCATATGTATATTTCAATAATACTCTAAGTTGGTTATCATTTAGGACTCTTTAGGTGACTATTAGAGGCCTAAACATATGCCTAAAGGGTTGGAAGAAGCTACCCAAAAGACTCCTTTTTCGAAGGTAAAACTCTAATTTTTGACAGCCTCACTCTAGCACAGATGCTCTCACTCGAGCACAAGAGAAAGTGAGACTACGAGTGAGCACCCGAGAGCACAAAGACACTTTCAGGAACTGGCTCACTCGAGCACGCTGAACCTTACTCGAGCACAAGGCCAAAAGCCTCACTCGAGCACCCGCGAGCACAACGTCACGAGTGACAACCCGAGAGCACACAAAGCTCTCCAAGACCCAGATCACTCGAGCACAGCCATTTGCACTCGAGCACACACCCTATGCTCGCGAGTGAGAAGGCACACCCGAGCACCTTACCCGCGAGTGACCGCCCGCAAGAACTACTCTCACCTGAGGTACAAGCTCACTCGAGCATGACCCTCAATGCTCGAGTGAGACGGCTATGCCCGTGAGTGTCAGAGCACACTCTTGGCAATCCGCCTGCGAGTGAAGACCAGAAAGCAACCCCTCACTCTGGACTCCCACTATCACTCGAGCAGACCATGCTCACTCGAGCATGTTCTTCGCTCACTCGAGCACAAAGCGATGTGCTCGAGCATTATTCATAAATCCCAGGCGCACTCGAAGTAAAACAAGGAAAAACTCTCCCATCACTCGAGCATGATCATCCCGTGCTCGAGTGATGTGCATCAGAGACCCAAAACGCAGCCAAAAACCAGAAACACCAAATGGTCAATTTCACTCCCAAATGGTTCTCAAATTCCTCCCAATGCTCATTCCCTCTAAGCACTAACTAGGGAACATATTGGCCACTTCCAAAAACACTCAAAAGCCACTTTGACCACAATCATTCACTAAGGTCTCTCTATGATACACAACATCCAATTTCCCTTAACACATTTTTAACATTCCAAATTACATCAAATGATCATATATCTTCAAACTAAATCATTTCCAATCATCAATCACAATGAACTTCATATTTCCAAAAATAGGCATATTTAGGGCAAAATTCCAGATTTGACCAAACTTAGCCAAAAATCACAAACAATATACCAAAATGCTCTAAATGCCTACCTCTTCTCTTTGCCCAATTCAGAACCTTGATTCTCCAACTTCCAATTTCGGTCAAATCACAAATCAACACTCTTCAAGGTTCTACAACCATGATAATGTAGCTCTCTATGAGACACACATTATTAGAGAAGAGATTTTGAGCAAAGGAGGATCATAACTCACCAAGATTCAAGCTTTTCTCCTTCCTCTTTCTTGCCTCAAGGTCGCCGGAAAATGGAGAAAAGAGAGAGAAGAGAGAAAAAATGGTGAGGATGATGATGATGTGTCTCTTCCTCCCCCTCCTTGCCCATGCTAGCCGAATAAGAGAGAGAAAGTGAGGTTTTGTCCTTTAGTGCCACATCCAATGGCTTCCATTATGCCACATGTCACTATCTTACACATTCCTTCCATGAGCTCACCTAGCCACAACACATAGGATTCCGACCCATTATCAATGAATCTCAACCCTTGATCTTAAATACCACATGTATTTATTCCAAAATTCTCATTACATTAATCCCAATAGTGTTTAATTACACTAATTACAATAATTATCAGAGCCATTAGCCCTAATCACAAATCGGGATATTACAGTTTGCCTAATTGATGCATATTGACATGAGCCAATCTCTTATGCCATAACCAGCTTTCATCAGTATTACTCAGAAAGCAGTTTTCAGACTCATTTCTACTAATATCTAGAGTATAGCAGTTACCTTCCCTTTTTGCTCTGAGTTTTGCCTTGATATTTTTCTTATCAAGTTGTAAGTCTTCCTTGTTGACAATCAGACATTCTTCTGAATCAAATATTATCCAGTTGTCTTTATCTGCACTTTGACTTACACTCAGCAAATTATGACACAAGCCTTCAACGTAATATACATCTTTGACTTGTATTCCTTTGTCATTTTTGATTTCACCAATTCCTGCAATCTTTCCGGATTGATTTCCTCCAAATTTTACCTTGCCACCTTCCTTAGGTTGCAATGTCGTTAAACTTTCAAAATCCCCGGTCATATGTCTAGAGCATCCACTGTCTATGTACCACTTGTTGTTTTTGGATGCTTTGAGACATATCTGCAATTGAAGGACTAAATCTTAGGTACCCACATCTTTTTGGGTCCTTTTGGGTTAGTACAAATGATTTTCTGAATATATGAACCTTTAGGTACCCATTTGTAGGTTCCTATTGTTCCTTTCTTCTTATGTATGCATGAAGATGTATATTGACCTTTTCTATTACAGTAATTACAAAATGCAAAAGGATTTGATGTATGCACAGAATGCTGGAAATAATTCAAATATGACTTACCTCCTGCTTTCTTTCTACCTTTCCTTTTATCTGACTTTGGATCATATCTAATTCCAGATCGGTCATTTACACATCGTTGTTCTTTTAAAATTACACTTAGCATCTCACTTCCTTTGGTAAACTTTTCAAGAGTTTTTATGAGATCAATGTTTTTCTTTTTCAATGAAGAACAATTTTCACAATTCTTTTCTGAACTTTCTTTAAGTTCAATTTCAAGAACTTTATTTTTCTTTTTGAAAACAATCAATTCTTTAACTACTTTGATGAATTCAGAATGTAAAGCATTATATTCAGAGAGTAATTCATCATAGGTAGGGTCAAAATCATTTACCTCTTCTTTTGTTTCTTCTTGAGCAACAAGACATATATTGGCTACTTCTTCGTCATCACTTACTTCGTCAGAGGAACTATCTCCCCATATAGCAGATACAAAGGCCTTCTTTTTGTTAAAGAATTTGCCTTTTCTCTTTTCTTTGCTCTTTTGATTTAGTTCTGGACATTCTGATTTGATATGTCCTGGTTTTCCACATTCGTAGCAAATGATATGATCTTTGTTGCTAGTTCCACCTTTTTGAAAATGTTTGAATCCTTGACCTTTCTTGTAGAACTTTCTGAATCGTTTTATGATTAAGCCCATTTCATCATCATCAAACTCCTCATCCTCATCTTGATTTTCTTCTTTCACTTTTAGTGCTAGACCTTTCTTTCTTTTGTCACCGATGTCATCTAGTTCCCGTTTGAACTTTAATTTGCTTTCATATTCAGAAAGGCTTCCAAATAGAGAAGCAACTGATCTCATTGATTCTCCTTTTGCCTCTTCTATCGCAGTGACTTTGGCCTCCCACTCTTTAGAAAGAATATTCAAAATCTTTCGTACTTGGGTATGTTGATCATAGGCTTTACCAAGTGCTGGAAGTTGATTAACAAGATGAGTATATCTAAGTTTGAATTCAGAAATTGACTCACCTGATTTCATTCGAAGTAGATCGAATTCAGTGATCAATGTGTTGATGCGATTCTCCTTTATTCCTGAAGTTCCTTCATGGGCGATTTCCAGAGCTTCCCACATTTCCTTTGCTGTTGGGAGTGTGCAAATTCTGAAATATTCACTCTGACTCAAAGCACTTTGTAACATCAGAATTGCCTTGCTGTTGAGAGTGATAAGTTTCTTGTCATTCTCATCATATTCCGCTGGCGTCTTGGGAATTTTCTGAGAATCTACAATCTTTGTAGGTTGATAGTTTCCACTCTCAATCACATCCCATAGCCCATATTCAGTAGCCATCACGAATACTCTGAACTTTGCTTTCCAGAAAGAAAAGTGTTCGCCACTGAAACCTGGAGGTCTAGTGATGGATGCTCCGTCGGGAAGAATTCCTTCACCCATGCTTGCCATTGGATCCTTCTTAGGCTATTAAACCTTAACAAGAAGACCTACGCTCTGATACCAAATGTTAGAGCAAGCGTTTCCCTAAAGAGGGGGTGAATTGGGTGACCTTAAAATTTCGTCGGAAATATAAAACTTTAACAGTGGAATTAAAACAGGAAAGAGTAAGGAGAAATATCACCGAAGTGTACACCAAGATTTATACTGGTTCGGCCACAACCACTTTGACCTACGTCCAGTCCTCAGAGCTTCTCTGAGAGTTTCTCTATAACTTCCAAGATTCAGTAGGTTCTTGGCACCTCAATACAAGCAAGTTCCTACACCTGGACACTCGCTCCCCCTTACAAGTTGTAATTCAATCCCAACTCAAGGTTCCACAACCTTAAGTTACCTCAATAACAAATATTGAGTTTGAATGAAATATCTCTCTCACAGAGTAAATAAGAATCACTGAAGCATAGAATCACAAGTACAATGAAAAATAGAATAATGAACTTGATGATACGTTCGTAAGTGTGTTCTTCTATATATCTCTCTGTTCAGATGTTCCCATATATATAGATACATTGGTAATAATTGGTGGAACATATTTCTTCATGTCCATTGGAGCGTGCGAAGCCATTATTGACTTTTCCAGTTTTTGAAAAACATACGTTGCAGTAGGTGACGGTCGGTGACATATGAGCGTTGCTTTTGACTTTCCTTATTTGGTAAGATCTCTTCATTGTTTATCTATTGAAATGCTAAGTACACTAATATAATGAAAAGTTAATCAAATAGGAAACAGAACAATGACCGTTGGAATGATTTCAAACTTTCTGGGTTTGCTTACTCGAGTAGCTACTCGATTATCACTTGAAGTTTACTCGAGTACTTACTCGAGTATCATTGGGAAATCTTAAATTAACTTCAAGTCAAGGAACAAATACAAGAATACTTGGGTAGTGCATGGAATAACCAATTTTTAAACCTTTAGAAATATATGTTTACTCGGGTACCTACTCGAGTAATGCACTCACAACTTTATGAGTTACTCGGGTACCAACTTGAGTAAACCTTCAAATAAACTTGTGGTTACTCAATGCTCTACTCCAGTAATGTTGGCAGGATTTCAAGGCCGAGAGCACTTACCTTGTTACTCGGGTATGGACTCGAGTAATGCACTCATTTTTGCATAGGTTACTCGGGTACCACCTCGAGTAAATGTACTTTTTGTGCATGACTTACCCTGGTAATGACTTCAGGTTTACCTTCAAAATATTTCTGCATACTGGGTACTTACTCGAGGAATCCACTTAAAATACAACATTAGATACTTGTATACTAGAGTAAGGACTCAAGGAAAATGAGATAAATTTATATCAAGTTAATCGGGTACCACCTTCAAGTTTTTACTTACTTTAGTCCGTTACTCGAGTAGCTCCTCGAGTAACATTGGCAGTAGTACAAAGTGCCGAGAGCTCCACATTTTCAGAAACAAAGTTACTCGAGTAGCTACTCGAGTATCATTGGCAACTTGAAAGCAACTGGAAGTTTTTCACATGGTTACTCGAGTACCGCCTCGAGTAATATTGGCAGGCCGAGAGCAACTCCAAGTTTTTACCTGGTTACTCGAGTCGCTCCTCGAGTAACATTGGCAGGCCGAGAGCAACTTGAAAATACTTACACTATTACTAGAGTAACTACTCGAGTAACGTTGGCAGGTTACTGGAAGGTGCCTTTGGTTACTTCAAGTTTTGTCTCATTACTCGAGTAGGTACTCGAGTAATGCCTTAGAAAACTTGCTTCTGATCAAGTTCCTCAGCATTTTCTCTTGGCCTTTCTTCATTACTCCAATGCTTACTTCAAGTGATGCTTATCCCTGTTATTCCTTTGTTTAAACTTGTTTATTAATCATTTCCTTTTCAAACCATTTTTTTGTTATCATCAAAACATGAGATCTAACAGACATATGGTGTTGGATGATAATATAAGACTAGTTTAACTGCAGCCAGATTCAAGTTCTATAAGGCATTTTACTTGTGGCGTGTATAGACTAAATGATATCTAAATGATATGAGATTTTATAAGATGAAAGTATACATCTTGAGCTTTAATTTGATGGGTAGAATGTAATTTTTGGATAAGTGAATTTAAAGTTATCATTTTTCAAATTTAAGCCCTATTTTAGGAATGAATTCTGGAACAAATAGGGTTTGATGAGTTTCTGGGAATTTTGTCACTGTAATTGCTAGATGGTGATATTTTTCCCTAAAAATATACTTAAATATCTTTATTTTGATATGTGAAATGTGTCATTTGGACAAGTAGATAGAGAGATATGAATTTTTAAACTCTGGTAATGATTGTGAAACTTGTCCCAGACAGTTTAGGCAATTGCAAAATTTTGGGTTTCTATGGTTCCAATTTTCAATGGACCATATTTTTCCTTGATAAAGGACTTCAAATATTTAATTAGCCACTGGAACCATCTTGTTTGGATAAGTATACAAAAGTTATGATTTATTGAAGTTGGGCATTAATTCTGTGAAGACTTTTATGGCAGAAGGGAATAATTGTGAATTATGGAATTGTGTGTTTAATTGGTTGTAGTGGATATTTTGCCCTTAAAATAGACTTGAAGAAATTCACTTAAGACTTTGAACCACCCCAATTGAAGTTTCCAAGACAAAGGTATGAGTTTTCAAAGATAAGTGCAAAATCTACCAGCTTTTTAATTCCATCTGAATTTAAATCAAAAAGGGTAAAATGTAATAATTAGGAACTCCAAGGGTTAGGATTAGGCCCTTAAAGTTGGTAAAGGCCCATGTAACCACATTGGTCATTCATTTATCATGTCTCTAATGTATGATTATGTACCTAAGGCCATGAGATGACAAGTAAGAAGAAAATGGAAGGGATCCCAAGCAATTTTAGTGGTTGGAAGAAAAGGTAGAAGAGGGGAGTCAAAGATAACAGGTAATAAACTTACCTATCCTGCATGTACTTGATATTTATGCTTATGTGTTGATATGTCTAACTACTTTGCTTGATTATGTGAAGCATGTATGTATGATTGAAGCTCTATTTTTATCTTTGCTATGGCCATATGCATGTATGTGAAACATTGAGCATGCAGGTATGCCATTATGTTAAAATGAGCCTATGTGAGGGAAGCATCTCATGCATTAAGCATTTATGTTACATGCATATCTGGTATTGTTTGCTACTAAGATTCCCCTGAATTTTACCCCTCCCCTACCAACCATACAGTACATGAGCACAAGAAAGGAGTGCAGAATGATGTGCAGGGAGAAGAAGTTATTGATGAAGAGTTGAGGAGTTATCATGCGCTATATTAACATTTTATGTGGTTAACTGTATAACCTGTATAACAAAGGATTAATTATCCAAGCTCATTAATTGAATTAGGAATGGGTAATTGCATGGTACAAGCACATTGGTAATTAGTAGAGTGACTGAATATGCATAAAGATAACTCTGATAGTAAGGAATGGAAAGAATCAAGTAACCCCATAAATAAAGTTAATTAATCTGGTAAATACAGCTTTACCAAATGAATAGTGCCCCAAGAATAATTGTGTAAGTTTTTGGCTGGGAGCTTTTTTACTAATTCCCCTGAGCCATAATAATAATGATATCACTTCTGAAGCATAATAAATGGGCATAAGTGGGTGTAACAACAAACATCATCATCAAATTTTCTAAAGAAATTAAGTAGTAAAATATTCATAAATTAATCCTCTATTTGTCTTATTACAAACTAACCCTATTCTCATAGTCCATCTCAAGATTTTTATAAAATATCAAGGCTTAAAGGCTTAGTTGAAACATTGTTTTTATTTTAATTTTTGATTCAATAACATTCCTTAAGATAGGTAAAGCTCAAAGTAAAGCTCAGACCTAAGCACTGCACTAATTTAACTTTGAAAACTTGCAATTTTTTTTCTATTGCATGAAAAGACAAGCATTGAAAAAACAAAAAAACTCATACCTCTCCCCCATGCTAAAATTTCACAATGTCCTCAATGTGAATTTGGCATACATATATATACATATATATATATATATATATATATCTTACACTAAAAGAGTGAAGGAAGAAAAGAAATAATACTCCCCTAACATATTAAATAAGGAAGTGCACCAGGATCTAAAAGATGAAGAGAGTATGTAATCCCTGTTAGCTACAACATATCATCATTTATGAACAAATGCATTAGTACAAGGGCCCGAAGTGATGGAGACAAGAGAGTTCAATAAAAAGTCATACAAAGGTAGTAAATAAGTAAAGAGAGATATATCCTAGAATATGTACAATAGTCCAACATAAAGCTAAGAAAGCTAAGGAATTGTGTCCCCTTAGTGGGATTGCAAGTCTAAGGATGTAGTAGTGGGGACTATTGTGCTAAAAGAGCATGAACCATTTCCTTCAATTCAGCCAGCTCATAAAGAACTCGTGTCTCAAAACTCTCTAGAGGGGGAGAGTATAGGTGTACCAGTTTCTGCTTTATCTTGTGAATCATTAAATGATTTACTACCTTGATAATGGCTAGATCTACCATATGATTCTCTATGATGCAATAAATAAGAACTAGCCTAGTCTTTGAGAACTTGTTTAAGTGAGAGTGGTTAGGATATTCTAGCATAAGAAATAATGATAAAATTTGGTGGGTTCCTTAAATTAGAGTGTTTCAGTATCGTAGCCTACTTTCTTTTTCAATTGCCTTTGCTGATATACCAGTCACTTATAGCAGGATTGAGATCACCCTCTTTCTTCATCATCTCTTGATATTAGCAAGAAATAATAGTGTGGAGATTATAGTAATTGTGAATGATTTCTACATTAATAATAACATGTGTTTCCCAAACAAAATATTTCCCTTCTTCACCAAACAAAGCATCAGTAAAGAATTCTTGCATCCATGATCTATATCCATCTTCTAATATAGTAAAAAGTGACACCCACTAATTATGTTGAATGATAGTGAAGGTTGGATGTGGGTCATGATAGAGGAATTCTTTCTCCTGGATAAGACTGGTATCCTTAGAACAAGTCTCAGATTTCCTTCGCACTGCTAGCACACAAAAGATTGTAAGTAAGGGTGCATTGTGATTAGTGTTAGACAGGACTTTCACCTAGGGGTAAATTGGGTGATATTAGCAATTTTGAACTTGAAAACCAAAGTAATGAAAGATATAGTTAGACAGATGTCACCAAGGGATAGTAGAGAAGATGAACACAAGAGATTTATTTTGGTTCAATCTAACCACTTGATCTATGTCTAGTCCGTGGAATTCCTTATGAGAGTTCCAGTATGTCTCCAAGATTCACTAGGTTCTTGGTACCTCACTACAACTCAATCTATCACAAAGGTCAGTAGCTGCCCCTTAAAACTTTCAAACCAATGCCCACTCAAGATCTTACTATCTTGAGTAACTCAAAAAAAGTATAATAAATGAGGTCTCCCAATCTCTCTCAAAGAGTAAATATGCTTAACACTAAAGTACATAGTAAAAGAGCTCAAGAAGTTAGAAATGAATGCAATAGTGAATGCTCATAGTTAGGTTATTGGCTTCATATTGAATGCACTTCTATTTATAGGTAGGATGAATTAAATGACCTTTGAAGCTTTGATACTACCGTTGATGCTTTGATACTGCTGTTTGAGCTTAAAATTCAAATTTTTGATACATCTATTGGTAAATTTAATACATAAACACCTTTTATCATTTGAGCTATAATATGTGTTTAAGCGTATGAAACTTGTGATAAGTAATGATTACGAATATCTAGAAGCTACATAATCAAGTTTTACATCAATTGGAAAGAGTAACAAAAAATCTGAGATGTCAAATCACTCAAGTGGTCAAGTTCACTCTTACTCTATTTCATTAGAGAGGCACATCTGGTTACACTTGAAAATGACTTAGGAAAACTCGAGTGATACAGCCACACTTGAATGATCCAAAAAATATTTTGAAATAGCCCAAGTCATGTCTGCTAATTGTCCAGTAATCATTATCACTCGAGTGATTCAAAGATCACTCGAGTGATTATCAATTAAATTGAAGAATAACCGTAAGTAGAGAAATTTTTCAAAGAGCACATCACTCGCGCTATCACTCGAGTGTTCTATTTAAATTTTTAGAAGTCAAACACTCACTGTCTAGTGACTAACTGGTGATCAGATGTATATCACTCGAGTGACTTTATAGCACTATAGTGATCTAAACTTAAGTTCAAAGTAATACATCACTAAGTGGTGACTAGCTAGTAATAAAGTAACCAAGGCCAACATCACTTGAGTAAAAACTTATAACTCGAGTGATCTTTCAAAATTTTGAAAAAAAATTGATAAGTGAAAAGTTCATCACTATCTAGTGATTATGCAGTGAACTAATTTACATACCATCACTCCAGTGAGATCACCATCACTCGAGTGATCTGATGAAAAGTCACATATTCACTCAATCACAAAACAACATTTGAGTGATCTAAAAGTATCACTCAAGTGATTTGCGACAGCAAGTCCTCTCATATCATTCCAAGTATTTAAAAACAATTTTATCTCCACACAACAACACTCTTAAGATCTTTTATCATTAAAACATTGAACTCTAATACTTAGCTTTTCAGAGGGTTGGTTTATTATTGAAGCAAGCTTCTTTTAGTGTAAAGAAGATACAACTTGGTTACTTTCTTTCTTGTTTGTTCTAAGAGTCACTTGTGCTATTAGTCCTTCAAACTAAAAATGAAATATACAAATATAATGGCAATACTAAATATCACATATGAAGAAATACAACAGGCAACACAAGTCAAAGCAACTTATATGGTAGTAGCTCAAAGTACCCTAAAACCATAATGATACTCCTTAATAATGTCACTGTTAACATTAATCAAACCAGTGAAGAAGACAATTATGCACATCAGTATGCACTCTAAGTTGATAACCCATTTTGACATGCTCAAAAAATTTTGCATTATAAGAATATCGTTAGAGATTTATGGAGTTAGATTTTAGTATAGAAATTGAGAAACTTGTAACATCCCAAATTTCACTCACCGAAATTCCTTGTATATTTGTGACATTAAATGGAATGAAATGGTGGGTTTTGATGCAATTGAAATGGTGAAACATTGCAACTAGGGGTTACATACAATTTGGTTAAGTTTGGACACAAGAGAGTAATTTTTGTATCCTTAAAGGCTTAATGTTAAAGCCCAAAATGACGAAGGAAGAAGCACAAATCTTGGCCCAGTTTATTAGGTAAAGTTTGGCTAAAAAGAAAAAGGAAGGAAGAAGACACAATTTAACACAAAAATATAAGGGCAAAATGGGCATTTGGCCATAAAGCAAGAAGCCTTTGATTTTTTCCCTTTTTATTGTGATATTTTTGGCCAAAAGGGAATAAAAGGGAGAAAAACAATAAAACTTGGACATAAATTGATCCACTTGGAAGCATCTTGCAAAATTCAAAAGATGATGTAATTGTCAAAAATCACATGTTAATTAACAAGAAAATATTAATATTTTAAGGAGGTGCAAGACGATATTTAAGAGAAGAGAGAGAGTGACTTGAAGCAAGAGCAAACACAAGGAGAAAGAGCAAGTGTACAAGAAGCAATCAAGATGAGTTTGGTTGTAATTTCCACTTGTTCTTGCCTACTAATTCATGGAAACTCTATCTAATCTTTATGACTCATTGAATCACACATGTAGCAAACACAAAATCAAGAGGAAGAGGAGGAGGAAGGGTACAGGTAGAGAGATGAAATCAAGAGAAATCAAGGTAAGCTTAAGAACTTGTTATCTGTTGATGATTCATGCTTGTTGTTGGTTGTTGTGGTTGATTATTGGCTTGTATTGGTTGAATTTTTGATTTGGGATGCTCAAGCCCTAAGGGGAGATGCTGCCTAAATTGACATTAATCATGTTCAATAGGAGTTTAATGTAATATCCCAAAAAGTGATTAAGGGCTAATAACTTCAAAAGTGGATGTAATTATTGTTGCATAAAAAATTTTGGAGAATGTGTGATGGGAATTTGGATATTTTAATGATTCCAATGGCTTCCTTGTGAAAATTAGTGTGGGGAGAGTGTTTATTGTGAAATTGGAACCATTGGGAATAATTGTGCAAAAGTTGAAAACTCTGTCCATTGAAATTCTGTACAAGGCAGCCAATTTGTATGGACATTTTGAATGGGAAAATGGTGTCTAAAAATTCTGAAACTTTCCAGTCTTAAATTTCACATGTCAAGCTTCAAAATGGACATATAATTTGTGTTATTTCAATTTGTGAGCTAAGAGTTATGAATTCTTGAAGTTTGCCCAGCGAAATTAATTATTTTCGGGAACAGCTGGCAAAGATTAAAATTCTGGGACTTTTGTGATTCCATCTAGCAAAAGTCTATATTTTTCCTTAAAATTAGACTCAATAAGGGTTATATAGGCTTTAGAATCACTCCAATTCGATTTTTCTAGAATTAGTTATGATTTATCAAAGTTCGGTCAGCAAATCTGCCAACAAATCCGAAAATGGAAAATTTGTGATGGTAACTTTGTAATTATGGGATAATTTGTGATCAGCCCATTTTGGCACAAAATTGGGCCCCTAGACGTGAATATGACTGACCAAGAAGAGGGAAGAGTGGTTGGAATTTAATTGGGCTTGTGAACCATTTATATGTACAAAAAGTATTTGTGTACATAAAGTGGATTTTTAGAAATTTCTAAATATGACATAAGCAGGCAATACCATGACATGAGCCTAATGTTATAAAACATTTACAGCACCTTTTCCCTTCCATTTCCCGTCGTCTTTTCCAGCAAAACAAAACATGAGAGAGAGCTTGGAGAAAAATATAGAGAAGGAAGGAGAAATCTCACAAGGTAGATCGATTTCTTCAGTGAATTCGTACCTAACGTGTATAATCCTTCTCCTAAGCTATTCCTCTATGTGAATTAAGGTTTTGAAGCAAAGAATTTCATGGTTCAAAGAGGCTAGGGTTCAGCCAAATTTGGGAAAAGCTAGTGGGAGCTTGAGGTAACTTCCAAACTTTCGAATATTGCTTATTCTGGTTGCTGTGGGCAATTTAATAGGTGAAATTTCACCGAATTGCCATTGGTTTTAAAGTTTGGAAATGATATGGCCTTGGGGTTATGCTGCCCAAATTGGGTCTTAATGTTAGTTGTAACCTAATGTAATGGTTAATAAAGTGGTTAGGAGTAGAAAGGAACGCGTTTACGAAGCCGAAATCGTAAAACCCTGATTTTCTCCGGGGAGCTCATAAATTTTGGTCAGATCTAGAAATGGGTCTTAGAGTTGGATTTTCAATTATTTAATGGTTCCATTGAGTTCAGGAGCAAAAATTAGGTAGGTTTACAGTTGGTCACTTTTTCGGAAAAGGCCGAAAAAGCATAATTACGAAAACGCCCCTGAAACCCTTGAAGTAGGGCTACCAAGGGTAAATTTGTAATTTTACATTGAATTTGCTAATTCCGAGTCCGGAAATGGATTCCTTGGGTTGAAATATGTTAGGATAGCCTAGATTAGAATTTCAAGAAAAGTGCAACCGGACCGGGCCGGGTCCACGGGGGCATTTTTGTAAATTTTCATTATAGACTCATATAACCCCAAGAAACACTATGGAAGTGTCTAAATGGTGCATTTGGAATTGTAAGATTCGATATTTGCCCTGTTCATGATCCACCTGCGTTAGAGCACAATCTGAAAGAACAAGGTAGTGACTCTTTCACTTATACTGTGTGTGAAACATTGTATGTATGTTTGTCATGCATTGAGAATATATTGTGATACATTGTGATGCTTTGAGATCACAACGAAAGCTGACGCATAGTGATTACAGCGTAAGCTATTGCATTGAGATTGCAGCGAAAGCTGACGCATAGTGTTTACAGCCATGAGTGCTGTCATATGTGGTATGAGCCATATATCATTGTGATTTTGCTTAACATGATCATATATGCTATGCATTTATATACTATATGAGTGATTTGTTACTACAGAGATTCTTTTGAATCTCATTCTTTCAATTGACTAACATTTCAGACAGGGCAAGTGGCTCCAAGGAGAAACAAACCACCAGGAGCGGCTAAGATCTTGTAGAGATGTGCTATTAAGTTGTTGGTTATCTATTTTGGACTTGGGATTACTGTTTATTTTTGAAATGTAGATATTATGTTGATGTTGGTCATGTAATCCCCTAGTTGGAACTTACAACCCTTAGTTTATACATGTATGAAACCCGGGAGTTGCCGGGAATTTGGCTATGCACTCTGATATGTATCAATGTGATTGAACTGTGCAGAGTAATTAGATTTGGAAGATGAATCTGAGACCATGTTGAACGAATTTTAGAAAAGAGATTTGAGAAAAACGTGTCTGTTGGTCTCTAATTCCTTTAAATTACACATTTTTTAATCTTAATTACGGTTATCAAGGTAGGGGATTACATTTAAGAGGTTAAACAAGGGACTACAAGTGAAAATAAGGTGTTTAATTAGATTAATCATGAAAACACAATTTTCCAATTTATTTTGGAATTTTTGGCCAATAGCAAAGAGAGCTGGAATTTCGTGTTTTTTATTATTCTATTGTGTTTAGATTTGAAAATTGTCTAGGGAACATGTAAAGGATGAACTATAACGGATTTAGGATGTGAAATGACAATTTTACCCCTAAAACCCTAGCTTTGGGGCTTCCAAGGGTATTTTCATCATTTCAGCTATAATTTGGCAAATCTGAGGTAAAAAATGGATTCTACATCCAAAATTATCTAGGAATAGCCTAGAAAAATTTTGGTAGAGAATAGTTAAACCTGGTATAAAGGGACTTAGACAAGGTTTCCCTAGGGCATTTTGGTCATTCTGCGTTTTTTAGTAGAGATAACCAACAAAATGAGCTTAGAATAAGACATGACTGAGTAATAACTCATTTATTATAAATTTGGAATTTTAAGACTTGTCAATAGCCCAAGCCGAATAAAGAGTGTTGGACCGATAGTAAAGCAGGGAAAGGGCAATTCAAGTAGTAACTCTATCTTTCATACATTATATGATTGTTACTTATTGTATAACATGTTCTATGATGTGAAAAGTAGACACAATACCTAGTTGAGGTGTGGGAAAAGCATAAGTATCACCTAGTGGGAAAAGCACAAGTACCATTAGGCCCAGTGGGACCCAACTAAGGTAATAAGACAAGTACAGACAGACATCCATCTGTTCTGGAACATTATAGTAAGTAGGGGTCATACAGTCATATGATCTTGAATAGACCACACATGTAAGTCTAGTAAGGACAAACAATCATTTGCACCTGAACATTGAGCAAACAGACAAGTTTACAGTATTATATTTATGTTGCTTTATATAGTTCATTGCATATTCATTTTATATGATTAATTGTATATTACTACTGAGATTCATTTGAATCTCACCCTTTTCCAAAATTTTAAAATTTATCTAGTTGAAGGAAGTGGCTTTAAGGGAAAACACATAAATACCAGTAACTGAAGGTTCCAGACCAGTTCAAGAGTTGTTGTTGGTTATCAGTAGTTTCATTTTTTTTTTCTTTTGGAGTCTGTAAATATTTTTCAAACCCTATGGGGATTCTTGTATTTTAATCAAGTACTTAATATTAGTATATTTATGTTATTTCTATATGCCCTCTAAACCATGCATTATTACTCTAGTAAATATCAAAATATTAAGGGGTTTGACAAAATTCATATTAAGAACAACCTAGAATTGCCATAGGAGTATTTAATAACTGGTCTAAATGAAGTGACAGTAGCAATCCATTAACCAAAGCATTTAAGTCAACAGCTCAATCACTTGTATGCAAGCATCATATTCAGAATTTTCATAAACTTGGTGCAAATTTGAGTTCTTTGGACTAGACAGAATATTCAAGTCATGACAACTAAAACAAGTCTAAATGAATGCAGCAATAATAATGGCACATGTCCTAATACACCTAAAAATAATAATTTGAACTTTATTCAATAGCTTGCATCTAAAACAAAGCCAGACTTCACATTAATTAAGTGGTATAACTTCTTTTACTAAGAACATATTTCAAAGCACTTCCATTCAAACAAAGTTCAACGATAAAGATAAGTATAGCCACTACAATCATATTGAATGGAAATTAAATTTCCTCCTCTACTTCTATCACATAACTGAAGTCAAAATCAAGCAAGGTCACAACAATACCTTGCAAGTAGCAAGAACTAAAACACAAATGAGTAAAAGACTTGAAATTTTTGGGTGGTCACCAAAACATCAACATTAGCATAAACAAAGTGTGAAGGAATGATATTCAGATAAACGTCAGATGTGAAGTAGGAGTGAAGGTGACCGATGTTGGTAAAAACAGAGGTAATAGGTAATCAAGGAAAAATGGTACAGAGGTGCAATAATAGAGAAGAAGAGGAAATGAAGTCGAGGAGGAAGGAAGTCTAGGTGAATGATGAGTAAAGGCACAACAACATTTAAGGAGGTGATGGTAAGTGGGTTGGCTGGAGTTGGTGACGTTGAGAGAAGTGGTGGGCGAGTCAATGATTGAACTGTAACCCCCTTCGTAATTATATCCGAAATACGTGATTAAAATGAAATAGAGACCAATAATAATCAAATAACATTTACTAACCCATCACATGACGGGGTTTTCACGAATACTTTTTGAAATCGTTTATAAACTTGATCTCATATTCACATTTCGAATACAATTACTACGCGAAGATAAATCACATTCATATAAATATCAGAGTGCACAACTTAATCATCCCGGCAATACCGGGTACATACCTTCGCTAAAGATACACAGGGTACAATTGCCCATTGCAATTCTTCAAATGGGGATTACACAATCTCATCTCGAAGGAGTCCTAGCTGCTCCCTCCACGAGCCACTTGCCCTGTCTAAATTGTTGGTAGAGGAGAGTGAGATTCGAGAGAATCTCAGTAGGAAACAGATACCATAATGCATGCATGATAGATGCTATGTGTATGACATGTTAGCTTTATCTAGATGCATGCCCCATAATGATATTTCTGCATCCTCAATGTTTCATGTAACAAAACTATGGCCACAGCGAAAACAGAAACAGAGCTTGATTTATTCAAATATGCTCTACACAATCAAGTAAAGCAATCACATATATCACTATACAAGCAAAGATATCAAATACATGCAAGTAAGGTAAGTCCCCTACACTCTTTCCATGTAAGCTCCAGCACAGCTGCTCACGAACAAAATGAACATCGAACCACAACCAGGGCGAACATCAACCCTATAACCAAAGCAAGGACATAGGGTTATTCTCTATTCCAAAACCTTACTTCCATATCACTTAAAGTTGGTTACCATTCATGACCTTTAGGTGGCTAATCAAAGCCCAAACATATGCCTAAAGGCTTGGGAAACACTTGACCAAAGATCACCTTTTAAAAGTCTAAAATACTGATTTTTGGGGGTTGGCCGCGGCCAAAAACTGCCCAGAAAATCCAGTTTCTTGGCTGAACTTCCAAAAATCATAACTAATTCCAAAAAAATCGAAATGAGGTGATCCCAAAGCCAAATTAAATCTATTCAAGTCCTCTACACAGGAAAAATATTGGCCTTTACTAGAAAGCACCACACAAACACAGAATTCCCCAAAACTCAAGACTATCCCAAAACAGAATCCATTTTCGACCTCAAACTTTGGACAGCTATAACTCCCAGTTCCCAAAACGAAATGGCATAAATTATGTGTCCATTTTGAAGCTTGGGATGTGAACTTTAAGACTGGAAAGTTTCATAATTTTCTGACATTATTTGCCCAGTCAAAACGTCCACACAACCAGACTTCCCAAACAGAATTCCCACTGGACAGAATTTCCAGTTTTGCACACAATGTATCCAATCCAATTCAAATCAATTCCAATGATTAAATACCACAACATGACACCATTTTCAACATAGAACAACATCCAATTCATTCAATTACATCCCACACGAAAATACCATAAAATCAGGGCAAAATTCACAATTCACCATACTTAACCAAAACTTAGAAAACTTAAATCAAAAGGAAGCAAATGCTCACCTCTTCCTCTTTCCCAAACCAATTTCTTGATTCTTCATCTTTCCACTTTTGCTCAAGCAACAAAACACCTCCAATCAAGAATCTAAAACCATAGAGATGAAGCTCTCATCACTATGAACAACTTTATAGAAGGTGATTAGAGCATTAGAGGACAAGAAACAAGCCAAAATCTCACCTATAGCTTTCTCTTTCCTCCTTTTGTGCTTAGCGTCCATGGAGGCATAAGAAAGAGAGAGAGAGATGAGTTGATGAAGAAGGAGGGTCAGTTTATTGGCCACTAAAACCGACCAAATAAAGAGAGGAGAGAGGGAAAATGAGGTTTGACACTTTGACCTCATCCAAGGGCTCACAAAGTGCCAAGTGTCACCATCTAGGTAAACCTCACATGAGCTCACAAAGGCACACCACATGGGATTCCACCCTTTGATCTATTACACAATTCAATCTCAACCATTGATCTTGAAGTTACCAATGAGCTTCCTCTTCGGTAACTGACCAATCGGTCGGTAACTTTACCGTTTTGCCCCTGATTATGGCAATCCACTTGGAATCACCATCAAAATCATTTTCTCATTCATTTTCTTTCACAATGTGCCCTCCCCTCTATTTTAAGTCAATTTAGAGTTAATCCATAAGTGAACTTAAATACAGGGTTTCGGCGCTGCTCACAACTCATACGAATCACATTCGAAACTCAAATCACATTGGATTCTCCAAAAGGGTTCATTTATCACTAACCACTTCCACTTTTGGAGTCATTATCTCTTAATCACAATTTAGGATCCTGCTAAACCAGGGCTTAGTAGTCCACTAATCTCAGGCTTATTCTCTAGCCTCAAGTCTCAAAATTTGGGGTATTACATGAACCATATTTTGATAAGCTATTTCATTATGTATTTGGGGATTTTATCACTATTTTTGGACCTAAATTGCATTAATTGTGATTAAATTTGTTTGCATAAAATTAAGGTAAACAAGGGCAAAAATGTCATATTTCATTATTTACCTTAATTGGAATGTAAGGTATTACATTTTAGGTTTATTTTTATTGTAGATCAATTTAGGGGAAATTAATAAAAAGGACCCAAAATTTTTAGAAATGCAAATCAATGAAGAAAAGGTCCAGAAATAATTACACAAAAGGGCCTAGATTTTTTGAAAATTACATTTTAACCCTTTAACCATTTTAAAATTTGTAGTTTAGTCCCTTCACAAACTTTTGAATTCTTTTAAATGTAGTCCCTGGTCAAAACTTGGGTGCCTTCTTCTTCGACTCTATAGAGTTTCAGAATTTCAAAAGGCGCCACAAATGATATTTGAACAAGGAACTAGAGTTTAGAGGTGGAGCTTCACCCTTCTCCGACGACCTTCCCTTTCTCCTTCATCTATAGTGACAATTGAGGTTGAGTCAGGAGTATGGCCATGATTAAACCTATACCTACTTGAAGTTTCAAAAGTAGGAGAGAGTTTTTAGGTGGTGCTGTAGAGCTAAGAATGAGACCAAAACTGAGAATCAGAGGTGACCTCTTACTATTCCTTCTCCGCCATGGTTCACCTTTACTCACTACCGCCGATCAATCTCATACGTTAGAGACCAAATCGAGGAAACTTCTAGAAGCCAATGTAAGATTACATGGGATGGACCTTAAAGCTCAAAGAGACCAAAGATCAATCCTCTTCTATTTTCTCCTACCTTCCATCATCTTCTACCCCATCAAACCTTTACCTTTTGCATTTTACCACTGTCAAACACCATTACCACCACTGATGTCATTTTTGTTTCACCACCATGGTCATCTTCTTCTTCTCTGGTCACCTTCACCATTGCTATAGATCACTATCATCCTCCTTTTCCATTGCCTCTGTCTATTTTTCAAGTTGACAGCCCTTCCATCTCAATTTTTAGATTCAGTGGTAACTCTTTTTCCATGGAATTCTATGTTTCAGTTTGTTCAAATGATGTTTGAACCATGAGAGGCTGATCTTGTTGCTACATGGTGATGGAGATTTGTGACTTGAGCATTTTTCCTTCAATAGGGGAGTTCTTTAGTTCAATCTAATGCTTAGACTATGTATTTGATTCCCTTGTTTAGGTTTATCATTATTTAGTTGAGAGACTTAGACTGTAGTTATTTTTTTCATATGGATTGATTACTGTAATTGAGATAGGATTTTGTAGTGTGAAGATTACATGTGTTTGAATTTCTTTGTGGTTGCAATAAGATTATATTAATTAACATGTTATTGTCCAGTTAATGTGGTTGATTTGTGTAATATCCCAAATTTTGGGTCTAAAGACTTGAGGATATGCCTTTATTAGGCAGACTACTAAGCCCAGTTTGGGAAGGGTCCCAAGAATGTGGAGAGACAGAAAGACTCTTAGGGACTGTGATCTACCAAGCAAAAGGCCCAATATGTGTAGGCAGGAGGATCAAAGTGTTAGCACAAATATGTATAGGACACATATAGGTGCCATTAGATTGGTTGAAAGATGCCACCCAGCTATGTCATGAGGTATGAGACAGATTGATCAAGCAAAATATGCCGGTATAGGTGTGCACATAAAATTTTCAGGGTAGACATGTGTACCCTGTGTTCTTGAACAAGACACTAGTATGTGGTGCCATGTGGGGTTCACACACATACTCTGACCTGTCGTTATCTCGCGGACTCCAATACACGTAAAGAAATCCCAAGTAAGTTCTGGGTAGACACTGATACAGTAACTTTATTAAAGTAGCTTTAATAAAGTAAGTCATGATAGGATAAAACCAATGGGAGCAAGATACATCTCAAAGAAGTTTGAGAGTCACAAGATATCACAAAACCACATATGGAAAATAGAGAAAACTCACAACAAGTTGTTGAACCTCCTCAAGTAACACAAGGCCCATCTAGATTTGATAGGACATGGTATCAACCTCAGAGATATGGATTTCTAATTACTGAAAGGCGTGATGTGTTGCTAATCAAGCAAAATGAGCCAACCACTTAACGAGAAGCCATAATGGGACTAAACTCCAAGAAATGGTTAAATACCATGAAGTCTGAATTACAATTGATGTACGACAATCAGGTATGGACCTTAGTCACCCGAAGGTGTAAAAACCATTAGGTGTAAATGGGTTTTCAAGGAGAAAACTAACATGAATGGTAATGTAAATGTCTTCAAGGCATGACCAGTTGCAAAAGGATTCACTCAAACTTATGGTATAGATTATTATGAAACTTTTTCCCCTGTTGTAATGGCCAAATCAATCAGAATCCTTCTTGCCATTACAGTATATTATAACAATAAAATATTGCAGATGGACGACAAAATAGCCTTCCTTAATGGAAAGCTGCTTAAGGATGTGTGCACAACACAACCTGAAGGCTTTATGCAATCAGGGGACTCTGGCACAGTGTGCAATCTTTAAAGATCCATTTATGGATTGAAGCAAGCATCCTAGAGCTATAATTATCATTTTGACAAAGTAGTCAAAGAGTTTAGATTCATTCAAAATAATGATGAACCTTATTTATACAAGAAGTTTAGTGGGAGCATAGTTGTATTTATAATACGTCATGTAGATGACATTCTACTCATTAGGAATGACATTCCTACCTTGTAGAGTGTCAAGTCTTGGTTTGGAAAGTCTTTCTTGATGAAAGACTTAGGTGAAGCCACCTACATCTTAGGGATTAAGATCTGTAGAGATAGATCTAAGAGACTAATAGGCTTAAGTTAGAGAACATACATAAACAAGATACTACATAGGTCAGTATGCATGATTTAAAAACGGGTTACATGATCATGTCTTATGCCATCCATCTTAGCAAGCATATGTGTCCTAGTACACCTAATTAGCAAGATCGCATGATCAAGGTTCCATATGCCTTAGCTATTGGATGCATCATGTATGCCATGTTATGTACTCTACCGAATGTCTCATTTGCCTTCACTATGACAAGCAAATATCAACAAGATCCTGGTGAGGGTTATTGGACTACTGCCAAGAATATCCTAAAGTACTTAAGAAGGACTAAGGACTTATTTTGGTATATAGTGGATTGGATGATGAGCATTGTGTAACAGGTTACACAGATGCAAGTTTCCAAACTGACTAAGATAACCTTAAATTGCAATCTGAATACATATTCCTCCTAAATATTGGAGGAGTAAGTTGGAAGAGCTCCAAGCAGAGCACAGTAGCAAATTCTGCAACGGAAATTCTGCAACGGAAGTTGAGTATATAGTAGCATAGGATGCAACTAAGGAAGTCGTTTGGATCAAAAAGTTCATTATTGAACTAGGGGTGGTACCTACCATCTTAAATCCAATAAATTTGTCCTGTGACAATGGCAATGCCATTGCACTGGCCAAGGAGCCTAGGTCACATTAAAGGATCAAGCATGTACTCAGGCGATTTCATCTCATTAAAGAAATTAATGATAGAAGTAATATAAAAATATGCAAAGTAGCAGGAGAAGACAATGTTGCTGATCCTCTTACCAGGCCACTTGCACAGGCAAAGCATAAACGTCATGTTAGGACAATGGGAATTAGACAAATTAATGATTGTACCTAGTGCAAGTGGGAGGATGTTGAAAATTTTGCCCTAGGGGCAATCATTATACTTTTAACATTATTATTCAATGAATTTCTCCATTTTGTTATCATATTATTTGCATGTTCACTGTGATGACTATCCTTGGATAAATCATAATGATTATCCTAAATATCTGTGGTTGGTCATCTATACAGGAGCAAAGATGAACTAAGACCAATTTGACTTTGAAGAGGTATGGAGATACGAATCAAAGTTTTAGGCACTTGTAAGAGTATAAGATATTGGATCGACCTACTACGAGAAAGCTGTATAGATCAAGTCATAAACTTGTCTCATGTATGATCATGTCACTATGCCCTTTTAACCTGAAATCATCATGGATTCCTACATGAGAGTCACCCAGCTTTGACCTAGTTAGAAGTTACCTTTAACCTGGTGATGATAAAGGCTAGGTTCGGGCTTGATAGTTTTTATGCAGAGGAATGTAAATGGTCAAGATGGAGTTTCTCCCTCATATTAGTAAAGAGATATTACTAGGCCCCTTAATGAATGAGTCTGAGAAATGTATGGCCATACTATTATAGAAAGGAGTTTCTACTTCTATAGTCAGACTACTTAGGGATTGAGAAAATAATGGTCAAGAATAGGAGGATGACATTCTCCATGCCTCATCCTTGACTGAAATATCATGTGACAAAAGGGATGTGATATAGTTGTATGACATGTTGCATTGGTTTATCAATCCTTATATGAATTGGGAAGTTGTAATGTCTTGCTAGAGGCCACTTACGACTTGTAAGTTAGTATAGTCATTGGCCCACTGCAACTTCATATGGGCCTACAGGGTCGCACATAAAAATAGCCCAACACGAGCTATAATGTCCAGATTCATTGAATTTACGATATGTCTAGATTTAATAAATTTAATGGTTAATTCAGGATGGACGAATATATATATTCAAAAAGGAAATTAATAATATTATATGTACATATATTTATTTTTGAAATACATATATATATACATATATATTATATATGATATATATAATATATAATATTATTATATTGTGTTAGTTTTAAATTTAGTTTTATCTGATAAATTAAATTTAATAACTAACACAATAAAGATATAATATCTCGGATTTAATTTATAATGATTAATTAAATATATTTCCATTGATTCTTTATTCAAATTAAATAAATAGGTTAAATTAAATTGTCGAACTGATTTAATTAAACCATATTTATTTAATTTGCTTATCAAAAGACAATAAAGTGTTAGTTGATATGATATGAATTTTGAAATTAATTAAGATTAATTTTAAAAATCCAATATCCATCATAAAATAGAAAGCCATAACTAGTTATTTAAAAAGGTGAACTAGGGTTTTTTACGTGTGTTCAAAAAGATAGATAGAGAGCCGTAAGAAAAGAAAACTCTAGAGAGGGATGTTGGTGGTGCTAGCACATTGTTCGTGTTGGATTCTTATTCATATAGATATTGGTAGAGGGAGCTCATCCAAGTTGTTAGCTCCTTAAGATTAGAAAAAAAGACTGAACACATAAGAAAGGTACGTTTCTCTACTACTCGATTTAAATGTCGTTGACAGATCTGCAGTTGGGATTGGAACAATTTTGAATTTTAATTTTCCGCTATACCTACCAATCCCAACAAATTCTCATAGGCATTCCTACCAAATTCACAAATCACTTGCAATATCTAAAGCATAATAATCTTGACTTCAAAGTTCATTGTTGTGATAGCAAGCAATTGAATACTCAAATGATAAGTCTGGCCCTCTTCGTCACCCGCTTCCTTTTCGATCCTTCTGCCCTGTCTAAAAGTTGTTTTAAGAGAGTGAGATTCTAAAGAATCCTCGTAGTAACAAATCACTCATATTATGCATCATAATAAGGCATGAAAGCAAATCATAACCCACACATAGCAAGTACAACGGCAGTTACAGCGGCAAGGGCAGGTATGACTTCCGTCACCCTTACGTTTGTTCACACTGAAGTACTCACGCTGTATTGCACCACAACACAATTCATAATAATATATTTCACCACAACTAGGATTCATATAAAGCATTTTACAATTCATAGCCATGGTGGCCAGATTCACAAAGCAGTTTCCCAAAGATCCATGTCTATTACAATGGCAGTTTAATGACCGGGGTAGGTGTGATAAGCATCAACCCCCTACGACGGCTTCCGCTAAAGTGCTCACGCTGCAATGGACCATGACACATTTTCATTCACATTCCATAAACACACAATCAACAATCATGCATACCAGACATCATACACAACATGATAGAAGAGTCAATACCTGCTCATTCCCTCCATGCACGCTCTGGCACTAGTCCCTCCCAAGTAAGGCAAATGTCGTATCCTATAATTCATAATGAGTGACGAAGCATTATTATCTATCCAATACTCAATTACTTCTTAACACTTAATTTGGTTATCATTATTGCTCTTTGAGTACCAATAAATACCCCTAACAAAAGCCCTAAAGGGTTGGAAGAACTATTCCAAAGATCCCCTTTTGGAAGCACAGAAACTGATTTTTTACTGCTGCACTCAAGTGAAGATGGCCTCACTCGAGTGATGATGCACTTTGCACTCGAGCACAAAGCTTAACACTCGAGTGACAACCAAATGCTCACTCGAGGCCTAGGAAGTGAAGCATAGAAAGTGATAACCCCAGAGCAATAGAAACTTTCAAAGAAGAGGAGCACTCGAGTGAAGAAGACCTCACTCGAGTGACAGCTTAACACTAGCAAGTGTTAAGGCACACTCTTGAAACTTGGTAGTGAGTGACAATACGAGATGAGAGTTTATAGTGTCAAATACACCTGCACTCGAGTGAGAGAAGGCTCACTTGAGTGAGAACTCACAATACTTGCAAGTGAGGCTGCACTCTTGCCTCTACACACGAAAGTACAACATGAAAGCTAAAGGCAAAAAGGGAAAATGCACTACCACACTCGAGTCAACCAATCCTCACTCGAGTGATGTTCATCCTAAACTCGAGTGAACCCCAGATCACTCGAGTGATGCTATCAGAACTTTTAAAATACAGTAAAACTGACAGCACTTCCCAACATTTGCCCAAGTAATTCCAATGGACCCAAAACCTCAACCAAAGCTACTCCCACACAAAAACATTCAAGGAATTCAATGGAATCATCAGAAACACCAAAATCCTACTCCATTATTATGCTTTGGTTTTGGGCAACATTAAACACCAATTTCTCAAAATCACTAAACATGTCATTTCAATCCCAAATCAATCTATCTATCCCAAACACACCACAAGATACCATTTCCATGCCAATAATATACCAAAGTCTTAATGGTCATTATTTTCGAATTCAAGTCAAAAATTCCAGAATTTCCAAACTAATCCAAAAGCCACAAAACTTATATGAAAAAGTTCATTTCACTTACCTCTATAACTTTGCCAAAGAGGTTCTTTGATTCTCCAACCTCCAAATTTTTGTGATTCCTCAATTCACCACCAATGGAGAAACTACAACCATCAAATTGAAGCTATCATTCCAAGGAACAATATTAATGAAGTCAACTTTGGCATTAGAGGTCATTTACTTACCTTTCCTCAAGCTTTTTCCTTTCTCCCTCTTACCCAACAATGGAGAGAGAAAATGAGAGAGATGAGTGTGGAGGAAGATGAAAAGTGATGATGATACTCCCTCTATACTCCACCAGTGAAAAATGAGGGAAGAGAGGAGGGAGAAAATAAAATATAAAATACCCATATTTAACTTTCTCCTCATCTCTCATCATACCCACTTTTGCCACATGTCTCATTTCTATAGGCTCTCACAAAATAAGTCACCAATTAGCCATTCTAATCCTTCCATTAGCCATATAATCACGCTTCTTATTTTTCTCTTAGTTAGTAATTAATTTCCCCATTAATCACAAAATTATGACTAATAGTTCCATTCTTTCAATTTCCTACTAATTATGGCATATTAATTAAAATTGCCACAAAACACATAACTATTCCACTTTAATTCAATAATCATCCTGAATAATTATCATTAGCCCTTAATTGAAATTTGGGGTGTTACAGTAGTCGTCAAAGAGAGGAGGTCATAGGGACAATGGATAAAGAAAGGTATAGTAGGGACTAATTAGATTTGAAAAAATGGAGTGTGAGGACGCGCGAGAAAGATGATGTGTGGGACCAATTAGATATGAAAAATGGAGCCAAGGAGGACGCGCAAGAAAGATGATGATAATGGCGGGAGCGGCAAATTTTTACACTTTGTATGGCGCTTTTTACATTAAGCAGCATAGAAGGTATATAGAAGCTACAGCGCTTGGACACCAAGCGCCATAGCATCCATTAAGTATATAAAATAATTAATTAATTAAATGGTGAAGGGAGCTATGGCGCTTTCTGTAAAAGTGCCATTGCATCACAAATATTTGTTTTAATCTACCTACGTCTTATAATTATTAACCATTATTAGTCTTCAAATGTAACCTTAATTGATATAAAGACAAATGAATATGAATAGTAATTATCATTATTATTATTATTAAGTCAGACAAATGAGAAGTAAGACTAGAAAGTACAGTATATATTATTGTCTCTATTATTCTCGTGAAAGCTAACTGATAAAGAAATGAATTGTGACAGTGAAACTACGTACCAACTTCTTAGCTCGTAATTAAATGAAAAAAATTAAATAAGTTATGATACAAAAAATATAATATAAATTCCCTAATTGAAATAATTCTAATCATTGGCAAATTAAATAGAAGTAAAGGATAATAAGATAATTAATGCCAAAATCACAAAAATAAAATAACAAATTGAAAGAAAGATACTGGAAAAATAAATAAATAATAAATAAGGAAAGAATATACTGAAGCTTACCTTGATTAACGGGGTACCTTAACTAATAATTAGCTTGCATATCCTTAGCATATGAAGGAGGAATGAAGGTGATAATCCAAGCTCGATCGCCTTTTAAGATCTCTCCGCTATGGTGGTAGTAACTCTTAACTCTCACCGTAGTCTCTATGCGCGCGGTGTCTGTTCTCTAGTTCTCTCATTGGTTTAGATAATACATAGATCAATAAAGAAGATAACTTTTACGCATACGACAAGGCTGTGTAGCCTTTCAGAATCTAAAGAATATTAAAAAAATGGTTGTAGGCAAAGGCCTTGGCTGGCGCTTGCCCCACCAAACGCCGACCAAGGTTTATCCAATAAACCTCCTCCGGTGCTTGGTAGGGGCTCATAAACGAAAACAAAAACAAAAACCTCCTCCAGCACTTATAGAGAAAGAGCCGGCCAAGGCGGCGCCGCCTTGGCCGGTGCTTGCTCCACAAGCGCCAGAGGAGGTGCTTAAAAGAATAAAAAAATCCTCATTAATTAGCCCAAATGGATAAAAAAACTAACCCTCCTCCGGCACTTGCTCTACCAAGCGCCAGAGGAGGGGCCTAATTCAAAAAAAGGAAAAAGAAAAAAAATGAAGTATCTACGGGCCTAAAGAAAAAAGAAAGTAGTTATGGGCTGAACCCCAAAAAAACAAGGTTCACCTTGGCCGGCGCTTGGTGTGACAAGCGCCGACCAAGACGGCACTGCCTCCTTTAGCGCTTTATGCTGGAAGCGTCTGCCAAGGTTGGTTAGGGAAAAAAACCAGTTTGTTATGGCGCTTTTTTAAAGAAGGGCCATAGGAGGTCACTACCAAATCATTATTTTGTAGTAGTGATGCCCTGAGTGAAGTGATAGGTTATAGTCGTGTTTCCAAAGAGCTGCCTCAACCACAGGCAGAATATTGCCTATGCCATCTCTGCCACCACCATTAATTTGGTCTGGCAATGTTATCACGATCTCCTACATGACATCACCAAGATTGATGACGGTGACAGTCCCGATTCCCACCTTCCCTGACTTTCCCTCTAATATTGAGCCTTCCTCCTCCTATTGGAACTCAGTTAATCAAATTTCATTCAAATCGAAGCTACCCAAGAATGCTAACACTAACAGAAAGAAGGGCATGCCCCGGACTGAGGAAAATTCTGCAATTCAATTGGATTTTGGTTTTGTTCTTTTTCCTATTTCTTTTAACTATGCTTGATTTTAGGGATTTCTGTTGTAATTTCTAAGAAAATAGTAGATAAGAAAGAACTTGCCCAGGGTGGCAACTAATTCAGGAAATCTAAGTTTTTGTTCTTATGGAATTAGTTGAAAACTCTTGTGCTAATTTTTTGTTAGCCTTATTCTTCATGCTATTCTGAGGTTTTCTAAAGTGAAGCTGCTCAACTCATGTCCCCAGTCACATCATTCAAATCCTCTAATTCTAGTAGTGAACTTTCATATTCAATTCTCCAACCTTCTTCTACAGAGCTCCACATTCTCAATCTATACTTACACTTCAAATCCACATAGGCATCTCTCTAATGGTTCAAATCCATATTTTATAAGTTTGCCAGTCAAGATTGACACTTTTGTATGTGAAGTTGGTAAAGAAGAAAGTGAAGTCGTTAATGTAGAAGATGGTGTTGTTAATAGAGAGAGGTGTTGTTATTCAATTGAAAAATGCAAACAACAAACTACCTTTTACTACTGGTAAGTCCCTCCCCCACACTTGTTCAATAGCATATATCATCAAATAAAACAAAGAACAAGGTAAGGAAAGAGACTACCATGTAATCATGGTGGCTTGTAGCTAGATAGGAAAATTAAAAGGAAGCTCAGTATTTTGCTCCTCAACAGTTGAAGCGCAAGTAAGAGTAGAGGTTCCCAAATGGAAAGATAATAAGAATGAGGGCAACCACCAAGAGAATTAGCCTGCAAAGAATTAACCAAAACAACAGCAGCACCTACTCCAAGGATGCCATATGAATCAAAATACTTAAATCCATGGAAAACATTAGGACCAATGAAATGACATAATGGTGTATGTAATGTGATAAGACTAGAGTCGGGTGCATTCGATAACAAGTGCTTGTCACAACCAATAAAATCAACTAGTGGCATATAGCAAGCAACACTAGGTATCAGAGAATCAATTTGCATTTCAGTAGTGGTAGTGACATAATCAAGCACTACTCTACCATCTATAGCACAATCCAATTCAATAGAATCACTAACAACATCAAATCCCAATAAATCAGGAGGTAAATCACATGATAAGAGTTGGGAGTATGATTCATGAATATTCTTGACATCATCTAGTAAAGAATTATTATTATCACAAAGCACACAACTAGGTCTAAGCAATTCAAGTGAATCAAGGTGAATCTCTCTTGCCAAATCAAAAGCACTGACAATTGAAACAATCGGTATATGCTTATCATCATAAAATATGTGCACATTGAACTCTTGTAAACAAAGATTGACCTTAGGATTAGTGATCAATTGTGATTTAACATCTTTATCTTCACTCTTGTGTGAAATGGAAAGTGCAGAATCCAATATAGAGTGCATCAAGTCACTTTCACACGTAAGAGAGAGAGAAGAAGAGAAAGATAAAGGAGTTTGATTCTCAACATCATGCATGGCATGCATATCACTAGGTTCTAGAGGATGGTCATCTCTACTTCTATGCATTTCAACAAATTTAGGATATTTCTCATCAATGCAATCCATACACATTGTATTTTCATCACAAGAACATGTAATTTCAGCACTAGCATCATCATTATCATCCAAATCATCACTCAAAGTATCATGCAAAGGAGTATAATCATTACAAGGCATAGGCTCATCAAAGCTACCTCTACTAGAATCAATGGGTTGAGCAATTACATGTTCAAGCATTAGAGGGAATTCAACAATTATTGCCTCATCCACATCATTATCACTCAAATCATGAGTTACTTCATCAATCAAAGTAGTAGGAGAGTCAACTTTTATAAGGATAGTATTGTTACCAAATGGTAAGAAAAACTCTTCATTGCTTTGTTGTACTTGCTTCACTCCTTGTGCTTGGATGGACGCATTGGATGGAATCATTGAAGGGTGAGAACTCTCTACATGTGAAGTAGCATAAAGCTCTTGATTTTGGGTTCCTTGTTCCTCCTTTTGTAGGTCTTGAGCCCAAGGGGTTCCAACTTCACCTCCTGTCTTTACCCATAACATGTGATCATAGTATGCCTTGAAGAATTCATCAATATCTTTCAATTGCTCTTCTCTCGCCTTGGAGCTATCAATTGGTCCTTGATACATGAGTAATTGAAGGTATTGCTCTTGGAGTGTCTCATACTTTCTTGTTAAGGCACTTGTTAGGGAATCCATGTTATGAGGTGAGAAAATGGTATCCAATCCACTAGGTTGTGGGTCATGAAATGGAGGTGGAGAGTCAAGGTAGGATGGTGGGGAAGGTTCACCAAGTGGTGGGTGAAATGATTGGAATGAAGATTGAAATGAGGGTTGGTATGGTGAGTAAGAGGGTAGATGGTGTAAAGGAGATGGTTCATAGGGTGGTCCTTGTGGTGAAGGGATGGGGTCAAAATTTAAGTTGTTGGGTGGGAAACAAAAGTCATGTTGAGGTCCATATAGGGGTTGTGATGGAAAAGAATGACTATGGAAAGGTTGATGTGGTGGAAAAGATTGTTGGGGGTAGGGTTCATGATATAGGTTGTGGAAGGATGAATCATATTCTTGACTATTGGAACCTCTCTCTAAACTCTCCAACTTGACTTGAACAAGCTCTAATTGATGTTGCATGGCTTTAAAGCTTTGTGAAAGAGGATCTTCCATTCTAGTAGTGTTACCAAGAGCTTCCCAAGGATGAAGAATGCAAAGTTGCTTACCACAAGACAATAGTAAACCACACAATGGCCACTAAGAACATGATAGCAAAGCAACAAAATGCAAATTTCTTTTTGTTTTTTTTAAATGCAAATGGAATGCAAAACAACTATGAATATGAAAAATGACTAAACCACTAACAAACACTCCAACAATGAACAACTACCTAAAATAAACTCAAAAACACACTAACAACCAAGAAAAATCAAAGAAAACCTTAAGAACAAACTAAATCAAAACTTAGAAAAATACCAAAAAAGAATGAAAATTCAGAAAAGTATAGCAAACCTTCGAATTTGGCTAAATTCCAAAAGATCTAATAGCTATAGCTATTAGTCTTGTTCAGAATGCAGAAAAACTTTAATCTGTAAAATTTCAGAATTTTCTGGGCACAAATATTTCAGTTCCAGCAAGACAGTGCGAATCGAAAATCAGAATTTTGCCAAAATTCAAATGAGTGCTACACACTTCCTACTAAACTAAGACACACTATGACAACAGAAAAGAACACCTAACTACTTAAAACCTTGGCAATCATCCTCCCCGGCAACGGCGCCAATTTTGATGAACCCTTGTCGTTTGAGTTCACAAAATAAAACTAGGTTAGAAAATGTAGCGTAGTAGCTCAACCTAGGTCGTTCTTGTGAGGAGATTAATTTCCAATTTTCTAAGTAGGAAAGTGATAAAAAAACTAAAAGTTGTGAGAAATCATTTTTGAGAAATTGAATTTGTAAACTAATGAACTAAACTAAGCTAAAGCAATATTTTTGTATTTTTCGGTTTTCAAAACAAAGAAGCAAAAGGAATTGAAATTAACACT
This sequence comes from Inga oerstediana, assembly GCA_963210345.1. Lineage (NCBI taxonomy): Eukaryota > Viridiplantae > Streptophyta > Magnoliopsida > Fabales > Fabaceae > Inga > Inga oerstediana. The sequence continues at coordinate 44,218,829 of OY723401.1, forward strand.
AACAACAAGGTAAATTTAATAAACTAGAATAATGATGAAATGGGATTCCCTTGAATTGGGGTTTTAGTCTTCCTTGCTTACTAATGATATGAATTCCACAATATGAGTCAAGAGGATGGAACTAAGTTACCACTAGCTCCATACTTGCAATAATCATTTAATTCATTCTACCGAAGCAATTAAATGAATACCACCAATAATTCAAACTCAAGGAGATGGATAATCAACTTCCAATTCTAGCTTGTAATTACCATTACAACAATTCAAAACATTCAGTTTAATCATTTAAATCCACTTAACCAAGTTGAGATAAACAATTCAACTTACTCTTAATATGAATCATACAAAGCTTGATTAATCAACTCCTAGCTCAACAACCAAGTTTATTCACTTGGCTTAACAATCTAGATCACAATTACATACTTAACCAAGCTACATAATTATGAACTAAAAAGAGAGCTTAAAGGAATTCCATTGAAGTTTAGAAGCTCAAACCATTACCCAACTCAAGGAAATCACCAAAGCTTAGCTACACATGGAGAAAGAGAAGGATGAAGCTTGATGAAATGAGAGGAGAAATGGAGAACAAAGACCGAAGAACTCCTCCTCTTCTATTCATTTTCGCTGCTGTCCCTTCTTTTCCCTTTTTTTCCTTTCGGTCTTGTCTCTCTTTTCTATCCAGCGCCTCCCCCTTTACACTTGCAGCCGCCTCCCTTCTTTTATTCCATCGTCGTTTCCTTCCTCCTTCGCTGCCTCCTTTCACACTCTTCAGCCCTCAATTTATCTCCGTCTTTTCCCCTCTCTCCACGTGGTCAGCCTTCTTTCTTCACTTAAGCCCATTGGTTCATCATTTCAAATCGGTTTGGTCAAGAATTTTGGCTGCCTCTTCTCCTCTTTATTCCATCGGTCCAACTTGTTTCCTTTATCCATTTCAATTCTCATTTTCAATTGCTTAAGCTTGGACAACAATGTCGGCTCAACATCCTCCTTTTTTCCAATTCAATTCGTTGCTCTCATCTTCTATTCTTCAAAGTTCAAACAGCTGCCATTCGGTTCAATCTTGGTTCAGCTCCTCTTTCTCTTTTATTCTCAATCGGTCCAGCGGCTATTTCATGCTTTAATTCGGTTTGGTCCAGCTGCTCATCTATTTCTTCCCATCTTCAATTTCGGTCCAGCTCTTCTCCTCTTATTTCCTTCACAGCCGCCACACACAAAATAGACAATGGTCCCCACTTCAATCTTTCTTCAATTAACTCTAGGTTAAATAGGTAAGTTGTGCCTTGTTTGGATAAAGTGGTGAAAATATGTTTTATGATAGGTACAAAATTACAACCACCAAACAAGGCCCTTACTCATTTAATCTCCTCTTAGAGAAAATGTGAAAATAATTCTGCACTTGTGATGTTCCACTCTTGTCCCTTATTAAGCTCCAAAATAACATCTTTGACCTTGACCACTTAAGTTGTGCCACAACATCACCTACAAAATTAAATTCACAAAGTAATATTTTGCTCACAATTAAAGAATAGTGGGAATAACAAATATTAATTAAAAATATAACAATTAAACCACTTTAGTTCCCAAATTATTCTTTCTCTAAAATCTCATTTTAATACTTGATTATGCCCAAAATATTCAATTAAGTCCCACAAAAGCCTAAGATTAATTAATAAAAATATATAAATATTGAGCTCTATCAATTCCCCCACACTTAAGCTTTTGCACTCCTGAGCAAAACATTAAACTCACAATAGGAAGAGAGGAATGAAATTTGGAAGGAAAAGCAAGATCAAGCTTCAAGAATTACACTTAGTCAAATAACAAGGTATCCTCTTATCCAAAAGCAATGAACATGCCAAAAATTGAAGTAGCTAAAGCAATGCAAAGTTTAATTAAAATGAGCTAAATTGGAAACCTCAACTATGACAAGTGTTTGCACTCTTCTCTCATAGAGGGTAGTTTTTCGCTCACATCCACTTTGACCATACTCTACCATAGGCTTGTAGAATTTCTAGGCTCTCCACTACTTGCAACAATGGCATAAATAAATCCAAAGGACTTTGTAGGGTTGTAATGTTGAATAGGTCAAATGATGGAAAATGTAACAAATACTATGCTTGCACCAAATAACTTGCTAGATCTTTTGGCACTATAAAACTAAACTTAATTCACATATTTCACCATTGTGACTTTATTTCTTTCTTTGATTTTTTTTTTCTTTTCATTTTTTCTCTTCTTTTTCTTTTCTTTCTCTTTTTTTTAACTATTCACATGGCAAAATTTTTTTATTTTTTTTATTTTCTAATATATAATAATTTTTTTTTCAATAGTGCTAATAAGAACTTGATACAGGATGCAAACATAGCATTTGTATAATGAAATGGAAATGAAAGTGAAGGGTTCAAGGGGCTAAACAAAGGTAAATGATAAATGGTTTGTGTTTGGGTAAATGGGTGATGAAATGAATGCCAATGTCATCTCTATCTATACCATTGCAAAATGTAGCCTTAAGCAAGAAATAGAACAAGTTCTAGAGAGCAATAATCTAAGTAGATGAATCACACAATGAAATGAACAATTAGGCCCAAAATACCTTTCAACTAGGCTTTTTTTTTTAAACAAACTCATCAAAATTAAACCATGCATCATTAAAACACTTGAATTTTATGGCAATTCACTAATTCAAAGCAAGTTTCAACCATGAATCCAACTAAGAGTAATCAAGATACTTGATCATGACTAAAGGCTTCAAAAATCTCAGTGAATTGGACCAGAAACAACAGAGGACACAAGCAAGAGACAGAGGCATATGATATCACAGTGAATTCTCATGAGAATAACACACACTCCCCCACACTCAATCCTTACATTGCCCTCAATGTAATGCACAAAAATAAAGAACCTAGACGCACTTATCTCTTGGGTGAAGTGAATGTTGTGAAGTCCAATTCAAGATTGAAGCACAACACATCATCGTCACAAGGAGAGAGAGAAGACAAGACATAAGTGGAAATAGTTCTCAGAAATTAGGCACAAGGATAAGAGAAAAAGGGTAGTGTAGGATAAGGTTAAGCACAAAGGTATGATTCACAATGGATTTTATTCAATTGAAAAATGCAAGCAAACAAACAAACTACCTTTTACTACTGGTAAGTCCCTCCCCCACACTTGTTCAATAGCATATATCATCAAATAAAACAAGAAACAAGGTAAGGAAAGAGACTACCGGGTAATCATGGTGGCTTGTAGCTAGAGAGGAAAATCAAAAGGAAGCTCAATATGTTGCTCCTCAATAGTTGAAGCCCAAGTAGGAGTAGAGGTTCCCAAATGGAAAGATAATAAGAATGAGGGCAACCACCAAGAGAATTAGCCTGCAAAGAATTAACCAAAACAACAGCAGTACCTACTCCAAGGATGCTACATGAATCAAAATACTTAAATCCATGGAAAGCATTAGGACCAATGAAATGACATAATGGTGTATGTAATGTGAGAAGACTAGAGTCGGGTGCATTCGATAATAAGTGCTTCTCACAACCAATAAAATCAACTAGTGGCACACAGCAAGCAACACTAGGTATCAGAGAATCAATTTGCATTTCAGTAGTGGTAGTGACATAATCAAGTATTACTCGACCATCTATAGCACAATTCAAATCAATAGAATCACTAATAACATCAAATCCCAATAAATCAGGAGGTAAATCACATGATAAGATTTGGAAGTATGATTCATGAATATGCTTGACATCATCTAGTAAAGAAGTATAATCATCACAAAGCACAAAACTAGGTCTAAGCAATTCAAGTGAATCAAGGTGAATCTCTCTTGCCAAATCAAAAGCACTGACAATTGAAACAATCGGTATATGCTTATCATCATAAAATATGTGCACATTGAACTCTTGTAAACAAAGATTGACCTTAGGATTAGTGATCAATTGTGATTTAACATCTTTATCTTCACTCTTGTGTGAAATGGAAAGTACAGAATCCAATATAGAGTGCATCAAGTCACTTTCACACGTAAGAGAGAGAGAAGAAGAGAAAGATAAAGGAGTTTGATTCTCAACATCATGCATGGCATGCATATCACTAGGTTCTAGAGGATGGTCATCTCTACTTCTATGCATTTCAACAAATTTAGGATATTTCTCATCAATGCAATCCATACACATTGTATTTTCATCACAAGAACATGTAATTTCAGCACTAGCATCATCATTATCATCCAAATCATCACTCAAAGTATCATGCAAAGGAGTATAATCATTACAAGGCATAGGCTCATCAAAGCTACCTCTACTAGAATCAATGGGTTGAGCAATTACATGTTCAAGCATTAGAGGGAATTCAACAATTATTGCCTCATCCACATCATTATCACTCAAATCATGAGTTACTTCATCAATCAAAGTAGTAGGAGAGTCAACTTTTATAAGGATAGTATTGTTACCAAATGGTAAGAAAAACTCTTCATTGCTTTGTTGTACTTGCTTCACTCCTTGTGCTTGGATGGACGCATTGGATGGAATCATTGAAGGGTGAGAACTCTCTACATGTGAAGTAGCATAAAGCTCTTGATTTTGGGTTCCTTGTTCCTCCTTTTGTAGGTCTTGAGCCCAAGGGGTTCCAACTTCACCTCCTGTCTTTACCCATAACATGTGATCATAGTATGCCTTGAAGAATTCATCAATATCTTTCAATTGCTCTTCTCTCGCCTTAGAGCTATCAATTGGTCCTTGATACATGAGTAATTGAAGGTATTGCTCTTGGAGTGTCTCATACTTTCTTGTTAAGGCACTTGTTAGGGAATCCATGTTATGAGGTGAGAAAATGGTATCCAATCCACTAGGTTGTGGGTCATGAAATGGAGGTGGAGAGTCAAGGTAGGATGGTGGGGAAGGTTCACCAAGTGGTGGGTGAAATGATTGGAATGAAGATTGAAATGAGGGTTGGTATGGTGAGTAAGAGGGTAGATGGTGTAAAGGAGATGGTTCATAGGGTGGTCCTTGTGGTGAAGGGATGGGGTCAAAATTTAAGTTGTTGGGTGGGAAACAAAAGTCATGTTGAGGTCCATATAGGGGTTGTGATGGAAAAGAATGACTATGGAAAGGTTGATGTGGTGGAAAAGATTGTTGGGGGTAGGGTTCATGATATAGGTTGTGGAAGGATGAATCATATTCTTGACTATTGGAACCTCTCTCTAAACTCTCCAACTTGACTTGAACAAGCTCTAATTGATGTTGCATGGCTTTAAAGCTTTGTGAAAGAGGATCTTCCATTCTAGTAGTGTTACCAAGAGCTTCCCAAGGATGAAGAATGCAAAGTTGCTTACCACAAGACAATAGTAAACCACACAATGGCCACTAAGAACATGATAGCAAAGCAACAAAATGCAAATTTCTTTTTGTTTTTTTTAAATGCAAATGGAATGCAAAACAACTATGAATATGAAAAATGACTAAACCACTAACAAACACTCCAACAATGAACAACTACCTAAAATAAACTCAAAAACACACTAACAACCAAGAAAAATCAAAGAAAACCTTAAGAACAAACTAAATCAAAACTTAGAAAAATACCAAAAAAGAATGAAAATTCAGAAAAGTATAGCAAACCTTCGAATTTGGCTAAATTCCAAAAGATCTAATAGCTATAGCTATTAGTCTTGTTCAGAATGCAGAAAAACTTTAATCTGTAAAATTTCAGAATTTTCTGGGCACAAATATTTCAGTTCCAGCAAGACAGTGCGAATCGAAAATCAGAATTTTGCCAAAATTCAAATGAGTGCTACACACTTCCTACTAAACTAAGACACACTATGACAACAGAAAAGAACACCTAACTACTTAAAACCTTGGCAATCATCCTCCCCGGCAACGGCGCCAATTTTGATGAACCCTTGTCGTTTGAGTTCACAAAATAAAACTAGGTTAGAAAATGTAGCGTAGTAGCTCAACCTAGGTCGTTCTTGTGAGGAGATTAATTTCCAATTTTCTAAGTAGGAAAGTGATAAAAAAACTAAAAGTTGTGAGAAATCATTTTTGAGAAATTGAATTTGTAAACTAATGAACTAAACTAAGCTAAAGCAATATTTTTGTATTTTTCGGTTTTCAAAACAAAGAAGCAAAAGGAATTGAAATTAACACTAACAACAAGGTAAATTTAATAAACTAGAATAATGATGAAATGGGATTCCCTTGAATTGGGGTTTTAGTCTTCCTTGCTTACTAATGATATGAATTCCACAATATGAGTCAAGAGGATGGAACTAAGTTACCACTAGCTCCATACTTGCAATAATCATTTAATTCATTCTACCGAAGCAATTAAATGAATACCACCAATAATTCAAACTCAAGGAGATGGATAATCAACTTCCAATTCTAGCTTGTAATTACCATTACAACAATTCAAAACATTCAGTTTAATCATTTAAATCCACTTAACCAAGTTGAGATAAACAATTCAACTTACTCTTAATATGAATCATACAAAGCTTGATTAATCAACTCCTAGCTCAACAACCAAGTTTATTCACTTGGCTTAACAATCTAGATCACAATTACATACTTAACCAAGCTACATAATTATGAACTAAAAAGAGAGCTTAAAGGAATTCCATTGAAGTTTAGAAGCTCAAACCATTACCCAACTCAAGGAAATCACCAAAGCTTAGCTACACATGGAGAAAGAGAAGGATGAAGCTTGATGAAATGAGAGGAGAAATGGAGAACAAAGACCGAAGAACTCCTCCTCTTCTATTCATTTTCGCTGCTGTCCCTTCTTTTCCCTTTTTTTCCTTTCGGTCTTGTCTCTCTTTTCTATCCAGCGCCTCCCCCTTTACACTTGCAGCCGCCTCCCTTCTTTTATTCCATCGTCGTTTCCTTCCTCCTTCGCTGCCTCCTTTCACACTCTTCAGCCCTCAATTTATCTCCGTCTTTTCCCCTCTCTCCACGTGGTCAGCCTTCTTTCTTCACTTAAGCCCATTGGTTCATCATTTCAAATCGGTTTGGTCAAGAATTTTGGCTGCCTCTTCTCCTCTTTATTCCATCGGTCCAACTTGTTTCCTTTATCCATTTCAATTCTCATTTTCAATTGCTTAAGCTTGGACAACAATGTCGGCTCAACATCCTCCTTTTTTCCAATTCAATTCGTTGCTCTCATCTTCTATTCTTCAAAGTTCAAACAGCTGCCATTCGGTTCAATCTTGGTTCAGCTCCTCTTTCTCTTTTATTCTCAATCGGTCCAGCGGCTATTTCATGCTTTAATTCGGTTTGGTCCAGCTGCTCATCTATTTCTTCCCATCTTCAATTTCGGTCCAGCTCTTCTCCTCTTATTTCCTTCACAGCCGCCACACACAAAATAGACAATGGTCCCCACTTCAATCTTTCTTCAATTAACTCTAGGTTAAATAGGTAAGTTGTGCCTTGTTTGGATAAAGTGGTGAAAATATGTTTTATGATAGGTACAAAATTACAACCACCAAACAAGGCCCTTACTCATTTAATCTCCTCTTAGAGAAAATGTGAAAATAATTCTGCACTTGTGATGTTCCACTCTTGTCCCTTATTAAGCTCCAAAATAACATCTTTGACCTTGACCACTTAAGTTGTGCCACAACATCACCTACAAAATTAAATTCACAAAGTAATATTTTGCTCACAATTAAAGAATAGTGGGAATAACAAATATTAATTAAAAATATAACAATTAAACCACTTTAGTTCCCAAATTATTCTTTCTCTAAAATCTCATTTTAATACTTGATTATGCCCAAAATATTCAATTAAGTCCCACAAAAGCCTAAGATTAATTAATAAAAATATATAAATATTGAGCTCTATCACCACTTCAGTCTCTTTCCTCCAACTCGTGTGCCTTCTTATTTCTTTTGCCTGTCATTTCACTAAGGGCATTCTCGTCTTTTGCTCACAATTTTAGATCCCAGATTGTTAATAACGGTCTAATTTGGAATTTCAGCAATTCACCACACCATTTTGTCCTTTGTCAATTTTGTTTGTAATTTTCTAGAATTTTCTCATAATATAATTTTACCTTGATCTAATGCTATCCAAAAAATACTTAACTACCAATTAGTGCCAATATTTATTAGTAGCGGAACATTGCAGTGGTGGCGTCACCACTACCCTGGCAGACTTGGATATGAGGGGCCCTATAATACCCTAATCTTATTTCTGTATTTTTAGAGTACTTGGGAGTAGTTCGGTGAGCAACACAGGAATAGTGAAAATATACTGATATTATTGAACAATATTACTTAATTACACTACAGGTTTTCACCACCGGGGTTCGTACATAAATCTTACAACCTTTGAAATAATAAAAGGTCTTCAGATAACCAACATCTTCTCTTGATCTTGACCGGAACCTTCAATTACCGATAAATACCATTTTGCTCTCGAAGCCGTTTTCTACTGCTGCACACTTTATATATTTATGGAAAAGGGTGATATTTGAGAAAATCTCAGTAGTAACAGATAATCAATTATAGAAAATGCAATAGTAAATATGCCATGACCACACACGGTAATATTATAATAACACATAGTTCAGTTCAATTCAGTCGGAAACATTCAGTGCCAACCAGCGTTGCAACCCTTACTCATTCCGTACCTCCGCAGGGCTCCAGACCACAAACTAGGCATAATTCCTCGTAACCTAGGAACTATAATTCGGTGTACCCGTAGGCACTGTGTATCATACATATTACGAAAGATGGCATATACAAAGCATATAAATATTAGCATAGTGTATGAATGATAGAGTTACTACCTGAAATAGCACCTTCCCACCTAATCCAACTGTCTTGATCCAGCTGGGCCACAACTGTCCGGTCCTAAATTTCCAAGTTTACAAGTAACTAGTTATTACTTGAACTATTACTGGCTTTAATCATAGTTTGTTGGTTTTCTATCATAGTTTCAACAATTTCTGTACAATAAAACTCTGCACAGTGTAGTTTTACTGTTTTCCAGAAATTGGCAGATTTTTCAGTCAACTTTGGAAATTCATAATTAATTCTAGAAAAATCTAATTTGACTAATTCCAAAGCCCAATTGAGCTCTTCAAATTTACTTTCATGGAAAAATACCCAAACCTTGCCACTATTACCACATTTTACCCTGAAATTCACAAAACCTCCCCTATTCCAGATTACATTCCAAAAACAGGGCACAACTTCAAAAATCCATTTCTTTTAGTATACAAGTCCACAAATTTTTACCACAACCAAATTAAAGCTCTACATCTCTACTTTAATTTGTAAATTTTCATAATTTTTGAACTAGGTTTAACCTATGAAATCTATTGCACAATAACACTGCCTCACTAGAGGTAAATCAAATAACATGCACTTGCAACTTCCAAAATTTCCAGTTTTGTATACAAATTCCCAAAAATCGTGAACACCTATATCCCCACACAATTTTTCCTTCTAAACATAATGGAATCATCAAAAATACCAAAATCCAGTCCAAACAAAGCTTAAAATAGTCTGGACGAAATTCCATAAAAATTGGGGAAAATGGAGTTTTATAATTTCAATTAATAAAATACCTTCTTTGCACATCTAATCACTTGTTTAACCACTCAAACACTTCTTACACATACTTAATCAAGATTTAGGTAGCACCTCCCCTTAGGGTTTGAGCTTCCCAAAATCAAAGTCATGAAAACCAATCCAACAACCAACCAAACCACCAACAACAAACATAAGTCAACATATTAGGCAAGGTTCCATGATTTACCTTTGATTTCTCCTTTTTCTCTCTCTAAAATGTTCTCCCTCACTCTCTCTCTTCCCTTGGAGTCTTGCTTGCTACACATGATTTTAATGGAAGAAAAGAGATTAGAAGAGGTTTTGCACAAATTAGAAGGCAAGAACACTTGAAATCACCAACCCTTACCTTGGATTTTACCTTCTTGAGCTCTCTTTGTCTTAAGGTTTCTCAAGCTCTTGAGAACTATTTCTCTCCCTATTTCCTTTGGTGTAGGATGAAAATGAGAAGGAAAAGATGATGATGAAGTCTTTAAAAATATCTTACATCTCTCTTTAAAATATATTAATTCAATGGCTTATGACATAAGTTTGGTATTTGGCCTTATCTCTTCTTAACTATGCCACAAACCTTCCATTAGATTTGAACCAATTTTCCTTCATCGTTTTAGACCCAAAAGACACCACTTTAAGGCCCTCCCCAACCAAATGAGCTTCATCCAATTAGCCTAACCACAATTATATTATATTTTATTCTAATTGAAACATGTGCTCTTATCCTTAACAAGTATTACCTAATTACTTGGTTTTAAATGATGACACTTGGCATGATTAATACCCAAGCAATATCTTCACTCTTTTTTTCCTTATTTGGGCAAAAATATCATGGGAAAAGGGCAGTGTGTCTATCGATTTCACCATAGCGGCTTGCTCGAAATTATAATAAATGATTTTTAGTCAATCGTCGAGATTGAAAGAATCGATTCAAATGCAAGATTTATTTCCAAAATTGGATATTTCTGAAAGAAATCTTGCATTTCAGAAACCGAAACATTAAAGGGAATGATATTTGTTCCAACATTTTCCACAATCTCTCTCTAATTGATTTGTATATAAATCCAACTTTGACCTTTCAAACCTTGATTTATTTGACCAAGAATGTTCTCCTTTATTATTGGGCCAAATATTATGCTCTTTTATTCCTCCATTTTAGGCTTCAATATTAAACTTTTTAAAACACCCAAAAATTAATTTCATGACTTGTTCTAGCCTAATTCTCATGAATATTCACCATTCCATTTCATTGAATGCTTCAAATAATTACAAGGCATATATTGATTAATACAATTTGGGGTGTTACAAGTCCCGTGTCTAGCAATAGTAGTAGCAGTTTTCTATGAATCGCTACAAGCGAAGGGGTTGTTTGGTACAAGGGATATGGAAGGGTGGGGAAGGAAAATTTGTTTGAGTTGGATTTAAAAAAATTAGAGAAGTGGGGTTGGAAATTTTTAGTTAATTTTTCTCAATTTTTTATTTTACATCTTATCTTTATTAACATTTTATAACCTGACTTCTCCAATTTTTTAAAATCTAACTCATAAAACTTTTTTCTTTCTTCCCTTCCCCTCCATTTCCCTCTTGCTAAACAAACCCTAAGGGAATAAGGCTCCAAGTTAGCTTTGTAGTGGTTTGAGTGATAGTTTTAACCAAAATTGCTATCTATGGTGGCTTCAAAATGTTAGGATCGGTAGGCACAGCGGAAGAATTTTAAAAATTTTCACCGATCCTAATCGAGGATCTATCAACGGCGTTTAAACCAAGTTGGAAGGATTCATACCTTTTGATGACTCAGAGCTTTCACGATCTCTATGAGCCAACACGTCAGGTCCGCTCCCTCTACCGGTATCCACATGAATGCTCTCCAACCGAGACTACGTGCTAGCGCCTCTAATGTCTCCTAGGGTTCCACTTGTGGCTCTCAATTCTAATGTGTGTATCAATACATCTGCTCTATCAAGTTTATAACCTATGAAGGCTATTTTCAAATTTCAAAATTAATCATTATTAATTTTGAAATTAATTAACAATTAATTATCTTGATGAGCTGATTAAATAAATTCAGTTTAAATTAAATCTGTCCAACAATTTTAATTTAACCTATTTATTCAATCTAAATAAAGAGCCATTAGATTTAATTTATCTTCATAAATTAAATCTGAGATACTATATCTCTATCATGTTAGCTATTAAATTTAATATATCTTAATAAATTAAATTTAAAACTAACACAATATAATAATATCATATAATATATATATATACATATATATATATATATAAGATATATATTTCAAAAATATATATATCTATATAATATTATTAATGATTTTTATATTATATATATATATAATTCGTCCACCCTAAATTAAACATTATCTCGTGTTGGGCCATTCTTGTGTGCGACCCTGTAGGCCCATATGAAGTTGACAGTGGGCCAATAACTATACTAACCCAAAAGTCGCAAGCGGCCTCTAGCAAGAAATTACGACTACCCAATTCATATGAGGATCATTATCACGATGCAACCTATCATACAACCATGTCACGTCCCTTTTGTCACACGATATATCGATCAAGGATAAGGCATGGATAATATCATCCTCTTCTTCCTGGCCATTACTTTCTCAATTCCTGAGTAGCCTGATAACAGAGACAGAAACTCCTTTCATCATAGTATGGCCATACATTTCTCAGACTCACTCATCAAGGGGCCCAGTAATATCTCTCTACTAATGTGAGGGACAAATTCCATCTTGATCATTCATATTCCTCTGCATGAAAAACCACCAGGCCCAATCATTCATTAAAATAATAATGTTCAAAGTACAATGATTGGCCCTTAGGGCACAATTTCCAACATCCTCCCACTTGCCCTAGGTGCAATCATTAATTTGCCTAATTCCCATTGCCCTAACATGACGCTCATGCTTTGCCTGTGCAAGTGGCTTAGTAAGAGGATCACCAACATTATCTTCTCCGGCTACTTGCATATCTTTATATCACCTCTATCATTGATGTCTCTAATAAGATGAAATCGCCTCAGTATATGCTTGGTCCTTTGATATGACCTAGGCTAGCACCGCTATTGTCACAGAATAAATCTATTGGATTTAAGATGGTAGGCACCAACCCTAGTTCAGTAATGAACTTTCTGATCCAAATGGCTTCTTTAGCTATATCTGATGCTGCTAGATACTCAGCTTCTGTTGCAGAATCTGCTATAGTGCTCTGCTTGGAGCTCTTCCAGCTTACTGCTCCACCATTCAGGAGGAATACATATCCAAATTGCGATTTAAGGTCCTCTTGGTCAGTTTGGAAACTTGCATCTGTGTAACCGGTTACACAGAGCTCATCATCCAATCTACCATAGACCAAAAATAAGTCCTTAGTCCTTCTTAAGTACTTTAGGATATTCTTGACGACAGTCCAATGACCCTCACCAGGATCTTATTGGTATCTGCTGGTCATACTTAAGGCAAACGAGACATCCGGTTGAGTACATAACATGGCATACATGATGGATCCAATAGCTAAGGCATATGGAACCTTACTCATGCGATCTAACTGATCAGGTGTACTAGGACACAGATCCTTGCTAAGTTGGATGCCATGAGACATGGGCATGTAACCCCTTTTTGAATCATGCATACTGAACCTATGTAGTATCTTGTCTATGTATGTGCTCTGACTTAGGCCTATTAGTCTTTTGGATCTATCCCTATAGATCCTAATCCCTAGGATATAGGTGGCTTCACCTAAGTCTTTCATTGAAAAGGACTTTCCTAACCAAGACTTGACACTCTGCAGGGTAGGAATATCATTCCCAATGAGTAGGATGTCATCTACATAAAGCACTAGAAATACAACTATACTCCCACTAACCTTCTTGTAAACACAAGGTTCATCGATGTTTTGAATGAATCCAAACTCTTTGACTAATTCATCAAAACGATGATTCTAGTTCCGAGATGCTTGCTTCAATCCATAAATGGATCTTTAAAGCTTGCAAATTTTACCAGAGTCCTCCAAATACACAAAACCTTCAGGTTGTGTCATGTACACATCCTCAAGCAGCTTTCCATTAAGGAAGGCTATTTTGACATCCATCTGCCATATTTCATAGTCATAATATGCTGCAATGGCAAGAAGGATTCTGATTGATTTGGCCATTGCAACTAGGGAAAAGGTTTCATCATAGTCTACACCATGAGTTTGTGTGAATCCTTTTGCAACCAGTCGTGCCTTGAAGACATTTACATTGCCATCCATGTCAGTTTTCTCCTTGAAGACATTTACATTGCCATCCATGTCAGTTTTCTCCTTGAAGACATTTACATTGCCATCCATGTCAGTTTTCTCCTTGAGCAACACATCACGGCCTTTAGTAATCAGAAATCCATATCTTTAAGGCTGATGTCGTGTCCTATCAAATCTTCATGGACCTTGTGTTACTTGAGGAGGCTCAGCAACTTGTTGTGAGTCTTCTCTAATTTCCATTTGTGGTTCTGTACCATCTTGTGGCTCTCGAATTTCTTCGAGATGTACGTCGCTCCCACTGGTTGTTTTAGAGACAAACTCTCTTTCTAGAAACTTGACATTTCGAATAACAAACACTTTGTTATCGGCGGGATTGTAGACATAGTATCCTTTCGTTTCTTTAGGATACCCCACGAAAAGGCACTTTGTGGATCTGGACGCTAATTTATCAGAGGCTTGTTGCTTAACATATACCTCACATCCCCAGATCTTGAGAAAAGATAAACTTGGTTTCTTTTCAGTCCATATCTCATATCGTGTCTTTTCAATTGCCTTAGATGGAACACTATTTAGTGTAAACGCAGCTGTTTCTAGGGCATGTCCCCAAAAAAATGGTGCAATATCTGTTTGACTCATCATGGATCGAACCATATCTAATAGTGTTCAATTCCTCCGTTCAGAAAAGCCATTCCATTATGGTGTTCCTGGAGGAGTCAATTGTGAGATTATCCCACAACTCCTAAGATGGTTAATGAATTCTTGGCTCAAATATTCACCACCTCGATCAGATCGAAGTGCTTTAATTGTTTTACCAAGTTGGTTTTGTACTTTATTTTGGAATATTTTGAACATTTCAAAATATTCAGATTTATGTTTCATTAGATAGATATAGCCATATCTACTAAAGTCATCTATAAATGTAATGAAGTAGACATAACCTCCTCTGGCAGCTATATTTAATGGTCCACATACATCTGTATGTATGAGGCCCAATAATTCAGTAGCCCTCTCACTGTGCCCAGTGAAAGGTGCCTTAGTCATCTTTCCTAATAAGCAAGATTTGCATGTATCATATGATTCAAAATCAAATGAGTTTAGAAATCCATCTTGATGGAGTTTAGAAATGCGTTTCTCATTTATGTGGCCTAGACGACAATGCCATAGGTAGGTCAAATTCAAATCGTTTGATTTTATCCTCTTAATAGTTACGTTATAGATATTCCCATTATTAGGATGTTCCAAATTTAATATATAATGACCAACATGCAAATCACCAGCAGCATAGAAAATGTCATTACGATAAATAGAACATTTACCATTCCTACTAATGGAAGTATAACCTTCCTTATCCAAATAAGAAAGAGAAACAATGTTACTAGTCAAAGCAGGAACATAATAGCAATTGTTCAAAACTAACAAAAGCCCACTGGGCAGAACTAATTCATAAGTGCCTACGGCTAAAGCAGCAACTCTTGCTATGTTTCTAACTCATAGGTCCACCTCGCCCTTCTTCAGCTTTCTATTGTCCTTTAGACCTTGCACATTTGTACAAACGTGAGAACCACATGCAGTATCTAATACCCATGTAGAGGAAGTAGAAAAATGAATGTCTATAACATAAATACCTGAAGCGATAGCATCACTATCCTTCTTGTTCTTTTTCAGATCTTCCAGGTAGAGTTTGCAATTCCTCTTCCAATGACCGGGTTCATTGCAGAAGTAGCAGACTCCTTCCTTTAGAGGCTTTGCCTTCTTGGGTGCAGGCTTGGTTTCGGGCTTGTTTGACTCTTTGGTCTTACCACCTGAGCCATTACCCTTCCATTTGCCCTTCCCTTTCTTTTTCATACCCTTTCCTTTCTGAACCATTAAAACTGTGCTAGGCTTTTTCTTAATGCTTTGCTCAGCAGTTTTGAGCATCCCATGCAACTCAGAAATTGATTTCTCCATGTTGTTCATGTTGTAGTTCATAACAAACTAGTCATAACTCTCTGGGACTGAGTTGAGGATCAAATCCGTAGCTAACTCCTGGCTCATGGGAAATCCAAGCCTCTCAAGGTGATCAATATAGCCTTTCATCTTTAACACATAAGTAATAACTGATGCACCTTTAGCCATTTTGCAGGAATGTAAGGCCTTTTGGTTTCATACCTTTCTTGCCTTGCCTGTTGCTGGAACATTTCCTTGAGATGTACAATCATCTCATGAGCCTCCATGAGTTACAGATCTCTTTGGAGCTCTGGAACCATAGTGGCAAGCATCAGGAAACCTACATCCACAGAGTCATCCTTATGCTTTGTGTAAGCATCTCTCTGAGCTCTTGGAGCATTGGCTGCAGGCTCCTCAGGAATGGGTTGATCTAGGACATAAGCCTTTCTTTCCTGTTTGAGAACAATTCTCAAGTTACTGAACCAGTCAAGAAAGTTTGTCCCATTGAGTTTGTCCTTCTCAAGAACCGATCACAATGATAGTGTAGCAGTATTACTAGTCGACATGATTCTACAATTAAAATATGCAAAGTTAGTTAGTAATCTCCCACTAAATTAACAACCCTCAACGTAATAATTAGTGGGCTAAGATCCATATTTGGCTTAAACTTAAGTCTGCTTTGGCAAGACACTTAAATTCAAGTTATTTAGGTAGGTAACCTATTTACCAATTACATCACATGTAACTCTTAGATCTTTATGGGATTTAATCATCATATGATCCGGCATGTTTAACCCCATCTAATGCCTTGAGATTCAAAACCGTTTTGCTAACCTCAATTAAGTCAAAGCAATAATGAATATTATGAGCAGCACCATTACTCAAGCTTGTCTCTTCAAAATAACTCAAGTGCATCCACTTTGGTGGTTTCCACAATTGAGCGATCTAGGTTTTGACAAGTATTCATTAATTGACGGCATTATGACTTAAGATTTGATTCAGAGGGCTTAATTAATTAGTTTTGTTTATATGGATGTAATCATGGTCATATCTCATACAGATAAATACATATAAACGTAAAAGTAATCATGCAATGATCTTATCAAAAGCATAATTTAAACGTGACACAACATGGCTTACCTAACCTAAAATCCTCCCAAGCCAATGATAGGACTTCTCTAAATAAAAATAAATACATTGAGAGAAACCTCGTTTAAATATTCGAGGGGAGTGAGATGAGAAGAGAATGTACATCGAGAGTATTTTGAGAAAGGCATGGCACGCAGGCCGTAGTTAAATATTACAACCTTTGTAAAATTCTAAAGCCATGTTGTTCACCATACCCAAACAAGGATAAATCATAAACCACAACAAGTATTCATACAATATGAAAAGCAATAAAAATCGTGATCAGATTATATTGCGCTACGCAGAGGTGGTCATGGCGGTCCTGCTAGCCAGTTAGCGGGCGAGGTCAAGGGGCAACGCCCCTAGAGCTTTTGAAAAAGGCACATTCCTTTTAAAAGAAATATTTGAAAATTTTAAATTTTTAAAGTTCGGACCCAATTTTTCAAAACAAAAACAATAATGACCCAAATGCTTCTGATCCAGATTGTCTTCCCCATAGTTCGGATCCCTATTACCTGAATAGATATCTGAACCTAGACCCGATTTGATTGCCGCCAGCTACGATCTCAGGTACCCTACCCAATTTCATGCTTGTTCAAAACGAAAATCACATACATGTTTCAAGATATACATGTTCGGAATCGATTTCATGCTTGTTTCAAAACACGAATCACATACATGTTTCAAAACTGAAAACGAAACAATATCAAGATTCAATTTAAACGAAAACGAAAATCAACGGAATTACAAGATCACATCTTTCTAAATAATTTTGTTTCGTATTAGCCAAATCACATGCATATTCGAGTGTTTCTTATAAACATACGTATACATCCCATATATATCACATGTATAAGAATCATAAACTCAATTTAAACGCACAATTGATCTGGCTCTGATGCCACTGTTAGGATCAGTAGGCACAGCGAAAGAATTTTAAAAATTTTCACCGAACCTAATCGAGGATCTATCAACGGCGTTTAAACCAAGTTGGAAGGATTCATACCTTTTGATGATTCAGAGTTTTCACGATCTCTAGGAGCCCACACGTCAGGTCCGCTCCCTCTACCGGTATCCACACAAATGCTCTCTAACCGAGACTGTGTGCTAGTGCCTCTAACGTCTCCTAGGGTTTCACTTGTGGCTCTCAATTCTCATGTGTGTATCAATATATCTGCTCTATCAAGTTTATAACCTATTAGGGCTATTTTCAAATTTCAAAATTAATCATGATTAATTTTGAAATTAATTAACAATTAATTATCTTGATGAGCTAATTAAATAAATTTAGTTTAAATAAAATCTGTCCAACAGTTTGAATTTAACCTATTTATTTAATCCAAAAAAAGAGCCATTAGATTTAATTTATCTTCATAAATTAAATCTGAGATACTATATCTCTATCATGTTAGTTATTAAATTTAATATATCTTAATAAATTAAATTTAAAACTAACACAATATAATAATATAATATAATATATATACATATATATATATAAGATACATATTTCAAAAATATATATATCTACATAATATTATTAAATAATTTTATATTATATATATATATATATAATTCGTCCACCCTAAATTAAACATTATCTCGTGTTGGGCCATTCTTGTGTTCGACCTTATAGGCCCATATGAAGTTGGCAGTGGGCCAATAACTATACTAACCCAAAAGTCGCAAGCGGCCTCTAGCAAGACATTACGACTACCGAATTCAGATGAGGATCATTATCATGATGCAACCTATCATACAACCATGTCACGTCCCTTTTGTCATACGATATATCGATCAAGGATAGGCATGGATAATGTCATCCTCTTGTTCCTGACCATTACTTTCTTGATTCCTGAGTAGCCTGATAACAGAGATAGAAACTCCTTTCATCATAGTATGGCCATACATTTCTCAGACTCACTCATCGAGGGGCCCAGTAATATCTCTCTACTAATGTGAGGGACGAATTCCATCTTGATCATTCATATTCCTCTGCATGAAAAACCACCAAGCCCGATCGTAGCCTTTATCATTACCCGGTCAAAAGTGACTTTTGACTAGTTCAAAGCTTAGCAAATCTCATGTAGGAATCCATGATGACCTCAGGTTTAAGGGCATTGTGACGTGGTTATACATGAGAAAAGCTTATGACTTGATCCATGTAGCTTTCTCATAGTGGGTCGGTCCAGCACCTTGTACTCTTACAAGTGCCTAAGACTTTGATTCATATCCCCATATCTTATCAAAGTCATACTAATCTTGTTTCATCTCTGCTCCCGCATAGATGACCGACCAGGGACATTTTAGGACAATCTTTATGAATTATCCAAGGATACAATTATCACAGTTAACATGCAAATAATATGATAATAGAATGGAGAAATTTCATTAAAATAATAATGTTCAAAGTACAATTATTGGCCCTTAGGGCACAATTTCCAACAGAAAACTATTAGGTGATTTTTCCAAACCCACTGTGACTTTAACGCTTTATAAAATGGTGTTCCCCTCTTTTTTACCACTTTTTGGCAAATTTATTTCTTTTCCTCACTCACCTTTTCTCATACTTGTCTTTTGTTTTTTAATATTCTATCATGTATGTAATGCCCCAAAATATGTGTAAGGGCTTATGACTCCAAAAGTGGATGTAATGAACGTTAGACAAACACTTTCGAGGAATAAAGTGTAAATTATGACCCGAATCAGTAGTAGAAAGTGCCCAAACCCAGTATTTAAGCTTAATTTTGGTGACAAGGCCTAGATTGAATTAAAAATGAAGGGGAGGGCGTATGGCATGTGATAAAGGGATCAAATATTGTGTCAAGGGGCTATCTAGTTAAAATTTCCATAGTCAGGGGCGAAACCTGAAGAAAGAAATTTCTCAGCCAAATAGTCAGCAATCAAAAAGGAAACTGACTAATAGCTAAAATAACAAGAGGTGTGTCTAAATGACTAATGAAATTAGTTAGTGTAACTATATAGTTACATGGCTTTTGAAGAAGCCATAGGATTTGGACACTTGGCACAATTTGGATCAAGCAAGTTGTAAATTGGACAAGGTCAAACTTTCAACTCTACCTCTCTCTTCCTAATTTCGCGTAAGTGGCTAGGAGAGGCTGAATACAATTCATTTCATTATATTTTTCTCTGTCTCCAAGCTCGCAAAACGTCCAAGCACAAGGAGGAGGAAAGAGAAAGAAGTTAAAGTAAGGTGAGTCCTTTTCCTTGGATTTTGACCTTATAGATGACCTCTGTTGCTAAAAACCTCTTTCCTAATCTTATTCCCCTTAATGAAAAATTCATTTGTACGGTTTTAGATTTTCAAGAGGATGTGTTTTGTGTGCTCAAGAAAAACTAGTAGTTGGAGAATCAAAAAACTAATTAGAAGCAGTGATAAAGGTGAGCAAAAGTAACCCTTTGATATGTGTTAGATCTCTCATGTTTTGATGATAACAAAGGATGGTATGAAAAAGATTTGATAAACAAATAAGTTTGAACAAAGTAATAACAGGGCAAATCATTACTTGAAGTAAGCATTGGAGTAATGAAGAAAGGCCAAGAGAAAAAAACTGAGAAACTTCATCACTGGCAAGTTTTCTAAAGGGTTACTCGAGTAAGTATTCGAGTAATGAGACAGAAACTTGAAGTAACCAGGTCAACCTTCAAGTAACCTGCTAACGTTACTCGAGTAAGCACTCGTGTAATAAGGTAAATGATTTCTAGTTGCTCTTAGCCTGCCAACGTTACTCGACTAGATATTCGAGTAACCAGGTAAATCACTTGGAGTTGCTCTCGGCCTGCCAATGTTACTCGAGTAACCATGTAAAAAACTTCCAGTTACTCTAGGCCTGCCAACGATACTCGAGTCTGTACTCGAGTTACTCTGCTTCAAGAAATATGTTGCTCTTGGCATTTTCAACCCTGCCAATGTTACTCGAGGCGCTACTCGAGTAACTCACTGTGGTAAGCAAAACCTGAAGGTAATATTCGAATAACATGATATGCTTTTATCACACTTCACTCGAGGCACTACTCAAGTATGTAGGTATTTAATCACTTATTTAAACTGGATTACTAGAGTAAGTAATCGAGTAATATGCAGAGTTATTTACACAGAACTTTAAGTTGCTACTCGAGTAAGCAATGCAGAAAATTTATGTTTATTCGAGTAAGTACTAGAGTAACAAGGTAAGAAAACTTGTAGTGCTCTCGGCCTTGAAATCCTGCCAACATTACTGGAGTGAGGCATCAAGTAACCTAAAGTTTATTTGAAAGTTTACTCGAGTTGATACTCGAGTAACTTATGAAGTAAAGTGTACCATATCCGAGTAAGTACCCGAGTCAACAAGTATTTCCAAAGGTTTGTAAATTTGTTTACTCCATGCACTACCTGAGTAATGTAATGTTCATTTGTTAACTTGCAGTTTGTCAATACTTTCACGATGATACTGGAGTAAACTTAATGAATACTCGAGTAGCTACTCGAGTATGCAAGTTCAGAAATTCAGAAATCATTCCAACGTTCATTGATTTGTTTCCTATGTGATTAACCTTTCATTGTATTAGTATTCTTAGCATATCCACAGATAAACAATGAAGAACTCTTACCAAATAAGGAAAGTCAAATGCAACATTCAAATGCCACCTACCACCACCTACCGCAAATGTATATCTCTTGGTGTACACTTCGGTGATATTTCTCCTTACTCTTTATTACTTTATATTCACTGTCAAGTTTGTATATTTGCAATGAAATTTTAGTATCACCCAATGCACCCCCCTCTTGGGTGAAACGCTTGCTCTAATATTTGGTATCAGAGCATAGGTCTTCTCGTTAAGGCTTAACAACCTAAGAAAGATCCAATTGCAAGCATGGGTGAAGGAATTCTTCCCGACGGACCATCCATCACTAGACCTCCAGGTTTTAGTAGAGAACACTTTTCTTTCTAGAAAGCAAAGTTCAGAGTATTCGTGATGGCTACTGAATATGGGCTATGGGATGTGATTGAGAGTAGAAACTATCAACCTACAAAGATTGTAGATTCTTAGAAAATTCCCAAGACTCCAGCAGAATATGATGAGAATGACAAGAAACTTATCACTCTCAACAGCAAGGCAATTCTGATGTTACAAAGTGCTTTGAGTCAGAGTGAATATTTCAGAATTTGCACACTTCCAACAGCAAAGGAAATGTGGGAAGCTCTGCAGATAGCTCATGAAGAAACTTCGGGAATAAAGGAGAATCAGATCAATACCTTGGTCACTGAATTCGATCTACTTCTAATGAAATCAGGTGAGTCAATATCTGAATTTAAACTTAGATATACTCATCTTATTAATCAACTTTCAGCACTTGGGAAAATCTATTATCAACATACCCAAGTACGAAAGATTTTGAATATTCTTTCTAAAGAATGGGAGGCCAAAGTCACTACGATAGAAGAAGCAAAAGGAGAATCAATGAGATCAGTTGCTTCTCTATTTGGAAGCCTTTCTGAATATGAAAGCAAACTAAAGTTCAAACGGGAACTAGATGACATCGGTGACAAGAGAAAGAAAGGCCTAGCACTAAAAGTAAAAGAAGAAAATCAAGAGGAGGATGAGGAGTTTGACGATGATGAAATGGGCCTAATCATAAAACGATTCAGAAAGTTCTACAAGAAAGGACAAGGATTCAAACACTTTCAGAAAGGAGGAACTAGCAGCAAAGATCATATCATTTGCTATGAATGTGGAAAACCAGGACATATCAAATCAGAATGTCCAGAACTGAATCAAAAGAGCAAAGAAAAGAGAAAAGGCAAATTCTTTAACAAAAAGAAGGCCTTTGTATCTGCTATATGGGGTGATAGTTCCTTTTACGAAGAAAGTGATGAAGAAGTAGCCAATATATGTCTCGTTGCTCAAGAAGAAACCGAAGAAGAGGTAAATGATTCTGATCCTACCTATGATGAATTACTTTCTGAATATAATGCTTTTACATTCTGAATTCATCAAAGTAGTTAAAGAATTAATTGTTTTCAAAAAGAAAAACAAAGCTCTTGAAATTGAACTTAAAGAAAGTTCAGAAAAGGATTGTGAAAATTGTTCTTCTTTGAAAAAGAAAAACACTGATCTTACAAAAACTCTTGAAAAATTTACACAAGGAAGTGAGATGCTAAATGTTATTTTAAAAGCTCAACGATTTGTAAATGACCGATCTGGAATTGGATATGATCCAAAATCAGATAGAAGGAAAGGAAGAAAGAAAGCAGGAGGTAAGTCATATTTGAATTCTTTCCAGCATTCTGTGCATACATCAAATCCTTTTGCATTTTGTAATTACTGTAATAGAAAGGATCATTATACTTCTTCAAGCATTCATAAGAAGAAAGGAACGATAGGAACCTACAAATGGGTACCTAAAGGATCATATGTTTCCAAAATTTCCTGTACTAACCCAAAAGGACCCAAAAAGAAGTGGGAACCTAAGAATTAATCATATTTAATTGCAGATGTGTCTCAAAACATCCAAAAACAACAAATGGTACATAAACAGTGGATGCTCTAGACATATGACCGGTGATTTCGAAAGTTTTACCAAATTACAACCTAAAGAAGGTAGAAAGGTAAAATTTGGAGGAAATCAAACCGGAAGGATAGCAGGAATTGGTGAAATCAAAAATGACAAAGGCATACAAGTCAATGACGTATACTATGTCGAAGGATTATGCCATAACTTGCTGAGTGTAAGTCAAAGTGCAGACAAAAACAACTGGGTAATATTTGACTCAAAGGAATGTCTAATTATCAACAAGAATGACTTACCACTTGATAAGAAGAATATCAAGGCTAAGCTCAGAGCAAAAAGGGAAGGCAATTGTTATACTCTAGATATTAGTAGAAATGAATCTGAAAACTGTTTTCTGAGTAATGCCGATAAAAGTTGGCTATGGCATAAGAGATTGGCTCATGTCAATATGCATCAATTAGGCAAACTACTTAAAAAGGATTTAGTTCTTGGATTACCCAAAGTAAATTTCAAAAATGACTTGATTTGTGACGCATGTCAAAAGGGTAAACAAACTAAATCATCTTTCAAATTGAAAAATGAGATTTCAACAAATAGACCACTACAATTATTGCATATGGATTTAGTTGGCCCAGCAAGAGTAAAGAGTCTTGGTGGCAACTTATATTCGTTGGTCAATGTTGATGATTTCTCCAGATTTACATGGGTTATTTTTCTATCATCAAAAGATGAAACCTTTGAAGAATTTATTGTTTTTGCTAAGAAAGTGAAAAATGAGAAAGGTATGTCCATTGCAGGCATTAGGACTGATCATGGTGGAGAATTTGAAAATCAAGCCTTTGAAGAATATTGTGATACTAATGGAATTGATCACAATTTCTCTGCTCCAAGGACACCTCAACAAAATGGAGTCGTGGAACGTAAGAATAGAGTACTTACTGAAATGGCTAGAGCAATGTTAAATGAAAAGAACGCGTCTCAAGTGTTCTGGGCTGATGCTATGAGTACAGCATGTTATATTTCAAATAGAGCCTATATTAGAACAAAACTTGGAAAGACACCATACGAGCTATACAAAGGAAGGAAGCCAAACATTGGTCATCTACACATCTTCGATTGTAAGTGTTTCATTCATAATAATGGTAAAGATAACTTAGGAAAATTTGATTCTAAAACTGATGAAGGAATTTTCCTAGGTTATTCTAACCAAAGTAAAGCATATAGAGTTTTCAATAAAAGAACATGTGTTGTTGAAGAATCAATTCATATTGTATTTGATGAATTTGAATCCTCTGACAAAACCATTGATGAAGAACAGGAAATTGTTTTAAATCAAGAAAATTGTCAATCTATTTCTAATTCTCTTATTCCAAAAGTTGATGAAACCAAGGAAGAAGAGCAATCACTTGGACAACCTAGAGCCTGGAAATACAATAAAAGTCATCCTTTAGATCAAGTCATAGGAGATGTGAATGAAGGGATCAAAACTAGAAACAGAATTTTCAATAAAGTAAGTTTTTATGCATTCATTTCTGAGATTGAACCTTCTAACATTGATGAAGCCCTATCAGACAATGATTGGGTTATAGCATTGCAAGAAGAACTAAATAAATTTGAAAGAAATCAAGTTTGGGATTTGGTACCCCCGACCCAAGGATCATCCGATCATTGGCACTAAATGGGTATTCAAGAACAAACTCGATGAATCCACAATTATTGTCAGAAACAAGGCAAGATTGGTGGCCAAAGGCTATAATCAGGAAGAAGGGATTGATTATGAGGAAACGTATGCTCCAGTGGCTAGATTGGAAGCTATACGCGTACTCTTAGCCTTTGCTTGCATAAAAGGATTCAAACTCTATCAAATGGATGTAAAGAGTGCATTATTAAATGGCTACATTATGAAAGAAGTATACATAGAACAACCTCCAGGTTTTGAAGATGTAACTAAACCTGACCATGTTTTCAAACTCAAAAAGGCTTTATATGGTTTAAAACAAGCTCCTAGAGCTTGGTACGAAAGGCTCAGTAAATTTCTTTTTGATCAAGTTTTTATACGGGGAAAATTTGATACGACACTTTTTATAAAACGAAAATGTGATGATATTTTAATTGTTCAAATATATGTTGATGACATTGTTTTCGGTGCTACTAATGAATCTCTGTGTAAGGAATTTTCTGAGATAATGCAGGGAGAGTTTGAGATGTCAATGATGGGAGAATTGAATTTCTTTCTCGGTTTGCAAATCAAACGAAGAAAGAATGGAATCTTCATCTCTCAAACAAAGTACTTGAAAGAGCTATTGAAAAAGTATGGAATGGATGAAGCAAATGGAACGGATACACCTATGAGCTCAACTACGTTGATTCATGCTGATGTTAAAGGGAAAGATTACAACATCATAAAATATAGAGGAATGATTGGATCATTACTCTATCTCACAGAAAGCATACCGGATATTCAATTTAGTGTTGGCATATGTGCAAGATATCAATCAGCACCAAAGGTATCACATGCCGAAACTGTAAAATGAATCTTTAGATACCTTACTGACACACCAGAATTGGGTCTGTGGTATCCCAAAGAAGAAGTGAATATTTAGTTGCATATTCAGATTTTGATCATGGAGGATACAAGATAGACAGAAAGAACACCAGCGGACAAGGTCAATTTCTTGGAGGATCTCTTGTATCATGGTTCAGCAAGAAACAAAATACAGTGTCTCTTTCCTCAACGGAAGCCAAATATGTTGCAGTCTCAAGTTGTTGTGCACAAGTGATATGGTTAAAACAACAACTACAAGATCTTGGAATTTATCTCAAAGACATACCAATCTATTGTGACAATACCAGTACGATAAGCTTGGCAAAGAATCCAGTTCAACATTCTAGAACCAAGCATATCGATGTTAGACATCACTTCATCAGAGATCATGTCCAAAAGAAAGATGTGAAAGTGATATTCATTCCTACTCATCTTCAACTAGCTGATATCTTCACTAAACCCCTTGCAAAAGATCAATTTCTATACATTAGAAGAGAATTGGGAATGGTTAATCCCAATGAATTGTAAGTTATTTTAGTCTCTTATAATGTTAGATAAAGATATTTGGTAATGTTTTGATGATTACTAATTTAAGCATTGGAGTATGTAGAAACTTGTTTTGTAGGAAGATTGAAACTCTATTTTGAGAAATAAAAACAGAGGTTATCAAAGGACACCTTTACTGGAGTACCAACTTCAAGTAATGACTGATAGTGAAGCATTACCCGAGGAACAACTTGAAGTAAAAGAGCACTTTACTCAAGTAACTACTCGAGTAATGGTCTTCCAAAACTGGAAGTAACGTATCAAGTTACCTGAAATTTAAATCAAACGGTTCAGTTGGTGAGAAATGAACAGTCAAAAGTAGAAAAGACAGGTTACCCGAGGGAAGCCTCGAGTAAACTTGAAGATTACTCGAGTAACTGCAGGTCCAGATCACAAATTTGATGGGAATCGACTCAAATCTGCTTTAAAATGGCTATAAAATGATCGAGGGAACATACATGGATAATTACAATATTATTCATGCCAGGTACGCAATTTAAATGAATTATTTTAGAAATTTTCTGTATGATCACTCGAGTAGAGACTCGAGTAAACATGATATTTACTCGAGTAAGGCCTCGAGTAATGTCGGGTTCTAGGTCTTTATCTGTCACAAACTCGGTCATTTCCACAAAATATCCTCGAGTAAATCACCCAGTCCTCTTTGAAAAACTTTTCACAATCTCTTCCCTACACTATTTCCACCAAAACCCATCAATTTTTAGCCCCAGAAACCTCCTATTCTGCTTAGATTCTACTTGCCCTATATCGCGTTTTTTCACTCTGTTTTATGAGTTTTCAAAACTTTCACTGATTCAAAATGGTTAGAACCAAAAACCTTACTCCCACAGATTCTTCTGGATCCCTACAACTCTCAAACCCTCTTTCTTCTCCTCCCAGAAAGAGAAGAAAACTCACACCTAGGTCAAAAGCAAAAATGCAACTCAAACCTCAACCTCAACCGAAACCGAAAGAGAAAGGAGTTGTTATCAAAGAGCCAGTGGTTACAAGGGCTCAATCCAAGAAGAGCACCTCTACTGGGAGAGGCAAAAGTGCCAAATCTCCTTCTCCTCCAATTTCTGATTCCTTCACTCCCTCTTTCACACCAGAACCATCCAAAAAGCCCAAATATGATGTGAATGTGGCTAAGGCAATGGCTGGCTTTCTTGATCAACTTGAGAAAGGGCAATCTTCAAAGAAGTCAGAATTGCCAGAAGAGGAGATCACCAAACCTCCAAAGGGGTTTAATGTCAACAAGCTAGAGGAGTCCTAGAAGTACCTCACTCAATTCTCAAGGAGAAAAGTCTGTAAGACTCACTATGTGGACCTCAAAGTACTTCAGGAGGTATTGAAGTACAATCTTAGTCCCTTTCTGGAACCTTTTATGCCTTGGTTATCTACTAAGCTTCATTTTTGCACCAAAGTAGTCACACATTTTTACTGCAATCTTGAGATTCTAGATGAACCAAATAGAACTTCAGCTGAGGAAGAAATGACTACTATTGTTATAGGCTAAAAGATACTTATCTCACCTTCTAGGATCAATCTGTGGTTAGGAATAGAGAACCCACCAGATGACATTTACTCCAAACTTGATTCAAACCAAATTTTCTCTGTTCTTAAACCTGGCGAGCTTGTCAGCCCATTGAACTTCAAACCTAGTGACATGTGCGATCATCACAGGGTTCTATGGTATATATACTCTAGATCCCTTGTGAACAAGGCCAACAATTATACCCACTTTTCTGATAGGGACTATAGATGGTTTGCTTCCTTACTCTTGAAGGAACAAAAGGATTTGGGGGAGTACATATTTTCTGAGATGAAGAGGTATAGAGTAAATGGAAAAGCACTACGCCTATGCCATATCCTCAAATTTTTTCACTCATTCTGAAGGAAAATAAGATATGGTACTTAGAGAGTAAAGAGCACATTGAGAGACTTACTCTGGTTGGGAGAAATCAAATTGGCAAGCTCAACATTGAAATTCCTCTCAAGGGTCCTCTAGAGTCTGGATCTAAGAAGAAGAAGACCGAGACTGAGACGAGTAAAATGGATGACACTCAGTCTTCAGCTCCAGCTGCCACTACCTCTACACCCTCTGTCCTCAATGCCACACTCCAACACTTTATGGAGAATATGCTCAAGGGATTCCATGTAGACATTGCCAACACCAATACTGAGCTGATAACTCACATGAATCACAAGTTGGGTGAGCTGGTTGAAAGGATGGATAAGAGGCACAAAGAGTTGCTAGCTGAGCAACATGCCCAGGGTGAGACCTTGAAGTTGATTCTGCTGGTCCATCATCTTCTGCACATGAGACTTTTTCATCTTCAGAGCATATAACACCACCTCCAGAGAACATCCCATCTGACCTTCATCACACTGAGGATGAGCCACTTATCCCTCCAGTCTCTAGTCCACCTGAGCCAAGACCCAAAGATATACTATGCTCAGTGGATAACCCTAAAACCAATTAGACCATCCATATCATCATTGAGGATTCACCACCCAAACCTCATCCTGAACCCTCTCCTAAACCTATTCCATCTCCTACCCATACAGAGGAAATCTCTCCCTCATCCTCTGATCATCATACTCTAGGTGCTACTGAAGAGGTTGAGACCACCATTATGATTGTCTATCAGCCCTCTCCTGTTCCTCCCAGAGATGACATTCACATCCCACCACTAAATCTTCCTGAACCAGAATCTTCCAGTTCCTCATATTTTGATTCTTCTAGTTCAGATAGTCTTTTGTTCTTCCTGTATAACCTATTTCTATGGTCAAGCCTTCCGATCCTCCTCTTGATTGATGAAGACAAAAAGGGGGAGAAGAACTGGAGTGATTTTATGGAGTTTCTGAGTTTCTTAGTTTCTCTTTCATTTTAGGTATATGGGTGTACATTGGGATTTAGGGAGCTTTTCAATTTATAACTTTTCATCTTGTAATGCAATTTTTAAGTTCAATGCAAGCTTCCTTAAGTTATGATTTCATTTCAAGTCCATTTAAGCTTTTAAATTATAATACATTGTGGGACTAATGAGTTTATTATGTATGCAAGGTAAACATGTTATGATTTCAACCATTTCCAAAACACTTTGAATTTAAACATAACAAGGTTTTCAAAATTATCATTGAATTCAAGAAGTGTTTATTTGAGAAATTAATTTCAAAAATCTTGTTCAAAATCACCAAGTTATGTCATCATCAAAAAGGGGGAGAATGTTAGATCTCTCATGTTTTGATGATAACAAAGGATGGTATGAAAAAGATTTGATAAACAAATAAGTTTGAACAAAGTAATAACAGGGCAAATCATTACTTGAAGTAAGCATTGGAGTAATGAAGAAAGGCCAAGAGAAAAAAACTGAGAAACTTCATCACTGGCAAGTTTTCTAAAGGGTTACTCGAGTAAGTACTCGAGTAATGAGACAGAAACTTGAAGTAACCAGGTCAACCTTCAAGTAACCTACCAACGTTACTCGAGTAAGCACTCGAGTAATAAGATAAATGATTTCTAGTTGCTCTCGGCCTGCCAACGTTACTCGAGTAGATATTCGAGTAACCAGGTAAATCACTTGGAGTTGCTCTCGGCCTGCCAATGTTACTCGAGTAAGTACTTAAGTAACCATGTAAAAAACTTCCAGTTACTCTCGGCCTGCCAACGATACTCGAGTCTGTACTCGAGTTACTCTGCTTCAAGAAATATGTTGCTCTCGACATTTTTAGCCCTGCCAATGTTACTCAAGGCGTTACTTGAGTAACTCACTATTGTAAGCAAAACCTGAAGGTAATACTCAAATAACATGATATGCTTTTATCATACTTCACTCGAGGCACTACTCAAGTATGCAGGTATTTAATCACTTATTTAAACTGGATTACTCGAGTAAGTAATCGAGTAATATGCAGAGTTATTTACACATAACTTCAAGTTGCTACCCGAGTAAGCAATGCAGAAAATTTATGTTTACTTGAGTAAGTACTCGAGTAACAAGGTAAGAAAACTTGTAGTGCTCTCGGCCTTGAAATCCTGCCAATATTACTGGAGTGAAGCATTGAGTAACCTAAAGTTTATTTGAAAGTTTACTCGAGTAACTTATGAAGTAAAGTGTACCATATCCGAGTAAGTACCCGAGTCAACACGTATTTCCAAAGGTTTGTAAATTTTTTTACTCCATGCAATACCTGAGTAATGTAATATTCATTTGTTAACTTGTAGTTTGTCAATACTTCCATGATGATACTCAAGTAAACTTAATGAATACTCGAGTATGCAAGTTCAGAAATTCAGAAATCATTCCAACATTCATTGATTTGTTTCCTATGTGATTAACCTTTCAGTGTATTAGTATTCTTAGCATATCCACAGATAAACAATGAAGAACTCTTACCAAATAAGGAAAGTCAAATGCAACGTTCAAATGCCACTTACCACCACCTACCGCAAATGTATATCTTTCAAATACTGGAAAAGTCAACAGTGGCTGTGCACGCTCTAAAGGTCATGAAGAAATATGTTCCAACAATCATTACCAACGCATCTATATATATGGGAACATCCAAACAGAGAAATAACAAGAACACACACACGAACGCATTATCAAGTTCATTACTCTGTTTTACATTATACTTGTAATTCTATGCTTCAGTGATTCTTATTCACTCTGTGAGAGAGATATTTCATTTAAACTCAATATTTGTTATTAAGGTAACTTAAGGTTGTGGAACCTTGAGTTGGGATTGGATTACAACTTGTAAGGGGGAGCGAGTGTCCAGGCGAAGGAACTTTCTTGTACTGAGGTGCCAAGAACCCACTGAATCTTGGAAGTTATAGTGAAACTCTCAGAGAAGCTCTGAGGACTAGACGTAGGTCAAAGTGGTTGTGGCCGAACCAGTATAACTCTCGGTGTACACTTCGGTGATATTTCTCCTTACTCTTTATTGCTTTATTTTCACCGTCAAGTTTGTATATTTGCGACAAAATTTTAGTATCACCCAATTCACCCCCCCTCTTGGGTGAAACGCTTGCTCTAACAATATGTATATCATGATCATTAGTTGAGAACTTTGATTTGTAGAATTTTGCCCTATTTTTTTGTGTGTTAGGGTTTTAGAGGGTTCATGATGTCTTGATGGTAGTAATGGTGTCTTATGGTGTGTATTGGACAAATGGAACTACTTTGAGGCTTGAATAGAAAGCTTGGAAATTATGGCCATTTGTGTTTAAATTCTACCCAAAACAGAACTTATGAAAGGAATGGAATTTGATTGTTTTGATGTTTCCATTAGATTCTATGCAAAAAGCTGTGTGGGGAGTAGCCCCAATATTGAATTCTGGACCATTGGAAATATTGGTTGAAAATTTAAAGTTTTGTAAAAGAAAATCCTGTGCAGGGCAGCTGGATTGCATGGAAATTTTGAATAAACAAATGATGTCTAAAAATTCTGAAACTTTCTAGTTTAATAGACATGTAAAGCTTTAAATTGATATATAACGAGTATCATTTGGAGGTATAAGGTGGAAGTTATGTATTTCTAAAGTTTGAGGTTGAAACTGGAATCTATTTTGGAATAGTAAGAAAATTTGTTGAATTCTGTATTTTTGTGGTTGTAGATGGTAGTGATTCATATTTTTCCTGTATAGAGGACTTAAAAATCTTCAAGTAGGATTTAGAATCGCTCCATTTTGATTTTTGTAGACTTAGTTATGATTTTTAGAAGTTCAGCCAAGAAACAAGAATTTTATTGGCTGCGACCCAAAAGCTTTTGACCTGTTTTGGCTGCGGCCAAAAGTTCTTGGCCACAGCTATAAAGTTTCTGACCATTTCTTGGCCATCCAACCCCCAATTTCAGCATTTTGAACTTTTGACAGGTGGTTTCTGATCTAGCTCTCCCCAACTCTTTTAGGCTTTTGTTTGAGCTTCTCATAGCCACCTAAGAGACTCAAATGATAACCAACCCCAAGTATTTTGTAGTTATTCAAGAATTAGAATATGGAACAACTCCTTATCCTTAATTCTGATTTATAGGATTTGACATCTGCCTTGAATGTAAGAAACCTATGAATGGAAAGAACAAGGTAGTGACTCTTTCTCTTATATCATATATAATACTTTGTATGTATGTGTATATCATCTATTGTGATGAATGACATGAATGTGAATGCTGCTGTGTATGCTGTTGTGTGACGAATGTCATGAATGTGAATACTGCTGTGTATGCTACTGTGTGACGAATGTCACGAATGTGATTGCGACTGTGTAAGCTGTTGTGTGACAAATGTGACGAATGTGTATATAGCTATGAAAGCTGTCGAGACTGTCATGAAATGTGACAAATGTCACAAATGTGAATGCTGTTGTGAATGCTGATGTGTGATGATTGCTTACATGCTTTGTGAAATTATATATTGTATGAGTGAAATGTTACTACTAAGATTCATATGAATCTCACTCTTTCTAATGACTAACCTACAACCAGGGCAAGCAAATTAAAGGAGAAGCAGGTAAACATGGGCGACTAGTACTCGCGGCTAGGGGACTTGGGTTTTGTTAGTTGGTTATCAGAATTATGGATGAATGTATATGATGTAATTATAAGTACAATGTAGTAAAGATGGACGTACCTATCATAGATTTGTGTATTTGTATGTAATTTCCGGTATTGAAAACTAAGATGGGCGAATATGCCCTGTAAACCCTTTTAGTTATTGAATATAACCTGAGAGTTCGTCGGGAAATTTTGTAGAATACTCTGATATTTATGAATAGAATAGAACCAAACAGGCTAAATAGATTCAAAAAGTGGAAGTGAGGCCTTATTAAATAGGTTTTCAAAAGTTTTCGAAAACCTACTATATCACAGGGCCAAATCCTGCCTTGAAGTCGGGACCTCTAATGAGTTTTAAATTATCCGTTGATCTCCCGTTTACTTTATAACACGTTTTTGAACTATATTCACAGCTTTCAAGTAAGGGTGTTACACGGTATCTGGTTCGGGTTCATGGCTTGCAAGCTGGTATATTTTGATAGTTTTTTATAAAAAAAAATTAAATGCCTTTACTTTTTGCGTTTCCCCAAACACGCTGACTAATGAAGTTGTTTTTAGTATGTTCATATCAATAGATGAGCAAATGTGGTTGCAGAAGTTATCTGTTACTAATTTTTACGTTTTTTTTCAATTTTAATAATATATCAGATTTTAAAAAATAGTAAGGTACTAAAAACCAGACCAGACATTGAACCGGCCGAGGTACTGGGTTAAGGGTCAGTGGATCAGACCGGGGTCAAACCGGGGGTCAAACTTAAAAAAATATATATAATTTAAATGTTCATACATAGCATTCAAAAAATTATGTGAGAGTTATTTTTCAACTAATAGTCCAATATAACCTCCTGAACCTAATACCTACAAAAATATCATTAAGTATATAAGGATTTTTCCCCAACTAATGCCAAAAGTATTCCACAATCTTTTTAAAGCTCCTCATAAATAAAAAACTGTTAGGAAAGTATTTTTTTTAAAAAAAAAACAAAAGAACATCATTTAGAGTATAAAAAAGTAAAAAAAAAAAAACGGTGACTAGTCTGGGTCAGACCGGTTCACCCCGGTTCAGAACAGTTCACACCGGGTTCACTGGTTCATCGATTTTTTCACCCAACCGGATCGAACCAGTGACCGATTCACTGGTTTCCAATTTGAAATGACCGGTTTGGTCCGGTTTTCCATACACTGAAAAAAAAAACCCCACCATACAGCACAATAGCTAACGTGGGAGAAAAGAATGGATTACAATGCTATAAATTCATACTCTTCATTTTAATTTATTATAAATAATAAAAAATTGTAATCTAAACTAATTTTGAACAAACTCATAAAATTATATTATTAAAATTTTTATTCAAATTATTTAACAATTTGATATTATATATATTATATATGTATGTAATAATATTTTTTTAATTATTACGTCATCAGCTCGATCTGATGATCAAACCATTTTGACCGTTTGAACCATGACTCGTTAGGCTTTCTAACTCGGCATCTGTCTTTAAAACATTAATGTTAGGAGCATTTTAGCCAACCACTGCAAATTCCAAAAATAACCTATAACGCTTTTGTTTTCGGAGTGACGCTTATATATAACGAAAATATGATGGAACAATGTCTCGTAATGGGATTTTCATGAGTGAAGTGGGGAACAAGAATAGACACATAACTACGTAAATTTTCCAACAAAAATCTTACACATCACCGTAATGAAAACATTGAATATAAAAATGCCTTTAATTGGTAGATAAAAAATTATAGAAGGATTAAAATGTATTTAGCACCTTAAACCCAGCACTCGGTTTCTTAAACTAATTTATCGTTCATCCAATATCTTACAATATTTGCTTAATAGCACTCAATATCTTAAAATATTTTTGTTTAATTTTATCCTTAAAGTATTTTTTATTTAACATCAATGAGTATCCTAAAATTAAGATACTCCCTCCGGTCCTAATTATAAGACAAAGTTGACTTTTTTGGAGAAATTAAGGAAGCCAATTAAATTAATTTAGAGTGCTTATATTTTTAGTATCCTTAGATTATATATTAGTTTATTAGTCAAATTAATTAGTTTGGAGAAAAAAAATAAGAATATAAATACATACAAAGTTGACTTGGTATGTGTTTTATGGCAGTAATAATTAATATGTCATAATTAGTAAAAAATTGGAAGAATGGAATTATTGGCTATAAGTTAGTGATTAATAGAGAAATTAATTACTAGCTAAGAGAAAAAATGAGAAGTGTGATTAAATGGCTAATTGAGGGATTAAGTGGCTAATTGGGTGTTTACCTTTATGGGAGCCAATGGGAAGATGACAAGTGTCAAGTGTAGAGGAAGAGAGAGGCATGGGAAATGTCAAATAAGAATAAAATAATTTTTTTCCTCTCTCCTCTTCCCTCTCTTTCAGCTGCAGCATGGGGGAAGGAGTAAGATCATCATTTCCTTCATCTCTTCACTCCATCTCTCTCTCATTCTCTCTCTCTCTCTTCATTCGGCAGCCATTTTTGGTCAAGGGAGAAGAAGAAAAAGCTTGTGATTAAGGTAAGCAAATGGCCTCTATTGCTCAAACTCACTTCATTAATATTGATCCTTGGAGTGAGAGCTTCAATTTTTATGTTTATAGAGTGCCTATTAGTATTGATTTATACCCATACGAAATTTTGGAGATTGGTGAACCAAGAAGTGTCTTTGAGAAAGTTGATAAGGTAAGTGAAATCAATCCTTCTATCTATGTTTTATGCCAAATGAATAAGATTTGAATTTTTGGAATTTTTGGCCCATTTTCGTTGGATACGTTCATTGGTAGTTTGGCATGTTATTGGTATAGAAATGGGTGTTTTGATATGAGTTTTGGATAGATTGATTGGGGATGGGAATGGTATGTTTAGATGATTTTGGAATTTGGATGATTTTGTTGCCCAAAACCAAAGCATGATAATGGAGTAGGATTTGGATAATTCTGATGATTCCATTGAATTCCTTGGATGTTTTTGTGTAGGAATAGCTTTGGTAGAAGTTTTGGGTCCATTAGGATCATTTGGGAAAGTGTTAGGAAATGTGGTTAGTTTTGTTGCATTTTCTGGTTTCTGATAAAATCACTCGAGTGAGGGTGGGATCACTCAAGTGCGTTAGTGTATTTTCCCCTCTGGCCTTTGGTTTTCATGTTGCTCTTCCGGTCGAGAGGCAAGAGTGTTGCCTTACTTGCAACTGTTGTGGGTTCTCACTCGAGTGAGCCTCCTCTCACTCGAGTGCGGGTGTATTTAACACCATGAACTCTCGTCTTGGGTTGTCACTCGTGTTCAAAATTCAAGAGTGCGTTTTAACATTTGCGAGTATTAAGTTCTCACTCGAGTGAGGTCTTCTTCACTCGAGTGATCCTCTTCTTTGAAAGTTCTTGTGCTCTCGGGCAAACACTTTCTATCCTCACTCTCTAGCACTTGAGGTGCAGTCCGTACCATCACTCGAGTGAGGCCTTCTTCACTCGAGTGTCCAAACCAACACTCGAGTGAGGCCATCTTCATCAAGTGCAGCAGTGAAAAATCAGTTTTTGTGCTTCCAAAAGGGGATCTTTGGGATAGTTCTTCCAACCCTTTAGGAGTTTTGTTAGGGATATTTAATGACTCTAAAAGTGCAATAATGATAACCAATTAAGTATTAAGAATTCATTGAGGATTCGAATAGAGAATTGACTCTTCATCCCTAATTATGAATATAGGGTTTGACATTTGCCCTACTAGGGAGAGACTGGGACCAGGACACGCCCGAAAGGATCAAGGTGGTGACTTTTCTCTCATGTTGTGTATGATACTTGGTATGCATGTTTATCATTGTGAATGTGTTATCGCCCATAAGGCATTACAGCATGAGCAGTTTAGCGTGAGCTTCCATAGGGGGCAATGCTCATGATACCTACCCCGGCCGTTGTATCTGCCGCTGTAAGTGCCGAGGCTGCGTTATGGAATCATGGATTCCTTTTTAAGAATCCAGCCCGTGGGGCTGCGTATTGTGAAATGTTTTATATGGATCCCAGCTGTGGTGATATATGTGATATGTTCATATGGATTAGCAATACAGCATGTAGTTCAGTGTGAGCCGTCGTAGGGGGCGATGCCCATGATACCTACCCCGGCCGTTGCAACTATTGTTGTGATTGCTGTATGATGTGTAGATGATTTACTTCCATGCTTTGATATTGTGCATATTATGAGAGATTTGTTACTACGAGGATTCTTTAGAATCTCACTCTCCCAAAAACACAATTTTTAGACAGGGCTGAAGGATCCAAGGGAAAGCGGGAGACGAATAGCAGTTAGAGCTCCAGTTTAGGAGTTTTGTTTTCGTTAATGGTTATCAATGTAAAATTCATTGGATATTTTGTGGTAAATAGTTGTATATTTTGGAAGTATAGTGTAGTTTTGTGTAATCCCCAAGATAAGGGAAAAGAATTATTGGCTTTGTGCCTTTGTATAATCCCTTTAATAATTAATGGAATCCGAGTGTGTCGGGAATTTATGCTGTACTCTGATATGTATGAATGAAATCAACCTATACAGGCCATTTATGTATTGAAATGTGAATATGAGACCACTGTGAATAGGTTTTGTAAAAGTTTTTGTAAACCCTGATTTTGGGAAATTTAATTTTCTATAAGTCTCAAGTCGTCTATGGTCTCTAATTCCACATTAACCATGTATTTATAAATGTAAATTTTGGCCTTAATCGTGAAGGGGTTACAGTTTACCTGGCGATGCAACCATTTCATATTTACAACGTAAGCAGGTATCACAATTAGCAACAAAAAACCGAACATCATTATGTAACCCCTTCCAATAGAAAAGAGATTGAATCCTCTTAAGAGTAGCACGAACCCCCAAATGACCACCTTGAGGCGAAGAATGTAACCAAGTAAGAATGGTATGAATTAAAGTGCGCTGAAAAGATCCAATCACTAATTTACCAAAATGAGTAAGCATATGATCAACCCAACGATATTTAGAATAGGCAGCCAGGTTAGCCTGTAAGTCAGTAATTTTTGTCTGTAGCACAAAATCATCACGCCACTGCTTCTGAATAGCTGACCACAAATCTGAAGAGACGGAAGAAATACTTAAATAAAAAAGTTCACCATAAACAACTCGTGACAACACATTGGCAGCAAGATTGTCATTACCCTTCTTAGAGGAAATCTCATATTGTAGCCCCATTAGTTTAGTCACCCATGTATATTGGGATGGGGTAGAAAAATGTTGTTCCAGGAGAAATTTTAAGCTCTTCTTAACTTTAAAAATAGTGAAAGGTTTGCGAACTAAATACTAATGCCATTTAGTCACCCATACAATATAGCAAGTAATTCACAATCGTAAACAGAAAGTAATCGATATCGAAGAGATAACACCTTACTAACATAAGCAATAGGATGACCTTGTTGCATGAGAACAGCACCAATACCCATATTAGAAGCATAAGTCTCAATAGTAAATGGCAATTGAAAATTAGGAACAGCAAGCACTGGTGCAGAAGTAAGGGAATGCTTTAAAGTTACAAAAGCTACCTCTGCTGCCTTAGACCACACAAACGCATCCTTTTTCAACAACTCAGTCAATGGAAAAGCAATTGTGCCAAAATTGCGTATAAAACACCTATAATAACCACACAACCTGGAAACCCCAAAACTCCTTCACGGTTTTAGGGGCTGGCCAATCAAAAATAGCCTGTAACTTGGCAGGATCGACTGAAACACCCGAGGCTGAAATAACATGGCCCAAATACTCAATTTAGGGTACAACAAAGGCACACTTACTATGCTTGACAAATAATTACTGGTCTCATAAGATTGTGAAAATAGCACGCAAGTGATCAATATGGGCTATAACATCAACACTATAGACAAACATATCATAAAAAAACAAGAACAAACTGCCAGAGAAATTTCTCAAAGATGTGATTCATCAAACTCTGAAAAGTGGACAGCACATTAGTAAGCCCAAAAGGTATAACCAAATACTCAAAATGGCCAAAATGGATCTAGAAAGCTGTTTTAAACATATCAGGAGGATGCATTTTAATTTAGTGATACCCAGTGTAATGCCCTAAAAGGTGATTAAGGGCTAATGACTCCAAAAGTGAATGTAATTAATGCAAACAAACACTTTCAGAGTATACAATGTGATTATGATCTAAATGAGCAATGGACAGTACCCAAACCTCATATTTAAGCTTAGAGGTATGTCAAGGCTTAAATGAATTAAATAGGGGGGAGGGCGCATGACATATAGTAATGGGGTGATATAATGTGCTCAATAGTGATTCAATAGGAATTTCAATAGTCAAAGGCAAAATGGGAAAAAAGAAAAGTTACTAGCCAATTAGTCAGCAACCGAAGAGGGATTCTACTAATAACTTAAAGTTTAAGTGGTGTGACTAATTTCCAAGTGAATAAGAGAGAGTAATCCCATGGTTGCATGTACATGAAGGAAGTCACAAGATGGTGACACTTGGCATCACATGGGCCATTAAATCAAGTCAAAATTTCAACTCTTCTGTTCCCTTTCTCTTCTTCAAAGTCAACCAAGACATGGGGGTGAGAGAGAAAAGCTTATCATCATTATCATATTCACTCTTACTTCAGCTCTCATTTTCGGCCATAATAAGGGGAGGAAAGAGAAAGTGAAAGCAAGGTAATTTCTTACAATTTTAACCTTGAAGATGACATTAAATGCCAAAAACCTCTTCTTTAATCTTGATCATCTTGATGAGGACTTCATTTCTATAGTTTTAGATTTTCAAGAGGAGGTGTTTTATGAGTTCAAGAAAAGCTAGTGGTTGGAGAATTGAAGAAAAAGTTAGGGAAAGAAGAAGAGGTAAGCAAAATCCATCTTTTGACATATATGTTGTGATTATTGGTTAAGTATTGTGGTTTATGGAAATTGTTAGATCTCATAAGTTTTGATGATAACAAAGATTGGATTAATAATATAAAAGGATTTGATAACAAACAAATGAATTTGAATAAAATGGCAAAGCATTGCTTGAAGTAAGCACTGGACTAATAAAAAAATTTTATGAAGGCTTACTCGAGTAGTCACTCGAGTAAGGGAAGATGTTACTCAAGTAAGCACTCGAGTAATCGTGAAGAATTTCATCCAGAGAAGCACTGCCAAAATTTGGAAGAAGTTACTCGAGGGACCACTCGAGTAATCAGCAAAGTTATATAGACCATTACTCGAGTAGCCACTCGAATAACATCATTTGCAAAGGCATCACTCGAGTAGCCACTCGAGTAACTAGGTCAAAAATCTTCCAATAGCTCTTGACCATGAAATGCAATACTTTACTCGAGTAGCCATTCAAGTAACCAGGTGGGAAAAAGGCATTACTCCAGGGACCACTCGAGTAATCTGCAGAGTTATTTGATCTATTACTCGAGAGGTCACTCGAGTAATTAGTAAGCAAACTCTCAGCCAAGAATTTGATGCAATTACTAGAGGGAGTAATCAAGTAATCTGTCGAGTTATTTGAAATTTATTCGAGGGCTCACTCGAGTAACATGTGAAGAAAAGTGAAGGCCACTCGAGTAATCAAATTACTAGAGTCAGCACCGAGTAACTTGTGAAGGAAAAGACATGGCCACTCGAGTAGCCACTCGAGTAATAAGGTATTTTCAAAGTTTGTGATATATCTCACTCTATTTTTTACCCGAGTAATATCTTATAAAAAATGTTGAATTGGCACTGCCATATTTTTTATAGGTTTACTCAAGGGACCACTCGAGTAAGGCAGTCCAAAAATTATGTTTTTGATCGAATGTTTATTAAATTGTTTTCTATATGATTAACTCTTTATTGCATTAGTATCCTAAGTACATTTACAGAGAAACAATGAAGAGATCATGCAAGAAGAGCAAAGTCAAATAAAGTGTCCGAGATCTCACCTACTGCTACCTACCGCAAACGGATAGTTCTCAAATTTGAAGAATGGTCAACCGTTGTTGCGCGACTCTAACGGACATGTTTGAATTTCTTCCAACGGACATTACAAATCATCTATATATATGGAGCATTCAAAGAGAAGAATACAACACACAAGAACCGAGAATACACTGATCAGCACACTCTTAGTGCTTTGTTTTCTTATACTTATTCATTGTACTTCAGTGATTATATATTTGCTCTGTGAGAGAGTGTTTCATCACAAACTCAATATTTGTTATTGAGACAACTTAAGGTTATGGAACCTTGAGTTGGGTATTTGATTACAACGTGTAAGGGGAAACGACTGTCCAGGTGAAGGAACTTGCTGTGTACTGAGGTGTCAAAAACCCACTGAA
This sequence comes from Inga oerstediana, assembly GCA_963210345.1. Lineage (NCBI taxonomy): Eukaryota > Viridiplantae > Streptophyta > Magnoliopsida > Fabales > Fabaceae > Inga > Inga oerstediana. The sequence goes on from OY723401.1 coordinate 44,260,222, forward strand.
TCTTGGAGAATATAGTGAAACTCTCAAAGACTCTCTGAGGACTAGATGTAGATCAAAGTGGTTGTTGCCGAACCAGTATAAATCCTGGTGTACACTTTGGTGATATTTCTCTTTGCTCTCAACTACTTTAAATATTCAGTTAATTTATTTATACGCAACAAAATTTCTGGTATCACCCAATTCACCCACCCTCTTGGGTGAAACGCTTGCACTAAAATGTGGTATCAGAGCGTAGGTCTTCTTATGAAGGTTTAACAGCCTAAGAAGGATCCAATGGCAAGCATGGGTGAAGGCATTCTTCCCAACGGAGCTTTTATCATAAGACCTCCGGGTTTTAATGGCGAACACTTCTCATTCTGGAAAGTAAAGCTCAGAGTCTTCATAATGGCTACTAAATATGGGCTAAGGGATGTGATCGAGAGTAGAAACTACAAACTTGAAAAGATTGTAGATTCACAGAAAGTTCCCAAGACACCAGCAAAATATGATGAGAATGACAAGAAACTCATTATACTCAACAGCAAAGCAATTCTAATGATTCAAAGTGCCTTGAGTCAAAATGAGTACTTCAGAATCTGCACACTCCCAACAGCTAAAGAAATATGAGAAGACTTGGAAATAGCTCACGAAGGAACTTCAGAAATAAAAGAAAACCAGATCAATACTCTGATTACTGAGTTTGATTTACTTCGAATGAAATCAGGTGAGTCGATAGCTGAATTTGAACTTAGATATACTCACCTTGTTAATCAACTTGCAGCACTTGGAAAAGTCTATGATCAACATACCCAAGTACGAAAGATTTTAAATATTCTTTCTAAAGATAGGGAGGCAAAAGTCACTGCAATTGAGGAAGCAAAAGGTGAATCAATGCGATTGGTAGCTTCTCTATTCGGAAGTCTTTTTGAATATGAAAGTAAGTTAGACTTTAAATGAGAACTAGATGATATTGGTGATAAGAAGAAAAGAGGTCTAGCACTGAAAGCAAAAGAAGAAGAACAAGATGAAGATGAAGAGCTTGACGATGACGAAATGGGCCTAATCATAAAACAATTCAAAAAGTTTTACAAGAAAGGACAAGGATTCAAAAACTTTCACAAAGGAAGAACAAGCAATAAAGAACACATCATTTGCTATGAATGTGGAAAGCCAGGACATTTCAAATCAGAATGTCAAGAACTGATTCAAAAGATTAAAGAAAAGAGGAAAGGAAAATTCTACAATAAGAAGAAAGTCTTTGTATCTGCCATTTGAGGAGATAGTTCTTCTGATGAAGAAAGCGATGAAGAGGAAGTAGCCAATATCTATCTAGTTGCTCAAGAGGAAACAGAAGAGGTAACTGGTTCTGATCCTACCTATGATGAATTACTTTCCGAATATAATGTTTTACATTCTGAATTCATCAAAGTAGTTAAACAACTAGTTGTTTTCAAAAAGAAAAACAAAGCTCTTGAAGTAGAACTTAAAGAGAATTTTGAAAAGGATTGTGAAAACTATACTTCTTTGAAAAATAAAAACACTGATCTTACTAAATCTCTTGAAAAATTCACTAAAGGAAGTGAAATGCTAAATGCAATTTTAAAAGCTTAACGATTTGTGAATGATTGATCTGGAATTGGATATGATTCAAAATCAGACAGAAGGAAATGAAGAAAGAAAGCTGGAGGTAAATGATACTTGAATTATTTTCAGCATTCAGTGCATACATCAAATCCTTTTGCACATTGTAATTATTGTAATAGAAAAGGTTATTATACTTCATCATGCATTAATAGGAAGAAAGGAAATATAAGAACCTACAAATGGGTACCAAAAGGTTCATATGTTACGAAAAAATTTTGTACTAACCCAAAAGGACCCAAAAATATATGGGTACCTAAGACTTAATCGTATTTGATTGTAGATATATCTTAAAGCATTAAAAAACAACAAGCGGTACATAGACAGTGGATCCTCTATACATATGACCGGTGATTTCGAAAGTTTTACCACATTGCAACCTAAGGAAGGTGGAAAGGTAAAATTTGGAGGAAATCAATCAGGAAAAATAGCAGGAATTGGTGATATCAAAAGTGACAAAGGAATACAAGTCAAAGATGTATATTACGTTGAAGCTTGTGTCATAATTTGTTGAGCGTAAGTCAAAGTGCAGATAAAGACAACTGGATAATATTTGATTTAGAGGAATGTTTGATTGTCAACAAGAAAGACTTACAATTTGATAAGAAAAATATCAAGGCAAAGTTTAAAGCAAAAAGGGAAGGTAACTGCTATACACTTGATATCAATAGAAATAACTCTGAAAATTGTTTTCTAAGTAATACCGATGAAAGTTGGTTATGGCATAAGAGACTAGCTCACGTCAGCATGCACCAACTAAGCAAACTACTCAAAAAGGATTTAGTTCTTGGATTACCCAAAGTATGTTTTAAAAATGATTTGATTTGTGACGCATGTTAAAAGGGTAAACAAACTAAATCATCTTTCAAATCGAAAAACGAAATTACAACAAGTTGACTACTTCAATTGATATATATGGATTTAGTTGGTCCAGCAAGAGTTAAAAGCGTTGGTGGTAACTTATATTCATTGGTCATTGTTGATAATTTCTCTAGATTTACATGGACTATTTTTCTGTCATCAAAGGATGAAACCTTTGCAGAATTCATTGTTTTTGCCAAGAAAGTGCAAAATGAGAAAGGTATGTCCATTGCAGGTATCAGGATAGATCATGGTGGAGAATTTGAAAATCAAGCCTTTGAAGAATATTGTGATACTAATGGCATTGATCACAATTTTTCTGCTCCAGGGACACCACAACAAAACAGAGTCATGGAACGTAAGAATAGATTGCTCACTGAAATGGCTAGAGCAATACTAAATGAAAAGAACGTGTCTCAAGTTTTCTGGGCCGATTCAATGAGCACAGCATGCTATATTTCAAATAGAGCCTACATTAGAACAAAACTTGGAAAGACATTATACGAGCTATATAAAGCAAGTAAGCCGAACCTTGCTCATTTACACATCTTCGGTTGTAAGTATTTCATTCATGATAATGGTAAAGAAAACTTAGGAAAATTTTATTCTAGAACAGATGAACAAATTTTCCTAGGCTATTATAACCGAAGTAAAGCATACAGAATTTTCAATAAAAGAACATGTGTTGTTGAAGAATCAATTCACATTGTATTTGATCAATTTGAATCCTCAGACAAAACCATTGATGATGAGAAGGAAGTTGTTTTAAATCAAGAAAATGGTCAATCTATTTCTAAATCTCTTATTCCAGAAGCTGATCAAACCAAGGAAGAAAATCAATCACTAGGACAACCTAAAGTCTGGAAATACAATAGGAGTCATCCCCTAGATCAAGTCATAGGAGATGTGAATGAAGGAGTCAAAACTAGAAATAGAATTTTCAATGAGGTTAGTTTTTCTGCATTCATTTCTGACAATGATCCTTCTAACATTGACGAAGCCCTATCAGACAATGATTGGGTTATAGCAATGCAACAAGAACTAAACCAATTTGAAAGAAATCAAGTTTGGGATTTGGTACACCGACCTAAGGATCATCCGATCATTGGCACTAAATGGGTATTCAAGAACAAACTTGATGAATTCGTAATTATTGTCAGAAACAAGGTAAGATTGGTGGGCAAAGGCTATAATCAGGAAAAAGGAATTGATTATGAGGAAACGTATGCTCCAGTGGCTAGATTGGAAGCTATACGGGTACTCTTAGCCTTTACATGCATCAAAGGATTCAAACTCTATCAAATGGATGTAAAGAGTGCATTTCTTAATGGCTACATCATAGAAGAAGTATATGTAGAACAACATCCAGGTTTTGAAAATGTAACCAAACATGACCATGTTTTCAAACTCAAAAAGGCTTTATATGGTTTAAAACAAGCTCATAGAACATGGTATGAAAGGCTCGGTAAATTTCTTATTGATCAAGGTTTTGTATGAGGAAAAGTTGATACAACACTTTTTACAAAACGAAAACGTGATGATATATTAATTGTGAAAATATATGTTGATAATATAGTTTTCGGTGCTACTAACAAAAATATGTGCAAAGAATTTTCTGAGATAATGCAGGGGGAGTTTGAGATGTCAATGATGGGAGAATTGAATTTCTTTCTTGGTTTGCAAATCAAACAAAGAAAGAATGAAATTTTCATATCTCAAATGAAATATTTGAAAGAGCTATTAAAGAAGTATGGATTGGATGAAGCAAATGGAACGGACACACCCATGAGCTCAACCATATTGCTTGATACGGATGTTAAGGGAAAAGATTACAACATCACAAAATATAAAGGAATGATTGGATCATTACTCTATCTCACTGCAAGTAGGCCTGATATTCAATTCAGTGTGGGCATGTGTGCAAGATATCAATCAGCACCAAAAGAGTCACATGCTGAAACCGTCAAACGTAACTTCCGATATCTTGCTGACACACCAGAATTGAGTCTCTGGTATCCCAAAAGAAGAAGTGAATATCTAGTTGCATACTCAGACTCTGATCATGGAGGATACAAGATAGACAAAAAGGGTACGAGTAGACAAGGCTAATTTCTTGGAGGCTCACTTGTGTCATGGTTTAGCAAAAAACAAACTACAGTGTCTCTTTCATCAACGGAAGCTGAGTATGTTGCAGTATCAAGTTGTTATGCAAAAGTAATATGGCTAAAGCAATAACTCCAGGATCTTGGTATTTTTTTGACAGAAACACCAATATATTGTGACAACACTAACATGATAAGCTTGGCAAAGAATCCTGTTCAATATTCCAGAACCAAGCATATTGATGTTAGACATCACTTCATCAGAGATCATGTACAAAAGAAAGATGTCAAAGTGATATTTATTCCAACTGATCTTCAACTAGCTGATATCTTCACAAAACCTCTTGCAAAAGATCAATTTTTGTATATAAGATGAGAATTGGGAATGGTAAATCCCAATGAATTGTAAGTTATTTAGTGTTTACAAAATGTTAGATGATATTATTTATTGATGTTTTGATGATTACTAACTTAAACATCAGAGTTTCTAGCAATTTGTTTTGCAGGATCATAATATTCTATTTTGGAATATGGAAAGCAGAGGTTAACAGAGGATAACATTACTGGACGGACAACTTCAAGTAATGGGTATTACTGGAGTGGGACCTTGAAGTAATAGAGGCATTACTCGAGTAGCCACTCGAGTAATGAACTTGAAAATGTACCAGTAAAACATTAATTTCAAATGAAACGGCACAACAATTGGAAATGAATAGTCGAGTGAACCTGGGTACAGATCTCAAATCTGCTGAGTTTCAGCTCAAATCTCTTCTAAAGAGCCATCAAATGATCGAGGGAATATACATGGGAAATTACAATATTATTCATGCCAGGTACGCACTTGAATTCACTACATTTTAAAATTTCTGGTATGATCACTCGAGTAGCTACTTAAGTGAAGCTGATAATCACTCGAGTAAGCCCTCGAGTGATGTCGGGCTCTGGGTTATTTTAGACGATACTCGGTCATTTCTCACAAAATCTCCTCGAGTGATTCTCCTAGTGCTCTCACTAAAACTTTTCACAATCTTTTTCCCTTCTCATTTCTATCAAAATCCATTCGTTTTTAACTTCTAAAAACTCCCAGATTGCTCAAAAATTCTTGCCTTCTATTCACGACTCTCGGTCCCTATTTTTCCAAACATCACTTATTTTCTCAAACCATAATGGTAAGAACAAAATCTCCCAATATTAGCACTCCTTCTGAGTCCTCTGAACCATATCAACCCTCTAATTCACTTTCCTCTCCACCTACCAAGAAAAGAAAAATCTCTCCTAAACCTAAAGCCAAAGCCAAACCGTAAACCAAGCCAAAGGTGAAAGGGGTTGTGATTAAGGAGCTCACTACCACAAGAGCTCAATCTAAGAAGAGTTCACCTCCTGGAAAAGGCAAACCAACAAAAGAGCCATCTCCTCCTTCTTCTGATTCATCTGACATACCCACCTTCTCTCCTAAGCCTCTGGAAAAGCCTAAGGTTAACGAGAAGCTTACTAAAGTCATGGTAGGCATGCTTGAAGAAGCTTTTCAATCTAAGGAAGAAAAGAAAGGGCAATCTTCAAGGAAAACAGAAGAGAGGGATGAAGAGATCGCATTTCCTCCAAAGGGATTCAACGTAAGTAAGCTTGAGGAATCTCAGAAGTACCTGAGTCATTTTATAAGAAGAAATGTATGCAAGATGCATTACATTGACTACAAGGTTCTTTAAGAGGTATTGAAATTCGATCTGAGTCCCTATCTTGATTCCTACATGCCCTGGCTCTCTGTCAAACTTCCATTTTGCACCAAAGTTGTGAGGCATTTTTATTATAATCTTGAACCTATAAATGATCCCATTAGGAATTCTGTGGAAGAAGAAATGACTTCTAAAGTCAGAGGACAGAGAATTCTAATCTCACCTTCCAGAATTAATACCTGGTTAGGAATAGAGAATCCTCCTGATGATAATTACCCTAAGCTTAACTCAAACCAAATATTCTCTATCCTAAGACCTAGTGAGATAGTGGGACCCCTCAATTTCAATCCGAGTGATATGAGTGATTTTCATAGAGTCCTATGGTATATCTATTCTAGAGCCATGGTGAACAAGTCCAATAACTTCACTCATTTTATTGAGAGGGACTTCAGAAAATTCGCCTCATTGATCCTCAAAGAACAAAAGGACTTGGGAGAATATATCTTCAATGAGATTAAGAGATATAAGTATGAAGGAAAACCTACTACTCTAATGCCTTATCCTCAACTTATTTCCTTGTTCCTCAAGAAGAATAAGATTTGGTACTTGGAGAGTATGGAGCCTATTAAGAGGATAGCACCAGTGGGGAGGAATCAAATTGGAAAGTTGAATATTAAGATTTCTCTAAAGACTCCTCTAAAAGCAAGTCCCAAGAAAAAGCAGAAGACTGACATAGCAACTAGTCGAATGGATGACACACAGTCTTCTGCTCCAGCCAACACATCTTCTCCATCCTTCTTTGGTGCCGCAATGCAAACTTTCATAAAGAATATTCTGAAGAGTTTTCATATTGACATTGTGAATACCAATGTGAAGTTGATAACCCATATGAATCAGAAGATGGGACAACTTGTGGAGAGGATGGATAAGAGGCACGAAGAGTTGCTAGCTGAACAGCGTGCCCAGGGTGAGCTTCTGAGATCCATTGTTGCAAGACTTAATGCTATGGCATCTGGCTCCTCTATTCCTAGTCCTTATGGTATTCTTGAACCCATACCTATCTCTAAACCTGGACCATCTATACCCACAGAGCATAGACCCCCTGAGACTAGAACCAGTAATGTCTTATTCTCTATGCCTGATGACACATCCAAGCCAATCCACATCACCACTGATGATCCACCTCAGCCTATTCAGTCAGAGCCCATATCTACTCCATTGCCTTACCTACACGTACTGAGGAGGTGCTTGTGTCTTCACCAATTGCTACAGAGGAAGTAGAAATTACTTCTCTAGTTCCTTACCCTTCATCTCTGGTAAATCCTCCAGAGGATCTTTAGACACCACCAGTGAACCTTCCTGACCCTGAACCATCATCTTCAGATCCTTCAAGTTCAGATGGTTCAGATGAATCATTGGCATTTCCTGTCACTCCTATCTCAGCAGCCAAGCCACCTACTCCTCCTCATGATTGATTCCACCTTTGTGATGAAGATAAAAAGGGGGAGAAGAACCTGAGTGATTTTGTGATGAATGGCTGAGTTGATGTATAGGGATTTTGGTGTATGGTGTTTTAGGGCGCTTTTAAGCTTTTATTTTTGAATTCTAAAGTTTGATTATGTATTGAATTCCTCTTTATGAAATTTGTTTCTTTATGCCATTAAAGTGAAGTTTCATTGAAATTATATTGCATTGTGGGACTAATGTGTTTTTTATTGTGTATGCAAGGTGAACAAATAAATAAGAACAAAAACTTTGAAAAGATCTTTAATAAACTATTTCAAAAGAGTTTTTAAGGTTAAATTGAAGAAAAGATTTCATATGAAAAGTATTTAAGAAGCTATGTTTGAAAACTCAATTTCAGAAAACTTTGTTCAAAATCACCAAGTTTTGTCATCATCAAAAAGGGCGAGAATGTTATATCTCATATGTTTTGATGATAACAAAGATTGGATCAATAATATAAAAGGATTTGATTACAAACAAATGAATTTGAACAAAGTGGCAATGCATTACTTGAAGTAAGCATTGGAGTAATAAACAAATTTCATGAAGGCTTACTCAAGTAGCCACTCGAGTAAGGGAAGCTGTTACTCGAGTAAGCACTTGAGTAATTATGAAGAATTTCATCCAGAGAAGCACTGCCAAAATTTGAAGAAGTTACTCAAGGGACAACTCCAGTAATCTGCAAAGTTATATAGACCATTACTTGAGTAGCCACTAGAGAACCAGGTCAAAAATCTTCTAGTAGCTCTTGACCAAGAAATGCAACACTTTACTCGAGTAGCCACTCGAGTAACCAGGTGAGAAAAAGGCCTTACTCGAGGGACCACTCGAGTAATTTGCAGAGTTATTTGATCCATTACTTGAGGGGTCACTCGAGTAATCAGTAAGCAAACTCTCGGCCAAGAATTTGATGCAATTACTCGAGGGAGTAATCGAGTAATCTATTGAGTTATTTGAAATTTACTTGAGGGCTCACTCGAGTAACATGTGAAGAAAAGTGAAGGCCACTCGAGTAACCACTCGAGTAATCAAATTACCAGGTCAACACCCAAGTAACTTGAGAAGGAAAAGACATAGCCACTCTAGTAGCCGCTCAGGTAATTAGGTATTTCCAAGGTTTGTGATATATCTCACTTCATGTTTTACCCGAGTAATATCTTATGAAAAATGTTGAATTAGGCACTGCCATATTTTTTATAGGTTTACTCAAGGGACCACTCGAGTAACAAACATGATCACTCAAGTAGCCACTCGAGTAAGGCAATCCAGAAATTATGTTTTTGATCGAATGTTTATTAAATTATTTTCTATATGATTAACTCTTCATTGCATTAGTATCCTAAGTACATTTACAAAGAAACAATGAAGAGATCATGCAAGAAGAGCAAAGTCAAATAAAGTGTCCAAGATCTCACCTACCGCTACCTACCGCAAACGGATAGTTCTCAAATTTGAAGAATGATCAACCATTGTTGCGCGACTCTAAAGGACATGTTTGAATTTCTTCCAACGGACATTACAAATCATCTATATATATGGAGCATTCAAAGAGAAGAACACAACACAGAAGAACTGAGAATACATTGATCAACACACTCTTAGTGCTTTATTTTCTTATACTCATTCATTGTACTTCAGTGATTATATATTTGCTCTGTGAGAGAGTTTTTCATCACAAACTCAATATTTGTTATTGAGACAACTTAAGGTTGTAGAACCTTGAGTTAGGGATTTGATTACAAAGTGTAAGGGGAAGCGACTGTCCAGGTGAAGGAACTTGCTGTGTACTGAGGTGTCAAGAACCCACTGAATCTTGGAGAATATAGTGAAACTCTCAGAGATGCTCTGAGGACTGGACGTAGGTCAAAGTAGTTGTGGTTGAACCAGTATAAATCCCGGTGTACACTTTGGTGATATTTCTCTTTGCTCTCAACTACTTTAAATATTCAGTTAATTTATTTATACGCAATGAAATTTCTGGTATCACCCAATTCACCCCCCCTCTTGGGTGAAACGCTTGCACTAACAGAAATTGCCCCATTTTCATGTGACATAGGTCTTTAGAGATTTTATGGTGTTTGGTAGTTAAAATGGTGTCTTGTGTTATGTTTTAGGACCATCAAAATTGATTAGGCACTTGTTTATGAAGTTTGGTGAAATGGTAAGCTTATATTGGAATGTTGTCCCAAAATAGAACATGTGGATGGGATGTAAATTTGGGTGTTTTGATTTTTTCATTAGATTCCTTGTGGAAAATTGTGTGAGAGTAGCGTTTGTTGTGAATTTTGAACCTTTGGAAACATTTGTGTAAAAACTAGAAATTCTGGAAATTTTGTCAAGTTAAATTATGTGCAGGGATCCACATTTGCATAGTGTTTGAAAAAGCAAATGGTGTCAAAATGTAACGAAACTTTCTAGTTTTGTAGTAGACATTGCAAGCTTTCCAATTATATAAAGTTTGAGTCATTTTGATAAGTGTACAAGAAGTTATGGTCGTTTAAAAATAGCCAAGAAACAAGCCAGTTATTGGCCGCAGCCAGGGAGTCTTGGCCGTAGCCCAAAAGCATCTGACTAGTTCTTAGCAACGGCCTAAAAATCTCTAACCTATTCTTGATCGCAGCTAAAGGGTCCTAACGCGGCCCACATGTTATTTACTTGTTCTTGGCCACGACCCAAAAGTTTCTAACCATCTTTTTGACCATCTCTAAGTCGTGGCCAAAGAATGGCTTAGCCGTGGCCAACCCCTCAAAAACTGTTATTTTGAACTTTTGAAAGATGGTCTTCAATCTAGTTTTTTTCCAACCCCTTAGGTATTTGTTTGGGCTTCTAGTAGCCACCTAAAGGTCTCAAATAATAACCAATCCTGAGTGTTTTAGAATTAAGTATGGGAATAAGGAATAACTTTTCATCCTTGATTATAGTTTATAGGATTTGACATTTGCCCTGTATATGATAAACTTGTGCCAGAGCACGAGTGGAAAGAACAAGATAGTGACCCTTTCTCTTATATTATGTATAATGCATTGTATGCATGTCTTATCATTGAATCATGATGAAAGGAAATGTTGTTGTTTATGCCGTTGTGAATACAGTGAAAGTTTCTGTAAGAATGTCATTATAGTATTATTGTTGTGAATGTCATTGTTGTATCACTGTTGCGAATGTCGTTGTTGTGTGGTTGCTTTGTGTTTTGCTTACATGCTTTGGGATTGTACATGTTATGAGTGAATTATTACTACTAGGATTCTTTTGAATCTCATTCTTCCCATTGACTAACCTACAGCCAGGACAAGTAGGTCGAAGGAGAAACAAGCAACTAAGGGCAGCTAGGGCTCCCATCTAGGAGTTTTAGTTTTATTCGTTGGTTATCGTATTTTGGGATTATTGTATGTATTGTAAATGTTGTATCTTGGATAGTGTTAAATAATCCCCAATATGGGAAATTGAAAGGGGTGAATATGCCCTGCAAACCCTTTAGTAAATGCATGAAACCTAAGTTTTATCAGGAATTTTGCTTACTTTTTTATGTGTATGAATGAAACTGAGCTGCACAGGCTAATATGTTTGAGATGTGAATATGAGATCGTATTGAACAGGTTTTTAGAAAAAGATTTTAAAAACCCACTTTGTCACAGGACCAAACCTTGTATTGAAGTTGGAACTTTCAATAAGTTTTGAATTATTCATGGTCTCTAATTTATTGTAAAGATGCATTTTCAAACAATAATTATCGCTATTAAGGTAGGGGTTACACCCAGCCTGCAAATCTAATTTGGTAAACATAGTGGCAAAGCCTAATTTGTCTAACATATCTTCAATTAAAGCTATAGGAAAGCTATCACGTACAATAACCTTATTCAATGCCCGGTAATCAATACACATACGCCATGAGCCATCCTTCTTCTTGACCAAAACCACCGGTGAAGCAAAAGGCAAAGAATTATGTGAATTACACCAGAATATAATAAGTCCTTGACCAAGTTTCAATCACATCCTTCTGCCATGTAGGATATCGATATGGCCGTATGTTCACTAGATTAGTACCTTGTTTCAACACAATTTGATGATCAAAGGGCCCTCTAGAAGGAGGCAAAGGCCTGGGCTCATCAAAAATATCCTGGAAGTCATCCAATAGATGAGATATAGCCGAAGGAACAGCTACAGCCTCTATAGTGAATAGCGTGGTACAAGGTAAAACATCTCTAAAGGGTAAAACTTGCAATCCATAAGCATAGGACTGGTCTAGTACTAGAGAAGACAAAATACACTGAGACAAAAGCTGATTAGGGACAGTTTTGGCAGCCAATAACTGAACCCACTTACCATTCCTGGTGAATTCCATTACCAAATGCTTAGCATCAAGGCAGATAATACCTAAATCACACAGCCACTGCATACTGAGAACCAAATCATAGCCTTTTAAGGGAATTAAAATAATATCCGCATAAAGGTCTACTCCCTACGAGACCAAGAAAAACTAGAACTCGAACAAAGGCCCCATAAATGATTGCCTCCTGCGATGCTCACTTTCACAGCATCCATTGGTGTGCTAGAACATAATCCCTCCTCATGAAAAGGTTCATCCAAAAAATTATGAGAACTACCCATAGCAATAAGGATATGAAAGAACTTTTACCACATTTGCCTTTAATACGTATGGTAGGATAAACAACTGTACCAAACATAGCATTTAATGAAATAATAGGATCAGAACTATCATCTGAAAGACTACCTTCAGAACACATAGGTAAATATGTATGACAGGTGCCACCACTTCATTCTCCTCAAACACTTCTATGAAGTAAATCCGAGTCTTCTTCCAATGTGGGCAATCATGGACCAGAGCATATCTTCCTCTACAATAACAACAAAGGTTCTTTGCCCAAAACTCTTCCATTTCTTCCGGAGTCATTTTGTGTCAGAATTGCATCGCTTGCTTTCTTAAAATTCCTTTCGTCTTATGGTCAACTAGAAGAGGTAATGCTTAAGGCTTTGGAAAAGGTGGATTAATTAGCCATATCCCATCGCTAAAAGAGCCCTTCTCCCACAAGAGCAAGCCGAAGCTCTATAGCCTACCTCAGCCTTAATACCCTCATAAATGATAGTCAGATTATGATTAAAGAGCTGAGCCAAACTCATAGCCTCCAATAACGAATGTGGCCGAATGGTTTTGATACTTGAAGCCAATTTTGGATGCAAAGACCCCAAATATCAACTCAATTTCTAAGCATCCGGAAAATCAACTCGACATACCAAGTCGTCAAACTTTGATTGAAATTCTGACAATGAACCAGTCTGCTTAAGCTTGAACAACTTCAGTGGATCATTATTCAATAGCCTCTACTAGCATTTACCATAACAACCGATCAAAATGACTTTTTACAAAATGGTTAAACTATTTGTAAGAAGAATCATCAAAATCTAAACTTACTAATGGGACCTTATTATGTTGAGGTACACCATCAAGCAAGAAGAATCATTCATATTTTGAAATCCAGCCAAATACATCCTCTGGAGTGAACTTGAGAAACTCAAGCTTGGTGAAGCTCATAGGAATCAAATAACCTCCACGATTATCACTTGAAGATGAGTAAGACTCTGTTCTACCATGCTCTGAATCACTACGAACCAGCTCGGCCATCTGTATCGACAATTCACATATCAAATCTTGCAGCGATGAAATTTGAGTTGCCATCGAGTTTTACTGGTGGTGTATCTCCGACCTCAAACGATCCACCAACTCCCTTATGACAGCTTGAGAATGTGTACCCTCAGCCATGATCAACTCTCTAATACCAATGTTAGGTTCAAAGATACAAATGGTGGATAAAATAGAGAAATAGAGAAAAATAGAGAGAAGAAAAGAATAGACAGAAAGAGAGAAAGATCTAGAAGGAGAAAACGATTCAAGTTCAAGCTTCCTGCTCAATTACTATTAACCACTATATATGTGTGATTACATCTCTTTAGCGCTCAAATAAAAGAACGCATATAACAGAAATACCAATAAAATGTCATTTTTGCCCTTATTGTAAAATCGCATCCTAACAATTTAATAAATATAAGGTTCTTACCTCTAAACATTGCAGTGGGTATTGAAAATCCGTTAAATTAATCATGATAGGTGGGATGATCAAAACCCTAATCCTTAAATCAGCTATTATTGGTTGTTAAAAAAACAAGAAAGAGTAATCAAAATCCAAAAATCTCTTAGGTGGGATCCCAACCATTGAATATAAGAAAGAAGAGTGAAATAATTATAGGAGTCCTACCTAAAGGAGGACGATGTGGGAGGCAAAGGATAAGGAAATAGAAAATTAGATATATGAGGAAAGATAAATTTTCACCTAGAGATTTGGATTGTCAGAATGGACTAACTTCAATGACTATGAGTCGTGGAAAATGGTTGAAGCACGATAAAGGACAAACCAATCTCGCGTCATTTCAGCTCTGTGTGAAGATGAAGACATATGGGAGAGGGCGAACTACCTGTGGGACAGATAGAAGGAAGATAAAGATGGAGGATAAAGACAAATCGAAGATGAAGATGAAGACACTCTTTAGGTTGAACCACCTATTGCCTCCGAGAGAGGGAAGATGAAGATAAATCGAGAGAGCCAACCACCTGTGGCCGCCAAGAGAGGGAAGACAGGTTGGAAAGGGCGAGCAGAGTTGAGAGAGATAGAGAAATCGATGGAGTTGAGAGAGATAGATTTGATGTGTAATTACCCAAAAATGGGATTAAGGGCTAATCACTTTAAAAGTGGATGTAATTATTATTGAATAAATACTTTTGAAGAATAAGATATGAATTTCAATCTGAATGTGCTTTTGATCAGTGCCTAAACCCCAATATTTAAGTTCAATGGTGGATTAACATCTAAATTGAGTTAAAGAAGGGGGAGGGTGCATGGCTGAGTGATATGAACCATAAACATGTGTTTGGTGGTGATTCAGTAAGAATTTTCATAATCAGGGGCAAATGGGTAAAAGGAAAGTTACCAACCGATTGGTTAGCTACTGAAGAGGAAATTCATTGGTAATTGAAGATCAATGGTTGGGATTACATGTCAAGAGATTATGAGAGAGTGATCATATGCTTGCACGAATATGGAAGGAGTTGGGAAGAGGAATAAGATCATGACACTGGCTTTATGAGAGCCATGGATCATGGTCAAAGTGTCAAAATTTGCTTTTTCTCTTCCCTCTCTTATTTAGGACGTCTAACAAGCAATTAAAGGGCCAAGAAATTATAATCATCATCTCCATCTTATTTCACTCTCATTAGCCTCCATTGTCATCTAAGACCTTAAAGGAAAGAGAAAGAAAGAAGCCTAAGGTAGGTGCTCCATATGACTATGAATGCTCAACTCACCTTCTTTAATGTTGTTCATGGTGTCAAGGGCTTTATTGCTATGGTTTCATATTTTTGAAAGGTGGAGTTTGAGAACTTGTGAAAGTTTGGAAGTGGTGGAATCAAGGAATTCACTTTGGGAAGAGGAAGGGGTAGGAATTTGAAACATTTTGACCTAACTCTTGTGACCATTGGTTAAGTTTTGAGATTTGTGATTTTTACCCTGATTTTGGTATGATTTCAAAATGCAAGAATTGGTTAATGTGTTAGGGTAGAAATGGTGTCTTCTTGCATGTATTGGACATTGGAATTGATTTGGAACTTTGAATGGAAAGGAATTGCATTGTGGGTTTGGGATTATGTTATCGTGTGACATGTTGTGTTTCTTGTGGAACACGTCAATATGAGTTGAATTTGGTTATTTTGGTGCTTCCATTGGATTCCTTGTGAAAAATTGGTGTAGGAATGGTATTTGTTGTGAATTTGGAACCATTGGAAGCAATTGCACAAAAACTGAAATTCTGTCCCTTAAAACTCTATACAGGGCAGTCAAGTTGTCTGGACGTTTTGAATGGGCAAATGGTGTCTAAAAATTCTGAAACTTTTCATTCTTAAATTTCACATTCCAAGCTTTAAAATGGACATATATTTTGTGTCATTTCGTTTTGTGTGCTTGGAGTAATGACTGTCCAACGTTTGGGATTAAAACTGGAATCTATTTTGGAGCAGTGTTGGATTTTGTGCGATTCTGTAATTGTGTGGTGATTTCTGGTAATGCTCCATATTTTTCCTATGAATATGACTTAAAGAGCTTTCAATAGGCTTTGGGATCACCTCATTTCAATTTTTCTATAATTAACTATGATTTTCAAAATTTTCTTGGCTGTAGCACAAAACTTTCGGTGCACGTTTTGGCCGTAGTCAGAAAATCTTGGCTGCAGCCAAAAACCTTCTGTGCCCTTTTTGGCTGTAGCCAACCCTATTTTCAGCAATTTGTGATTTTGAAAAGTAATTTTCAACCTAGTACTTCCCAATCCTTCTAGGTTTTCGTTGAGCCTATTATAGTCACATAAGGAACTTATGTGTTAACCTATTTTGAGTGTTTGAAAGTGAGAATTAGGAGTAGATGATTAATCCACCATCCTTGATTTTGGTTTATAGGGTTCGATATTTGCCCTACGGGTGAAAAACACATGCCAGAGCACGCCAGGAAAGAGCAAGGTAGTGACTCTTTATCTTATACTATATGTGATGCATTGTATGTGTGTTATATCATTGGTTTGTGATGATTTTGAATGCTGCAAAGCCTATGGATCTGTGAAAGCCGAAAGGCTATTTGTGAAGCTGAAAGGCTATGTGAGCCATAAGGCTATATGTATGCACTGCCACGCCAATAATCCCTGAGTCGCTAACAACGGTTCAGGTAAAGACTGCATGCCTTCTTTTAGGATCGGCAGGCACAACGAAAGAATTTTAAAAATTTTATCGATCCTAATCGAGGATCTATCAACGGCGTTTAAATCAGGTAAGAAAGAACTCATACCTTTTTCAACTTAGGGTTTTCACGATCTCTAAGAGCTAATACGTTAGGTCCGCTCCCACTAACGGTATCCACATGAATGCTCTCCAACCAAGACTGCGTGCTAGCGCCTCCAAAGTTTTTAGGGTTTCCCTTGCGGCTCTAAATTCTCATGCGCGTATGAGTATATCTGCTCTATCAAGTTTATAACCTATGATGGCTATATTCAAATTTCAAAATTAATCATCATTAATTTCAAAATTAATCAACAATTAATTATCTTGATGAGCTAATTAAATAAATTCAATTTAAATTAAATCTATCCAACAGTTTTAATTTGACCTATTTATTTATTCCAAATAAAGAGCCATTAGATTTAATTTATCTTCATAAATTAAATATGAGATACTATATCTCTATCATGTTAGTTATTAAGTTTAATATATCTTAATAAATTAAATTTAAAACTAACACAATATAATAATATCATATAATATATATATATACACATATACATATATATAATATACAAGATATGTATTTCGAAAATATATATCTATATAATATTATTAACGAATTTTATATTATATATATATATATATAATTCGTCCACCTTAAATTAAACATTATCTCGTGTTGGGCTATTCTTATGTGTAACCCTGTAGACCCATATGAAGTTGGCAGTGGGCTAATAACTATACTAACCCAAAAGTCGCAAGCGGCCTCTAGCAAGACATTACGACTACCCAAATCATATGAGGATCATTATCACGATGCAACCTATCATACAACCAAGTCATGTCCCTTTTGTCACACGATACATCGATCAAGGATAAGGCATGGATAATGTCATCCTCTTGTTCCTGACCATTACTTTCTCGATTCCTGAGTAACTTGACAATAGAAAAGGAAACTGTAACACCCTGCCTTTAATCATGTAATTATAATTCGATATTAAATAATTAAAGTAGATTAGAGACCTCCGGATAACTTAAACTCGTTTCAATCTCCTACTTTGTGGTAGGGTTTTCACAAAATCATTCAAAATCTCATTCCTGTTCCTGGTCTCCATTTCAAAATTCGAATATAATCACCTGTGCAGTTTATCTACATTCACGTATGACAGAGTGTAAAACCAATTCCCCGGCAACTCTCGGATTCCATACATATATAACTTGAGGTTTAAGTATCCACTAGGGGATTACATCCAAAATTGAATATACTATTCATATTTCAGATTATACAGTAATCCCAAATTCAAAAGATATAACCAACATTTCCAAAATCAACTATACCCCTAAGGGTCCTAAGTGCTCCGGGTCGGCCTCTTCTCCTTTGAGCCACATGCCCTGTCTGAAAGGTTAGTCATAGGAAGGAATGAGATTCGAGAGAATCTCAGTAGTAACAAACCACTCATACAATGTATAAATAACAAGCATGTATATAAATCACAAACAGCAACAGCAGCAGCAATCTCAGAGATACATGGTTTTCACCACAAACGACAGCACTCACGGCTGTATACACAATACGACAGCTCTCGCTGTAATCATAAACACGACAGCTTATGCTGTAATCACCATCACGACAGCTTACGCTGTAATCACAATAACGACAGCTTACGCTGTAAACGACAGCTTACGCTGTAAACGACAGCTATCACCAGCTATAACCGCAGCAGCATCAAAGATTCATCACAGAACAGTGATAACACACACATACAGAGCATTACACATAGTATAAGAGAGAGAGTCACTACCTGATCCTTTCCTGACGTCCTTCAGCGCAGTTGGCTCACGAGGGCGGCAAATATCGAATCCTACAATTCCAAATGCACCATTTAGACACTTCCATAGTGTTACTTGGGGTTATATGAGTCTATAATGAAAATTTACAAAAATACCCCCGGGGACCCGGCCCGGGCCCGCCGTACCCGGTCCGGCTGTACTTTTCTTGAAATTTTGACATGGGCTATCCTGACATATTTTCGCCCAAGGAATCCATTTCCGGACTCGGAATTATCAAATTCAATGTTAAATTACGAAATTGCCCTTGGCAGCCCTACTTTTAGGGTTTTAGGGGTGTTTCCGTAATTATGCTTTCTCGGCCTTTTTTGAAAAAGTGCCCAACTGTAAACCCACCTAATTTTCGCCCCTGAACTCAATGGAACCATCAAATCATTGAAAATCCAACTCTAAGACCCATTTCTAGGGCTGGCCGAAATTTATGAGTTCTCCAGGGAAAATCGGGGTTTTACGATTTCGGCTCCGTAAACGCGTTCCTTTCTACTCCTAACCACTTTATTCACTATTACATTAGGTTATAACTACCATTTGAACCAAAATTGGGCAGCATAACCCTTAGGAAACTCAATTTCCAAAATTTAAAACCAATGGCAATCCGGCGAAATTTCACCGATTAAATTGCCCACAGCAGCCAGAATAAGCAATATACGAAAGTTTGGAAGTTACCTCAAACTCCCACAAGCTTTTCCCAAATATTGCTGAAAACCCTAAGTGCTCAACAACAGATTTTGAGCTTCCAAACCTTAAAGAACAAAGAGGAGTAGCTTAGGATCGGAGTTACACGCGTTAGGAGTTAAATCATCGGAGAAATCGGCTTACCTTGTGATTTTTCTTCTCCTTTCTCTCTCTACAAAGCTCAACGTTCTCACTCCACTTTCAGCTGCTGTGTGCGACAGAAATGAGCTGAGGAAGATGATAACATATGTAATTCCATGCTGACATCATCTTTTAATGAGATGATGTCATAATTCCCATTTTCGGATTTTCTGGCAGATTTTCTGCCCAAACTTTGAAAAATCATAACTAATTCTAGAAAAATCGAAATGAGGTGATTCCAAAGCCAAATGAAAGATATTTAAGTCCTCTTCATAGGAAAAATATTGGCCATTACTAAAAATCACCACACAATTCCAGAATTACATAAAACGCATCACTGCCCCAAAACAGAGTTCAGTTTCCATCCCAAACTTTGGACAGTTATATCTCCTAGTTCACAAAACAAAATGGAACAAATTATATGTCCATTTTGAAGCTTGAGATGTGAACTATAAGACTGGAAAATTTCAGAATTTTTAGATACCATTTGGTCATTAAAAACGTTGACACAAACGGACTGCCCAGAATAGAATTTCACTGGACAGAATTTTAGTTTTTGCATCTTTGCTTCCATTGGTTCCATTTTCATACCAAACATCATTCCCACATAAATTTTCATAAGGAATCCATTGGAATCATTAAAATATCCAAATTCCCATCACACATTCTTCAAAAGTGTTTATTCAAAAATAATTACATCCACTTTTGAAGTCATTAGCCCTTAATCACTTTTTGGGATATTACAGAAACTCATTTCCATTGTAGTATGGCCATACATTTCTCAGACTCACTCATCGAGGGGCCCAGTAATATCTCTCAACTAATGTAAGGGACAAATTTCGTCTTGATCATTTATATTCCTCTGCATGAAAAAACACCAAGCCCGATCGTAGCCTTTATCATCACCCGGTCAAAAGTGACTTTTGACTAGTTCAAAGCTTAGCAACTCTCATGTAGGAATCTATTATGACCTTAGGTCTAAGGGCATTGTGAGGTAGTTATACATGAGAAAAGCTTATGACTTGATCCATGTAGCTTTCTCATAGTGGGTCGGTCCAGTACCTTGTACTCTTACAGGTGCCTAAGACTTTGATTCGTATCTCTATATCTTATCAAAGTCATACTAGTCTTGTTTCATCTCTGCTCCCGCATAGATGACCGACCAGGGACATTTTAGGACAATCTTCATGAATTATCCAAGGATACAATTATCACAGTTAACATGCAAATAATATGATAACAGAATAGAGAAATTTCATTAAAATAATAATGTTCAAAGTACAATGATTAGCCCTTAGGGCACAATTTCTAATACCTTCTTGGCAGTAAAAGGGGATGAGGGTGGGGTGTGATGTGTATTGCTGCTACTTGGTGATTTACTTGCATGCTGTGTGATCATGTGTGGCATGAGTAATTTGTTATTACTGGGATTCTCTTGAATCTCACTCTTTCCTTTGACTAACCTTCAAATAGGGCAAGCGGCTCCAAGGGAAAAGAGACAATCAAGGGCAGATAGTTCAAACATAGATTTTAGTTGGTTGTCATATTTGGATTAAGGATCACTGTATATTCTGTAAATAGAATTTTGGATATGATTGTGTAATCCCCAAAATGGGAATGTATGAACCCTTAGTATGTATATATATATCAACCCGGGGGTTGCCAAAATTTTTGTTGTACACTCTGATATTTATAAGTATGATTTAACTGCACAGGGCAATTATATTCGAAGTTTAAAATTGAGACCAGGATAGCGAAGGAATTTGTGAAAACCCTACCAGAAGGAAGGGATTGAAATGAGTTTTAATTATCCATCGGTCTCTAATTCATTTTAATTATGCATTCTCGAATAATAATTACAGTTTTTGAGGCAGGGGGTTGCACGATACAGGACTGAGACTAGAGAGAGAAAAATAAAATAGTTGGTAGGACAGAGTCATTATGCTTAATAGTAATAATTGACTAATTTTCATAAGCCAACTGCCAAAAGCTCCAAATCATGGCTTATGGTAAAAGCTTCTTAGGTAGTGTTTGGAGGAGCGTTTGGGTGTGATTGGACCCCAATAAGCCCTATCAGAGAAGCTTTTTGATTTTTTGTATTTGGAGGAGTAATAGAAGAAAGTGGCTTTTGCTTTCTTAAATGGCTTTTACTATAAGCCACAAATCAAAGCTTCTAGTTATTGCCGTTCTGAAATTATTATTGTTAAAAGCATAATCACTAATGTCTCTCTCTTCTCCATCGAATCTCCTCTCTACTCTCCCTCTCCAATATGTGTCTTCCCTCTCTCGGTGGCCACAGCTACTACAAGCGGAGGAGCTGCTTTATCTTCATCTTTGATCTCTCTTCATCTTTAATCTTTCTGACAGGTGCTTTGACCTCTCCAATCTGTCTTCACTTTCCCTCTCATGGTGGCCACAAGTGGTTCAACCTGAAGATCATCTTTGCTTCAGGTAACACTCTATAGCCTGAGCTCTTTGGCCACCTTTACGTGAACCTTTTCCGGCTATGGGTCTTATTTTCTTCTCCATTTCCGTCAATCTGTAGGCTGAGCTCTTCAACTTAGCCACTTGCGCTTGAAGTCGGACGGAGTGTCTTGGAGTGCCGTCAAAAGTTATTCGAGTTAATCATGTCACTAAATACAAAAAGAAAGAAGAGGAAGATGAAGAGATAGATAGGAAGAAAAGGGAGGAACTACGTGTTTGCCGAGCTTTCCAAAGAGGCAAATGCACATGTGGAGCTAGCTGCAAATTTTATCATGATGAGCAAGTAAGTACATTTTCTCAAGAAGAAGTATTTAATGTGTCAATGGCTTAGTCTTTTATGAGAAGAATTAGATGTTTGACCATTGAAATTAAGCATTCAAGGTTTAAGATGTAAATTTTAGTCCTAGTAGAAAATTTTTATGTGCCTATGATTTAGTCTTTAATGAGGTGAGTTTATCATCTTGGCGCAACTTGCAAAATCTTGAGCGTGAAGGCACCAGGAGCATGAGGTCACAGGTTCAAATGGGAGAGGAGGCATTTTCAAGGTTTAAGAGGCGCAGGCATGTGACAGCACTCAAAGGTGACAAGTGGCAGCGCAAGGAGGAGACACTTGGCCTACTTCGAGGAGGGACACGTGGTGCATTACGACGAGGGTAGACATGTGGTCGTGGTAGGAGGTGACACGTGGCAGCGCAAGGAGGAGACACTTGGCGCACTTCGAGGAGGGACATGTGGTACGCTATGAGAAGGTGGACATGTGGCAGCACAAGGAGGAGACACTTGACGCACTTTGAGGAGGGCCACATGGTGCACTACGAGGAGGGTGGACATGTAGCAACAGTAGTAGGTGATATATGGAAGCTTGAGGAGGAGACACGTGGCTAAACCAATGATGAGGTGGCCTCCTATAGACGTGACACGTGGCATTTGAAAATTTTAAAAAATAAATTTGTGATGAAATTGGAAATTTATTTTTCATGCATCTATTACAGCATCAATTTAATTATAATGTGATGCCGTAAAATATTCATTTATGGTGTCATATCTTAAACAGTTGACTTAGTAATATATTCATTTATGATGACATATCTTAAACAAGTGATGTCATAATATATATTTTTCACTACGGCTAATTCTAATATACCCTAAATGTTGTGGCAAATATGCAATTTTAACTGATGCCATATTAACATTATGCACTAGTGTTTGGAAGTATTCTTGATCCAAGTATCCAAGAGTTCCTTGTACCACTGTGGCTAATTTTGTTTCATCACGTGGAACCAACATAGAAGCAACTCCAAAATCAGACACTTTTGCTGTGTAGGAGCCATCTAAAAGTATGTTAGATGACTTGACATCTGTATGTATTATGGAGGCACTAGAGTGCATATGTGATAGTACTTCTGGTGTCTCTGCAGCTATCTTCAAACGCGTTTCCCAAGAAACCTTTGGATACTTGCCTTTGTCGTCATGGATGTGATCATAAAGGGTTCCATTATTGACAAACTCATAAACCAACAAAGGAATTTTAGTTTCCAAAAAACATCCAAGTAGCTTCACCACGTTCTTATGATTTATGTGGGAGAGGATAACGACTTTGTTGATGAACTGTTCACTTTGGCTTTGATTTACTTGTTTGGACTTCTTGATTGTGACAACACTGTTGCTAGTAAGGGATCCCTTATAAACAATTCCATATCCTCCTTTGCCGATGATTGAGCTATTATGGTAGTTGTTGGTTGCCTATTTTAACTCCTCTATGGTGAAGATTTTAGCTGCTTGGGAGGAAATTTCTTTAACTGAGAGTAGTTCTTTCAAGAGCCGCTATTTTGTTGAAAAAATTTTTCCTTATTCCTCTTTTGGTTTTTCAAGTACTGCCAAGAGCTACAAACAACCAAAGCGATTAAGGCTACGCATGTACCTACACATCAATTAATATATTGAATAAAATAGAGCACCTTAGGCTTGTTAAAAGAAAAAAGAAAGTACTTTAGTGGTAGATAGGACTACATATATATATATATATATATGATATAAGGAAGCACCTGTGCTAGATTGCATCAACTATATGGAAATTTTGATACTAATATGTGAAAAAGCTGCAACTAATTTTACAACATTTAATATGGAAAATCATTGGGGGAAAACTTTCATTGATACATATAGGTGTATGAATTTAACAGTGAGTTTCCTAATTTTGACATTGATATATGAAAAATTTATCATAGATATTCCAAGTTTTAACGTAAAAGATTGGGAAGATTTATTTCAAAGATTTGACATTTATCTTTTACAATTTACTGCTGACCCTATAATAATGTGCAATTGATGTCTCATATTTTAACATGAAACACCTAAAGCGAAATTAGAAAAAGGGAATGAAAATTTTGGTTAGCTCTCACCCTCTTTCTCAATCCCTCATCTTCAAGAACAACAATTCCACTATTTCAAAAAACCAATTACATATCAATAATAATCATTTTAACATTTCAACAATCACCAACACGTTAAAAGTCATAGATAATATAAGTATTCTAAAAAATAAATTATGCTCTGACATCCAAAAAATATGGGAAAAAATGAAAATATCATCAACGAAGACGTGCAAAATTGAAGGTAAAAGAAATATGTGAACCAAGACCAAAGAAAGAATAAAGAATTATCAATAGGAATAAAAAGTCCTTTAATTACCTAGGAAGATCCATGTGTGTAGCCTTATTCTTTTTTGGTCATCTGTAACTACACTTGGATTTGGTTTGCACTTGAAACTCCCAGAAGAGTAGACACAAATTTCCCTATCGCTGCAATTGTTCATTGTATGATGTTGACATTCGTCTATATCTGCAATGAGTTTGTAAAACAAACAAGTGTATCACTAAATATGAAATTATAAGGGGGGAAAGGAAGCTAGCTAGCTAGGCAACCTTTTGAACTCTATATATTTCAAAAAGAAAGGGAATTCATATCATATAATAGAAGAAGAGAATTACCATGACATCCATGAGGATGGTATGGGTTTCCATCGAAACCTTCTGTGCATCTGCAGTTGTACCTAACTCCATCAGGAGAATTCACACAATCAGTGTTTTTGGTACATGCATAGTCTTGTGTTCCCTCAGCAACATCACAAGCAACAGTTAAAACTATCCAATTTAGCACAACTGGAACCTCTTTATCGGGTAAACGCTCTAGATGATCAAGACAAAAATTATACCCGTCCTTTTTGGCAACTGTTGGAAATTGAGCTTGGTCCACCATGGTGGATTAGGCCCAAACCCATTAAGCTTTAAGCTTTGGGGCCAAAATAAAATACCTAAATGAATTTGGGATATTTATTGGTAATATTCCTCAAGGGTTCAAAATTGAAACCTGGTGGGAACAGTTTCCCCGTATGTTTTGGGGGGAACGGCTGTCTGACTACGTGTGTATGTGTGTGTGAATAATAAAACACTGAACTGCACATAACGTACAACACAGAGAAAATATTCTCTACAGAAACTCTTTCTCTCTTCTTCTCTTCTTGTGTATTTATTGTGTGATATAGCCGGTGTCCAGTGTGATCCGGTTCGCGTGGGTACCGTAAGAGTTGGAAACAACACTTCAGGTATGCCCGAAATCCTATATTGGTATCAGAGCAAGGTTTTAAAATATGTCCAATTACTTTCGCTGAACATGTTTGAGTTTACTGTGTTAGGATCGGCAGGCACAGCTGAAGAATTTTAAAAATGTTACTGATCCTAATCGAGGATCTATCAATGGCGTTTAAACCAAGTTGGAAGGATTCATACCTTTTTGATTTAGGGTTTTCACGATCACTAGGAGCCAACACGTCAAGTCCGCTCCCTCTACCGGTATCTGTCACACCCCACCGCAGTCTCACCCCACTGGGCCACAACGGTTGGTGCCCTCTCCCACCAACCGGGTGCGGAGAGGCTGGGTACACTACGTCGACCCAGGACTCACAAGAGTCCCTCGCTCCCCAAGCGAGATTTTTCGCCTCCGTGGGAATCGAAGCCACTACCTGGGGGTAAGTAGCGCCTCAATGCATTCCCACTACCACTTGAGCTACTAGCTCAAGTGGTAGTGGGAATGCATTGAGGCGCTACTTACCCCCAGGTAGTGGCTTCGATTCCCACGGAGGCGAAAAATCTCGCTTGGGGAGCGAGGGACTCTTGTGAGTCCTGGGTCGACGTAGTGTACCCAGCCTCTCCGCACCCGGTTGGTGGGAGAGGGCACCAACCGTTGTGGCCCAGTGGGGTGAGACGGCGGTGGGGTGTGACAATAAAAAGGCTAGCTCAAGTGGTAGTAGGAATGCATTGAGGCGCTACTTACCCCCAGGTAGTGGCTTCGATTCCCACGGAGGCGAAAAATCTCGCTTGGGGAGCGAGGGACTCTTGTGAGTCCTGGGTCGACGTAGTGTACCCAGCCTCTCCGCACCCGGTTGGTGGGAGAGGGCACCAACCGTTGTGGCCCGATGGGGTGAGACGGCGGTGGGGTGTGACAGTATCCACATGAATGCTCTCCAACCAAGACTGCGAGCTAACGCCTCTAATGTCTCCTAGGGTTTCACTTGCAGCTCTCAATTCTCATGTGTCTCTCAGTATATCTGCTCTATCAAGTTTATAACCTATGAGGGCTATTTTTCAAATTTCAAAATTAATTAACTATTAATTATCTTGATGAGCTAATTAAATAAATTCAGTTTAAATTAAATCTGTCCAACAATTTTAATTTAACCTATTTATTTAATCCAAATAAAGAGCCATTAGATTTAAATTATCTTCATAAATTAAATCTGAGATACCATATCTCTATCATGTTAGTTATTAGATTTAATTTATCTTAATAAATTAAATTTAAAACTAACACAATATAATAATATCATATAATATATATATATATATACATATATATATATAATGTATTTTGAAAATACATATCTATATAATATTATTAACGAATTTTTTATATTACATATATACATATATATATATATAATTAGTCCACCCTAATTAAACATTATCTCGTGTTGGACCATTCTTGTGTGCAACCCTGTAGGCCCATATGAAGTTGGCAGTGGGCCAATAATTGTATTAACCCACAAGTCACAAGCAGCCTCTAGCAAGACATCACGACTACCCAATTCATATGAGGATCGTTAACACGATGCAACCTGTCATACAACCATGCCACATCCCTTTTGTCACACGATATATCGGTCAAGGATGAGGCATGGATAATGTCATCCTCTTATTCCTGACTATTACTTTCTCGATTCCTGAGTAGTCTGACAATAGAAGTGGAAACTCCTTTCCATTGTAGTATGGCCATACATTTCTCAGACTTACTCATCGAGGGGCTCAGTAATATCTCTCAACTAATGTGAGGGACAAATTCCATCTTGATCATTCATATTCCTCTGCATGAAAAACCACCAAGCCCGATTATAGCCTTTATCATCACCTGATCAAAGGTGACTTTTGACTAGTTCAAAGCTTAGCAACTCTCATGTAGGAATCCATGATGACCTCAGGTTAAAGGGCATTGTGACGTGGTTATACATGAGAAAAGCTTATGACTTGATCCATGTAGCTTTCTCATAGTGGGTCGGTCCAGCACCTTGTACTCTTACAGGTGTCTAAGACTTTGAATCATATCTCTAATACTTATCAAAGTCATACTGATCTTGTTTCATCTCTGCTCCCGCATAGATGACCGACCAAGGACATTTTAGGACAATCTTTATGAATTATCCAAGGATACAATTATCACAGTTAACAAGCAAATAATATGATAACAGAATGGAGAAATTTCATTAAATTAATAATGTTCAAAGTACAATAATTGGCCCTTTGGGCATAATTTCCAACACACTGTGTTCATGAATTTCTACTGAGAGCATGTATGTAGAAAATTTTTCATGTACGTTAGTCCAAGTTCATGGATACATGAGAGTATATGATTCTAACTAATATATATATATATATATATATCTTTCTATATGAGATTGTGTTTTGGTTCATGGGTTTAAACAAAAGTATGAAATCATGTTTGAGTTCACTCCGTTCTACGGTTTTTTGTTTCTTTTTTGTGCTTTACTATGCAATCTACTTTCGGTCAATTACAGTTGTATGGTAATGTCTTGGTTCTATGAGTATTAGTATATTGAAAAGCCTCATAATACATATACTAAGGCTATGGAACGAAAGAACTCATAGCTTGTGCGAAATCCGAAAAAAGAATCGAAAAAATGAAAATCTGAATTGGATCGGGTCATCATAAAATGAGTGATTTAGGATTTAAAAATAATCCCATTGCGTAGAGCTCGGAAAAACAATGAAGATGGACACCAAGAACTCGCAAAACGGATATCGGACGATGAAGTTACGGAGGAGAGAAGTTACCAGGTCGACGGACCCAACCTGTGCCTAAAACCGGGTCCGAGTCCAGGTCGACCCGACTGGAGGTTGAAGACAACCTCCAGCAACTCCAAAACAGCACCGTTTTATGCCTGGCTTTTAAAAAAAAATCTGGATCGGGTCAATGGCCCAACCAAATCAGGTACAACAGTTGATATTTTTAAAAAAATTAGTTTGGGTCATCAGTGGCCCAAACCCAAACAATGGATCGGGTCAACGGGTAAAGGCCCTACCCAACCCAAAAACCAAAAAAAAAATTAATAATTAAAGGGATAGAAATGCCACATCTGTTTTACACGTGGCAGACATAGACCGAGGGCAGGCAGCACGTGGAGTCGAACTAGCCGGCGCTTGTGACGATTGGACAACTCCAGTGTGGCACGTAGGAGACACGTACTTCCAGCGAGAGTAGGCTTTATGTAGTTTTTTTATTTTTCCTGGATTTTTTCTTCTCAAGGCCCATGATGGTGCTTGGGAGCTCCATTTTAGAAGCGGTTTGTTCCAAAAAATCCATAAATTCAAGATCTTAATAATGATATGCTATTTGCCTATTTTTATGGCAATTCAGGATCTCTTTGTAAGGTTTTAGTGCTTATTTAAGTGTTCTTTATACATTTAAAAATACATAAAATCATCATAATGACTTACATTTGTTTATTTAGGTCAAAATGAAGCAAGAGGCTTCTAACAGCACTGAAACACTTGAGTATAGGTCATTGAGCATTGAGTTTATGGATGATCAAGTTCATATGGATGATCCTGAAGAGGATCCTGAAGAACATCAATTTTTTAAAGAAGATCTTAAAGATGATCTCCATCTTATCCCTAAAGAAGATTTTCTGGAGCCTGTTCCAGAGGAATCTCAAGTGGTCTACTCTGATTCTGGACCAAAGTCTGTGCCCTCCTGTCCTGATGAACCTCAAAATTTAGAAGAGGTCGACCAACCCTATTCTGTTGCTATGGTTGAGAAGATAGCGGAACTTGACGTGGACAAAACAACTAGAATAAATAATATAAAAATCATATACTCAATCCTTGCAAATTATGTGGAAAGTATAAAAGACAAAAAGAGTGTAGAGTTCTACGTGAGCATAATGATGAAGTACCGCGTAACTGTAAGGGCAAGGGG
Organism: Inga oerstediana; assembly: GCA_963210345.1. Taxonomy (NCBI): domain Eukaryota; kingdom Viridiplantae; phylum Streptophyta; class Magnoliopsida; order Fabales; family Fabaceae; genus Inga; species Inga oerstediana. Next base: position 44,289,510 of record OY723401.1, read on the forward strand.
CACATTCTCCATGACTGTTGCTTGGGTTGATACTGTGACGAAAACAACAAGATTCATGAAGAAAAAGAAAAAATTCTTTAGGAAACTAAGGAAAGCCATCATTGACTACTGTTGTTCTGACATTTAATGGTGTATTATGTTCCTATTTCCTTTTATGCTGGTTGTATTAAGAATATGGCTCTAAATGTTATTGTTTGTATGTTTTATGTATGGACATGGTATTTTTCATGTAATGAATTATTTTGTTAGTTAATGCTAATTTTTTAAATGTGCATTATAATACCATGTATCCTTGATGAGTGGGAGTTTTTAAAAGGTAAAACTTCTAAAAGCTGATGACTTATTTAAAGTACTTATATCAAGTTTTTTTTATAGAAAATAATAAAGTTGCTAGTATTTGTATGATGGGAGGTACAAACATATTCTCCTGATCATAGATCTAGTAATAAACTTATTTTCGGGTCAAGAATGATATAAGTGCAGACATTGTATACCATGTTGTGCTATATAATCATTTGGTTATGTTCTCTTAAAGAGAACAACATTTTTAAATGTGAACAACGTTGCTTCAGAATTGACAAATGGCCATAAAAGGCATCATTGCTGAACTAAATAAGGGGGAGAAATTGAATGGCGACAACTGGGACATCTGGCACCGTAAGGTGTAGTATATTTTGGAGGAACAGGAGGATGTTGAACCACTAACCACTATTTTGGTGGAACCTGAAGCTAGGACGACTACTCAGCACAAGAGAAACTTGGAAGTTTACCAAGCGTAGAAGAAAAAGAACAGCATTGCAAGAGTCACCTTATTGAGCACAATAGAGAATGACCTGATGTGTCAATATGAGAAATACCAAACTACTTAAGCTATGTGGGTTGCACTCAAAGATAAGTTTAGTGGCACATCAATCACTAAGCTTAGAAGGTTGACAATCAAGTTTGATACGTACAAGCTTAGAGCAAATACTCCTATGAAGTAGCATCTGAGAGAGAAGTCCAACATGATCAGAGAACTTCAGGAAGCTAGACACACCTTAACTGATGAATAGCAAGTTCATACTGTGATCAGATCGCTTCCTTCTAACTGGGAGCACATTAAAGTGAACTTGACTCATAATGACAATATCGTCACTTTTGATGATGTAGCGAAACATCTTGAGCTTAAGGATGAACGCCTAGAGGTGTATAAGGCTTCTAGACAAGCCTACTACAATGAAAATGCTGGTCTTTCTAATACAAAGCCTGTTTCCAAAAAGGGCAAGAAATCTCAGAAGAGAGGCAAGAAGGATGGCTCTAAGTTCAAAAAGGGCAGAAAGCAATTCAAAGAGAAAGGTAGAAGGGTGAAAAGAAGAAAGTTGACCTAAATAAGGTTAAGTGTTACGCCTACCAGAAAATGGGTCACTTCACACGGGATTGTACCGAGCGAAATGACCGTGAAAAGGTACTAGTGGATTATGTGAATTCACACATTTTTTTTGTTTTAAGTACTTCTTTTCTAACAGAACATGTTTGTTCTTCTTGGATTTTAGATTCAGGCTCAACAGACCATGTGACGAGGGATCGGGGATCCTTCGTGGAATACTGTCAGTTGCTGTATCTAAGCAAATGGCTTTACGTGGGCAACAATGCAAAGATCTAAGTCAAAGGACTTGGCACCTGCAAGTTAGCTTTACGTGGTGGGAAGACTTTAATCCTACATGATATTCTTCAAGCACCTGACATCCGACGGAATTTAGTTTTAGTACTTTGATTATTAGATTATGGGTTTGATGTAAACTTTCATGGCAAAGTTGCAGACATTTTTACAACAAGACCTTTTATGGTTTAGCTTTCCTTTCTAGAAAGTTCTTTGTTATGGATATTGTTGGTAATTTTAATGTGCATGATTTTTTCATTATTTCCTCCAATATAACTATTGATATGAATATCTGGCACGCTAGACTTGGGCACATTAACCAAGAGATACCTTATTTCTAGAAAATAAATTTTCTAGCAGGGGAGATATTGATCATACAGTATCTCTTTATGAGACACAAGAATAAGGTAGTACAGAACAAACTCAGACTAATGATCCTCAATCGTCTTAATACATTGACTTGAGTGGGAGCTCAGAAAGGTCTTTACAAAGGCTTAGACAAGACAAGTGAAAGAGACAAGAAGTTCCCACAAGAAGGAGTGACAGGGGAAATGTACCTAGGAGACGCTTCTCCATAAAAGGAGAGGCACTTATTGTTACTCCAAACAGAGATGATGAGCCTCGTTCTGTGCAAGCAACCTTATCAACTCCTACTAAGGATGAATGGAAGAATTCAACAGAGGAAGAAATTGATTCAATAAAGAAGAATCAAGTTTGGGAACTAGTTGATCTACTAAAAGGGCGAAAAGCCATTGGAAACAAATGGGTTCTCAAAATGAAAAGAAAAGTTGATGGATCAATTGACAAATATAAGGCTTGATTAGTTGTAAAGGGGTACACACAACAGGAAGGTGTAGATTACGAGGATACCTTCTCACCTGTTGTACGTTTCAATTCTATAAGACTTATTCTAGCAAAAGTAAATAGTTTAGATCTGGAACTACATCAGATGAATGTAAAAACCACATTTCTAAATGGTGATCTGGATGAATAAATCTATATGGAACAGCCATTAGGTTTTATTAAGAAAGGAATGGAGAGTAGAGTTTGTAAGCTCAAAAGGTCCATTTATAGACTAAAACAATCATCTAGACAGTGGTATTTGAGGTTTCATAAAGCGATAACCTCTTATGACTTTCAAATGATTGAAGAAGACCACTGCGTCTACATTAAGTGGTTTAAGGGTAATTTTGTAATATTATCCTTATATGTAGATGAGATACTATTGGCTAGAAATAATCTAGAGTCAGTCTTAGCTATTAAAGAATGGCTATCATCGAATTTGGAGATGAAAGACATAGGTGAAGCAGAATATATACTTAGAGTTAAAATCCAAAGAGACACTCTAAAAGAATTCTTTCTCTTTCACAAGAGAATTACATCAAGAAAATTCTTGAGCGATTCCATATGAGAGACTGCAATCCCTTAGATACCCCAGTAGCTTCTGGTGTTACCTTGAGTCTTGATATGTGTCCCAAAACTGAGTCGGCAAAGAAGAAAATGGAAAGGGTTCCCTATGCTAATGCCATTGGAAGTTTAATGTACGCAATAATATGTATAAGGTCAGATATTTGTTACGCAATTGAACTGGTTAGCAGATTACAGTCAAATCCCGGTAAGCAACATTCGAAAGCAGTAAAAAGGATTTTGAGATACTTGAAGGGCACATCAGATTATGCAATATGTTATCAAGGAAGCGATCTATGCTTGGTTGGATACTCTGACGCTGATTTGGGTGGAGATAAAGTTGAGCAAAGATCGACTTCTGGATATACCTTCTTGTTGAACAATAGCGCCATATGTTGGAGCAGCAAGAAGCAGACGTGTGTTGCCCTACATCCTATAGAAGCTGAATTCATGGCATGCACCTCAGCAGTGCAAGAGGCTATATGGCTCAATGATTTATTGAACATCTTGGATTTGGCAATGAAAGCACAAATCCGGTGTTAGTGTATTGTGACAATACCACAGTCAATAGCCTATATGAAATATCCCAAATATCATAGCAAGACCAAACACATAGATATAAAGTATAATTTTGTGAGAGATTATGTAGCACAGAGAGTTGTTACTGTACAACATATTTCGACCAAGAGTATGGTCGCAGACCCCCTAACTAAACCCATAGCCAAGGAAATGTATGACAAACATGTGAAGGCTATTGGGATGCACAAAATGTAAAATTACAGACACTATGTAATATGTTTATGATTAATGAAAATGTTTCTTTATAAAATTTTATGTGTCTATATGAAGGTATACAATGTCTAGTATGTCGTACAGGCAGGTAAGGTTGGCTTTCTCACACAAGCAACCTCCTTTGATACTCAGGAGGAGTATGCAAAGATAAGACAGTTGTGTTCACCAGTAAAGCACAGGAATGCTGATATGGTAGAGAAGAAACACAAATTATGTCACCTCGATAAGAGTGTAATATGTCGAGATGAGATCCAATAAGACATAATATAAATATGGATCGAATCATGGATGCCCGCTTCCGTGATGCCTATTGCTAGATAACAAATTCTTCAACATTGACGTCATGATAGATAAATGTAGTAGAAGAATTTGGGTTTAGATACTGGGAGCATCTAAATTCATATATGTACAGTGTTAATAATAAGATTCAAAACAACGTACATTCTTATAGTGCAAGAGTAACATCATAGCATGTGATTCATACCACATGTGAGAAAGAACCGTAAATAAGAAGCAAGTAATTGAATTCCTACTTCATTGCTGTGTGAGTCCCCAGAAGATTAAACACTTCTGTGATATCCTTCAACTTTGACATTATCGTGGAGGTATGCTTCAACGTCTGCTACCTTAACATTTATCCTATGATCACGACCGGTACGATCCAAGGTTTTATGTTAAGAAAGTGGTTAACGCACATCAAAATAATATATGAGCGAAATGAAGATTACCTAAAATATACACACCTATGTTGGTGTCTGAGACATGTCCCTTCTGATATTAATATTGGTAATTTCATAAGTGTGGACACTAAGTATATGAAAAGGCAATATAAGTTTTATCTTGACTTGAGAGGGATTAGATCTGCCATATGGAAGTGTATATTGGTATATCTAAGACATACAAGCCATTATATTAAATTCAAACTACACAAAGAAAGGTTGTTTTGTGTTGTTCCTGTGAAAAGGATTACTAGTCCAAGCACCTGGGAGACGTCATGCCCATGCAGTCACTGCAAAGCACCTAGATGAAAGAAGAAAGAGAGAGAGAGTGACAAACCTTATGGCATCCAATCCAATAAGTGTGAGTGGGAGATGTTGGGAATTGGGCTTGGTCTACCCTTGGTGGATTAGGCCCAAACCCATTAAGCTTTAAGCTTTGGGGCCAAAATAAAATACCTAAATGAATTTGAGGTATTTATTGGTAATATTCCCCAAGGGTTCAAAATTGAAACCTGGTAGGAACAGTTTCCCCGTATGTTTTGGGGCGAACGATTGTTTGACTATGTGTGTGTGTGTGAATAATAAAACATTGAACTACACATAACATACAACACAGAGAAAATATTCTCTACAGAAACTCTTTCTCTCTTCTTCTCTTCTTATGAATTTGCTGTGTGATATAGTTGGTGTCCAGTGTGATCCGTTTCATATGGGTACCATAAGAGTTCGAAACAACACTTCAGGTATGCCCGAAACTCTACAGCAACAAACTTATAGCTACAATTGTTGAATTTTGACACCTCCGTATGGTTCTTGAAGCTCAATGCTTCAAATTTAATATTCCTCATTTAGGAAGGAATATCCACATGGCAACACCCAACCCTTAAACAATTTCTAGCATCCACAGTAGGGAATTCGGGACATCGAGTTAAACAATTGGTGGAAAACTGAGTATTGTTCATAGCACCATATAAGTAGCCGTAAGTGTCACAACCAACATCTATGAACTTGTTTTCTGTGCTAGAAATGGAGAAAGAAGTACCCATGTTAAGATAATTAGCTTGAGGATTTTGAGAATCTGCCAGCGCTCCTGATTCATTGTAACATTTCGAAGTCAGAAACATCCACACGTTCATTTGACCTTAGAAGGATATGTAAGAACATTTCATCTTTCTGATGTATAAGGTGGAGTTCTCACACGTGAGATTAAACCAAATCATGCACGGCCGAGAACATTTTTCACCAACACCAAATGGGTATGGAATACTGACATTTCCACGTTTGTCGAGGCAACCAGGTAGGGATAGATCTATAACTTCCTCTTCTGCCATAGCTGTTAATGCAATAATAAAGAGCAATAACAACATCTTGAACCGCATGGTCACTCTCTCATGTGTCTTGAATATTAAGCTGGACAAATGGTATATATTGTAGTGTTGTATGCCTTAGCGCTATATCGTTGGTTGGTCATATAGGGCGGAAAACCTTTTTTTTCTTGCCAGGTTGACTGGTTGAGGCTGGACTACTGACCATTTCTATATGGTTGCATTAAAATCTCTAAGGTTGTTGTTAGGTAATAAATTTCTCTTAATCAATCACTTAACCACAAGTCAATAATTAATTTCATATTCATAGAAACTATAAGCGTATTTTGATTTAGAATGGGGCTTTGACCGGTAGAAAATAAGAGTTTTTGAGACACTAGTGCAAAATCTATGTTTTAGATCAGCTCATTTAAACCAGTTATACATGGATAAAGTCTAAAATGTATGACCTGTGACATTTTTGTAATTATAGAGAACTTCATATACCGATTCCATGGATATAAGGTCTTAAAGATATTATTTAGACCTCATTTATAAGTAACTGGTCTTAAAAGGATAAAAATAATTAAAAATAAACATACCTTTTAGACCGGTTATTTCTATAACCAGTCTAAATAAAAGACCCGCAATTAAAAAAAAATCCTTTTAGACCGGTTATATATTATAACCGGTCTAAAAGTTGAAACTTTTTAAACCGGTTATTTTAAAAATCGATCTAAAATATATATTTAAGACCGGTTGTTTGAAACAACGGGTCTTAAAAGTGCGTGCCCTAATTAAAATTTCACTCTTCTCTTCCTCCTGCCGAATCTTAGCTTGCTCTCTGAAGTCACTTTTCCCTTAAATTTCTGCGACAATGTTCTTGTTCACAACTCCACCATCCTCTTTTTCTCTAAATCTGGAGCAATCTTTCTCTCTAAACATAATATCTCACAATCTAACCGACGGAGTTCTATTTCACAATCTCATGGGCGGCATTGGTATGGGTCTGTATTAGCTGAGGAAGAGTCACTACCCATACCTTGCAGGTAGTTGACCTTCATTTTGCTGTCAATCGATAACATTCCAGCTCCAACTCCTCCTTCCTTACAAGCCTTACCGATCGTCTTCTTCCAAACAGGAGCACAAAGAGCGACTAGTCATGAAACAAATTTCCAAATTTGTTTTTATTTTTGTTAATAATTTGAACTTGATCCTTTTCATATTGTTTCGGGTGGGTTCACTACTACAGAATATGGATTTTACAACCCTAAAGGACGTCCCTTTTTAAAAAAGGGAAGTAAAAAATAAAGGTGATGCCATTTTTGTAATTCTGAGTAAGAATTGGATAGCTTTAATTAGGCGTCCCCAATTCAGATAGGGACATCTAAAGTGTGATTTTTAGAGACTTTAGACATCCCTATATGAATTAGGGACGCCTAAAGTAAAAAAGACCTCTTTTTTCTGTTTTTTTTTACTTTAGACGTCCCCAATTCAAATAGGGACGTCTAAAGTCTCTAAACTCACACTTTAGACATCCTTATTTAAATTGGGGACATCTAAAGTTAAATTTTTTTTTAATCAGGGACCCCCTTTTGGTGTCCCTGATAATATTAGGGACGCCAAAATAGCTCCCTGATAATATATTATCACTCCCTAATATATTAGGGATGCCAAAATGGCATCCCTAATTAAAAAAAATTAACTTTAGACGTCCCTAATTTAAATAGGGATGTCTAAAGTGTGATTTTAGAGACTTTAGACGTCCCTATTTAAATTGGGGACGTCTAAAGTAAAAAAAATGTTAACTAAACAACTTTAGGCGTCCCTAGATTAAATTGGGGACGCCAAAAGCAATTCAAATCTGCACTGACAGTCTTTATTTGTCAGTTTTATAGACCCACACTCTCATCGTTGCAACCACAAGAAGAACCACTACCACCACGCCTTTTAACTCTTGCTTCTTCTTCTTTATATGTTGTTTTTACTCTTGCTTCTTCTTTTCTCTCTCTTTTTTTCACCTCCAGATCTATTATGCTTTCTTTCTATTTTTTATTAGTTTATCTTCTTTCTCTTTTTTCTTTGGGTTTCCCTTCTATTTTATCTTCTAACTCGAGCTATTATGGCTTGTAGATCGAGACTCTGAAACATGCTTCATAGCCATGTTACGAGAAAATGAATTTCAATAATAGAAAGAGATAAGTTTTTTGCAACTGATTCCTCTTATTGTTATCATCTTCTGCCTATGAGATTTCATCTCTGGAGTTATTATTGTGTAGATTTTGCATTTGGAGTTTAGATACTAGATCTGTAATTTTATTGACGATGATTTGTAATTTCTAATTTTAAATACTGTTTAGTCCAGATATGTAATATGAATTATTTTTTTTAAAAAAAAGCACATTAGACTTCCCCATTTTATACTGGGAACGTCTAAAGTTTAGACTTTAGGCGTCCTTTTACTTACAGATGTTATTGTCATTTTTTACTACGTCGCTCACATAGACGTCCCCTTGTTTTCAAACGTTAAAAGGTCTAAAAAAGGACGTTAAAAACGTTTTTTGTAGTAGTGGTTTAACTATGTCTGGCATCAAATTCTAATATGCTTAAAGTAGGAAATGGAGGTGTTTTGTTTTATGATTATGGCTTTGTTTGAATATGCCCAATGTTGCTCTTTATCTTACTCTTGCCATTGAACTCAGTGATGATAACTTCATATACTAGCTTAATGTTCACATTATGATATTTTATTTATACTTTCTTGTCTTAGATCGCCATTAATTATCACATTGTGATATTTTCTATGTATGTTTGAATTGAATATAAAGTTAAAAAAATTCTGAATAGCTTTGCAATGCAAGTTTTAATGTGTTGCCTTATCGATACTATGATACTAAGAAAATATTGTGTTCACTAGGGATGAAGTATAAAAAGATCCATGCATACCTCAATGATTGCATATTGTATAGAAAAGAGCATGAAGAGAACCAATAGTGTTTGATATGTGAAACCCCGAGGTACAAATCAAATAACACCCCTACAAAAGTGTTGCGGTATCTTCCTATCATACCAAGGTTCAACCCCTTGTTTGCTAATGAAAACGATGCAAAAAATTTGACATGGCATGCGGATGAGAGGATATAAAATGGAAAGCTTCGACATCTGGCTGATTCTTCTCAATGGAAGAAAATTGATGAATTATTTCCTAGCTTCAATGAAGAACCTAGGAACCTTAGGCTTGGGCTTAGCATGGATGGCATGAATTCTTTTGGTAGCATAAGCAGTATACATAGTTCATGGCCTATTCTGTTGGTAATTTACAACTTATCTCCTCTGTTATGCATGAAACGACAGTACATCATGTTGTCTATATTGATTTCAGAACTAAAACAACATGGAAATGACATAGATATTTACCTAAAACCCTTGATCGAAGACTTGAGAGAGTTGTGGGATGATGGTGTTGATGTTTTTTATGCGAACAAGAAGGAAGTTTTTAAATTGCGAGCCATGATCTTTTGTACTATAAATGACTTCCTTACATATGGAAACTTGTCAGGATATAGTGTTAAAGACCATAAAGTATGTTCGATTTATAAAGAAGGCACATGCTACCATCAACTTCAACATGGAAGAAAAACCGTTTATCTTGGCCATAAGAGATTTCTTAGACGGGGCCACCCATATCGTAGATTAAAGAAAGCTTTTTTTTTAGGACAAGAGTTTGAAGATGCTCTTGAGGCATTAACTGGGGAGAAAGTATATGAAAAGGTGAAAAATATCGATGTTATCTTTGGTAAGACTATAAAGAGTAGTAATGAAAAAATAAATAAATAGACATAGAGGTCTATCTTCTTCGATCTTCCATATTGGCGCAATCTTAATGTGAGACACTGTATTGATTTCATGCATATGGAAAGAAACGTATGTGATAGTATTGTTAGGACACTGCTCAACATACAAGGCAATTCTAAGGATGGCGTGAAGGCAAGATTAGATTTGCAAGAAATATGAATACGAGAAGACTTACATCCAAGGCCATATGGTTAGAGAACTTGTTGTTCTCCAGATTCTCATACTTTGTCTAAGGATGAGAAAAGAAGTTTTTGTGAGTGTTTACATGGCACCAAAGTTCCCTCAGAGTATTCTTCAAATTTTAAGAAGCTTGTGTCGATGAAAAACTTGAAGTTAGTAGGACTAAAGTCTCATGATTGTCATGTCTTAATACAACAACTACTCCCAGTAGCTATTCAAGGCATTGTCGAATATGACCTTCAACATATTTTGACTAGACTTTGCTTATTCTTCAATGCTATTTGTAGTAAAGTCATTGAGACGAAAAGATTAGATGAACTGGAAAATGAAGGATATCTGATCTTGTTCCATCTTAAGAAGCTTTTTCTTCCTACTTTTTTCGACATCATGGTACATCTAATTGTTCATCTAGTGAGGGTGATCAAGTTGTGTGGCCCTATCTATTTCGATGGATGTATCCAATTGAAAGAACTATGAAAATTCTAAAAGGGTATGTGAAGAACCCTAACCAGCCTGAAGCATCTATTGTTCAGAAATATGTTTCTGAAGAAGCCATGGAGTTTTGTCAAGATTACTTGTCAAATGTAGGACACATTGGACTTCCTGAACGTCATGACGAAGAAGGCGGTAGACATAGGGCTTCAGTAAAGAGTATGGATCCTGATGAATTGCAACCAGTCCACTTGTACATCTTGAATAATGTTGATGAAGTTCAAGATTACATTAATGCTCATAAAGAAATTGTATGGAAAGAAAATAGTCGAATGACTGAACAAAGGTTAGTTAGGGAGCATAACAAAACTTTTGCACATTGATTCAAACAAAAGATTGACGAAGAATAATGTGTTTCTCATACAATTAAATGGTTAGCACGTGGTCCTGAGATTGATGTCATCAGTTGAACTTCATTTGTGATTAATAGTTATACCTTTTTTACATGAAGTCCCTAGATGATAAAAGCACCGTCCAGAACAATGGTATTATGTTAGTGGCTGAATCTTTGCACTTCTCTAGTTCGAAAGATAATAGCCCTGGATTGGCAGCCATACCTTATTATGGGGTTATTGAAGAGATTTGGGTGGTTGATTATGTTAAAATTAAATTTCCCATTTTCAAATACAAGTGGGTTTATGTCAACAATGGTGTGATGATCAATCAGTTTGGATTTACATTAGTTAATCTGAATAATAGAAGTTTAGGAGATGAACCTTTTATTATGGAATATCAAGCAAAACAAGTGTTCTATATTATCGATCAGGCAAATAAAATGTAGTATGTAGCTCTCCAAGGAAAAAGGGTCGTTTATATTAATGAGGAAAGTCGTTCAATAAATGATCTTCGTGAAACTCCTTCTTTTTTCTAGGGGCCTTTCAGAATTGAACGAAGAAGATGAAGCAAATAATGAACACGACACAAGAAACGATCATCATGAAGGGATATGGGAGGATATTCCTTTAAAAAACTACTTTGAAGGTTAGCTAGCTAAAGTAATTATCATGAATTATATTTGAATTATGTATATAGTTATTTTATACATAAAACTACTTTTTTTGTTGTCGTCACAGGAAAATGAAGAATTTGATGTATCCTAGTGTAGATGCTCCGGAGCCAGCTAGTGATCATCAGTGATGGATTACTGTCTGCTATGTTCTTTCTCTGTAGATTCCTCTATCATCAATTTTTGATTCTATTATTAGCTAAAGTTTTGATTTTTTTGTCAAACTGTAATATTAAAACAGGGGAATAAAAATGTGTAGCAGCATACCTTAATTTTCTGATTGTGTGTGATAATGTGTTAATCTTCAATGATTTATTGTTGTTATTTATGTGGAATGTGGGGCGTACATAGGAAGAATGATATAAGTTACACCAGTTGAAATTGTGCTTTAATATGATTGATGAAATGGGAATGTGTAAGAGAAGAATATATCTGGGATGTAAGAATAATGATTTATTGTTGTTACTTCTGAGGAATGTGGGGTATAGAAAGAATGATGTAAGTATTACACCAGTTGAAAATGTGTTTTAAAATGCTTGATGAAAATGCTTCTATTTAATGTGTTAGTTATAATGTGTAAGAGAAGAATTTATTTGGATATCGTTGAAAAGGCTTGCTGGGTAAAATGTTTTAACAAGGGAAATGGCTTGCTAGGTAACATAAATATTTTTTAAAACAAAACGCAACCTTTTAACAACCGATCTAAAAAATGACATTGTAGACCCGTTTTTTATAAAATCGGTCTAAAAAGTATTACTTTTAGACCGATTGTTAAGATAACCAGTCTAAAACGTCATATTTTTTAGATCAGTTTTATCAACAACCGGTCCAAAAAGTATGGCATTAAAACACATTATTTCAAGAAGAGGTCTTAAATGTCGTTATTTTAATACCAATTGTATTAACAACCGTTCTAAAAACTTATTGTTTATATCTATTGTTTAACTGGTTTAAAAAATAATAAACTTTTTAGACTGGCTGTATTATAACCTCATCCAGAATCGATCTAAAATATCATTTTTAACCGGTCTAAAAATTGTTTTGTCCACCAGTGAGATGTAAGGATATTGACTTTTATAATAATATGAAATATAACGTGCGCGCGCGCGCACTCATTGTTATCAATTCTTGGACACGCTTTGATCTAATTGGTTTATATCAAATGGAGAATTAGAAGTTGAACACTTCAGAGAAGAAAATTCAACAAAATGAATATATATGGTAGTTTCTTGGCAGCTCTTGCTAATTGTTATATTCCTAGTATTTTCTTCTATCAGTATTCTTTTTTGATAAGCTTTGATCAGTATTCAAACCCTTCGATCTAAAGAAGAATTATGCCTAAATAGTAAATACCAAATTCACTTTTCTTTTATTTCTAAGTGCCAGAAATGGTAAATACTAAATACTCGTTTCTTCATTTGTTAAATTTGTATTGTTTAAGTAGTGTTTAAATGGTGTTAAATATATTTTAGTTGTAATTTTGTGTCACCTGAGTTCTAAATTTAAGGACTTCCTTAATAATTATTTTGTAAATTTTTTTGGACAAAATTATTTTGTAAATTCCATTCTTTAATATAATTTTACCTCGATCTTTAGGGTTCCAAAAAATACTTAACTGCCAATTGGCGCCAATATTAATTAGTATCGGAATGTTGTCGTGGCTGCGCCTGCGTCCCCACTACCTGGCAGACCTGGATGTGAGGTGGTTTTCTATGAATTGCTACGAGCTAAAAGGTTGTTTGGTACGATGGATTTAGAAGAGAGGGTAATAGTGGGAAAAGAAAATTTTTATGATTTGATTTTAAAAAAACATTAAAAAAGTTGGGTTAAAAATTTTTAGTTAATTTTTTCTATTTTTTTATTTTACATTTTATGTTTATTAAAATTTTATAATCTCATTCCTTCAATTTTTTGAAATTTAACTCATAAAATTTTTTCCTCCTCTTTTTTTCCTTTCATTTCCCCCTTACCAAACAAACCCTAAAAAAATAAGGCTTCAAGCTAGCTTTGCAGCGGTTTGAGTGACGGTCCTAACCAAAATTGCTTTCTATGGTGGCTTGAAAACAATGTGCGGCGGTTTTGCCAGACCCACTGTCACTTTAGCTTTTAGAGAAGAGGGTTAAAGTGTAAAAATACCCATGAACTTTTTTCAAAAATGCATCCAACACCATAAACTTTTTTTAAGTGCAAAAATACCCATGAACTTCTCAAAATGGGGCAAAAATGTCAAACCGTTAATTGGTACAAACGTCCGTTTTGTGGAACCCACAATTTTAATTTTTAAGGTGCAAAAATACTCATAAATTTTTCTAAAAAGTGCACCCAACACCATAAAAATTTTTCTGGGTGCAAAAATGCCCATGAACTTTTCAAAAGTTTATTGTGTTGGGTGCACTTTTTAGAAAAGTTCATGGGTATTTTTACACCTCAAAAATTAAAATTTTGGGTCCCACAAAACGGACGTTTGTACTAATTATTGGTTTGACATTTTTGCCCCATTTTGAGAAGTTCATGGGTATTTTTGCACCTAAAAAAAGTTTATGATGTTGGATGCACTTTTGAGAAAAGTTCATGGGTATTTTTGCACCTTAACCCTTTAGAAAATGGCATTCCCTTGTTTTTATCATTTTTTGGCAAATTTATTTCTTTTTCTCACTCACTGTTTCTCACACAAGTCTTTTTCTTTTAGGGTCTGTTTGGTATGAAGGATTTGGAGGGGAATGGAGGAGAGGGGAAATTTTTATGAGTTGAATTTAAAAAAATTGAAAAAGTGGGGTTATAAAATTTTAACATAGATAATATGTAAGATTAAAGAGTAAGAATACTTAATTAAAAACTTCATACCCCATATCTTTCATTTTTTTAAATCCATCTCAAAAAAAATTTCTCCCCACTCACTTTCCCTCCTCTCCCCTTATACCAAACAAGCCCTTAATATTATAACTAGTATTTGGTTTGGGGTTTGTAGCTACCATTCCTAACACAAGTATCTCATTTAAAATTTGAACTTGAGACCAAAAGGATCTAGCAGGGTCTTACACCGCTAGACAAACTTTATATTGATCTCACACTCATCTTTTAAGATACTTTTGGAAAGCATATAATTTTAAATTAAATTAATTATATTTTTTAAGTTTTGATGAATTCATTTTTAATAACTACATGTTTATATATACTTTTAATTATTTATTTATTGAATGGGCAGCTGATATTTATGGATTTTTAATTAAATTTTTTGGGTATATTTTTGAAGTTTTGATGAATTTAATTTTAATAATTGTTTTTATATATTTTTAATTATCTATTTATTGATTGAGCTGCTGATATTTATGAATTAGTAATTAATCTGTTTGGATGCTGATTTTATATCTGTAATCAAATATTACTTTAATTGATTAGGTGTTGATTTTATCATTGGTCATTAATTATTTTATTATTTAATTTGTAATTAATTAGAAAATAATTTTGTAATTTAATTGAGAATTAATTAAGTTGTAATAAATTTTGGATTTGTAAATAAAAATAAGTGAGTAATTAATTATTAAATTAATTAGTAATTAAATATATATATATATATATATATATATATATATAGAAAGAACCGCTACCAATGACCTATAACGTTCTTCTAAGAAACTGCTATTACATTCATTTTATAAAGAAGCCAGAAGGATCTCAAGGAGAAGGGGAAGTGGAGGGTGGAAGAGGAGAAAATTGAACCAAACTCAACACTTAACCATAAATGGGGTTGATTTATAAAGAAGTGACAAAAATCTTACAATACATACATGAGAAACACAAAAACAAAAAGTTTCATACCTTTTTCCATATCTTTTGGATTTTGTATGTGTTTCGTATCACTTATTTTTAGATAATACTCCTTTCAGTCCTAATTATAAGATAAAGTTAATTTTTTTGGAGAAATTAAGGAAGCCAATTAAATTACTTTAGAATATTTTTATTTTTATTTTTTTCTAAAAACTAATTAATTTGACTAATAAACTAATATATAATCTAAGAATACTAAAAATATAAACACTCTAAAGTAATTTAATTGGCTTCCTTAATTTCTCCAAAAAAAGTCAACTTTATCTTATAATTAGGATCGGAGGGAGTAAGTCCTTATTACATAAATCGAGATAAAAATTATCTCATATATTTACCTTATATACAGTAAATCACGATTTATAAATATTTATTACACAAAAATAAACTATTCTAAAACCATTTAGCTTTGATATGAAAAGTTCAGAGGTTCTGGACAGGGCGGCCTCGAAGGAGGAGGAAGCGAGGGAATGCATTTAATCGTTTTTTTATAAAAAAAAAAATTAGATACCTTGACCTTTTGCGTTTCCCCAAACACACTGACCAATGAAGTTGCTTGTCGTATGTTTATATCAACAGATGAGTACATGTGGTTGCAGAAGTTGTCACTTGTCAGTGACTAAATTTTAACTTTTTTTCCTTTTCAATAATATATGAGTTTTAAAAAACAAATGACCCCACCACCGTACAGCACAAAAGCTAACCTAGGAGAAGAGAATGGATTACAATTCTATAAATTGATTAAATTCATAATCTTTATTTTAATTTATTGTAAATAATAAAAAATTTTAATCTAAACTAATTTTAAACAAACTCATAAAATTATATTATTAAAAATTTTATTCAAATTATTTAAAATTTGATATTATATATATATATATATTATATATGTATGTAATAATATTTTTTAATTATTACGTTGCTCCAATTGTTTCAATCCTTTAAAATTATGACCCGTTAGATATTTTGGTTTGATATCCTATCCAACTTTTAAAACATTGATATCAAGAGTATTTTAGCAAAGCATTGCAAATTACAAAAATAATCTAAGACGCTTTTGACATTTATATATAACGAAAATAATGGATCAATATCTCGTAATGGGATTTTCACGAGTGATGTGGGCAACAAGGATAGACACGTAACAACAACACAAATTTTCCAACAAAAATATCACACATCGCCGTAATGAAAACGTTGAATGTTAAAAAGCCCTTAATTCGTAGGAAAAAATTATATAAGGGTTAAAATGTATTTAACATCCTCAACCTAACAATCAATATCTTAAACTAATTTATAGTTCATCATATATCTTCCAATATCTTGAAATATTTTTGCTTAATTTTGCCCATAAAAGTATGTTTTTCAACATCAATGAACATCTTAAATTTAAGATTTCGAATACCATTAGAAAACTATTTTAAGGTATTATATACACCAAATATTAATGAAAAGATAATTTAGGGTTAATACCACTTTAGTTCTTAAAATTTTATACAATTTTAAGTTTGATTCCTTAAATTTAAAACATGTGATTTTAACCTTCTAAGTTTATTCTATTCATAATTGTTGGTCGCCAAACTTTGAAAATGACTTAGAATTACATTTGAAAGTTTTAATTTATCTTCCAGACACTAACTCCGTTTTTTTTTTTTTTTTTGCCCAAAAAATCAAATTTATTACTATCAGAAAGAAAGATTACACCCACTAATAGCCGAAGCCAAAAGTAACTCTCAAAAATACCTACAAGTACAACCTAACACACATCTCACAAACACAAAAAGAAAATGCTAAAACAAACCTAAACAATTATTAATAGCAGTATCATGAATCAAATTGCTAGCCTATACCTTCCCTGTCATTCACAGCAACTACATTACCACTGCTTCCTTTGGCTATCACAGAGTCATGGATCAGAAACTTGCTTAAAGAAGATGGAGCATAGTCCAGCCATAAATGCTGGTGCATCTTCTTTGCTGCATCAGTTGCTAATTTATCAGCAACACTATTACCCTGTCTGGAAACAAGGGAAATTGACACCTCTTCCATTGACTCTAACAACCCAAGGATTTCTTTCAATAAATCCCAGCTCTTCCATTCACATCCAGTTATTATTCTCCTCTTTATCAATTTGTATAAGAGTTCACAGTCCGTTTCAACAATTACTTGGGAACCATGAAATTTATTTCTGTATAGTAAAGCCTCCCTTACTGCTGTACACTCTACCATGAAAGGAGATTCAGATTTTACCATTCTCCCCAAGCCACCAACAAAATCGCCTTTACTATCTCTACAAACCACTCCAATACCAGCCTCACCAGTAGCTTCTTTAAAGGAACCATCAACATTGATTTTAATGCTTCCAGGATCAGGCGCCACCCATTGCATATTCCTTACTATGCCTTCATCATACAGTTTTTTGTGATTACCTCTCACTTTTGCCTTAGATTTCCAGTACTCATCCACCTGGATATTTACCAAACGCACCACTTCCTTCGCATCTGGTTTTTCATTTCTAAATACCCAGTTACATCTTTTTTTCCATATCCACCAACACATCGTGGCAAATAAGGATTTACCATACTCATCCAATAAATCACTCCCATGCAACATATCACACAGCCACTCCTCACATCTCTTCATAGACCACTTGCTAAATTTAAGTCCCAAAGGACTACCGAACCAGCAGTGTTTAGTCCATGGACATAAAAACAATAAATGTTCAATGGTTTCTCTATCAGTCAGACATATAGGGCATAAAGGATCTTTAGCACATTTTCTCTTAAAGAGAGCATCTCGAGTAGCAATAGCCCCAGCTCCTAATCTCCAGAGAAAATGCTGAATTTTAGGAGGGGCCATGATTCTCCAAACACATTTCCATAATAGTTTGGGTATGGAAAAAGACGTACCTGGGTCTTTAGCTTTCATTTCCTCTTCAGAGTTTTTTGCCACTGCATAGCCTGATTTAACCGAATAGCAGCCATCCTTATTGGTCAGCCATAATGCACGGTCAGCACAATCAGCAGCAATAATGGGGATTTTCAAGATCATATCCCTCTCCACTTCATTAATCCTTGCACTAATAGGACTAAGGTCCCAGCAGCCATTTACAATCAGTTCCGCCACTTTGACATTACTGTCTTCTTCTGTCATCTCCCTAGGCTGAAGCTTATATCCATTCAACCCTTGAATCCATTAGTCCTTCCATACACAGATGGTTTGACCATTTCTAACTTTCCAACACAGTTCTTTTTGCAGCAAATCTCGCCCTTCCAACAAACTCGACCATCCCCATGAAGCGTGCCTACCCTTTTTTGCTTGAAGAAAATTCCCTTTAGGGAAATAAATTCCTTTGAGGATTTTGCACCATAAATCATTTGGCTGCTTCAATAATCGCCAAGCCGTTTTAGCTAGAAGTGCCTTGTTGAAACAGAGAAGATCTCTGAATCCCATTCCCCCCTCATTCTTCTTCATAGTCATGTATTTCCAACTCTTCCAATGAATAGCACCCTCATCACCTTTTTGTCCCCACCAGAAACTGGAGATCAGTCGATCAATCTCCAAACAGGATTTTTTTGGAAACAGAAAGCAAGTCATAGGGTATGTGGGGATGGAATTAGCCACTGCCTTAATTAATATTTCTCTACCTGCAAAAGTGAGGAGTTTCTGTTTCCAGCCCTGCAATTTCAGACCTATCTTATCCCTTACAAATGCTAACACTGCAGCTTTAGACCTCCCCCAAATCACTGGCAATCCTAAGTATTTCCCAGTCTGATCAGAGTAACTGATCCCAAGACAAGATGATACCTCTTTTTTAACTCGCACAGGGGTATTAGCCGAGAAATAGATAGCAAATTTCTCTAAGTTTACTACTTGCCCTGATGCTTCACAGTACACATCAAGTATCATTTTTAATACTTTGCAATTCAACACATCAGCATTTAGAAATAGGATTGCATCATCCGCGAAAAAACAATGAGACAAGATTGGTGCTCTACTAGCCAGTTTCACACCTTTTAAATCCTTCCTATCAATATGCAGCTTAATCATAAGGGAAAACCTCAGAAGCAATAATGAACATATATGGTGATAGTGGATCACCTTGTCGCACACCACGTTCAGGATTAAACACATCCACAGTGTGACCATCTACCTGCAAATTGAAGGCTGCTGTTGATATACAATCCATGACCCACTTCACCCAGCCACTACAAAATCCCATTTTTAACATCACTGCTTCCAGAAAATCCCACTCTACTCGATCGTATGCCTTGTTCATATCAATCTTCAATGCTAGTTCCCATTTCTTACCAGACCTCTTATGTTTCAGGTAATGAAAGGCCTCATGTGTTATGATGATGTTATCCTGAATCATACGGCCAGCTATGAAAGCTCTTTGGTTAGGCGAAATTATTCTGCTCATCAAGTCTCTCATCCTGGTGGTTAATATCTTTGCAATGATCTTATAAGATACATTGCATAACCCAATAGGTCTGAAGTGATGCACCCCCTCAGGCTTGTCAATCTTTGGAATCAACACTATATTAGTGGCATTGATCTTTTCTAGACCAGAGTTACCATTAAAGAACTGATGCACCATTTCGCATACTTCTTTATTTACTTCTTTCCAAGCAGATTGGTAAAACAATGCAGAAAAACCATCTGGCCCAGGTGCTTTATTGGCTCCTAATTGGAAAACAGCTTCCTCAATTTCTTGATTAGAAATTGGCTTCATTAAGCAAACATTATCCTCATCAGTAACAACTTTCTGAACATATGACAATGCTTGATCCATAGGTCTGGAACCAACCGAACTGAACAACCTCAAATAAAACTCACTAAAGGATCTGTTTATAGCTTCCCTTTCCTCAAGCCATATTCCATTCTCATCCTTGAGTCTTAAGACCTTGTTTCGCTGTCTTCTTTGAATAACACTGCTGTGAAAGAATTTTGTATTTCGATCTCCACAATTTAACCATGAGATTCTAGACCTCTGCCACCAATAAGTTTGCTCCTTATCCCAAGCCTCCTCAATCAGTCTAACCACAGCTTCAGTTTCCTTTAGTTTCTCAGCCGATAAAGGCCCTTTATGACATTCCATTAATTGCTGTCTCAACTGATCAATCACTTTTCTAAAGTTAGGGAATTCCTTTTTGCTCCACATTATAAGCTTTTTCTTACAAGCTTCCAGTCTGCGTATTAAATCTGCCATTTTATCATCTTCTATACCAGCAACCTCATTCCAGCCCTTCCTCACAACTTGTAAAAATTCATCATGACTAACCCAGTTAGCTTCAAACTTAAATGTTTTTGGAGTCTTCACTTCATGGTAGCAACAATCCACTACTAAGGCATGATGGTCAGAACCGATAGGGTCCACATTGAAGACTATGGCATGGTCAAATTCATCTCTGAATTCTACATTCCCAAGAGCCCGATCCAACCTTTCCCTCACAATAGCACCCGGTCTCTTATTGCACCAAGTAAATTTGGACCCTTTAAATTCCAAGTCCATTAAGTTGCAGTCAGATAATAGGCTTTGGAAATTGATAATTTTCTGCATAGAACGTGGATTGCCTCCTTCTTTTTCAGTCTGTGACAGCAGATCATTAAAGTCCCCTACCGCCAGCCATGATTCATTAATACTGGATGCCAATCTTCTCAAAATATCCCAAACAACCCTTCTTTCCCCTTCCTTTGGTGGTCCATAAACAAATGTAACCAGCTTTGGCCCAATCAGAGTAGTTGACTCTAATAGAACATGAATAATATTCTTTGACTTGTACAGAACTGTTAAGGAAATGCTGTCAAGCCACCACACAGCCAAACCTCCAGCTAACCCTCTCGGCTCTACATATAATTCATGGCTAAATCCACACTTATTTTTTATTTTCCTCCCCTTTTCCGAACTCATTTTGGTTTCCATTAGGAAGATTATCGAAGGACGATGCTTTTTCACCATGTCCCTCAAGTTTTTGACTGTCAAGGTTCTTCCTAGACCTTGACAGTTCCATGATAGCAGTTTCATGATGACTTGGTAGCTGTTAAAGGCCAGCCACCACTACCTTCAGCTGTGATCTTCTTCCTCCTGCCTCTTCCAGCTTTGAAAGTGAAACCAGCCTCCTCTGAATTGATGAGTGATGAGTCTTTCATAGCAACATCTAGGTTCATTTCCTCATCACAGTTATCCTCTTCCACTCCCTTCACCTTCCTTTTAGCATTCCTTTTTACTCTTGCTCTCGTCTTCCTTAGATTTTCTGCATATATAGAGATGGTATGATTTGGAGTAGATTTCTCCTCATTTAATTTCCTGCGCTTTAGCTCCATATTATCCAGCTCTTCTTCTGCATTCCTCTTCAGTCCTAGACCATTAATCCCCAAGATGACTTCATTCATTGTTTTCCCACCATATGGGACAATGGCCAAAGAATTTACCTTATGCTCAACAAAAGAATTAGCAACCTTGCAATCTAATCCTTTGATTACAGACAGAGATTGAATAGCATCCACCTTCCCTATTACCTCCCCTTTAACAGCTTTAACTCCACTTCCTCCTGGCATCCCCCCTTGATATCACTCCCCAGAACCACTACCTTGTTTTTAGATATCTTCCTGTTGATCATCACAAGACGAGCATTATCATCATCCATATCCTTTTTGACCCTTGGGTTTATCACTTCCTTATCTTTCATCTGCGCCATCCTCTTATCTTCAGCTGTGGATTTGTTAACTTTGATATGGAATAGCTCCTCGTCATCTAGCTTAGGATCCATACCAGGTTTCATTCTAGGCTCACCCTTATTTCTCAGCGTTGCCTCCTCCTTTTTCCTCCTGACATAGTCAGCCTCTGCCCAGTCATTCCGCACTACTACCATGATTTCATCCCAATTACGACACAGATTAGTCGTAAGCCAGGCACCATAACGCAGTTCATGTGAATTCAGTACTGACATCAGCCTCTCAATCCTACAACACCGATTATCATGTCCAATCTTGCCACAATTAAAGCAGAAGTTCTGCAACTTCTCATATCGGATCGAGATCCATATGTTCTTTCCATCCGGTTTAGGCATCCAAAAACCATATGATAAAGGCTTCTTTAGATCTAGAACTACTCTAGCGCGTAAAAAACTGCGCACATACCTATCATTGTAGTACGGATCCTCAGCCAGAACCACTTCTCCAACATAGCTGCCAATCGTAATTACATTCTCCAGACACATCGCCTCCATCGGAACATTATGCATCTGGATCCATACTGGACAACGGCTGAAATCAAATTCTTCACACGACTTGTATTTAGATCTTTCCTGAAGATTCAGCAGACTTCCATTAATGGACCACGGTCGTCCCCGAAGAATCCTGCTATACTCCTCTGCATCCAAGAATCTGAACATGAAAGCATTTCCAGTGATCTCAATAACGTCAAAGCCAGACACTAACTCCGTTAACTTGGGTTATTTGGCATGGTGATCGGGAAAGATGAGCTCACAGATATATATTGAGCTGGACTTTTTTTCTTGTTTTTTGACGTACACCAACCACTTGGAATTCTTCTTCTACGGGATGGAGCGTGCAGTCATTGCTAAATACCGATAACCGGAAGCATCGAAGACTGGAGGACGGGGTGTTCTCCAAGGACAGCTTTGGCCTTCTTCGTCCTCTACAGCGAATACGAGAAATTTGAGAAATTTAACTCTGTTTTTGCTCTCGCTAAGCAGAGGAGTTGCAGAGTGTTTAAGAGGTTTGAGAATGTTCAAGTTGATAATACTAGTAATAGTCCAGATCATGCGGGGCAATACTGGAGACATCCATCGGATCATCTTGAATTTTCTATTGTTCTTCCCCTCTAGACATTTGATTCCAATAGCTATATAATGTTGCTGGTGGCATACTCTGTTTTCTGAATTGGATCATCTCGATAAGGAGGTAGCTACCACCACACTGAACATTCAACTGTGGAATCTGGCTTGTGGAATGTAGATGTGGAACCATATTGATCCTTTTCTATATTTTTTTGTTGGCTAGCAATCACCTTTATTTATTTTTCCTTTGAAGTATCAGCCACAGTTATGAAAAGAAGAGAAGGAGAGGACGATGGAGAGAAAAGACTGTGTAAGCATGTGATCCAACAGCCTTTATGTCCCCCTTTACCTCCCATCCCTCACCTATCTTTATATATATTTCTTCTTCTGCTTTATTCTCCTTTTAATTCTACTTCTAAACCAAATTAACCGCTGTCTTTTTTTTCGGACATTCGGTGACCCTCAAGTTTTTGGCTTAATCATGTTGAGGTCGAGAGGATACATGTTTAATTCTTAATTGTGCCGGAAACACCCACCTTAGCTCCTCCGACTTTGGCTGCACTCTCCATCCCGATGAAGAAGAATTCCAAGTCTGTACGCTTTGTTGCTGACTTGAAGCTGCGGTTTATGGTTGGTGTGCCTCAAAAAAATAATAATAAATGTCCAGCTCATAATATATGTGTGAGGTCATCTTTCCCAATCACCTTGCCGAATAAGTCAAGTTAATGGAGCTAGGGTCACGTGGGACAAATTAATACCGTCAGATGCAACTTTAAGTCCTTTTCAAAGTTCAGACAACTTTAAGTACTTTTCAAAGTTTAGGAACTAACAATTATAAACGGAATAAAATTGAAGGACTATAAAACCATCTGTTTCAAACTTAAGAAATTAAAACTAATATTGGATGAAATTTTAAAGACTAAAAGTGGTAATAATCCAATAATTTCTATTACTGAGTGCACACTAGTGAAAAAAATCTGATTTATTATACATACTGATTAAGCACTATTGAAATAATATTGTAGCTGTGTTTAGGATTATTTAATTTTAAAGAATAAGTTCTTATTACGTAAGTAGAGATAAAACTCTTCTCACATATTTACCTTGTATACAGTGAATCACGATTTATAAATATTTATTATTTAAAAATAAGCTATTCCAAACAAGCATTATACCCTACTCGAGGTAATATAAGCCATTATAAAATGATCCACAGTGACGATCTTGCAAGCGGATGGTGTTTACTACAGTAATGTAATTTAACGTATTCGCAGATCCGTGAGAAAAATATATGAACCACCTTTTCAACTAGTTTCAGTGAAACAATATAAAAAAGAATAAATTGAGTTAATTATATTGACAAAAACCAGACAAAGTAGTCTATCTTTTATATTATCTTTGTCAGGTGCATGATTCATTTTAAAGATATACAACATGTAATATTTTTCTTATTTATTACAATTCAAATTTCCAAACAAAAAGTTACAGGGATGAATAAATATAGGGTTAAAGTATAAATTTATCATGAAGGTTTTCATTGAGAAGCAATGTTACTCCTAAAACTTTTTTTAGGTTCAATATTGATTTGGAAGTGTTAAAATGGTACAATATTGCCTCTTATTGTTAAACTGTTAACCATTAACGTCAATTTTTTAAACAATCAACGTTAATTTTTTAATGGTATGAGAAACATTGCTATATTTTAAAATTTTTAGAGGGATCTTAAACTTAAAAAAATTTTCAGACAACATTACTCTGTAATAAAAACTTCTAAAATAAATTTACCGTTTAACTCAATAAGTTTATATATATGCGCGCGTGGGCGCGCACCAGAACATATCAAATATATGGAGAGAAAAAACGTTGCGACATTGATGGCCCAACATTTGTGGAAAACCATGGCATTAGCTAAGTCTAGGGCTGAACATTCGGTGTTTGGTTCGGTTTTCGGTGAAAATCGAAATAACCAAATAACCGAACATAGGCATTTTTAAACACCGAACCGAAACCAAATAGTTTATAATAACCGAACTGAATTAACCGAAATATTTCGGTTCGGTTACTCGGTTAACCGAAAAAATCAGATAAGATGTTCAAAACTTATGCCATCTCATGATACTGAAGATGCTTCAACAATGTCCCTTATATATTGCACAGGCTAAGGAATCAAAATATTAATTTAAACTAAGTAAAATACTGATTTACCGATGCAACTAAGAGATATAATATTTATTGTAAAATCCAAACATAAATGATAAAAAGAAGAGATTGAAAAGAGAGAAATTGAAAAAAGCAACCGCACCGAACCGCGTGTCATGATTCTCTACGGAAAAAAGGAGATTGAAAAAAGTCTACACCACAACTGTTGTATCTTAATTTGCAATTAAAAAAACGAAACATAGGAAACCTTATACCTCTATAAGCAAATAAGAAACTGATGAAGCAAGAGATGAAGTCGAGCAACACCAGAAAAACAAAGATCAAAGAGCAAAGGTGAGAAGGCAACAAGCCCAGCAACGCTGACAGTGGATGGAGACAGGAGAGTGAATGTGTGGTCTGATTATGGCTTCAAGAGAGCAACTAAGCGGTGAGAGTGTTGATGGCCAGGGAGTTCGAGATGCAAACGAAGTCCGACCTTCAAAGTTAGAGAGATGACATTGAGAGCGACTAGGGCGTAGAGTGAAAGATTGAGACGCTTAACGGCACACAATAGAACAACTCTGACTTGGGGTTAGTAAGAGAGCTAGGGTTTAGAATAACCTTGGGCTTGGGCTGCTGGACATGTTTTGTTAAAAAAATAATGGGTGTTGGATTTGGGCCACTGAACACACAATAAAACATACATAAAGCCCACCAATTATATATGCTATTTCGGTTATTCAGTTAAATCGAAATTTTTTTTGTAAACACCGAACCGAACACCGAACTCACTTAAAAAAATAACCGAAACAAAATAAAAAACCGAATTAAGGGGGTGTTTGTGATAGCGTTTTGAACAGTCAAAACGCACTTATTACGCAAGCCGAGAAAAAACTCCTCTCACATACTTACCTCGTATACCGTGAATCACGAATTATAAACACGTTTTGGACAAAAATAAGCTCTTCCAAACGAGCACTAACCGAACAGAAAAAACTGAATTGGGTTCGGTTCGGTTTTCGGTTTTCGGTTTCGGTTTTGATTTGCTCACCCCTAGCTAAGTCGACGTCGTGTGTGCATGGTCACTAATGGTTTGGGTTTTATGTCCTGAGCCTCATTGACAAAAAGGTAGATTCCAAGAATTTGTTGGATCATAAATTTCTCCAAACCTCCTGAACTGATCGAATGATATATAATGGGACATTAATTATTAAATGTTTGAAACTGAGGGTACGAGGTTGAGATGTGTAAGTTAATAAAAAAGCATCAAACCAACCTGATATTTTGATATAGAGTCGATTATCAAAGGTGGATATTGTGGTTAGCAAAAATCACACAGGAAACTCGAAAATCTGGACCCTTTCAGAATCCATCCTCTCATTTTCTTTTTCTACTTTGGGCTTTAAGTATGGGCTTAGCGTCCTTTTTCTGCATTGAATCCAAAGCCCACCTCTTCAACATAACCTAACAAGATTATCAGGGATTTCTCAGCATGAGGCAATTAGGCGAGATCTTGGGCTTGAGGTCAACAATCTTAACCCCAATAGTTGTGTGGACTGCACTCTAGCTAACCCAAGTCATGATATTTCTCTGGTGCCAGATCCATCTTGTCGGCCTTGTTCGAATTAGAGCACCCATGATTGATACCTTTGAACCTTGGTTTAGCTGGCGAAGGGGTTGGACACTCTTATCAAAGGGAGAGGGTTTGATCTCAGGGAAGTCCATTTAGTTGTGGTCCAGTCGAGGCGCTGGGGGAGACATCCCAATTTAGAGCCCAGCCCTTAGATCGTGGGTGAGCCTAACCTCTTTCCTAAAATTTATGTATCAAAAAAAAAAAATGATACCTTTGAGATTCCTATGGTGGCTCTTTTTTTTTTTTTTGGTACCTCAGAAGCCATTCCTTATTAGTAAAGAGAAGGAAACATATATGGGAAGAGCTTCATCAGTCTTCATAGTGTTTTCAGAATCTACTTTTAATACTAAGGGTCGAATATTATATACTTTTAATAGTTCTTTATCTTCAAAGATGACTGAAGCACTCATATGTACTCAAAATTGGCTATGCACAAGTTCTCCCAAGTTTAAGGAGATTGATGTTGACAACTTTGTGTATGCCATTTCATATCTAGTTTTAATGGAGAATGATGAGGATTATGGTACTTTATTATTAGTGTTCTTTGTAATATATATTAAGAAATTAGTGGCAACAATATAGTAGAAATGCAACTCCATATTAATTTTTTGGGAAAAAAATGCACTATCGAGCTGCCTCATACATGTTTAACTTAAGATTAACTTATCAAATATGTATTATATTAATGACATGAGGGAGTAACAAAAAAATTGAGCTTTGACATTAGATAAAGAGAGGATGAAGGAAAGTAGAATACAAAAGGTAGAAGCTTCTTGGATCACTTCCCACTAGAGTCGATAAGACGGGCTCAACCTGCGGGCCCATGAGTTGGGACAGGGTTAGGGTTGGGAAAATCCCAACCTGCAAAAGTGCTGGCCGCACAGGCCCATGGGGTGGCCCACAAATTTTTTTATATATATGTAATAATTTCACAAAATTTATAAGTTATCAACTTCTATCTTGGTACCTCCCAATCCAAAGAGAAAAAATCTTAACCTCTTCCCTTCTTTTTTAAACAAAATTATTATATTTTGATTGTTTAAAGATGAGTTTATATTTTGTTTATAAACTTTGGCAAATTTGATAATTTTATCTCTTAAATTGTGAATTATATTTTTAAATTTTTATAAGAGGAATGATTGATGTTAGGAAGGTAAATTTAATAACTCATATATATGTGTCTCGTATTTTCGACTGTCTTTAAAAAATAGGAATTTTATTTTTCAAAAAAAAATGCAGGCCTGCGGGCTGGCCTGCAACCCCCACACTGCGGGTTAGGGTTGGCAAAATGCCAACCAGCAGAAGTGAGGGCCGCACGGGAGCGAGTTGGTGCTGGCCAGCCTGTGGGTCCGGCCCTACTTCCCACTCTTACCTTCATACTCCATTAGCTAACATTACTTTTCTGAGATAAAGGCAAATGCATTCCACATAAAAACATAATTAATACAAAAAGACTATAAACCTCACATGTCAGCATAGATAGTGAAGAGTCAAGAAAATTCTTAAAATGTACATTCAAATTTTGCAGTAAATAAATCCTATTAAAAATAAAGTGAGAAAGAAAAGAACTTATATATTGGTAGATGCAATTAGATGATGGGATAATTGCTCCTTTTTGTGGGAGAAAGAGTTTCTTCAAGCACATAACTTTTAGTTCCCGATGTGGACTGTCTAAATAAAAAGGAGACTAGATAATCAATGATAAGGCAACTCTGAAGCACATAAGAGCGAAAAAAAGAAAAATTGCTCTTGTGGCAATTATTGATTGTCATTGAAAACCAATGCGTACCTTACAAAATTTATGTCCCTTTTCTTTGAATTTGTCCAAAAAGACAATCTATCCTATTGATGGGAGAGCACTTTGTTGATAGATTGCTTCACAATTTATAGTCTGTGACCTCTGTAACACCCCAAATTTTATATTGACCAAAAATATATTATAGTTAATTGTGAAATTCAATAAAATAGTGAATACTCATGAATTTGGATCTTGTGAATTTTGAAATATTCATATTCATAAGAAAATGGGAAAATTAATTGAAGAATTGAATTAATTTACAACGGTGATCGAAAAATCACAATTTTTCCAATTTAACCTAAGATTAATTATTTTTCTAATTAATTGAAGTTAGTTTCAATTAATCAAGGAAAATAAAGAAAAATGTACAATTGGATTATTCTTGATGGAATAAATCAAGAATTGTGAAATTAAGGGAGATTATGTTGGAAATTGTGCCATAAGGGCCAATCATTGTACTTTGAACATTATTATTTTAATGAAATTTCTCCATTCTGTTATCATATTATTTGCATGTTAACTGTGATAATTGTATCCTTGGATAATTCATAAAGATTGTCCTAAAATGTCCCTGGTCGGTTATCTATGCGGGAGCAGAGATGAAACAAGACCAGTATGACTTTGATAAGATATGGAGATACGAATCAAAGTCTTAGGCACTTGTAAGAGTACAAGGTGCTGGACCGACCCACTATAAGAAAGCTACATGGATCAAGTCATAAGCTTTTCTCATGTATAACCACGTCACAATACCCTTAGACCTGAGGTCATCATGGATTCCTATATGAGAGTTGCTAAGCTTTGAACTAGTCAAAAGTCACTTTTGACCGGGTGATGATAAAGGCTACGATCGGGCTTAGTTTCATGCAGAGGAATATGAATGATCAAGATGGAATTTGTCCCTCACATTAGTAGAGAGATATTACTGTGCCCCTCGATGAGTGAGTCTGAGAAATGTATGACCATACTATGATGAAAGGAGTTTCTGTCTCTGTTATCAGGCTACTCAGGAATCGAGAAAGTAATGGTCAGGAACAAGAGGATGACATTATCCATGCCTTATCCTTGATCGATATATCGTGTGACAAAAGGGACGTGACATGGTTGTATGAAAGGTTGCATCATGATAACGATCCTCATATGAATTGGGTAGTCGTAATGTATTGCTAGAGGCCGCTTGCGTCTTTTGGGCTAGTATAGTTATTGGCCCACTGCCAACTTCATATGAGCTTACAGGGTCGCACACAAGAATGGCCCAACACGAGATAATGTTTAATTTAGGGTGGATGAATTTTATATTTATATATATATATAATATAAAATTCATTAATAATATTATATAGATATATATATTTTCGAAATATATATCTTATATATATATATGTGTGTGTGTGTGTGTGTGTGTGTGTGTGTGTGTGTGTATTATATGATATTATTATATTTAATAATATTATATAGATATATATATTTTTGAAATATATATCTTATATATATATTTGTATATATATTATATAATATTATTATATTGTGTTAGTTTTAAATTTAATTTATTAAGATATATTAAATTTAATAACTAACATGATAGAGATATAGTATCTCAGATGTAATTTATGAAGATAAATTAAATCTAATGGCTCTTTATTTGGATTGAATAAATAGGTTAAATTAAAACTGTTGGACAGATTTAATTTAAACTGAATTTATTTAATTAGCTCATCAAGATAATTAATTGTTAATTAATTTCGAAATTAATGAATGATTAATTTTGAAATTTGAAACTAGCTCTCATAGGTTATAAACTGGATAGAGCAGATATATTCATATGCACCTGAGAATTGTGAGCCGCAAGCGAAACCCTAGGAGACATTAGAGGAGCTAGCACGCAGTCTCGGTTGGAGAGCATTCGTGTGGATACCGGTAGAGGGAGCAGACCTGACGTGTTGGCTCCTAGAGATCGTGAAAACTCTGAATCATAAAAAATGTATGAATCCTTCCAACTTGGTTTAAACGCCGTTGATAGATCCTCGATTAGAATCAGTGAAAATTTTTTAAATTCTTTCGCTGTGCCTACCGATTCTAACAGATTATACATAATTCAATTATGTGAATTATGGAATTAGTAAAAAAACAAATTTTCTTCTCCTCTCCTTCCTAATTTCGTCCAAGCCATGAAGAAAAGGGGGAAAACTCAATTTCATGATCACATGCTACATAAATAAAGTTATGATGGATTGCTACATGAACCTCTCAATGATGACAAAGATGGAGTGTACACCAAGTGAAGACATGGGGTGGTCATGATGAGAGGTTATGGCATAAAGTAAGAGGGTATGGTTGGAGGCATGGGAGGAGGAATGGTGCATGATAGGTGGTGCAATCTCAACCCTTGATGAGATCAAGGGCTAAGAGGCAAGAAGACCAAGTTAATAAAATATTTTCTCCTTCCTCCTTCATGCACATTTCGTCCAAGGCAAGAAGCAAAAGAGAGAGAGAGAGAGTTATTTTGTGAGTCCTTTGGAGGTTTAGAGAGCAAGAGGAAGCAAGATCTAAGGTAAGAACTTGTTGTTTAAGTGATTAAGCTTCCTATCTTATGTAGTTCATTCTCTAATCTCTTATTCTTCATGAAAATCATGGTTTAGCAAGCTAATCTTCAAGGTTGAAGAGAGAGAGAGGGAGGACGTTCCAGAGAGAGAAACACCAAGAATCAAGAGGTAATCTCCAAAACCTCAACTTCTTAGTGTATTGATGTTGTTGTTGTTGTTATTTCTTGACTTTTCAAGTTTCTTTGTTAAGTTGAAAAGTTGGAAAAGCTATAACCCTAAGGGGTTATACTGCCCAAATTCTATTGAATCATGGTTAAGAAGTGTTTAAATAAGTTAATAAAGGATTAGAAGTGGAAAAGTACAAGTTTTGGAAGCTAAAACACAAAACTACATTTTTCTATTTTTCCTTCAAAATTTCGGCCAGAACCAGAACTGGTGTTAGGAGTAGGATTTTCATGAAACAAATAGTTCCATTGGATTCAGTGGGCAAAAATAGGTGGGGTTATAGTTGGGTACTTTTTCGGTAGAGGCCGAAAAAGCATAATTACGAAATCGCCACTGAAATCCCTAAATAGGTTATGACCTATTTCTGGTACATTTAATATAGAAACGGGTGTTGACAACCTCGGAGTATCAATATTAGTAGAAAAAATGAAAGAAATAGAGGCAATTGCATGATCAACTTCCTTGATTAAAGATAATGGGTGCACCAAAACCCATTGATGAATGAAGTTATTTCTAATCACCCAGATTGTAGATATCACTTTGACAATGATAGCAAGCATCAAAGGATAATTATTTTGATGTAATTGAAACAGACTCTCTTTTAATCAGTCTTTAAGAGCATTGAAGGTTCCAAAATGAAATTGAATGTTTAAACCTCCAAAACAAGCTGCCTTAGCCACATGATAAGTAATGAATTAAGTGCTCTAAAGACTTAGGAACATTACAACCAAAAGCACAATCACCATAGATATTGATATAGTGACGCCTCTTTAACTCAGTACAAGCTTGAGATAAACTTGTAGACCTGATGAACGAATTTTACTGATTGCATAAAGAAACAGGCATGGCAAGAATCTGTTGAGTAACCCTTTACACGTCCCCAGCCCAGCTGGGGAACCTTTAGACGTCCCCAGACCAGCTGGGGACGTCTAATATCAGCTTTAGACGTCCCCAGCTGGTCTGGGGACGTCTAATGTTCATCTTTAGACGTCCCCAGATGGCTGGGGACGTCTAATGTTCAAGCTTTAGACGTCCCCAGGCCATCTGGGGACGTCTAAAGGGTGTTATTTTTTTTTCCCCCCGAAGTTCATCTGCTTTTCTGGAGTGTTTAGACGTCCCCATGTTTGTTGGGGACGTCTAAAACAGTCTTTAGACGTCCCTAATGAACATGGGGACGTCTAAAACTAATTCAGGCGCGAGATTCAATTTTTTCTTACGAGCCAACCTTTTCACCTTTGATCTATAATTACCCATATGCCACCGCCCCATATTTGGGGCGTCCCTTTTTGAAAAAGGGACGTCCTTTAGGGACTTTATATGTATATTCTGTAGTAGAATTTCAATTCACTTTATCTCCCATATTTATAATTTCCCTCCAAAGTACCCTTATTGATTGCATAAACATTAAAGAGAGTTTTCAACAATAGAAATAATTATTAAAGCGGGTATTTTAGGGAAGCAAACACACATTTATTACAAATAATTAACTTAACTAATTTTTTTAACATTTATAAATTAGTTATATATCTCTTACATTTAGGACTGGGGGGAGTAATATTTCTATCATACCAAGTTTCTGAGATAGGGAAAAAGGCATTACAAGTACATCTTTTTACTTGGTTCAAGATGATGACACATGGCATGGCTAGCTTCCAAGTAAATATTTTTCCTTCTATTTTCCCCCATTTGGATGAAAAGGAAAAGAGGAAAGGGAAATAATATTTGCTTCTTACATTTTCCATAATTCTTTCTTTAATTAATAATCAAGTACATTATACTTTTTGACTTTTCAAACTTGATTTTACTTGGTCAAGAATGCTCTAAAATTGCATATTTGTCTTCAAATATATATTTTCCCTTTATTTTCCTTATTTCACCGAAAATGGCTTCAAGAAAATGGGAAAATAATTTTACTCTTATTTTATTGAAAAATTACCATTTTGTCTTTACATTCTTAGATTTAATTTGGGCCTTTTTCATTTTCTTCTCTCCATGGCTGAAATTCACCATTATTATTAGGCCAAATATTATGTTCATCATTTCCCAAATTTGGGCTTTGATAATGGGATTTTTGGAATACCAAAAACTTGGCTTTCTATCTTGTTTTAACCCAATTTTCATGTTACCTCAACTAAAAGTATTCTTGTCATTCCAATTTCATCAAAATTCACCATTTTATTTCATTGAATGCCATAAATATTTATAAGGCATATTGGTGAATAAAAATGGGGTGTTACACATATTGTCCAATATTTCTTTTCAGTTAATAACATATATTATATAACTACAATCATCATGAACATACATCGAAAATTAAACTATAGTATACACAAAACTAGAAAGGGAATTCCGTTATTGTACAAACATTACTGGTGCAATATGAAAGTAAAGTATTGATATCCCAACGGATCACCTTCCGTCATTCAAGTCAATCATCACATGATCTGTAATGCTATACCCTCCAGTGTTTCTATAACTGATGCTATCCCCAATTTCATTAACACTGGACGTGTCCCCAAGCAATAATGGTTGTATTTCATCTGAATTATTGTTATTGTTTACCCATGAGTGCTTCCTTGTGATCCTTATTCCCTCTAACTCCATTGCAACTTCCTTCATGCTAGGCCTCTCATCCCCTCTAAGTCTTAAGCATCTCTCAGCAAGTGAGGCCACTTCACTCAGCATCTCCTTATTTTCATCATTCACTATGCCAACTTCAAGCACTTCAAACAATTGACCTTTCTTCAAGGATGAAAGAAAGTGAACAGCAAGGCATCTTTCGTCTTCTGGTTTATCAAATGAAAGAGCCCTCTTCCCTGTTAGTAGCTCCACAAGCACCACTCCAAAACTATACACATCGCTTTTATTGGTGAGTTGGTTTGTTTGTAAGTATTCTGGATCCAAGTATCCAAGAGTTCCTTGTACCATTGTGGCTAATTCTGTTTCATCAAGTGGAACCAACTTGGAAGCTCCAAAATCAGACACTTTGGCTGTGTAGGTGTCATCTAAAAGTATGTTAGAGGGCTTGACATCTCTATGGATTATGGGAATGGAGGCACTAGAGTGCAGATATGAGAGTGCTTCTGCTGTCTCTGCTGCTATCTTCAAACGTGTTTCCCAAGAAATCTTTGAAGAATTGCCTTGGTTGTGATGAATGTAACCATAAAGGGTTCCATTGTTGACAAACTCATAAACCAACAAAGGAATTTCAGTTTCTAAACAACATCCAAGTAGCTTCACCACATTCTTATGATTTATTTGGGAGAGGACAATGACTTCATTGATGAACTGTTCAATTTGGTTTTGATTCACAAGTTTAGACTTTTTGATTGCGACAACTTTGTTTTCTGTCAGGAATCCCTTATAAACAGTTCCATAACCTCCTTTTCCGATGATTAAGCTTTCATGGTAGTTGTTGGTTGCCTTTTTCAACTCCTCCGTGGTGAAGATTTTAGCTGTTTGGGAGGAAGCGTCTTTACTAGAGAGTCGTTGGTGCAAGATCAAGCCGCCGTTTTGTTGGAAAATTTTTTTCTTTTGCTTGATAAAATTCCTCTTTTGGTATACTAAATACAACCAAGACACACTGACAACCAAAGCGACTAAGGCTCCACTAGTACCTACATATCGATATATCGAAGAAAAGAAAGCACTTAGTGGTGGATCCTACTATATATGTGTGTGAATGTGTGAGCATTTGCTAGATTAAATCGACTATATATATATATGGGGTAAGGACATTTAGAGACCAATAATTCAATTTAATTCGAGCTTGAACAAAAAAAAAAAAAAAAAAAAAAATCAAATTTTGGTCCTTAATAATCAACTGAAGTTACATAATTACCATTTCCCCTCAAATTTTTCATGTTAAATTTTGAATGATAAATTATAAATGATGAATTAGTCTTTGTAATTAGTACTTCCAAAATTTGATACTAATATGTGAAACTTTTGCAACTAATTTAACACGCTAAAGATCATAAAAATATCACCATTTTCTTTAAACAAAATAATAATACCACCATTTCAAAAAGGAATTGCTCTGATACCAAAAAAATTGGAAAAACAAAGTAAAATATCATCGATGAAGCCATGTGAAAAACTGATGGTAAAAAGAAATTAAGTGAACTGAGACAAAAGAGAGAGTATATAATTAACAATAGGAATAAAAGTCCGTTAATTACCAATGAAGATCCTTGCAAATAGACTTGTTCTTTTTCCGTCATCTATAACTATACTTGGTTTTGGTTTGCAGTAAAAACTCCCATGAGTGTTGACACAATCTTCCGTATCTCTGCAATTGTTCATTGGATCATGTTGACATTCGTCTATATCTGCAATTCAGTTTGCAAACAAACAAGAGTATCACTAAATATGAAATCATAAGGGGAAAAAAAATAAAGGAAGCTAGGCAAGCATGTAAACTCTATGTTTCAAAAAGAAAGGGAAATTAGATGCCAATGGCCTTGTAGCCTAATAGCATGTGATTTCCCCTGTAAGTGTAAGTGGAAGGTCGCAAGTTCGATCTTACTTGTAACCTCATGCTCATGCTATTAGTGTCTGCTCTTTAATTCAAAAACAAAGAAAGAAAGAAAGGGAATTCATGAGGAGGAGGGGAATTACCATGACATCCATCATTATGGTATGGGTTTCCTTCGAAACCCTTTTGGCATATGCAATTGTACCCATGTCTATCAGGAGAATCCACACAATGGGTGTTATTGGCACATGCTTAGTCTTGTCTTCCCTTAGCAACATCACAAGAAACATCTGAAACCGTCCAATTCAGCACAAGCGGGACCTTATAACCAGGAGATAAGCGCCCTAGATGACCAACAGAGAAATTATACCAGCCGTTTCTCACGACAAATGAATAGCTGCAATTGTTGAAATCCGAAACATTCTTAATTTTGCGACTGAACCTATATGCTTGAAAGGTGATATTCCTCATTTGAAGAGGAATATCCACCTTGCAGCACCCAACCCCTAAACAATTCTTATCATACGTAGTAGGGAGTGTAGGACACCTCGTTAAACAGCCAGTTGAATACTTAACGTCGTTCATATAACTATTTAAGTAGCCGTAAGTGTTACAACCAACACTTATGAACTTGTTTTCTGCACTAGAAATGGTGAAAGGAGTACCCATGGTAAGAGAATTTATAGGCTTCTGTGAATCTGCTTCTGCTGTTTCATTATCGTCACATTTCGAAGCCACAGACATCCACACGTTCATTTGACCTTGGAAAGATATGTCAGAACATTTCATCTTTCCGATGTATAAGGTGGAGTTCTCACATGTGAGATTAAACCATGGCTCGTTTGGACGGAAACATTTTTCCCCCACACCAAATGGATATGGAATACTGAAATTTCCACATTTGTTGAGGCAACCTGGTAGGGATAGATCTGTAACTTCTTCTTGTGCCATAGCTGTTAACGCAATAAAGAGCAATAACAACATCTTGAACCGCATGGTCACTCTCTCGTGTCTAGCTTAAATCTTAAGCGGGACAAATGGTATATATTGTAGTATTGTATGCCTTAACGTTAGATCGTTGGTTGGTCTTATAGGGCGGCGAATCCCTTTTTTTTTTTTTTGGCCAGGTTGACTGGTTGAGGCTGGACTACTGACCATTTCTATGTGGCTGCGTTAAAATATCTAAGGTTCTTGTTGGGTAATAAATTTCTGTTAATCAATCACTTAACCACAAGTCAAGAATTAATTTCATATTCATAGAAACTACCGGCGTATTTCGCTTTAGAATGGGTCTTTGGCTGGTAGAAAATAAGAGCGTTTGCGATGTAAGGATATTGACTTTAGCAAGAACATGAAATATAACGTGTGTACTCATTATTATCAATTCTTGGACACGCTTTGATCTAATTGGTTTATATTAAATGGAGAATTAGAAGTTGAACACTTCAGAGAAGAAAATTCAACAAAATGACTATACTTGGTAGTTTCTTGGCAGCTCTTGCTAATTGTTATGTTACTTTCCTAGTATTTTCTTGGGAAAATCCAGAAAAATATAATTAAAAATAGAAAAAGATTAATTGGTGCATGTTGTGAATTTCTCAAATCCCATGTCAGAACCGAGTAATAAGAATCTGGGATTTTCAATTATGACTAAAAGTCCAAATTGTCCTAAGTTAAGTTGTGAAACATGAAAGTAAAGTCGTTAATGTAAAATCTAATGTTGTTAATATAGATACATATGTTGTTATTGACTGAAACTTGTGCCCTCAAAATTATCCCTAGTTTTTGGGATATGACAAGTTGTGAAATATGAAAGTAAAATCATTAATGTAAAATATGATGTTGTTAATATAGATATAGATATTGTTATTTGGTATGTTTGGTTGAGCGATTCGATTGCTTATAAGTTGCTTTTTAATAGTGATTTACGGTATACGAAGTAAGTATGTGAGAGGAGTTGTGTCTCGATTTACGTAAAAAGCAACTTATAAGTTTTTTTAAGTTGAAACAAACATGCTTATTGACCCATGAAATTTGTGCCCTCAAAATTATCCCTAATTTTTGGGATATGAAGCTGTAAAACATGAAAGTAAAGTTGTTAATATAAAATATGATGTTGTTAATATAGATACAGATGTTGTTATTAATCCCTAAAACTTGTGCCCTCAATATTATCCCTAATTTTTGGGATATGACAAGTTGTGAAATATTAAAGTAAAATCATTAATGTAAAATATGATGTTGTTAATATAGTTATAGACGTTGTTATTGACCCATTAAATTTGTGTCCTCAAAATTATCCCTAATTTTTGCAGTGAAACATGAAAGTAAAGTTGTTAACGCAAAATATGATGTTATTAATATAGATACAGATGTTGTTATTGATCCATGTAACTTGTGCCCTCAATATTATCCCTGATTTTTGGGATATGAAGTTGTCAAACATGAAAGTAAAGTCATTAATGTAAAATCTGATATTGTTAATATAGATACATATATTGTTATTGACCCCTAAAACTTGTGCCCTTAAGTCAGGGCATTTTTGGTCATTTGGTCAAAATTAGAAATTTCATATTCCTATTTCAGTTCTGACTTAGGATTTGATAAATTCGCAACACTAATTTATCTTTTCCCATTTTTAATTATATTTTTCTGAAATTTTCCCAATAAAACATTGATGTTAGGAGCATTTTAGCAAGCCACTGCCAATTCCAAAAATAACCTACGACGCTTTTGTTTTCGGAGTGACATTTATATATAACGAAAATATAGTGGAACAATATCTCGGAATGGGATTTTCATGAGTGAAGTGGGCAACAAGAATAGACACGTAACAACTACATAAATTTCCAACAAAAATCTTACACATCACCGTAATGAAAACGTTGAATATAAAAAAGCCTTTAATTCATAGGAAAAAATTATAGAAGGGTTAAATTGTATTTAGTATCCTAAATCTAGCATTCAGTATCTTAAACTAATTATCCGGTATATTACAATATTTGTTTAGTGCACCCAATATCTTAAAATATGTTTGGTTAATTTTGCCCTTAAAGTATTTTTTCCAACATCAATGAACATCCCAAAATTTAAGATATCGAATATTACTAGAAAAATACTTTAGAATATTATATGCACCAAAAATTAATGAAAAAATAATTTAAGATTAATATCACTCTTATTCTTTAAAGTTTTATCGAATTTTGGTTTTGGTAGCTACCACCACACTGAACATTCAACTGTGGAATCTGGCTTGTGGAATGTGGATGTGGAACCATAATGATCCTTTTCTCTATTTTTTTGTTGGCTAGCAATCACCTTTATTTATTTTTCCTTTGAAGTATCAGCCACAGTTATGAAAAGAAGAGAAGGAGAGGACGATGGAGAGAAAAGACTGTGTAAGCATGTGATCCAACAGCCTTTATGTTCCCCGTTACCTCACATCCCTCACCTATCTTTATATATCTTTCTTCTTCTCCTTTATTCTCCTTCTAATTCTACTTCTAAACCAAATTAACCGCTGTCTTTTTTTTCGGACATTCGGTGACCCTCAATTTTTTGGC
Source organism: Inga oerstediana (assembly GCA_963210345.1). NCBI lineage: Eukaryota > Viridiplantae > Streptophyta > Magnoliopsida > Fabales > Fabaceae > Inga > Inga oerstediana. The sequence goes on from OY723401.1 coordinate 44,328,912, forward strand.
TTTAATCATGTTGAGGTCGAGAGGATACATGTTTAATTCTTAATTGTGCCGGAAACACCCACCGACTTTGGCTGCACTCTGCATCCCGATGAAGAAGAATTCCAAGTCTGTACGCTTGTTGCTGACTTGAAGCTGCGGTTTATGGTGGGTGTGCCTCAAAAAAATAATAATAAATGTCCAGCTCATAATATATGTGTGAGGTCATCTTTTCCAATCACCTTGCCGAATAAGTCAAGTTAATGGTGTTAGTGTCACCGAGGATAAATTAACATCGTCAGATGTAGCTTTAAGTCCTTTTTAAAGTTCAAAAACTAACTGTTATAAACTGAATAAATTAAAAGATTAAAACCATCTGTTTCAAATTTAATAAATTAAAATTAATATTGGATGAAATTTTAAAGACTAAAAGGGTTAATAATCCAATAATTTCTATTACTGAGTGCGCACTAGTGAAAAAAATCTGATTTATTATACGTACTGATTAAGCACTGTTGAAACAATATTGTAGCATGCTCGAGGTAACTTAAGCCAATATAAAATAATCCACAGTGACGATCTTGCAAGCGGATGTTGTTTGCTACAGTAATGTAATTTAACGTATTCGCAGAACCGTGAGAAAAATATAGGGAAAATTCCTATAAAATATCTTTAAAATAGAGAAATCCCTAATCAGTACATTGAAATCAAAAAATTCGGATCAGTCATGTGTCAGTATGGATGAACAGTGTGGGCGGTGTCAAAAGACGATTTTGCCCTTCAGCCCTCATTCTCACCACTTTAAAAATAACAACACGCGGTTATTAATTAATAACTCCAGATTCTTGATTAACAACTCCGTATTCTTGATTAACAACTCCAGTTTCATCTTTTTACTTTCACAATAACAACACCGGTCTTATTATTAGCAACTCTGAATTCTTAATTAACAACTCCGCTTTATTCTTCCACATATTTGCATCTCAAAAATATAGTGTTATTAATATAAAATACGGTGTTGTTAATAAAGAAAGATGTGTTGTTATTGGTCTTGAAACTTAAATTACGAAGTTGTAAAATAAGAAATGGGAGTTGTTAATGTAGAATATGGTATTGTTAATAACAACACCGGTGTTGTTATTGTGAAAGTAAAAAGATGAAATGGAGTTATTAATCAAAAATACGGAGTTGTTAATAAAGAATAAGGAGTTGTTAATCAAGAATCCAAAATTATTAATTAAGAAGACGTGTTGTTAAAAAAAAAAGAGGAGTTATTATTGGTCTTGAAACTTAAATGAGGAAGTTGTGAAACAAGAATACAGAGTTGTTAATCAAGAATCCGGAGTTGTTAATTAAGTTATTTTTTGAAGTGGCGAGAATGAGGGTTGAAGGGTAAAATCATCTTTTGGCGCCCCCCGCATTGTTCATCCACACGTGACTGATCCAGATTTTTTTATTTCAATGTACTAATTAGGGATTTTCCTATTTCAAGGGTATTTTATAGGGATTTTCTCAAAAATATATGAACCACCTTTTCAACTAGTTTCAGTGAAACAATAAAAAAAATAGAATAAATTGAGTTAATTATATTGACAAAAACCAAACAAAGTAGTTTATCTTTTATATTATATTTGTCAGGTGTATGATTTTTTTAAAGATATACAGCATGTAATATTTTTCTTATTTATTACAATTTAAATTTCCAAACAAAAAGTTACAGGGATGAATAAATATAGGGTTAAAGTGTATATTTGTCATGAAGGTTTTCGTTAAGAAGCAATGTTACTCCTAAAGCTTTTTTAGGTTTAATATTGCTTTGGAAGTGTTAAAATGGAACAATGTTGCATTTTATTGTTAAACAATTAAACATTAATGTCAATTTTTTAAACAATTAATATTAATTTTTTAATAGTATAGGTAACATTGCTATGTTTTAAAATTTTTAGAGTGACATTAAATCTGAAAAAATTTTCAGACAACATTACTCTGTAATAAAAACTTCCAAAATAAATTTACTGTTTAACTCAATAATAAGTGTATATGTATGCGCGCGCGCACCAGAACATATCAAATATATGGAGAGAAAAAACGTTGCGACATTGATGGCCCAACATTTGTGGAAAACCATGGCATTAGCAAAGTCGACGTCGTGTGTGCATGGTCACTAATGGTTTGGGTTTTATGTCCTGAGACTCATTGACAAAAGGTAGATTCCAAGAATTTGTTGGATCATAAATTTCTCCAAACCTCCTGAATTGATCGAATGATATATAATGGGACATTAATTATTAAATGTTTGAAACTGAGGGTACGAGGTTGAGATGTATAAGTTACTTCCTCCGATCCTAATTATAAGATAAAGTTGATTTTTTTTAGAGAAATTAAGGAAGTCAATTAAATTACTTTAGAGGGTTTATATTTTTAGTATTCTTAGATCATATATTAGCTTATTAGTCAAATTAATTAGTTTGGAGAAAAAAATAAAAATATAAATACTCTAAAGTAATTTAATTGGCTTCCTTAATTTCTTCAAAAAAATCAACTTTATCTTATAATTAGGATAGGAGTAATAAAAAAGCATCAAACCAACCTGATATTTTTATATATAGTCGATTATCAAAGGTGGATATAGTGGTTAGCAAAAATCACCCAGGAAACTCGAAAATCTGGACCCTTTCAGAATCCTTCCTCTCATTTCCTTTTACTACTTTGGGCTTAGAGTATGGGCTTAGAGTCCTTCTTCTGCATTGAATCCAAAGCCCACCTCTTCAACATCACATAACAAGACTATAAGAGATTTCTCGGCACGAGGCAGTTAAACTAGATCTTGGGCTTGATTTATGGGTCAGGATTCTTAAGCCCAATAGTTGTGTGGACTGCACTCTAGCTAACCCAAGTCATGATATTTCACTGGTGTCAGAGCCATCTTGTCGGCCTTGTTCGAATTAGAGTACCCATAATTGATACCTTTGAACCTCTCGTTCTTGGTTTTAGCTGGCGAAGGGGTCGGACACTCTCACCAAAGGGAGAAGGTTTGATCCCAGGGAAGTCCACTTAGTTGTGATCCAGTCGAGGCGTTTGGGGAAGCATCTCAATTTAGAGCCGAACCTTTGGATCGTAAGTGAGCCTAACCCCTTTCCTAAAATTTATGTATAAAAAAAAAAAAAAATTGATACCTTTGAGATTCCTATGGTGGCTTTTTTTTTTGGGTACCTCTAAAGCCATTCCTTATTAGTAAAGAGAAGGAAACATATATGGGAAGAGCTTCATCAGTCTTCGAGTATTAGATATTTTTAAGAGTTCTTTATCTTCAAAGATGACTAAAGCACTCATATGTACTCAAAATTGGCTATGCACAAGTTCTCCCAAGTTGAAGTTGATTGATGTTAACAACTTTGTGTATGTCATTTCATGTCTAGTTTCAATGGGAAATGATGAGGATTATGGTACTTTGTTATTAGTGTTCTTTGTAATATATATTAAGAAAATAGTGGCAACAATATAGTAGAAATGCAACTCCATATTAAATTTTTGGGCAAAAAAAAAGCACTATCGGGCTGCCCCATATGGGTTTAACTTAAGATTAACTTATCAAATATGTATTATATTAATGATAGGAGGGAGTAACAAAAAAATTGAGCTTTGACATTAGATAAAGAGAGGATGAAGGAAAGTAGAATACAAAAGGTAGAAGCTTCTTGGATCACTTCCAACTAGAGTCGGTAATACGGGCTCAACCCATGGGCTCAACCTGTGGGCCCATGAGTTGGGACAGGGTTAGGGTTGGGAAAATCCCAACCTGCAAAAGTGCTGGCCGCACAGGCCCATGGGGTGGCTCACAAAATTTTTTATATATATATGTAATAATTTCACAAAATTTATAAGTTATCAACTTCTATCTTGGTACCTCCCAATCCAAAGAGAAAAAATCTTAGCCTCTTCTCTTATTTTTTAAACAAAATTATTATATTTTGGTTGTTTAAAGATGAGTTTATATTTTGTTTATAAATTTTGGTAAATTTGATAATTTTATCTCTTAAATTATGAATTATATTTTTAAATTTTTATAAGATAAATGATTGATGTTAGAAAGGTAAATTTAATAACTCATATGTGTCTCGTATTTTCGATTGTCTTTAAAAAATAGGAATTTTCTTTTTCAAAAAAAATATGCAGGCCCGCTGGTTGGCCCGCAACCCGCACACTACGGGTTAACGTTGGCAAAATGCCAACCAGTAGAAGTGAGGGCCGCACGGGAGCGGGTTGGTGCGGGTCTGGCCCTACTTCCCACTCTTACCTTTATACTCCATTAGCTAACATTATTTTTTTGAGATAAAGGCAAATGCATTCCACATAAAGACATAATTAATACAAAAAGACTCTAAACCTCACATGTCAGCATAGATAGTGAAGAGTCAAGAAAATTCTTAAAATGTACGTTCAAATTTTGCAGTAAATAAATCCTATTAAAAATAAAGTGAGAAAGAAAAGAACTTATATCCTGGTAGATGCAATTAGATGCTGGGATGATTGCTCCTTTTTGTGGGAGAAAGAGTTTCTTCAAGCACATAACTTTTAGTTCCCGATGTGGACTATCTAAATAAAAAGGAGACTAGATAATCCATGCTAAGGCAACTTTGAAGCACATAAGAGCACAAAAACAAAAATTGCTCTTGTGGCAATTATTGATTGTCATTGAAAACCAATGCGTACCTTACAAAATTTATGTCCCTTTTCTTTGAATTTGCCCAAAAAGACAATCCATCCTATTGATGCGAGAGCACTTTGTTGATAGATTGCTTCACAATTTATAGTCTGTGACCTCTGTAACACCCTAAATTTTATATTCACCAAAAATATATTATAATTAATTTTGAAATTCAATAAAATAGTGAATATTCATGAATTTGGATCTTGTGAATTTTGAAATATTCATATTCATAAGGAAATGGGCAAATTAATTCAAAAATTGAATTAATTTACAAAGGTAATTGAAAAATAACAATTTTGCCAATTTAACCCAAGATTAATTATTTTTCTAATTAATTGAAGTTAGTTTCAATTAATCAAGGAAAATAAAGAAAAATGTACAATTGAATTATTCTTGATGGAATAAATCAAGAATTGTGAAATTAAGGGGGATTATATATAATTCAATTATGTGAATTATGGAATTAGTCAAAAACAAATTTTCTTCTCCTCTCCTTCCTAATTTCATCCAAGCCATGAAGAAAAGGGGAAAAACTCAATTTCAAGATCACATGCTACATGAATAAAGCTATGATGGATTGCTATATGAACCTCTCAATGATGACAAAGATAGAGTGTACACCAAGTGAAGACATGGGCATGGTGGTCATGTTGAGAGGTTATGGCATAAAGTAAGAGGGTATGGTTGGAGGCATGGGAGGAGGAATGGTGCATGATAGGTGGTGCAATCTCAACCCTTGATGAGATCAAGGGCTAAGAGGCAAGAAGACCAAGTTAATAAAACATTTTCTCCTTCCTCCTTCATGCACATTTCGTCCAAGGCAAGAAGCAAAAGAGAGAGAGAGAGTGATTTTGTGAGTCCTTTGGAGGTTTAGAGAGCAAGAGGAAGCAAGATCTAAGGTAAGAACTTGTTGTTTAAGTGATTAAGCTTCCTATCTTGTGTAGTTTATTCTCTAATCTCTTATTCTTCATGGAAATCATGGTTTAGCAACCTAATCTTCAAGATTGAAGAGAGAGAGGGAGGACGTTCTAGAGAGAGAAACACCAAGAATCAAGAGGTAATCTCCAAAACCTCAACTTCTTAGTGTATTGATGTTGTTGTTGTTGTTGTTATTTCTTGACTTTTCAAGTTTCTTTGTTAAGTTGGAAAGATGGAAAAGCTATAACCCTAACCCTAAGGGGTTATGCTGCCCAAATTCTATTGAATCATGGTTAAGAAGTGTTTAAATAAGTTAATAAAGGATTAGAAGTGGGAAAGTACATGTTTTGGAAGCTAAAATACAAAACTACATTTTTCTATTTTTCCTTCAAAATTTTGGCCAGAACCAAAACTGGTGTTAGGAGTAGAATTTTCATGAAATAAATAGTTCCATTGGATTCAGTGGACAAAAATAGGTGGGGTTATAGTTGGGTACTTTTTCGATAGAGGCCGAAAAAACATAATTACGAAAACGCCATTGAAATCCTAAATAGGGGCTGTCAAAGGTATTTTCGTAATTTGAAAATGAATTTGGTAATTTCGAGCCCGGAAATGGATTCTTTGGGCAAAAATATGTCAGAATAGCCTTAGTTAAAATTTTGGGAAAACGTGACATCATGCCGGGTACGGCAGGGCCGGACCAGGGTCCCTGGGGCATTTTGGTAAAAGTTCACCATAGACTAATATAACCACAAGAAACACTATAGAAGAGTCTAGAATGATACTTGGATAGGTTATGACCTATTTCTGGTACATTTAATATTTAAGGACCGAGTTGGACGCCAGAAACGACACGTATTACGAGGCACACTGAAAAAGGGGTTTAACAAACTTCGAGGTAGGGACTACCATCTTTCATACACTATGTGAATAATTATATGTATTTGCTACTGTATTTTGTGATATGATTGCGTGCTAGAGGCACAGTACCTAGTTGTGGTTCGCTGCCCAACAACAGTATATCGGAAATCCTAGCTGTGGTCGATGACTCAGTTGAGGTATATTATCGGAAATCTTAGCTGTAGTCGGTGACTCGGCTGAGGTAAATATATATGAATCGAATCAAACTTTCATTTTTGCCTAATATAGTGCATTGCATATTTAATTTTCACATTTTATATGTTGATCGTATGTCTCTACAGGGATTCTTTGGAATCTCACCCTTTTTCAAAAAAACAAATATCTCAACTGGTGCCAGTGGATCGAAGGGCAAAGGTGTGGACGCCGAGAAGTAATTAGCTCATGTCTCAAGATGAGGGCAAGATAGTGGTTATAATTAGCTTATGTTTTAGATATTTTGGGATTATCCTGTAAATATTAAGTTTCCATTGTATTTCCTGTATTTCGTTGACGAACGATATCGGTATTGTAAATGAATATTTTTATCAGTATAATTGTACTTTTCTGTATGCCCATTGAATTCCATATTTATTACTCTTTAATTATCGAAATAGAAATGGGTGTTGACAACCTCGGAGTATCAATATTAGTAGAAAAAGCGAAAGAAATAGAGGCAATTGCATGATCAACTTCCTTGATTAAAGATAATGGGTACACCAAAACCCATTGATGAATGAAGTTTCCATTGTATTTCCTGTATTTCGTTGACGAACGATATCGATATTGTAAACGAATATTTTTATCAGTATAATTGTATTTTTCTGTATGCCTATTGAATTCCGTATTTATTACTCTTTAATTATCGAAATAGAAACGGGTGTTGACAACGTCGGAGTATCAATATTAGTAGAAAAAGCGAAAGAAATAGAGGCAATTGCATGATCAACTTCCTTGATTAAAGATAATGGGAACACCAAAACCCATTGATGAATGAAGTTTCTATTGTATTTCCTGTATTTCGTTGACGAACGATATCGGTATTGTAAACGAATATTTTTATCAGTATAATTGTATTTTTCTGTATGCCCATTGAATTCCGTATTTATTACTCTTTAATTATCGAAATAGAAACGGGTGTTGACAACCTCGGAGTATCAATATTAGTAGAAAAAGCGAAAGAAATAGAGGCAATTGCATGATCAATTCCTTGATTAAAGATAATGGGTACACCTAAACCCATTGATGAATGAAGTTATTTCTAATCACCCAGATTGTAGATATCACTTTGACAATGATAGCAAGCATCAAAGGATAATTATTTTGATGTAATTGGAACAGACTCTCTTTTAATCAGTCTTTAAGAGCATTGAAGGTTCCAAAATGAAATTGAATGTTTAAACCTCCAAAACAAGCTGCCTTAGCCACATGATAAGTAATGAATTAAGTGCTCTAAAGACTTAGGAACATTACAACCAAAAGCACAATCATCCCACTTTAGATTCGCCATAATAATGTCAGAACAATTGTAGATGCCTTTCTAGGTCCATGAAACGTTACAAGGATTTTTCATTATGTTGTCACTATTAAGATCAAAATATTTAACTCTTAAAGTGGTGAACAATAGAGACTGAGAAGGGGTAGAAATCATTCTTAACATTTGCTTAATTAATAGAGCCTAATTTACTTGAGATGTTCTTCTTAATCCCATACCTCCTTCACTAACAAGCATGAAAGAGTTTCCTTATAGAAAGATGGATTCTGCTCCGTTAGCTAATATTATTCATCAAGGCTCATGTTCAATATTTCTTTTCAATCAATATCATATAGCTACAATTATCGAAACAAATTATAGGATAAATATGTTGGACATTTTATAATTCAATTGATTAAAAGCATACTTAAGGCTTTTTGAGTCTAGCCGAAAAGAAAAAAAACTTAAGGCTTTTTGAGGTTGATCTCTTAAGCCTATTCAAATATTTATATTTTAAGTAGGCTTCTATAAATACTTCAGATTAGGCCTTGCATAAATTCTGGGCCCAACATTTAAAAAAAAATTGTTTAGACTCAAGTTCTAGGGTATTGTTGCAACTTACAAGTTTAGACATATTTGGCTAAAGTATGATCTGCCCTTACCTATACATATATTCCCACTCCTACAAAGATACAAAAATTAAATTCAAATTGTATTCTTGTTGTGGATCTTTTGGAACATGCTATTCCCATGATTGAAAACGATGGTGTTCAATACGACCCTTTTGTAATCTTTCCGGTTAAGGGTCCGCATTCCTTGCTCATCAAAAAGATAAGTTAGGAATGCTCATCACCCATATTTTGGGGTGGAGACAAATTTTTTGAATTTTTATTTATTTGGATTAAATTTTAGGCTGCACTTTAAAATATTTTTGCTACACAGTATCTCAAATTAATTAATTTCTAGTTCTGCATTCAAAAATATTTTTCCTGCAACACTAGCAACCTGAAACAGTTTCCTAGTAGCACTCAATATCTAAATATTTTTTTAACATATAGTATCTTAAGCTAATTAATTTTTAGTGCATGGAGTATTTTTTTGAAATTTTTTTTTAAAAAAGCCTCAAAATTGGGGTGATGAGCATTGCCTGCTCATCTTTTTTATGAGTAGGGAATGTGGATCCTCCGATGGGTTAACCCTTAAAACAAAAAATAATTAAATAAATCAAATTATACATTATAACTTACCAATCTCTAATTGGTAGTCCCAGCCAACAAACATTATATATTTGCCTCTCCACACAAAGATAGCTAGCTCCACATCTTTGCACCTATTGAAAGTTTATATTTTTCTTAAAATTCGAATCTGTAAATATTTTTTCTCTCTTATGGACCTAAAAAGTATAGTTTTTCCTAAAAATTAGTCTTGTGGTTGGGGTGGGGGGGGGGTGTGATATTTACAATTCTTCATGGCAAACTCATTAAGATTTAATTGAGTTCCCAAATTCAAAATATTACGGCATGTTAAATAGCCTACCTCCTGAAAGGATATGTTATAGACAGATATAATACACTACAAAAAAATATGAAATATCCGACAAAATTTTCCACGGAAAAATTTTCTATGGCAAATTCCAAGTGGAAATCTATCGAAAAAGTTTTCGACAGAATATTTTCCGTGGCAACTTAGCCATGGAACAAATTCCATCTTTTGCCACAAAATTTCTGACGTAATAATTCCGTCGAAAATTTCCGCCGGAATTCAATTCCATCGGAAATTCCCTCAAAATTTCCGATAGAATTCAATTCTATAGGAAATTCCGTGTCAACATTTAAAAATTATAATTTTTTAATTAAATTTAATTTTAAAAAAATATTTCTATTAAATTTATTATTTATTTATTAATATTTTTAGTTTAATTTTAAATTTATTTTTTAATTATGATTTTCTAATTTCTAAATATTTTTAATTTTCAATCATAGGTTTTGGTTCCTGTAGGGGCAAAATGGTCATATGAAAATTTATTTATAAAAAATAAAATTTATTAATTATTAATTAGTATTAGTAAAAAAATATCAGTTAATAATTATTTATTAGTTATTAATTAATGTTAATAAAAAATTAATTTTAGAAATTAGAAAAAAATATAGTCATATGAAATTTATTTAAGATGTAAAATTTTTTTAATTTGAAGTTAATTTATATTAAAAATTATAAGAACATATAAAATTATTTATATTACTATTACATTTATATATAGGAAAAAAATATATATTTATAAATAATTGATTATGTATAATAAGATTATATATATATATAATTGTGTAATAATAAAACGCAAAAGCAGTCAAGCCCATCCGGTAAGGCATCAAGTGTGTACAGACAACATCGTGGGTTCGAACCAAAGGAGGGGCAAGTTGAGTTGCATTTCCAAGAATAATGAGGTTGTGACACGTGGCGGAGGGAGGTTGTGACACCGTCGGCCAAATGGCGGATATGGCCGCCGGCAACAAGGTGGATGTCGCCAGAGCTGCCACCCAATGCTGCCGGCAACAAGGTGGATGTCGCCAGAGCTGCCACCCACTGCTGTCGGCCACATGGCGGATCTAGGGGCCGGCGACAAGGTGGATGTTGCCACAGCTGCCACGCGCCACTACCGGCGATGAGGGGGCTGTTGCTGGAGTTGCCACGTAGTTTTTTAAAGTTTTAAACATAAAAAATAAGTTTGTGAGGGAATTTCCGACGGAATATTTCGTCAGAAATTATGAGGAAATTTCCGACAGAATTTAAGTCCGTCGGAAATTACAATGAAAATAAATTCCGTTGGAAATTTCTGACGGAATCTGAATTCCGTTGGAAATTTGTTTGTCATGCTATTATTACCGACGGAATCCATTCTGTCGAAAATTCATTTCCATCACAAATTCAGTATATTTTTGTAGTGATACAAGCCATTTATGAAAGGTTAAGGGTTTTGGAAGCTCTGTATGTTAAATTCAGTCAGTGCTGATTTATGACTTAGTGATATACTTATGCATAAAATGTGCTGATTAAACATTTACAGGTACATTGCCAGCAAAATTAATTACTACTTAGCATCAGCATGTCATCACTCAAAGCATCCATCCAGGAATAAATCAATTCACTTGCTGCCCTTGTGTTGTTGCTGTCATCTGTTCTGACCCCTCTGCATTGTACCTGTAATCATATCCTCACTGCTCAACTTATTCATTGCTAGTTAGCCCACACAAAGCTCAATAAATGTAACATTCATTTATACTAAATATAACAGTATGGAGTCTTCTAGAAGAAGTACATAAAAACCAAAGAGAATACTCAATGAAATTATTAAACGAGACCCTTTGATTTACAATTTATCTAAAAATTTGGTTGTTGATTGAGTACAGTAATGTCATGGAAACCATGAAAGTGATAGATCCCACCCAATAAGATAAAGTTTCTTGTTGTTGTTGTTTATACTAAATGGTTGCAGCTGAATAAAATCAGGATCCCATAGTTTAGGGTCAAACACCTTGTAATTAACATTTATTAAATTCAGGTTACTTTTAATAAAATAATCTCCAATTATACACAGTTGATAATTCAGTACATGAAACATGAGTGAGAGTATATGGAAGAAGTTGGAATGAGACAATTACTCAATATGTAAAGTGGGATTCCAGTCCAAAGGCTGGAAGAAGCCCTGAGAGTTCGCACTCTGGGAACCACAAGGCATGCTTTGATCTCCACCTTCCCAAGATTGTCTATAGTTGTTCCTTGAACTGATTTCTTCTAGCTGCTCACAACATGGTAAGTTTAAGGGTTTCAAGAGACACATGAAATTCATATTTATTACTCCTTCTTGTCATCAATGTGAGAGCTAGTTGAAATGTTTGTTTCAGTTCTAAGAGTAAGACTTCAATTCACTTTATCTCCCATATTTATAATTTCCCTCCAAATTATCCTTATTGATTGCATAAACATTAAAGAGAGTTTTCAACAATAGAAATAATTATTAAAGCGGGTACTTTGGGGAAGCAAACACACATTTATTACAAATAATTAACTTAACTAATTTTATTCTAATGTTCATCTTTAGACGTCCCCAGATGGCTGGGGACGTCTAATGTTCAAGCTTTAGACGTCCCCAGGCCATCTGGGGACGTCTAAAGGGTGTTATTTTTTTTTCCCCCCGAAGTTCATCTGCTTTTCTGGAGTGTTTAGACGTCCCCATGTTTGTTGGGGACGTCTAAAACAGTCTTTAGACGTCCCTAATGAACATGGGGACGTCTAAAACTAATTCAGGCGCGAGATTCAATTTTTTCTTACGAGCCAACCTTTTCACCTTTGATCTATAATTACCCATATGCCACCGCCCCATATTTGGGGCGTCCCTTTTTGAAAAAGGGACGTCCTTTAGGGACTTTATATGTATATTCTGTAGTAGAATTTCAATTCACTTTATCTCCCATATTTATAATTTCCCTCCAAAGTACCCTTATTGATTGCATAAACATTAAAGAGAGTTTTCAACAATAGAAATAATTATTAAAGCGGGTATTTTAGGGAAGCAAACACACATTTATTACAAATAATTAACTTAACTAATTTTTTTAACATTTATAAATTAGTTATATATCTCTTACATTTAGGACTGGGGGGAGTAATATTTCTATCATACCAAGTTTCTGAGATAGGGAAAAAGGCATTACAAGTACATCTTTTTACTTGGTTCAAGATGATGACACATGGCATGGCTAGCTTCCAAGTAAATATTTTTCCTTCTATTTTCCCCCATTTGGATGAAAAGGAAAAGAGGAAAGGGAAATAATATTTGCTTCTTACATTTTCCATAATTCTTTCTTTAATTAATAATCAAGTACATTATACTTTTTGACTTTTCAAACTTGATTTTACTTGGTCAAGAATGCTCTAAAATTGCATATTTGTCTTCAAATATATATTTTCCCTTTATTTTCCTTATTTCACCGAAAATGGCTTCAAGAAAATGGGAAAATAATTTTACTCTTATTTTATTGAAAAATTACCATTTTGTCTTTACATTCTTAGATTTAATTTGGGCCTTTTTCATTTTCTTCTCTCCATGGCTGAAATTCACCATTATTATTAGGCCAAATATTATGTTCATCATTTCCCAAATTTGGGCTTTGATAATGGGATTTTTGGAATACCAAAAACTTGGCTTTCTATCTTGTTTTAACCCAATTTTCATGTTACCTCAACTAAAAGTATTCTTGTCATTCCAATTTCATCAAAATTCACCATTTTATTTCATTGAATGCCATAAATATTTATAAGGCATATTGGTGAATAAAAATGGGGTGTTACACATATTGTCCAATATTTCTTTTCAGTTAATAACATATATTATATAACTACAATCATCATGAACATACATCGAAAATTAAACTATAGTATACACAAAACTAGAAAGGGAATTCCGTTATTGTACAAACATTACTGGTGCAATATGAAAGTAAAGTATTGATATCCCAACGGATCACCTTCCGTCATTCAAGTCAATCATCACATGATCTGTAATGCTATACCCTCCAGTGTTTCTATAACTGATGCTATCCCCAATTTCATTAACACTGGACGTGTCCCCAAGCAATAATGGTTGTATTTCATCTGAATTATTGTTATTGTTTACCCATGAGTGCTTCCTTGTGATCCTTATTCCCTCTAACTCCATTGCAACTTCCTTCATGCTAGGCCTCTCATCCCCTCTAAGTCTTAAGCATCTCTCAGCAAGTGAGGCCACTTCACTCAGCATCTCCTTATTTTCATCATTCACTATGCCAACTTCAAGCACTTCAAACAATTGACCTTTCTTCAAGGATGAAAGAAAGTGAACAGCAAGGCATCTTTCGTCTTCTGGTTTATCAAATGAAAGAGCCCTCTTCCCTGTTAGTAGCTCCACAAGCACCACTCCAAAACTATACACATCGCTTTTATTGGTGAGTTGGTTTGTTTGTAAGTATTCTGGATCCAAGTATCCAAGAGTTCCTTGTACCATTGTGGCTAATTCTGTTTCATCAAGTGGAACCAACTTGGAAGCTCCAAAATCAGACACTTTGGCTGTGTAGGTGTCATCTAAAAGTATGTTAGAGGGCTTGACATCTCTATGGATTATGGGAATGGAGGCACTAGAGTGCAAATATGAGAGTGCTTCTGCTGTCTCTGCTGCTATCTTCAAACGTGTTTCCCAAGAAATCTTTGAAGAATTGCCTTGGTTGTGATGAATGTAACCATAAAGGGTTCCATTGTTGACAAACTCATAAACCAACAAAGGAATTTCAGTTTCTAAACAACATCCAAGTAGCTTCACCACATTCTTATGATTTATTTGGGAGAGGACAATGACTTCATTGATGAACTGTTCAATTTGGTTTTGATTCACAAGTTTAGACTTTTTGATTGCGACAACTTTGTTTTCTGTCAGGAATCCCTTATAAACAGTTCCATAACCTCCTTTGCCGATGATTAAGCTTTCATGGTAGTTGTTGGTTGCCTTTTTCAACTCCTCCGTGGTGAAGATTTTAGTTGTTTGGGAGGAAGCGTCTTTACTAGAGAGTCGTTGGTGCAAGATCAAGCCGCCGTTTTGTTGGAAATTTTTTTTCTTTTGCTTGATAAAATTCCTCTTTTGGTATAATAAATACAACCAAGACATACTGACAACCAAGGGTTCAGGGCAGAGTATTTGCCATGACTCACGAGGAAGCCCAGAAGTCTCCTGATCTCATCTAAGGTATTGTCCTTCTTAATGGTCAAGTGTTACGAGTATTATTTGACTCGGGTGCCAGTCACTCTTTTATTGCTTATGATTGTGTAAAGCGTTTGGGTATGCCTGTGCATAAGTTACCGTTCGATCTAGTGGTGTCTACACCGATGGGTGTTAAGGCTGTGACTACTAAAGCCTACCTAAACTGTGTCCTATCTGTAGAAGGTCATGAATCGGTTATGGATTTAATATGTTTGCCGCTCAACCAATTGGAAGTTATTTTGGGTTTTGATTGGTTAAGAGAAAATAATGTGTTGTTAGATTGTGAGAACAAGAAAATAGTATATCCTGTTTCCCAGAGGGCTGAAGATGTGAATATGAGTATGAATTTCCTTTCTACGGCTAAAGCTGAGAAATATTTGGAGAAAGGTTGCCAGGGGTATATGGTGTTCTTTTTCGTGCAGGGAGAGACTGTAACCCCCTTCGTAATTATATCCGAAATACGCGATTAAAATGAAATAAAGACCAATAATAATCAAATAACATTTACTAACCCATCACATGACGGGGTTTGCACAAATAGCTTTCGAAATCATTTATAAACTTGGTCTCCTATTCACATTTTGAATACAATTACTACGCGAAGATAAATCACATTCATATAAATGTCAGAATGCACAACATAATCATCCCGGCAATCCCGGGTACATACCTTCGCTAAAGATACACAGGGCACAATTGCCCATTACAATTCTTCAAATGGGAATTACACAATCTTATCTCAAATTCATAACCCTATATTCAACCAAATCATATACAGTCTTCACAACTCATTGATAACCACTAGCCCTGTCTAAATTGTTAGTATGGGAGGGTGAGATTTGAAAGAATCCCAATAGGGAAACATTATCAATATGCAGGCAAGATAAGTGTTTAATACATGACATGCTTGCATCACATAACTCATGCACACATACAATGACAAATCTATGAGCTTAATGCTTCAAACGATACACATATGGCCATAGCATATATTGAAACATAGCTTCAAATCATTCATACATGTTCCACATAATCAAGCAAAGCAATAACATGCATCAACACATTAATACAATTATCAGAGCATGCAAGAGAGATAAGTTCCCTACTTTAAAGCTTTTATGCCTCGAAATGTGTGCCTCAATCTACGTGCAAACAGCTCGGGGCTTCATATTCGATCCTACAATGTCAAATGTACTATTTAGACACTTCCATAGTGTTTCTCGGGGTTATATGAGGCTATATTGAAAATTTACTAAAATGCCCCTGGGGACCCGACCCGGCCCGGCCCGGCCCTACCGTACCCAGTCCGGCTGTACTTTTCCCAAAAATTTGACATGGGTTATTCTAACATATTTCCGCCCAAGGAATCCATTTCCAAACTTGAAATTATCAAATTCAGTGTCAATTCCAAAATTATCCTTGACAGCCCCACTTTAAGGTTTCAAGGGCGTTTTCATAATTATGCTTTTCGGCCTTTTCTGAAAAAGTACCTAATTGTAAGCCCAACTAATTTTCGTTCCTGAACTCAATGGAATCATCAAATCATTGAAAATCCAACTCTAAGACCCATTTCTAGAGCTGGCCGAAATTCTCAAGTATTCCGGGAAAAATTGGGGTTTTTCGGTTTCGGCTCCGTAAATACGTTCCTTTCTACTCCTAACTACTTTATTGACAATTCCATTAGGTTACAAATACCATTTAGTACCAGTTTGGGCAGCATAACAGCCCCACACACCCATTTTCCATTTTTGAAACTAATGACAATCCGGCGAAATTTCACCGATTAAATTGTCTACAGCAGCCAGAATAGTTAATACACAAGAGTTTGGAAGTTACCTCAAGCTCCCACTAGCTTTTCTCAAGAGTGGCTGAAACCCTAGCCTTTCTTAACCATGAAAATTGAGCTTCCAACACCTTAAAGTGTTGGAAATTGTGCCCTAAGGGCCAATCATTGTACTTTAAACATTATTATTTTAATGAAATTTCTCCATTCTGTTATCATATTATTTGCATGTTAACTGTGATAATTGTATCCTTGGATAATTCATAAAGATTGTCCTAAAATGTCCCTGGTCGGTCATCTATGCGGGAGCAGAGATGAAACAAGATCAGTATGACTTTGATAAGATATGGAGATACGAATCAAAGTCTTAGGCACTTGTAAGAGTACAAGGTGCTGGACCGACCCACTATGAGAAAGCTACATGGATCAAGTCATAAGCTTTTCTCATGTATAACCACGTCACAATGCCCTTAGACCTGAGGTCATCATGGATTCCTACATGAGAGTTGCTAAGCTTTGAACTAGTCAAAAGTCACTTTTGACCGGGTGATGATAAAGGCTACGATCGGGCTTAGTGGTTTTCATGTAGAGGAATATGAATGATCAAGATGGAATTTGTCCCTCACATTAGTAGAGAGATATTACTGGGCCCCTCGATGAGTGAGTCTGAGAAATGTATGGCCATACTATGATGAAAGGAGTTTCTGTCTCTGTTATCAGGCTACTCAGGAATCGAGAAAGTAATGGTCAGGAACAAGAGGATGACATTTTCCATGCCTTATCCTTGATCGATATATCGTGTGACAAAAGGGACGTGACGTGGTTGTATGACAGGTTGCATCGTGATAATGATCCTCATATGAATTGGGTAGTCGTAATGTCTTGCTAGAGGCTGCTTGCGACTTTTGGGTTAGTGTAATTATTGGCCCACTGCCAACTTCATATGGGCCTACAGGGTCGCACACAAGAATGGCTCAACACGAGATAATGTTTGATTTAGGGTGGATGAATTTTATATTTATATATATATAATATAAAATTCATTAATAATATTATATAGATATATATATTTTTGAAATATATTATATACATATATATATATGTATATATATATTATATGATATTATTATATTATGTTGGTTTTAAATTTAATTTATTAAGATATATTAAATTTAATAACTAACATGATAGAGATATAGTATCTTAGATTTAATTTATGAAGATAAATTAAATCTAATGGCTCTTTATTTATATTAAATAAATAGGTTAAATTAAAACTATTGGACAGATTTAATTTAAACTGAATTTATTTAATTAGCTCATCAAGATAATTAATTGTTAATTAATTTCAAAATTAATGATGATTAATTTTGAAATTTGAAAATAACCCTCATGGGTTATAAGCTTCATAGAGCTGATAGACTCAGGGTACATCAGAATTGAGAGCCGCAAGTTAAATCCTTGGAGACATTAGAGGCGCTAGCACGCAGTCTCGGTTGGAGAGCATTCGTGTGGATACCGGTAGAGGGAGCGGACCTGACGTGTTGGCTCCTAGAGATCGTGAAAACTCTGAATCATCAAAAAGGTATGAATCCTTCCAACTTGGTTTAAACGCCGTTGATAGATCCTCGATTAGGATCAGTGAAATTTTTTTTTTAAAAAATTCTTCCGCTGTGCTTACCGATCCTACATAAAGAACATAAAAGAGAAGCTTAGGAGCAAGGTTATATGTGTTAAGAGCTAGATCGTCAGAAAAATCGGCTTACCTTGTGAGATTTCTCCTCTTTCTCTCTCTAAGAGCTCTTAACTTTCTCTCACTAGTTTCATCTGGTTTAGCACGTCAGAAATGAGAGCTGAAGATGATGAGAAAATATTTAATTCCATGCTAATGTCATTTTTTATTTCGATGATGTCATAATTCCCATTTTCGGATTTTCTTGTAGATTTTTTGCCCAAACTTTGACAAATCATAACTAATTCTAGAAAAATAGAAATAAGATGATTCAAAAGCCAAATGAAAGGTATTTAAGTTCTCTTTATCAGAAAAATATGTTTCATTACCCAAAATTACCACAAAAGTCCAGAATTACATAAAACGCATCGCTGGCCCAAAACAGAGTTCAATTTCCATCCCAAACTTTGGACAGTCATATCTCCTAGCTCACAAAACGAAATGGCACAAATTATATGTCCATTTTGAAAATTGGGATGTGAAATTTAAGACTGAAAAGTTTTAGAATTTTTAGACACCATTTGATCATTGAAAACGTTCACACAAACTGACTGTCCAGAATAGAGTTTCACTGGACAGAATTTCAGATTTTGCATCTTTGCTTCTAATGGTCCCATTTTCATACCAAACATCATTCCCACATAAATTTTCATAAGGAATCCATTGGAAACACCAAATCAATCAAATTCACATCACATTGACGTGTTTTCGCAACAATCTCAACATGTCAACACAATTCACATTTCAAAACCTAACATTGTAACTTTTCCATTCCAAAGTTCCAAACCAATTTAAATGGAATCAAAACACACTATGACACCATTTCCAACACAATACCCCATTCAATTCTTCCCTTTCTTCTATGTCAATTTGGATGTTAATCCACAATTGAACTCAAATACAGGGTTTCGGCGCTGCTCACAACACACACGAATCACATTCGAGTGCCAAATCACATCATATTCTCCAAAAGGGTTATTTATCACTAACCACATTCACTTTTGGAGTCATTAACCCTTAATCACAATTTGGGATCTTGCTAAATCAAGGCTTAGCAATCCACTAATCTCAGGCTTATTCTCTATGCTCAAGTCTCAAAAGTCGGGGTATTACAGAGACTACAGAAGCTTTGAACAGTATACCCATGGTGAATGAATTTCCTGAGGTGTTTCCAGATGATTTAAGTGGATTGCCTCCTGAAAGGGAAGTTCAGTTTCTGATTGAGATTCTGCCTGGAGCTGGTTCGATATCTAAAACCCCGTATTGTATGGCCCCAAATGAAATGGCAGAGTTAAAGAAATAAATTGAAGATTTACTTAAAAAAGGGTTTATTAGGCCCAGTGTGTCACCTTGGGGAGCTCCAGTTTTATTTGTGAAAAATAAAGATGGAAGTATTCGTTTGTGTATCGACTACAGAGAGCTGAATAAGATTACTGTTAAGAATAAGTACCCTCTTCCCAAAATCGAAGACCTTTTGGATCAGTTATCTGGTACATGTGTATTTTCGAAGATTGATCTAAGGTCGGGGTATCATTAGCTGCGAGTGAAAGCAGAAGATATTCTGAAGACTGCTTTCCAGATAAGGTACGGGCATTATGAGTTCTTAGTGATGCCATTTGGATTGACCAATGCACCTGTGGTTTTTATGGATTACATGAACCATATCTTTCAACAATATCTGGATCAGATTGTCGTTGTGTTTATTGATGACATTCTGATATACTCTAGAAGTCAAGAAGAGCATGAGCATCATTTGAGGATTGTGTTGAATACGTTACGTGAGAAGAAACTCTATGCTAAATTGAGTAAGTGTGAGTTTTGGCTTACAGAAGTGAAGTTCTTAGGCCATGTTATCTCTCAAGAAAGGGTCTCTGTGGATCCCAGTAAGGTGGAAGCAGTACTTGACTTGAAGAGGCCATAAACTATTGCTGAGGTACACAGTTTTCTGGGTCTTGTTGGTTACTACCAGAGATTCATCCAGAATTTCTCTCGTATTGCCTTGCTGATGACCAAGCTCACGAGAAAAGATCAACTGTTTGTGTGGGATGAGAAATGTGAAAAATGTTTTGTGGAGCTGAAGGAGAGGTTGACTACGGCACCTGTGTTGATTATACCTAATCCTAGCTTGACTTATGTTGTGTACAGTGATGCTAGTAGGCAGGGATTAGGGTGTGTCCTTATGCAGCAGGGACGTGTGGTGGCCTATGCCTCTCGACAGCTCAAACCCCATGAAATGAATTATCCCACCCATGATCTAGAGCTGGCGGCCATTGTGTTTGCTTTGAAAATTTGGAGGCATTATTTGTATGGTGTGAGGGTAGAACTGTACTATGACCACAAGAGTCTCAAGTATTTGTACGACCAGAAAGAATTAAATATGAGACAACGTCGCTGGATGGAGTTGCTTAAGGACTACAACCTGGAAATCAAATATCATCGGGGTAAAGCAAATATAGTCGCTGATGCTCTTAGTCAAAAGACGGTACTAGTAGCAGCTATGATGATACAAGAGGGGAAATTGATTGAAGATTTTCACGATTTGAACTTGTCAAACCAAATCATCTATGCCAACTACACTGTTTCCCAAGGGGAAAGTGACTTGAGGGCTGAGATTAAAGAAGCTCAAAGGCAGAATAGCTGGATAAAACAGAACCGGATTAGAATTGAACGGGGAGAAGCTCAGGGCTATGATTTGTCGCTTAGTGGACTAGTTCGTTATCAGAAAAGGATCTATGCGCCACTTAAGGCGGAGTTGAGGCAAAAGATATTAGACGAAGCTCACAAGAGCCAGTATACCCTTTATCCCGGTATGACTAAAATGTATCATAACATAAAATCTGTGTATTGGTGGCCGGGAATGAAGAGTGATATGACAAAGTACGTGGTGCGGTGTCTCACATGCCAGAGGGTGAAGATTGAACACCAGAGACCGCTCGATTTGTTGCAGAGTCCTGAGATTTCGGAATGGAAATGGGAAAGTGTGACCTTGGACCTTGTTGTGGAATTGCCCAGGGTGAAGAATTATGATGCTATCTGGGTAATTGTGGATCGGTTAATGAAGACAGTGCACTTCTTACTGATAAATGCTAGTTACTCTCCGAACAAGCTAGCAGAGATCTATATTCGAGAGATTGTAAAGCTCTATGGCATACCGAAGAATATCATTTCCGACCGAGATCCCTGCTTTACTTCTAGATTTTAGAAGGCATTGCATGAAGCCCTAGGAACTCAATTGAGGTTCAATACAGCATATCATCCTCAGACGGATGGCCAATCAGAGAGGACAATCCAGACACTGGAAGATATGTTGCGAGCTTGTGTCCTCGACTTCAAAGGGAGTTGGGATCGCTCCTTCCACTCGCGGAGTTCATCTACAACAACAGTCATCATGCGAGCATTCAGATGGCGCCGAATAAAGCGTTGTATGGAAGGAAGTGCCAATCACCCTTATGTTGGAATGAGTTATCCGAAAGGAAGTTATATGGGCCAGAGTTGATTGACCAGACCTCGGCATAGATTCAAACTATTCGTAAGAGGCTCCTTGTAGCGCAGAGTTGACAGAAAAGCTATGCTGACAAGAGGAGACAGCCTCTAGAATTTGAGGTTGGTGATCACATGTTCCTGAGAGTATCTCCAGTTACAGGCATTGGGCGAGCTATCAAGAGGAAGAAGCTAAGCCTGAGGTATATAGGTCCTTTCGAGATCCTTGAAAGGATTGGGTTTGTTGCATATCAAGTAGCCCTACCCCTGAGTTTGAGCAGACTCCATGACGTTTTCATGTTTCCCAATTGAAGAAATACCAACTGGATCTCTCTCACATCATTGAGCATGAGAAAGTGAAGTTGCAAGACAATTTCACCTGTGAGACAGAGCCAGAGCAGATCATTAACTGTGAAGAACGATGGCTCAAACACCAAAGTATTCCATATGTGAGGGTGATCTGGAAGGGAATGACTCAAAGAGAAGCAACTTGGGAAGTGGAAGAGGATATGCGAAGAAGATATCCGAAGTTTATGGCTCAAGTTGTTTAATCAAATTTTGAGGACGAAATTTATTTTTCGGGGGGAGAATTGTAATGCCCCAACTCGTGATTAAGGGCTAATTATGATCTTAATGATGTAATTATTGTTAATATTGTTGTAAATATGTTGTAAGCAATGTTTACGCTTATATTGGAGTCTAATGATGATTTTGCAAAGGTTATGATAATCAGGGGCAAAATTCGAAATTTACCTACCGATTGATCGGTTACCGAAGAGGAAACTCATTGGTAACTTGAAGATCAACGATTGAGATTAAAATTCAAAGGAATCAATGGCTAGGATTTAACCTTGGGGTGGAATCCTATGTAAATGAAATCATGTGAAATCAAGGGGAAGGAACAAGATTGTGCCAATTGTTATTATGAGGACCCTTAGATTAAAGTCAACATTTCAAACACATTTTCTCTTCCTTCTCTCCTCTAAGTCGGTTAAGTGTGTGTGGGTAAGAGAAAATCTGAGTTTTTATATTCTCTCTCTATTCTCTCCATTCGGTACAGCTGAACCAAGAAAGAGAAGAGAAAAGCTTAATTTTGAGTAAGTGAGTGCTTTCATATGCTCAAGTGTTCTTCATTAATGTTGTTTATGAGGTTGGGAGCTTTCTTTCTATGGTTGTAGAACTTTGAAAGGTGGTGAATTGGTGTTTGCTCAAATCTGAAAGTTAGAGAAACAGAGATTTGGTTGTGGCAAGTGAAAGAGGTAATGATTTGATTCACTTTGATGGTTATGTTTTGAATGTTGGCTAATTTTTGTAAATTCAGGAATTTTGCCCTGAATTTGGTGTTAAATGCAAGTAGGAATTGGAGAGAGTGTCACTGTTGAATTGGTAGCTTATGGTATTTTGAGTTGGTTGGGATTGATTTAGAAGTGGAAAATGAAAGTGTTGATGATTGAGTTCTTGAGTGGAATGTGGAGATCTAAGGGCAAATTGTATTTGGAGTATGATTTTGGGTATTTTGAGGTTACCAATAGGTTTCTTATGGAATTTTAGGTGAGAATGAGCTTTGGTACAAGTTTAGGACCTATTGGGATCAGTTTTGGTCACTTTGGAAAACCTTATCGATTGCTGCGATTCTGGCTTCTGATGTGCATCACTCTAGTGGAGGATGAACTCACTCGAGTGCAGCAGTAGATTTCTGTTTTCCTTGGTTTTCTCAGTGGTATGCATCACTCTAGTGGAGAATGAACTCACTCGAGTGCAGCAGTAGATTTCTGTTTTCCTTGGTTTTATCAGTTTTGGTCACTTTGGAAAACCTTATCGATTACTGTGATTCTGGCTTCTGATGTGCATCACTCTAGTGGAGGATGAACTCACTCGAGTGCAGCAGTAGATTTCTATTTTCGTTGGTTTTCTCAGTGGTGTTTTCGAGTGGAAATGCAAGAGTGCACTTCCTGACTTGTGAGTGAGATAAGATCCCACTTGAGTGAGCATAGGCATGCTTGAGTGCGAGAGGGTTGGAGCTATAGGGTTGCATCTTGGGTAGTCACTCGTCGGTGGTTGTACAAGAGTGTGTCCTAGCACTCACAAGTGCTGGACCCTCACTAGGGTGCATTTGGCTGTGCTCGAGTGAGGTTTTCCCTTGGAAGTGGTCTGTGCTCTCGGGCAAACACTCTTGGTGTTGTACTTCCTGGTGCTCAAGTGCAACGAGCACTTCTTAGTCAAAGATGTTGCTCTCGGCCAAACACTTACTAGTGAGGATGCTTCTCACTCGAGCACGAGTGCCTCATCACTCGAGTGAGGCCATCTTCACTCGAGTGAAGCGACCAAGATTCAGCATTTTTCTTTCAAAGAGGGAACTTTGGGGTAGTGTCACCCAACCTTTTAGGCAAATGTTAGGTTTCTAATAAGCACCTAAAGAAGTTTAAATGATAACCAACATCAAGTAAGATGAAATTAAGAACTTGGAAAAGGAATTAATCTAGTGTCCTTACTCTTGGTTTTAGGTTTTGATATTGGCTGTACCCATGAGCCGACTGTGTCAGAGGATGTCAAGAAAGTACAAGGTAGTGACTCTCTCTTTATACCATATGTGACGTATTATATGTGTGTTATATCGTTGATTTGTGATAAAATTTGTATGCTACAACATTTTTGGATATGCGTAAGCACCGTCATACCAATAGTCCCTGAGTAGCTAACAACGGATCAGGTAATGGTTGTGTGCCTTCTCGGCGGAGAAAGGGGATGAGGATGAGGTGTGACTTTATGATTAGGTGAAAGCCTAATTGTGAAGGCCGACAGGTCAATTGTGAAAGCCGAGTAGCTATGTGAGCTATAAGGCTATGTGTATGCACTGCCACGCCAACAGTCCCTGAGTAGCTAACAACAGTTCGGGTAAGGCAGTGTGCCTTCCCGACGGAGAAAGGAGATAAGGATAGAGTGTGATCTGCATTGCTGATATATGATGATTTGCTTACATACTATCTGTTTATATGTGGTATGAATGACTTGTTACTACTGGGATTCTTTTGAATCTCATTCTTTCCTATGACTAACCGTAGGGCAAGTTGCTTCAGGGAGAAGCGGATAACCAAGAGCAGATATGACTTCTTAGACATATTTTCATCAAGACCGTTGGTTATCTATTTTTGGAACAGGATTACTGTATATATTGGGGTTGTAAATATTGTTTTGATTTTGTAATCCCTATTTTTGTGAAATGTTACACCTATATATATATATATCTCGGGAATTGCCGGGATTTTAATTTATGCACCCTGATACATATGAATGTGATTGAACTGCTCATGTAATTATATTCGAATGTGACTGAGGTACCAGGTTACCTGTGTTTTAAACTGTTTTTGTGAACACCCTATCTCTAAGATAGGTGATTCTAAATGATAGCTGATAATAATTGGTCTTTATTTCACTTTAATTTCATATTTCGGATGTAATTACGGTGAGGGGGTTACACACTGACAACCAAAGCGACTAAGGCTCCACTAGTACCTACATATCGATATATCGAAGAAAAGAAGGCACTTAGTGGTGGATCCTACTATATTTGTGTGTGAATGTGTGAGCATTTGCTAGATTACAACGACTATATATATATATATATATGGGGTAAGGACATTTAGAGACCAATAATTCAATTTAATTCACTCTTGAACAAAAAAAAAAATCAAATTTTGGTCCTTAATAATCAACTGAAGTTACATAATTACCGTTTCCCCTCAAAGTTTTCATGTTAAATTTTGAATGATAAATTATAAATGATGAATTAGTCTTTGTAATTAGTACTTCCAAAATTTGATACTAATATGTGAAACTTTTGCAACTAATTTAACACGCTAAAGATCATAAAAATATCACCATTTTCTTTGAACAAAATAATAATACCACCATTTCAAAAAGGAATTGCTTTGATACCAAAAAAATTGGAAAAACAAAGTAAAATATCATCGATGAAACCATGTGCAAAATTGATGGTAAAAGAAATTAAGTGAACCGAGGTAGAAGAAAGAGTATATAATTAACAATAGGAATAAAAGTCCGTTAATTACCTATGAAGATCCTTGCAAATAGACTTGTTCTTTTTCCGTCATCTATAACTATACTTGGTTTTGCTTTGCACTAAAAACTCCCATGAGTGTTGACACAATCTTCTGTATCGCTGCAATTGTTCATTGTATCATGCTGACATTCGTCTATATCTGCAATTCAGTTGGCAAACAAACAAGAGTATCACTAAATATGAAATCATAAGGAAAAAAATAAAATAAAGGAAGCTAGGCAAGCATGTAAACTCTATATTTCAAAAAGAAAGGGAAATTAGATGCCAATGACCTTGTAGCTTAATGGCATGAGATCTCCTCTATAAGTGTGAGTGGGAGGTCACAAGTTCGATCTTACTTGTAACCTCATATTATTAGTGTCTGCTCTTTAATTCAAAAACAAAGAAAGAAAGAAGGGGAATTCATGAGGAGGAGGGGAATTACCATGACATCCATCATTATGGTATGGGTTTCCTTCGAAACC
Source organism: Inga oerstediana (assembly GCA_963210345.1). Taxonomy (NCBI): domain Eukaryota; kingdom Viridiplantae; phylum Streptophyta; class Magnoliopsida; order Fabales; family Fabaceae; genus Inga; species Inga oerstediana. The sequence continues at coordinate 44,355,215 of OY723401.1, forward strand.
TTTTTGGCATATGCAATTGTACCCATGTCTATCAGGAGAATCCACACAATGGGTGTTACTGGCACATGCATAGTCTTGTCTTCCCTTAGCAACATCACAAGAAACATTTGAAACCGTCCAATTCAGCACAAGAGGGACCTCATAATCAGGGGATAAGCGCTCTAGATGATCAACAGAGAAATTATACCAGCCGTTTCTCATGACAAATGAATAGCTGCAATTGTTGAAATCCGAAACATTCTTAATTTTGTCACTGAACCTATATGCTTGAAAGGTGATATTCCTCATTTGAAGAGGAATATCCACCTTGCAGCACCCAACCCCTAAACAATTGTTATCATACATAGTAGGGATCCTAGGACACCTCGTTAAACAGCCAGTTGAATACTTAACGTCTTCAATATAACTATTTAAGTAGCCGTAAGTGTTACAACCAACACTTATGAACTTGTTTTCTGTACTAGAAATGGTGAAACGAGTGCCCATGGTAAGATAATTTATAGGCTTCTGTGAATCTGCTTCTGCTGTTTCATTATCGTCACATTTCGAAGCCACAGACATCCACACGTTCATTTGACCTTGGAAAGATATGTCAGAACATTTCATCTTTCCGATGTATAAGGTGGAGTTCTCACATGTGAGATTAAACCATGGCTCGTTTGGACGGAAACATTTTCCCCCCACACCAAATGGGTATGGAATACTGAAATTTCCACATTTGTTGAGGCAACCTGGTAGGGATAGATCTGTAACTTCTTCTTGTGCCATAGCTGTTAATGCAATAAAGAGCAATAACAACATCTTGAACCGCATGGTCACTCTCTCGTGTCTAGCTTAAATCTTAAGCGGGACAAATGGTATATATTGTAGTATTGTATGCCTTAACGTTAGATCGTTGGTTGGCCTTATAGGGCGGCAAATCCTTTTTTTTCCCCCACGTTGACTGGTTGAGGCTGGACTACTGACAATTTCTATGCGGTTGCGTTAAAATATCTAAGGTTCTTGTTGGGTAATAAATTTCTGTTAATCAATCACTTAACCACAAGTCAATAATTAATTTCATATTCATAGAAACTACCGGCGTATTTCGCTTTAGAATGGGTCTTTGGCTGGTAGAAAATAAGAACGTTTGAGATGTAAGGATATTGACTTTAGCAAGAATATGAAATATAACGTGTGTGTACTCATTATTATCAATTCTTGGACACGCTTTGATCTAAGTGGTTTATATTAAATGGAGAATTAGAAGTTGACCACTTCAGAGAAGAAAATTCAACAAAATGACTATACATGGTAGTTTCTTGGCAGCTCTTGCTAATTGTTATGTTACTTTCCTAGTATTTTCTTGGGAAAATCCAGAAAAATATAATTAAAAATAGAAAAAGATAAATTGGTGCATGTTGTGAATTTCTCAAATCCATGTCAAAACTGAGTAGGAATTTAGGATTTTAATTATGACTAAATGTCCAAATTGTCCTAAGTTAAATTGTGAAACATGGAAGTAAAGTCGTTAATGTAAAATCTAATATTGTTAATATAAATACAGATGTTGTTATTGTCTCTTGAAACTTGTGCCCTCAAAATTATCCCTAGTTTTTGGGATATGACAAGTTGTGAAATATGAAAGTAAAATCATTAATGTAAAATGTGATATTGTTGATATAGATATAGATATTGTTATTAACCCATGCAATTTGTGCCCTCAAAATTATCCCTAATTTTTGGGATATGAAGCTGTGAAATATGAAAGTAAAGTTGTTAACGTAAAATATGATGTTGTTAATATAAATACAGATGTTGTTATTGACCTCTGAAACTTGTACTCTCAATATTATCCTTGATTTTTGGGATATGAAGTTATCAAACATGAAAGTAAAGTCGTTAATATAAAATATGATATTGTTAGTATAGAAACAGATATTGTTATTGACCCCTAAAATTTGTGTCATCTAGTCAATACATTTTGGTCATTTGGTCAAAATTAGAAATATTATATTCCTACTTTAGTTTTGACTTAGGATTTTATAAATTCGTAACACTAAGAGAGTGTTTGGTACAACGTTTTTTCGCCCAGTAAGCCCGATTTTGATTCAATAAACCCAATTGAAAACCCAATATGTTTTTTTGAGTGTTTGGGACAACGTTTTGCAAAAAATAAAAAGCCCAAAAAAATAATTTATTAAATAAGCTCGAACTACCCACTTATTTTTTAAAAAAGCTATAGCATTTTTTTTTAGTTCAGAAGTTGCAACATTGCAAGCTTTCAATGCCTCTATGTTGTGGGCTCCACATACTTCTCAGATCTTTTTTTTTTTTTTTGCCATCGTACTTCTCAGATCTCATATATATATATATATATATATATCCCTTACAATTTTCTTCATATAATACACACATATACATATATACATATATATATATATATATATATATATATATTATTCTTCTCCCATCTTCACACTCTTTGTGTATATATTCTTCTAATTTTTCACCTCCTAAATATGATAATATTTCCTGTAAAATAAAATAGGACATGAATAAATTTTATATCGAAATATCCTTTTATCCTATAATTAATTAGAGGACTGAAAAATATATAGAAGATAATTAGATAAGTATGAATAGCATTTGTAACATAATCAAATATCAACTTGTACGAGACATATGATCCAATTAGTTATGTAATATATTTTTTGTGAAATTATGTATTTTGGCATAACATTTTCTAACTTCACTTTTTCATTTATTTTTAATTTTAAATATCTTGTTTTCTTATAATTAACACAAGTTTTTACTTTTAAAAAAACACTTATACAATCGCTCATCCAAACAAGTTTTGACTTATTGAAAATCACTTATTCAATCGCTCATCCAAACATAAATCACATTACAAAAACTAACTTTTTTATTAAGTCATTTTTAATAAGTTAGAATCATAATAAGTCGTTTTTCCTACCGCTATCCCAAACACACACTAATTTATCTTTTTCCATTTTTAATTATATTTTTCTGAAATTTTCCCAATAAAACATTGATGTTAGGAGCATTTTAGCAAACCACTGCCAATTCCAAAAATAACCTATGACGCTTTTGTTTTCGGAGTGACATTTATATATAACGAAAGTATAGTGGAACAATATCTCGTAATGGGATTTTCATGAGTGAAGTGGGCAACAAGAATAGACGCGTAACAACTGCACAAATTTTCCAACAAAAATCTTACACATCACCGTAATGAAAACGTTGAATATAGAAAAGCCTTTAATTCATAGGAAAAAATTATAAAAGGGTTAAAATGTATTTAGGATCCTAACCTTGTATCAGCATCTTAAACTAATTATCCGGTATCTTACAATATTTGTTTGGTACACCCAATATCTTAAAATTTTTTTTGTTAATTTTACTCTTAAAATATTTTTTCCAATATCAATGAATATCTTAAACTTAGGATATCGAATTTTATTAGAAAAATATTTTAGAATATTATATACATCAAATATTAATAAAAAAATAATTTAGAATTAACACCATTTTTATTTTTTAAAGTTTTCCCGAATTTTGATTTTGCCTTCTCCAATTTAAAATAGGTGATTTTAATCTTTCAAATTTATTTTATTTATAATAATTGGTTCTGAACTTTAAAAATGACTTAGAGTTGTATTTTACGTTGTTAATTTATCTTACGTGCCACTAACTCCATTAACCTGTCTTATGGGGCATGGTCATCGGGAAAAAGATGACCTCACAAATATATTATGAGCTGGACTTTTTTCCTTGTTTTTTGACGTACACCCACTACTTGGAATTCTTCTTCTCCGGGATGGAGCGTGCAGTCATTGCTAAATACCGATAACCGGAAGCATCGAAGACTGGAGGACGGGGTGTTCTCCAAGGACAGCTTTGGCCTTCTTCGTCCTCTACAGTGAAGACGAGAAATTTGAGAAATTTAACTCTGTTTTTGCTCTCGCTAAGCAGAGGAGTTGCAGAGTGTTTAAGAGGTTTGAGAATGTTCAAGTTGATCATACAAGTAATAGTCCAGATCATGCGGGGCAATACTGGAGACATCCATCGGATCATCTTGAATTTTCTATTGTTCTTCCCCTCTAGACATTTGATTCTAATTGCTATATAATGTTGCTGGTGGCATACTCTGTTTTCTGAATTGGATCATCTCGATAAGGAGGTAGCTACCACCACACTGAACATTCAACTGTGGAATCTGGTTTGTGGAATGTGGATGTGGAACCATATTAATCCTTTTCTCTCTTTATTTTTTGCTGGCAAGTAATCACCTTTATTTATTTTTCCTTTGAAGTATCAGCCACAGTTATGAAAAGAAGAGAAGGACAAGACGAAGGAGAGAAAAAAATGTGATAAGCATGTGATCCAACAGCCTTTATTAACTGTTGGATCATAAATTTCTCCAAACCTCATTAACTGATGGAATGATATATAATGGGACATTAATTATTAACTGTTTGAGACTGAGGATAAGGGTTGAGATGTATAACTTAATAAAAACGCATCAAACCAACCTTATATTTTTATATATAGTCGATTATCAAAGGAGGATATTGTGGTTAGCAAAAATCACACAGGAAACTCGAAAATCTGGACCCTTTCAGAATCCTTCCTCTCATTTTCTTTTCCTACTTTGGGCTTAGAGTATGGGCGTAGGGTCCTTCTTCTGCATTGAATCCAAAGCCCACCTCTTCAACATCACATAACAAGACTATAAGGGATTTCTCAGCACGAGGCAATTAAACTAGATCTTGGGCTTGATTTATTGGTCAGGATTCTTAAGCCCAATAGTTGTGTGGACTGCACTCTAGCTAACCCAAGTCATGATATTTCACTGGAGTCAGAGAAATCTTCTCGGCCTTGTTCGAATCAGAGCACCCATAATATACCATGCCTTTTTTTTTTCGATACATCACCCATACCATACTTTTGAGATTCCTATGGTGGCTCTTTTTTTTGGGTGCCTCCGAAGCCATTCCTTATTAGTAAGAGAAGGAAACGAATATGGGAAGAGCTTCATAAGTCTCCATAGTGTTTTCAAAATCAACTTTAAACATTGAGGGTCGAATACTAAATACTTTAAAAAATTCTTTATCTTTAAAGATGATTGAAGGACTCATATGTACTCAAAATTGGCTATGTACAAGTTCTCCCAAATTGAAGGAGGTTAATGTTGATAATTTTGTGTATGTCATTTCATGTCTGATTTCAATGGAAAATGATGAGGATTATGGTACTTTATTGTTAGTATTCTTTGTAATTTATATTAAGAAATTAATGATAACAATATAGTAGAAATACAACTCCATATTAATTTTTTTTGAAAAAATGCACTATCGAGCTGCCCACACGGGTTTAGCCCAAGAGTAATTCCTCACATATTTCTTATATTATCGTCATGAAGTAATAGAAAAATTGAGCTTTGACATTAGATAAAGAGAGGACGAAGGAAAGTAGGACACAAAAGGCAGAAGCTTCTTGGATCACTTCCCACTCTTACCTTCATACTCCGTTAGCTAAGTATTATTTTTTTTTTGAGATAAAGGCAAATGCATTCCACATAAAAAGATAATTAATACAAAAAGACTCTAAACCTCACATGTCATGGATAGTGAAGTAAGAGTCAAGAAAGTTCTTAAAATGTACATTAAAATTTTGCAGTAAATAAATCCTATTAAAAATAAAGTGAGAAAGAAACGAAATTATATTCTGGTAGATGCAATTAAATTGATGGGATGATTGCTCCTTTTTGTGGGAGGAAGAGTTCCTTCAAGCACATAATTTTTAGTTCCTACTGTGGACTGCATAAATAAAAAGGAGACTGGATAATTCATGATAAGGCAGCTCTGAAACACATAAGAGCCAAAACAATTTGCTCTTGTGGCAATCACTAATTATCATTGAAAACCAATACGTACCTTACAAAATTTATGTCCCTTTTCCTTGAATTTGTCCAAAAAGACAATCCATATATCCTATCAATGGAAGAGCACTTTGTTGATAGATTGTTTCACAATTTATAGTCTGTGATCTAGGAGTATCAATGTCAGTAGAAAAAAATGAAAAAAACAAAGGCAACTGCATGATCAACTTCGTTGATTAAAGATAATGGGTACACAAAAAACCCATGATGAGTTAATTTATTTCTCTTCACCCAGATTGTAGATATCACTTTGACAATGCTAGCAAGCATCAATGGATAATTATCTTGATGTAATTGGAACAGACTCTTTTAACCAATCTTTAATAGCATCAGAGGAACCAAAATGAAATTGAATGTTCAAACCTTCAAACCAGGCCGCCTTAGTCACATCATAAGTAATGAATAAGTGCTCTAAAGACTCAAGGACATTACAACCAAAAGCACAATCACCATAGATATTGATATGATGACACCTCTTTAACTCAGTACAAGCCTGATAAACTTGTAGACTAGATGAGCAAATCTTGCTGATTGTAGAAGGAAACATGCATGGCAAGTATCTTTTGAGTAACATGGGGAGCGTATAGATTGTAAGCTAATGAAGAATTCCATCTTATATCGAAGACCAACAAGACAGAAGATGCATTAATAGATTAGAGACCCTGTGAATTGATCGGTCTCTATGAGATCTAGACTGCATTCACCACCTTGAAGGGTGCTTAACAAAAATTGATGAGCTTGAACAAACGTTCCACTATAGATTCGCCATAATAATGTTAGAACAATTGTAGATGCCTTTCTAGCTAGGTCCATGAGACATTACAAGGCTTTTTCACTATGTTGTTACTATTAAGATAAAAAAATTTAGCTTTTACAGTGGTGAACAATAGAGACTGAGAAGGGGTAGAAATCATTATTCACACTTACATAACTAATGGAGCCTAATTTACTTGAGATTTTCTTCTTAATCCCATACCTCCTTCACTAACAAGCATGTAAAGAGTTTCCTTATTGAAAAGATGGATTCTGATCCGTTAGCTTATATTATTCATCAAGGCTCATGTTCAATATTTCTTTTCAATTATTATCATATAGCTACAATTATCGAAACAAATTCTAGGATAAATATATTGGATATTTTATAATTTAATTGATTAAAAGCATACTTAAGGCTTTTTGAGTTTGGCCAAAAAAAAATTAAGGCTTTTGGAGGTTGATTTCTTAAACCTATTTAAAGACTTATATTTTAAGTAGGTTTTTATAAATACTGCAGATTAGGCCCTGCATAAATTCTTGGCCCAGCATTTAAAAAAAAAAATTGTTTAGATTCGAGTTTTAGGGTATTGTTGCAACTTACAAGTTTAGACATATTTGGCTAAAGTATGATCTGCCCTTACCTATACATATATTCCCACTCCTATAAAAGATACAAAACTTAAATTCAAATTGTATTCTTGTTGAGGATGTTTTGGAACATGCTATTCCCATGATTGAAATCGATGGGGATCAATACGATCCTTTTGTAACCCTTACGGTTAACCCTTAAAACAAAAAACAATTAAATAAATCAGATTAAGCATGATAACCTGACAATCTCTAACCGGTAGTCCCAGCCAACAAACATTATATATTTACCTCTCCACACAAATAGATAGCTAGCACCACATCTTTTCACCTACGAAAGTTTATATTTTTCCTAAAATTCGAACCTGTAAATATTTTTTTTCCTCTCATGGACCATAAAAAATATAGTTTTTCTTAAAAATTAGTCTTGGGGGGGGGGGGGGGGTTGTAATATTTACAATTCTTCATGGTAAACTCATGAAGATTTAATTGAGTTCCCAAATTCAAAACATTACGGCATGTTAAATAGCCTACCTCCTGAAAGGATATGTTATAGACAGACATAATACAAGCCATTTATGAGAGGTTAAAGGTTTTGAAAGCTCTATATATTAAATTCTGTCAGTGCTGCTTAATGACTTAGTGATATACTTATGCATAAAATGTGATGATGAAGCATTTACAGGTACATTGCCAGGAAAATTAATTACTACTTAGCATCATCATATCATCACTCAAAGCATCCATCCAGGAATAAATCCATTCCCTTGCTGACCTTGTGTTGTTGCTGTCATCTGTTCTGACCCCTCTGCATTGTACCTGTAATCATATCCACACTGATCAACTTATATATATATATATATATATATAAATATATATATATGCATTATGTTTACTGCAAGAACATTTTTTCTTGTGTAACTTAATAGGCTGACTTATTCATTGCCAGTTAGCCCACACAGAGCTCAGCAAAATGTAACATTCATTTGTACTAGATATAACAGTATGGAGTCTTCTAGAAGAAATACAGAAAAACTGGAGAGAACACTCAATGAAATTATCAAATGAGACTCTTTGATTTACAATTTATCTAAAGATTTGGTTGTTGATGGAGCACAATAAAACCATGAAAGTGATAGATCCCACCCATTGAGATAAAGTTTCTTCTTGTTGTTGTTGTTTATAGTAAAAGGTTGCAACTTAATAAAATCAGGATCCCATAGTTTAGGGTCAAAAACCTTGTAATTAACAATTATTAAATCCAGGTTACTTTTAATAAAATAATCTCCACTTATACACAGTTGATAATTCAGTACATGAAATATGAGTGAGAGTATATGGAAGAAGTTGGAATGAAATAATTACCCAATATGTAAAGTGGGATTGCAGTCCAAAGGCTGGAAGAAGCCCTGAGAGTTCGCACTCTGGGAACCATAAGGCATGCTTTGATCTCCACCTTCCCAAGATTGTCTATAGTTGTTCCTTGAACTGATTTCTTCTAGCTGCTCACAACATGGCAAGTTTAAGGGTTTCAAGAGACACATGAAATTCATATTTATTACCCCCTCTCGTCCTAAACGTGAGAACTGGTTGAGAAGTTTGTTTCGGTACTAATAGTAAGATTTCAATTCACTTTGTCTCCTATATTTATAATTTCCCTTCAAATTACCCTTATTGATTGCATAAACGTTAAACAGAGTTTTCAACAATGGAAATAATCATTAAGGGGGTACTTTAGGGAAGCAAACACACATTTATTACAAATAATTAACTTAACTAATTTTTTTAACATTTATAAATTAGTTATATATACATTTAGGACCGGAAGAAGTAATATTTCTATCATACCAAGTTTCTGAGACAGGGTAAAAGTCATTACAAAACGGGGTGTTTGGATTTTGAGAAATGAAATTGAAACAAGGAAGTGAAGAAGAAAGATGGAGGAGAAATAATACAAAGTAGACACATTTTCAAATACATTACTAAACAGAAATAATATAAAGTATTATTATTTGTCTTTTGGCACTGAGAGATAGATGAAGTTTTGGACTTCCTATAATGTCACAGAGGAATCAATTGTCTGAATTAACATTAAGAAAACCAAAACCAGATCTTTAACCTTAATTGCCATGCAATGAACTAGTTAAAAGGTTACCTTCATAGTCAAAGTTCTGTTTGCTTCAACCAGAACCTGCTCCTGTATCAGAATCATACCGGTTTCCAAGTATTAGGCACAGAAAATATAGTTACCTTATTCAGAAACAAATATATATATATATATATATTTAAATCTATCTTAAGGATCAAGCGAAACAATTTACCTTATTCTGAAGATCGCTCAGCTGATCCAGCATGAATTGGGTCTGCAAAGTAATATTGTTCCAGATTTGACAGGAACCATTTTAAGCTTATATTGGAAAATTGAAAGATATAAACAGAATAAAAGGGAGGTCAAAGAGGTTTGTGAAGTTTTTCTTTTTCTTTGGGTTATTTTAGAACTTAACAGACAGCACTGTCTGTGTGTGTGTGTGAGAGAGAGAGAACACAATCACACAAACAAAATAAATTCTAAAAAATATGTTACAAAATTATGAGAAATTGTAACGGAGGAAGCTACAGTAACTTTGAGGCTAGCTAGGCAATTTAATTACATTTCACTTTGAGGATGTACAAATAATAATTCATTATTACCTTGATGGACCTGACTTGCTTTAGAGTCGAATCAAGTTGGCGCTCAAGCTGCTCCAGTTCCTTTGAGTTCAGTGGGCCCAAGTCTTCTCCTAGAAGGTTCCTACAATTACACCAAAAAAGTTAATGAAACCATAACGATGAAGAGCATATTATGATATGTGATGATTATCACTTGTCACCTCTGGGTCCTCTGGAGAGATTCCAATCTTCCTTTCAGTTTCAAGTACTCGCGGTAACTTGTCTGTTAATAATTAATTAAGCAAGAAGATCAAAGTTTAATAACTAAACAAAAGTGAGCTCACTTAAACATAAGTAGAAATGATAGATATTACAAGAGACAGAAGAGTAAGAATTAACTAATTAAGAAATGTAAGTAAGAGAGACCTCAAGCTCCTTGGCTGGTTTGCTCACTTCCACAGAACCATAACTGCACTTTTGGTACCTTTCAAGTGTTTTCAGCATGCTGATATACATCCCCCCCCCCCCAACACACAAAAAAAGAATAATCAACACACATCAAATAATATATTGATTATATGATAAATTACTTAGTAGCAGTACAACCATAATGCATTACAAAAATGATATAGAAAATAAATGACCAACATGTTTTCTTCATCCTTGTGTGGAAACGGAAAAAAGTGAAAAATTCACCACAATCAAAATTGTGGTGTGCTTACTTAGGGTATGTTTGGTGTGAGGGATTTGGAGGGGAGAGAAAATTTTTATGAGTTGAATTTTAAAAAATTGAAGAAGTGGGGTAATAAAATTTTAATAAAGAGAATATATAAGATAAAAGAGTAAGAAAAATTAATTAAAAATTTTTAACCCCACTTCTCTGATTTTTTTAAATTCAACTCAAAATTTTTTTCTTCCGCCCACTTTCTCTCCCCTCCCCTTAGACCAAACAAGCCCTTAGGGTTTTTTTAAGATGGTAGTTTTATGCTCTGTTGTAATTTGAACTGTGTGATATTAAATTTTGTTAAATTTGAAAATTACTGAACATGAATGGTTACATTCTATTTTTTCTCAATTAAAGTATTTTTTAAAATATAACTTAATTCGCTTGTCTATGCTATTCTGTAACAAATATTCTATTTGTGAAAATGCATAGAATATGCTTCATTACAATTTACAACTCTGTTAGAAATGAAGATTTGAAACTTAATCCAAAAAAAAAAAAAAAAAAACACGAAACCCATTATAGAGCAATTGCCCACTTTTACTTGGGCTTTCATCTATTTGGACACTTTTATCTTCCCAATGGGTCCAGCCACAAGCTTCAACAAAACAAGGGGTCATTTAAAAACCAAAAAAAAAAAAAAATGAAACTCAAAATACGCGGAGATGTTTTTTTCCCTCCCACTAGATTTTGGAAATGTGTCTAAAGTGAGATTTTGGTACTCATGTCAACAACTCATATTAACTCAATTTCAAGGCCTTAGTTCTGTGATATTTTTTTCCTTTCTTTGTTAAGTACAAATTTTATTACACTATTGTATGTATCTAATATTTCATTTAAACTCACACTCAACTTCAACAGATACTAAACTGATCGATAAGAACAGATAGATTTTGTCGAGGGAAAAAAAAAACTTCAACAGATAGGTATGCCTAAGATTAATTCTATCTATTTTGACATGATTGCCATGCTTGTGTAAGAATTAAAAATTATATCAAATTAATTTATGTGTATATTTTTTGGGTATATGTTTTATTGTTGACACAATGCACAAGATCAGACTCAGAGAAATGGGGAAACTGTGGAAGTTTGAAGCTCTACTCTACTTTCTAGCAAAAGTTTTTCCACAACTTTCACTATATCAAGATTCAAGAGGAAGTAAGAATGTACTGTATATATAATACCACATTGATCTTAAAAAAAGTGCTATTCGGAAACTGGGTTTGGTCCTAGTTATAAGACTCCAATATACTTTTTTCTTAAATTTATAATTTTTTTCTTTAAAGTATTCTTATTGATTACACATATTAGAATTTCTACTTAAAGATAGTTATGATGAAATATGTTATTTCAGAAAAACAAACATACACTTTATTATTTTAGGTAACTTTCTTGCAAAAGTTTCCCCACAACTTTCACTATGTCAAGATTTAAGAGGAAGTAAGAATTTACTTTATAATAATAAGCAAGACATGCATATTTGTCCATTTTCGTCCCATCAGTTCCATATGCTAACCTTTCTTTGTTTTCTAAACAGAGCTTACCTCACTCACGCCATTCATCATAAGCCAAAAATGCTGACATTACCATTTTAAATGTGTATAAAACATTATAAACTTCTAACATATTAATTTTAATTTTTCAAATAACAATGGTTGCACAAAGATCAACATTTAAGACAACCAAGGTTTTAAAACCTGGACCGTTCACTGAACTGGCCAGGGTATTGGGTCAAGAGTTAGTGGATCAAATTTGAGTCAAATTGGAGCATAGACCAAGGAGGAAATGAAGATTTCAGTGTTATTTATATAAAATTCTGAATAAAATATTAAAAAAAAAGCCGATCAACTTGTATAAAAACCGGTCAAAAAACATAAAAATCGATCAAACCGGGGTTAACTACATGAATGGACGGATTGGACCACCGGTTGGCCAGTTTCTGACAAACCAGCCGTTCTGGTCTAGTTTTCAAAACATAGAAGACAACCGATGTTAGGGTTATAGAACTGAAAAATGTTTTATAAAATTTAGGAGCTAACAAGAATTTGTATAAAATTATATGATCAAATAAAGTGTACATTTGCCAAGGGGAAAAAGGGTGAGCTTATCAAATAGTTTAGAAAATTTTTGTGAAATGGACCAATCCAAACACAATTTTATCTGCAAAATGTGTATAAAAATTTTTCAAATAACTAATTTAACATCCTTAATCTATTTAAATTAGTTAATTAGGTCTTACATTAAAAACCAAAGGAGTAAATGAAAGTGTTGATGATATCATTAGAAGAAAACCCCAAATTTAAAAATGATGAATATATATATATATATATATATATATAGCGCACATGATTTAGTGGCAATTCGAACCAAGTAAGCTAAACTGTTAGTGAAATGTACAAACCAAATTGACACACACACACACACAACATTGATGTACAGAACTACAATCAACCAAAGGTGCTGCCCCCACAAGTAAGGTCAATCAGAGAATTTTTTTTGTTTTTGTTTTTTTATTAACGGTGATGAAAAAATCAAATAGAAAATCAGACTGTGGAATCAAACCATCCACATTTCTACCAAAAATAATAATATTCTTGTTCTTTCACATATTTAAAGCAAAATGCAAATTGTTGGATTCCATCTTAAACTAATATCTGATTATTTATTTATTTTTTTTAATTCACAATAAAAACTGACCTTCATTTCCGTTCTGCTTTCTTGAAATCAAAAAATAAAAATAAAAACATAGTTTAAACAGTGTTCAAATTAATCTAAACTCTGCAATTCTCTAACAGGACCAATAAACCAAATTTCTCTGTCAATGCGATTAAGTTAGAAAAGTTGATATTTATGTGTTTTTGTTGCTCAAAAAAATAAAACCCACGCCACAGAATCTAAATCTAAATATGCTTAAAAACTAGGGACCAGATAAATTCTCAATTACTTTTACATATTTGGGTATTGCATCTTTAGCGAAGCAATTTTAGGTAGAAAAAATACTAGTACAAAATTACCTTTTTAGACCGTCACATATAGACAGGCTATAGCGAATAAGGTCTAAAAAAAAGGTGCGGTGGCAGTTTTGTAATTACAAAGAACTTGTAAAATCGGTTCTTAAGATATACTGTCTAAAATAAATAATTTAGACCGGTTATAAAAATAACCGGTCTAAAAAGATAGAAGTTTTTAAAAAATAATTTTTTTTGCAAGCTTTTAGACTAGTTATTCAGACAACCGGTCTAAATAAATTACAAAAAAAATTTTGAGAAATATCAGGAAGTTTTAAGACCAATTTTGACTAATAATCAATCTTAAAAATGAAATCTTTTAGACCAGTTATTTTCTAAACCGATCTAAACACTACTGCAAAATCGCCTTTAATTCATCTTTAAGACCGGTTGTCTTCTAAACCGATCTAAACACTAGTGCAAAATCGCCTTTAAGAACGCCTTTTTGCTCTCTTCCTCTCCCAGACGCAAATCCCTCGCCTCACCATGCGCTCACCGTCTCTGCTTCTACCTCTCATGGAAATCCCTCGCTGTACGCTCATCGTCTCTACTTCTACATCTCACGAAAATCCCTCGCCACCCCTAATTTTTCCACAAGCACAAGGAAAACGTGCATCATCGAGCTCCACCGGCTTTGTTCTACCTCTCATGTAAGTTTTTCTTGCTTATGTTCTAAGATCTTCCTACTTTGCACTACTACAGAATTGAGATATAACCACCCCCAAAGACGTCCCAAATTGAAAATTGGGTGATTAAAAAGGGAGGCGGTGGTATTTTCGTAATTATATATATGTAGGGGAACCTTTAGGCGTCCCAAATTTGAATTTGGGACGCCTAAAGTGCTTCCTGGCGCGAAATATAAATTTCATAAATTTTTTTTAGCGCCTGGAGCTGGGTTTAGGCGTCCCAAATTAATTTGGGACGCCTAAAGTCTTAGTTTAGGCGTCCCAAATTAATTTGGGACACCTAAACCAGGACTTTAGGCGTCCCAAATCCATTTGGGACGCCTAAAGTCACCTTTAGGCGTCCCAAATGCCATTTGGGACGCCTAAAGGCGTCCCCTACCCGCATGTCAGACACTTGTCTGACATGCGGTCTTCTCATCTATCACACCCTCTCCTCACATCCTCTCAACAACAACTTTACTCTTCTTCCTCCTCTCCCCACCCACACCGTCGGCCCTCCTCTGTTTTTTTCTTCTTCAACTCCTCCCTCCTCCCTTGTTCAAGCTCTCTCCTCCACCGTCGGCCCTTGTGAACTCCTCCCTCCTCCCTTCTTCTTCTTCCTCTTTGTTTCTTCAACGGCTGCAACCGTGTCTGCTGCAACCTCACCTCCTCCACAGTGGGTAGATTTTTGCTCTCTCCTCCACCTTCGTCCTTCCATTGTTGTGCACACCACCGTGGAGCTCCAACGTCTTCTCTACCTCTCAAACATACTAGCTAGTGGGCGCCCTGATCAGGTTGGTTTATTTTCTTCATTTTTTTTGTAACAGACTGGTATATTTTGTTTTTGAAATATAAATTAAATGGTTGAGATTGTGCTTATTATATATTGCTTATATTGAGATAGTTCAGATTAGCCTGATGTGTTTGGTGTGGTTATATTGCTTAAATTGCATTTATTCGGGAATGGTTTATTTTCTTGTTTAAATATAAATTTACTTGTGTATAATAGAAATCCCTGTTGTTTAGTTTTAGGGAAATCTAGCTTTTATAAGGCAATGGAGATTTATCCATACACACGTAGTGGCACCACCCCATTTCATTGGTCTTGTTCCTGCACCATTAATTAGTATATATAATAAAATAAAATATGATTTATTTAAATTAAAGAAATTCTTGTATTAATTCCAAACGGATTATGAAGAATATAATTCAAGCCAAAACTTAAAAAGAAAACCATAACCCCAATATTCATTAAATGATTTTTATCTAAATATTTTCAATAAAACAATTTTATTTTTGGAAGAACTCAACTTAAAATTGTTTTGTTAATATGAAACTCGTTTTGTTTTAATTCTTCCAAACCTCAAAAAAATTCTTTAATTTAATCTTATTGTATTTATTTTATTATACATTAATTTTATATACATATACTTATTAAAAAAATAAGTTACATAGCACTGAAACCCTTTTAATAGGAGAGATGAGGCTAGGAGGGGGCAATAAAGTTATTAAGCCCATATTTTAAAATCCTAAATTGGGTTGATAACTTAATTAGGCAATCCCATCATATGTCGTTGAGAATTGTACTAAACGTGTGAATGTTATTGGTAATGCCTTAGGTGGTAACAAAATGGATCATAGTTGGATGAATGCTTTGAGAACTAGTGAAGAATATGAGAAAGGGGTGGATGAATTTATTGAATTCGCTAAAAAGAATGCTCCTGCAAGAAATGGGAAGTATTTTTGTCCTTATGTCAATTGTTTGAATGAGAGTAGACGGGATGTTGATGTCATAAAGGATCACCTACTTTGTGATGGAATAAATATGTGATACACAAGGTGGATATGGCATGGTAAGGAAGTAACTGATTGTCCGTCACACAAGAAGGAAGCTGTGGATGTCATAGATGAAGATAGAATGGAGAGAATGATTAACGATGTTGAGGCAGAATCCTTTGCGCAGTCGCAGGAGTATGATAGCCTGCGGAGTGATGCAGAGACACCATTGTACAGTGGTAGTAAGTACACGCGGCTGACAGGAACATTACATTTGGTTAACTTAAAGGCAACTTGTGGGTGGACCGATAGTAGTTTCACATTGCTACTTGAACTATTGTGTGATATGTTTCCGGAGGATAATGTACTTCCAAATCATATATATGAGGCCAAGAAAATCCTGTCTACAATGGGTATGGAGTATAAGAAGATACATGCTTGCCCTAATGACTGCGTACTGTACAGAAATGAGTACGGAGGTCTTAGTGAGTGTCCTAAGTGTAAAACTGCACGATACAAAGTGAAAAAAGATGGTGGTTGTGGTGATGTGACAAGTAAAAGGCAACCTTTAAAGGTTATGTGGTATCTTCCAATAATACCACGTTTTAAACGTTTGTTTGTGAGTGCAACAAAAGCGAAGAAGTTGAGATGGCACTCTGATGAGAGAATATCTGATGGTTAATATCTTCGGCACCCAGCTGACTCTCCACAATGGAAAAAAATAGATGAAATCTTCCCTCAATTTGGCAGCGAGCCGAGAAACCTACGGCTTGGGCTTTGTACAGACGGCATCAATCCGTATAGAACTCTTACTAGCACACATAGTGCGTGGCCGGTTCTCCTTGTAATATACAACTTGTCTCCCTGGCTATGTATGAAACGTAAGTATATGATGCTATTTATGATGATTTCTAGACCAAAACAGCCAGGGAACGATATTGATGTCTATTTGGCGCCTTTGATTGAGGACTTGATGAAGTTGTGGGAGGAAGGCGTAGATGTGTTTGATGCTTATAAGAAGGAGTCTTTCAAGCTACGTGCAATGATTTTCACAATGATAAACGACTTCCCTGCGTACGGAAACTTGTCAGGGTACAGCGTGAAGGGTCACAAAGCATGCCCAATATGTGAAGCAGACACACACTTCCAACAACTAAAGCATGGAAGAAAAACTGTCTACCTTGGCCACAGGAGGTTTCTTCATCGGTTCCACCCGTATCGTAGGCTAAGAAAGCGATTTAACGGCTTACCGGAGCATGGAATGGCTCCAAAGTCACTAACCGGAGAGGAAGTCTACAGTCGAGTGGAACATATCCATGTCACTTTTGGTAAGAATCAGAGGGTTGCAGCTGAGAAGAACATATGGAAGAAGAGATCCATTTTCTTTGATCTTCCATATTGGCGTTCGCTTGACGTGAGACACAGTATTGATGTGATGCATGTGGAGAAGAATGTTTGTGATAGCCTTATCAGTACGCTTTTGCACATACCAGGGAAGACTAAGGATGGGATTAATGCGAGATTAGACCTTGTCGATATGGGAATAAGAGAACGGTTACATCCACAACTAAGAGATGATGGTAGGAGGGCATATATGGAGCCAACAGCGCATACACTATCAAAAGCAGAGAAAAGAAGTTTGTGTGGGTGTTTGCATGAAATGAAGGTGCCGCAAGGGTATTCCTCGAATGTGAGAAGATGTGTCTCAATGGATGATTTGAAGTTAGTGGGAATGAAGTCCTATGATTATCATGTGTTGATGCAACAACTATTACCAGTAGCTATTAGAGGCATAATGAAAGATGAAGTACGAAACACAGTGACAAGATTGCGCGTTTTCTTCAATGCTATCTGTAACAAAGTCATTGACACTGAAAAGTTGGATGAACTAGAAAATGAGGGTTACATTTGTAATATCCCAATTTTTGATTATGGGTTAATCATGATTATTATGGATAATTATGAATTTAATTGGGATTATTATGTATTTTATGACAATTTTAATTAATGTCATAATTAGTGGAAATTGGAAATATTAGTGCATATGTGTGGTATTTAAGATCAAGGGTAGTGATTCCTTGATCGTGGGTCAGAATCCTATGTGTTGTGATGTGGTGAGCTCATTGTGGGAATGCATGAGATGCTGACAAGTGGCAATGTGGGAGTTGTTGGATGAGGTCACAAGGGACAAAAGTCCACTTTTTGCCTTCCTCTTCTCCATTTCTTTCTCTCTCTTGTGCTCTCTCTCTTTCCTCTCTTCTTCCTCCATTTTTTTTGGCCCAAGCTTGGGAAAGAGAAAAGGAAAGCTTGATCTTTGAGTAGGTAAATGACCTCTATTGCTCAAACTCCCTTCATTAAAGTTGATCCTTGAGTAATGGGCTTCATTTTGGTGTGTGTAGTTTGGTCATTTGGTTGTGATTTGTGCCACATGAAAATTGATTGTTGGAGAATCAAGAACTCTCTTTGGAGAAGTTGCTAAGGTGAGTGAAACTAACCTATCTATCTAAGTTTCATACCATTTGAAGTAGTTAATAATTTTGGGAATTTTGGCTTGAATCCGAAAATTTGATGCCACTGTTCATTTGGTATGTTTTTGGTATGAGAATGGTGTTTTGGAATGAGTGTGTGATAGATAGATTGATTAGAAGTTGAAATGTGAAGTTTGGTTAAGATTGGTATCTTGTTGAATTGATTGGCCAAAACCCAAAGCATGATAATGGAATAGGATTTTGGTGATTTTGACAATTCCATTGGATTCCTTGAGTGATTTTGTGTGGGAATAAGCTTGGTTGTTGATTTTGGGATTCATTTGGATCACTTGGCAAAAGTTGGAAAATCTGTTTTGGTTAAGCTCTGTTTTTTTGCTGTCAGCTTACACGAGCGTTTTTAGTGACCAAATGGTATTGGAAAATTATGAAACTTTCCAGTCTTAAAATTCACATCCCAAGCTTCAAAATGGACATATATTTTGTGTCATTTCGTTTAGTATTCTGCGAGTTATGGTTGTCCAAAGTTTGGGATTGAAACAGAACTCTGTTTTGGAGTAGTGGTTAGTTTTTGGTGATTCTGTATTTATGTGGTGATTCCCAGTGAAGGGCTGTATTTTTCCTTGAAAGAGGACTCAAATACCTTTCATTTGGCTTTGGAATCACCTTGTTTCGATTTTTCTAGAATTAGTTATGGTTTTTCGAAGTGCTGCCCAGAGTCAGGAAATCTCTGGGCCGCGGCCCAAGGGTGGAGGGCCGCGGCCCAAACCTTTCTGGCCTCATTTGGGCCGTGGCCCATGAGTGGTGGGCCGCAGCCCAAGGAATGGTGGGCCGCGGCCCAACCCTGTGTTTTGGCACTTTGAGTTATCGAAAGGGGATCTTTAACCTATTGTTTCCCAACCTTTTAGGGCTTTTCTTAGAGGCATTTGGGGCCTCTTAAGAGTCAATTATGATAACCAAAACTAAGTGTTTCAAGTTAATTAAGTCTTGGAATAGAATATAACTCTTCATCCCTAATTATGAATATAGGATTTGACATTTACCTTCCGCGGGAGAGACTGGCGCTAGGACACGCCCGGAAGAACTCAGGTAGTGACTCTTCTCTCACATATTGTATGATGTCTTGGCATGCATAACTTGTCGTTGAGCTTGTGAAATGTGTGCCATGGTACATTACGGCGTGAGCACTTCAATGTGAGCCGTATAGGGAGTGACAGTGGTCATCTCTAGGTCGGCCGTTGAACTGCCATCGTAAATGTACATGGATCTTTGTGAATCCGACCCGTGGGGCGGCGTTTGTGAAACCAGCCGTGGGCTGTGTGTGTGTATTTTGCCTATGTGGCTTGTGATTATGATATGCTTTATATGGATCCCAGCTGTGGTGAATTATACTGTGTTGATTGTGGTGATGCAATACAGCGTGAGCAATTCAGCGTGAGCAATCGTAAGGGATGACATGTGTCATACTAACCATTGCCGTTGTAACTGCCGTTGTAGTTGCTTGTTGTGAATAATGATTGGCTTACATGCACTATTGTTGTACATTATATGATTGATTTGTTACTATGGGGATTCTTTAGAATCTCACTCTCCCAAAATTAACCATTTTAGACAGGGCTGAAGGATCGAGAGGCAAGCGGGCGACGAAGAGTAGTTAGAGCTCCTGTTTAGGAGTATATTTTGGGGTTAATGGTTATCATTGTAGATTTTGGAATTGTATATGGTAGATTTTGTGTAATCCCCAAGTTAAGGGTATTGAATGGTGGCTTTGTGCCTTTGTAAATCCCTTATCTAATGAATGGAACCCGAGTGAGTCGGGAATTTACTTGCACTCTGATATTTGTAAATGGAAATCAACTTGTACAGGCCATTTAGTATTGAAATGTGAATATGAGACCGTCATGAACATGTTTTGTAAAAGTTTTTGTAAGCCCTGATTTTGGGAAGTTTGACTTCGTTTAAGTCCCAAAATCTATTACGGTCCCTAATTCCACATTAATTACGTGTTTATGAACTAAATCTCGGCCTTAATCGTGAAGGGGGTTACAACATTATTTTGTCACAACTAGAGATGCACTTTCCACCTTCATTTTTTGATATAATGGTGCATTTGGTAGTTCATTTGGTGAGGGAGGTAAGGCTATGCGGTCCAGTTTACCTGAGGTGGATGTACCCTTTCGAGCGATACATGAAGATCTTAAAAGGGTATTCTAAAAATCCTTATCGACCAGAAGCCTCAATAGTAGAAAGATATGTAGTTGAGGAGGCTATGGAGTTTTGTAAAGATTATATGTCAGGGAAGAAGGAACAATCTCGGCATGAAGAAGGGAGAAGCAAGGGAACACGAGGATTGAAAGTGAAGAATGTTCCTCGTGAAGAGGTGTTGCAAGCCCACTTGTATATCCTGAATAATATGGAAGAAGTTCAACCTTACATAAATGAACACAGAAACACTTTAAAGAACAAGAATCCAAGGAAGAATGACATGCATATTGCTATTGAGTAAAACAAGACATTCATGCAGTGGTTCGAGGAAAAGGTTTTGCACGAGATCGGTGTGTCTGAGACAATCGAGTGGCTAGCTTGGGGGCCTTCGTTTCAGGTCATTACTTGGACCGGTTATGATATAAATGGCTATTCTTTCTATACCAAAGAGCAAGATGACAAAAGTACCATGCAAAATAGTGGGGTCATGGTAGAAGCTGAATCTATGCACTTTTCCAGTTCGAGAGACAAAAACCCCTTATTAGCGTCTATGGCCTATTATGGAGTTATAGAAGAAATATGGGAGATGACGTACAACAAGTTCAAAGTTGCTTTATTTAAATGTAAGTGGGTTAGCAACAATGCCATGGTAATAGATAAACAATTTGGATTTGTCTCAGTTGATCTTCGAAGAGTTGGCTATAGAGACGAGCCCTTCATTTTAGCAAGCCAGGCGAAACAAGTGTTTATGTCACCGATCCTGCCAGCAAAAACATGTCCATTGTCCTTAAAAGTAAAAAACAGAAGTATGGTGATCCGACCTTCAACCTTGATGACACACCACCTTTCACAACAACTACACCTCGAACAAATGAAGTAGAATTGGTAGATGATGACGAATATGCTGTAAGAAATGACCATGGTGAAGGACTATGGGAAACAATATAGAGTAAGACCTTAATTGATAAACGAGAACTCTATTTTTTCTGTTTTACTTCCCGCTTAGTATATTTCGTTTTCATTGCAATTTACTTACGTTTCTGATAATGCTTTTTGTGTTAACAGGAATATGGACAACGTTAGTGATGACGAGAGGCGTAGAGATGACGAAAGCTCTAGCAATGACGAAAGGCCTAGAGTTGAACCCCCTGCAAGGAGGGTTAGAGGCTGTACAAAGATGGGAGCATTGGTTGCACGTCATGAACATCAACAGGAGAGGCTGCATATAGACTTCGATGACAATCTGAATCCAGTTGGTCCTGAGGAAGACCACTTCATTAGCTACGTAGGCCTTTTGGCTCGAAGCAAAGTGCGCATTACCTACGATAATTGGAGATTGGTTCCCCCAAAAACGAAAGACATGATTTGGCAGCAACTTTTGGTATGTAAGTTTTGATGCATTGTAGCTTTGTTCTTATTGTTTCAAATATAATAATCTTATGTTTTACCTTGCAGCAAACATACGATGTCCCAGACACCACGTGGATGTATAGGCACTGGATGGATGAGGTTCGTGTACGATGGAAAGGTTTCAAGAACAAGCTAACAGCGCATTACATTCGAGGGGCCCTTAGGGGTAAGGATCCATGTGCACAGTATACATATTTATCTCCAGAGGACTGGAGGTTGTTTGCGGCATCACGAGCAGATCCTGAGTTTTTGGTAAGATTTCTGTCATCATGATATAGAACTTGTAATTTTCATATACTTTATATCGTTGATTCATTTTTTGTTGTTTTTCATTCATAGAAATTAAGTGCAGCAAATGCCCAGAGGCAAGCAGAAAATAAATATCAATATTTCATGTCTCGCGGTGGATATCGGAAGCTTGAGCGGCAAATGATGGCAGAAGAGTTACAGAAAATAAAGGAAGCAGCGGAATCTGATCCTAGCGTTGTTATCCAGCCACCGGAACCTCCTCCACGTCACAAAAAATGGAAAGCAGGGAGGATTAAGGATGGGAAGTACATAAATTCGACTGTTGCTGAGGTTGCTGCGAGGATTGTAAGTAGTTATACTATAAGTACCTAATTTTTTACATGTTGCGAGTGGTTTCGATACATTTACGATAAACTGCATACTACAGGATGACCTGGACGAGCAGAGTAGCCAAGGTTCATTCAATCCAAGTAGACGGATGGACATCTTGTCAACGGCTATTGGGAAGGCAGATGACCTTGGTCGTGTTCGAGGAGAGACACGGGGAGTTAGTGCCGCGAGGTATTTTGGACGAGAGCCACGTTATTCGTCACAAGCTGGACCTAGTAAGGACGTTGTGGCCAAGATTCGAGAGGAGCTCGAACAAGAGATCGAGGCCAACCTTCGCGACAAGCTCCGACAAGAGCTGTTGCCAGAGCTTCAACTTGAAATGGTAAAGATGTTTGAAGCACAAAGGACAAGGGACGAGCATAGAACTCAGGAATCCCCGGCCTTCAATAGCACCAGAGGAAGTTACAACCCTCTGGAGCAACCACTTGGCGACCCTTCTCCCACTCCAGTGTCAGGACCACTTGGCGACCCTTCTCCCACTCCAGTGTCGGGAGACCCTTGCACCCTCTTTTTGGATGATCCACTGTTGCGTGTTGTTGCTGATGCTCTCGTTCACACACGTGCTACCACCCACCATAATCAGCAAATTCCGGAGGATTTTCGTAGGGTGAATGTGACGAGTGTTAGAAAGGGGGAAGAAGGTAGAGCCATCCCTGTTCCTGATCCAGAGGTTGGCACGTTAGGTCAAGCGATAGGATCTTTCATCCTTTAGCCTCGCAATCTTATTGGTTCAGACGCAACACCTCCAATGGTAGGAATTACCTTACTGTTACTGAAAATCTGTTGGCATCCTAATAATAACAATTTGTTTTTTGATGTTCTAAAAGGATGACGAAGTTGCGAGCAAATGGCCCTACTTAGCACGGCTGCAACAGATCTACAAGCACATTAAACAGATTGACTTGAAGATGCCTCCAGGGATTGTGGGCCAAGTGGAGGATCCCTACACGATTGACAATAAAGATCTCAAGCAGTTTATCAGGTTGGAGGAGATAGATGTAGGCTGGGTCAAATTTGCAGTCCGGTAAGTTTTTTTTCAATTTTCCCATAGAATTCATTTAGTGGTTTTTTGTTTTCATACATTTAAGAATTGATTCCTTATTTTAATTCTATTATAGCACCTTCCACGATCTCTGCACAAACATGGAAAGAAGTAATTGGTATGGATTCTTATGTCCTGCGAATACGACAGGGGATACTTGTACTGTGGCGCATAGGACTCACTATGTCGGCTACGCAATGGCACAAACCAAACTTCGTTGTTATCTAGCATCCATTGTCCAACGGTTCATATTTACATTTTGTCAATTTAAGAAGTTTAATAAATAATTGTCTTCTCACTCATCTAACTTCATTTTAATGTGTACATGTTGTTAAAGTTACCACTGGACTTTGTGTGTTATATGTCCCCGCCGCAACGTAGTCTATTGGTTTGATCCCTTGAGTAAAAAGCCAGACAGTGATACAAAATCTGTCTTCGACACATAAGTTATTCTGTTTGTATTTCATTGACAACAAAAATAAATGAATGGTTCTAATTTCTGTTCATTTTGCTTTTCATGATAGTGCTTGTCAAACATATAGAATCCTAGGTGGGTCACGCGAGGGTACAGTTGTTAAAAAGCCAAAGTGGTTTTATCCCATAGTAAGTACATTCGATCCTACCTAATTGTTTCATTGACGGTCCTTTTAGACATACCTTTATTGATTTTAACAACCAATTGCATCCCTTTGATTAAAAGTGCCCTCGGCAACCTGGCAACACGGAATGCGGATATTATGTTATACTTTATATGTATAACATAACTCAAAGTGGAATTACTAGTGATTTTGAAAAGGTAATCGCTTCTTCATTCTCAAATGATAATATTTTTGGTGTTCTAATCGAAATGCTAATTAATTCATTTGCTTGAGATTTATTTCATCAAAGCTTATTACTTTCTAATTTTCAGATTTTTGATAATGAAGATGCCTACCTACGTGAAGACCTTGATTTGATCAGAGATCTTTTGGCTGGACATCTTCTTCAACATATAGAGCAGTAAACTTGTTATTTTATATCAGTTTGTACTTGTGTGATGACAGCGTTTTGACACTTTCTGGTTGTTTTTTGTTGATATATATAGTAGTAGGTTGTATGAAAGGTTATTGTATGTATATATAGTAAAGATTGTAGTGCTGGATGTCCTTACCAGTTTGTAACGGACAGTGTGGTTTATGAATCCATCTTCTATTCTGTTTCTGCAGTTTGAATTCGTTGGGTAATACAGAATGTAAATTATGGTATAAAAAAAAACCTAACTTTTAGACGTCCCAAATTAAGAATTGGGAGGCCTAAAGTCCCACAGGGTGGGACTTTAGATGTCCCAAATGACATTTGGGAGGTCTAAAGTCCCACCCTGGGGGACTTTAGGCGTCCCAAATTGTAATTTGGGACGCCTAAAGTCAGACTTTGGGCGTCCCTATCATTTGGGACGTCTTTTGTTTCAACTTACTACGCCCCCAGTATATACGTCCCCCCGTTTTGGGACGTTAAAGGTGCCAAATTTGGGAGGTTAAAGCCCCTTTTTGTAGTAGTGTTATGGCCATAGCCTTCATATTGGCTCAGCCTTGGTTCCGTCGCAATAGGCTAAGCCTGCCAAAGCCTCTAAAGAAGCTTACTGGGTTCAATGCCTTTTGGTACTCTCACCACCTCTTTGTCATCGTCTATGCCCTCTTCAATGTTCATGGATACTACCTATACCTCTCCAAGCACTGGAACAAGAAAATGGTATATATGCTTCATCTTCCCTCCATACTCTGTAACTGACACACCTTTGATCTTCTTGTTGCTGAACTTGGTTTTTGTGGCAGACTTGGATGTATCTCGCCATTCCAATGGTATTATATGCATGCGAACGCCTTATTCGAGCTCTTAGGTCCGGCTACAAGTCTGTTAAAATCTTGAAGGTACTGGCATTCTTCTTGAATTTGATATCTTATATATTTCTATCCTCTGCTTTTACTTAATTCATTAGTGATGTCAATTAATAACCTTATCTCTCTAAAATGTAGGTTGCAGTATAGCCAGGAAATGTTTTGGCTTTGTATATGTCTAAGCCGCAAGGATTCAAGCGCATGAGTTTACTAGTTCATATATAATTTCTATTCATTTCACCACTGATCTGAAGGTGATGGCTAAATTGGATTAATTTGTGCGTGGCATTTGCAGGCATCCCTTCTCTATCACATCAGCTCCAGGAGACGACTATGTAAGCGTTCACATTAGGACTCTGGGAGACTGGACATCACAGCTCAAAGCCGTTTTCGCCAAGGTCAATAATTCTAATTTCCACTACACACATTCTAAACTTTATATATATGGTGAATTCATTCATGTTATGTTATATGAAAATCCTTCCTAGTTTTAAATATGCTCACTCATCGTCCTTGTGACAGTTTGATTAGTGGTGTTGACTTTAAGAGTGGTTAGACCAAAATGAAATCTGTGTTGGTTAATTTCCTTGTTGAGGCCGGTATCAAGGTAAGTCAATACTATTCAATTTATTAATTTCTTGAAAGCCAAAGGAAAAAAAAAGATTGCTAGTTTTATCTAGCAAAGGACAAGTGTGCTGATTTCAAATGTGTTGGTGATGAATATTTTGTACAAGTTATACTTGTTTCCAATCTCTTGAATTTGATTTATAGCTGAACTCCTTACCCTGCTAAACATAAGTATGATTCTTAGAGGTTGCTGCCACTCTTGATTATGATTGAACTTAATTCATATCTTGAAGGAATTACTTTGAAAAATTTCCAGATTTTCATTAAAAGGCATTCTTTGAAAAATTCTTTTAATTTTTAGCTTATTTGATAGTTTGCTATAGTTTAACTTGTTCACCTGTTTTGATACTAATTTGTTTGAATCATGGTTCAATAGAGGTATGACTTAAAAACATAAGCATTTTTTAGTGCCTGTCATCATGAAGGTTTGTTTGCCAATGATTATGATTCTGCAAGGATGAAAAGGGGCTAAAATGAAGCAGATATCTCTGTTGTTCAAGTTTCTTTTGTCCATCCTATTGTTCAAGTTTTTAGTTATCCGAGTTTGTTATCATTTATTCACAGGTGGCAACAAGAAGCAAAATTGAAGTTAATAGAAAGAAGAGACTCCTTAGAGAGTGGAAGACGTATGAGAAAGAAAAGAGACTAATTGATGGAGTTGCAATTCAACTTGAGAAAGAAAAGTAAGCTGCTCTTATTGAGGCTAGGCGGAAGGAGGTATTGACTTAAATTTATCCTTAATACTTTGATCTGGTGTGATGACCATGGATATCTTGTTCTCTTTTGGTATAATAGAAGTTCAGGGCTACTGATGATTCTTTTTCCTTTGTTTTTATTTGGAAATTTTAAAATTACTGTAATCCTGCAATTTTAAGTAATTTTTCCAATTAAAAAGTCTGTTACTTTTACCAAGAGCATGCTCGAAAAGAGAAAGAAGAGCTTGGAGAAGGATGCTTTCGGAAAGAGAAAGAAGAGCTTGGAGAAGGATGCTTGAGGAGAATCGGAGGAAGGTTGAAGAAACTCAGTAAAGGGAAGCTTTAGATCAGCAGAGGAGAGACATGGAACGATATAGGGTTAGAAGAGATAAATGAGACATATTTTCATTAAACAATATTTGAATGGGAAGATTGTTGATATTAAATTTCATTTTGAATCATTTGAATTGTTATTGGAAAATATTGAGTTGTAGGAATGAGAATGTTAAAATTATAGATTGAATTATACTCTTAAAAACTGTTGGGTTTCTTTTAAAGTGCTCGGTGCTGGGTTTGAAAAAGAAATAATATAGATGTTTAAAAAAAAACCAAAAAAAAAAAACAGTGGGAAAAAAAAACCAAAAAGTAAAGAGACCGATTTTGCTGTATATGAGGTTTAAAAAGTTAAAGAAAGAGACCAGTTTTGCTGCAAGTAAGGTCTAAAAAGTAAAAAATATGGGGTCTCTAAAGTCATTTCATGACCTGATATAAGCAAGGTGAGATCTAAAAGGTTAGATTTTTTAGACCGGTTCTTTTTAGAACCGGTCTAAAAAGTCTTTTTTTTAGATCGGATGTCTAATCGATCTTAAAAATGTCATACTTTTTAGACCGGTCGTATTTAGAATTGGTCTAAAAAATGATTTTTAACCAGTCTAAAAAACGTTTTTTTCACTAATGCAAATACATCACAAATAAAATTTTATTGTATAAAAATATTTTCATCTACGTTGTTATTTTATACAATTTTTTATTTATTCCCACGTAGTATCATCGTCATTTTCTTTTCTTACAATTATTTTAATTTTGTCAAGAACATTCCACGAAACTCTTAAATGGTTATGTGCATATATGCACGGACCACGATGCACTCTAGTTCTCTCTATTAATTATAAATTATGCATACATTTATCACATGGATCTACAGATCACTTATACTTCTTCTCTCCCTAAGATTAAAGCCGTAACACAAAACTGATAATAAAATTAGAAACAAAACTGGATGGAGAGAGAGAGAGAGAGAGAGAGAGAGAGAGAGAGAATTAAATGAGAATGAGGGAGAAAACCAGACAAAACCTCTGTCAATAGTCATCTAGCTTCAAAGTACGAACGAATAATCAAAAGATGAGATATTCATTAGATCATGTACTATATATATATTACCAGATCTCCCATATATATAACAGAAACGAAAAGAGGTAACATGAGATCAAATCAAATCTAAAACTTCATAAATCAAATTACTACACTTAAGGATATGTTAAGCTGACCGAAGAAGACATAAAACAAAGGAAACAGCAGCAGAAAGAACAAGAAGACGATAGATCTGATAGATCAACGAAAAAATATGACAATAAAAAAAAAAGAAAAGAGAAATAAAAAAAAAGAACGTACCTTGATGTGCTACAGAACTCATAAAGCTTGCCACGATTGGAGAAGACGATTAAAGCAACTTCTGCATCACAGAGAACAGAAAGCTCATAGGCTTTCTTGAGAAGGCCATTTCTTCTCTTAGCGAATGTGACTTGCCTGTTTATTTTGTTCTCTATCCTCTTCAACTCTACTCTTCCTCTACCCATAGTATTATTATTATTAACTATCTTCCCACTTTCTCTTTCTAGCTATTTCTACACAATACCTCTTTTCTTCCTTCACTTTCTCTCTCTTCTTTCTTCTTCACTGATCTCTCTTCCTATGGGGTAACCAGACGGCCCTTCTTTTCTGTGTTACTAACCAAATGGAACCAAATTTGTGAAATAGTGAGAAAGTTGGCAACTTTGAAAACCCTAAAGAGAAGGGCCAAAAATCAGAAAGAACGAGAGAGAGAGAGAGATTGATGACTCTTTTTTCTCTTCCTAAAGCTTTCTCCTTTATCTTCTGGTTTTGAAATCGTCACAAGGAAAAAAATGGGCATGGAGGTTCGGGTTGGTGTTTGTTTCCAGTTTCATACAACATTCTTTTTCCCATGATGTTCTTTGCTGAGGTTTTTTTGGTAAGGAAACGTTTGCTCACTCCTACTTTAGCGCGTGACTAGCACGTTTCATGTGTGAATGGTGAGTTGGTGGGGATTGCGGATTGGCGCGTAAGTACAGCTGTATTGAGCATTATTATCATTTATCTGTGATTTTTTTTCCTTTTGTATGTGATCAGAGCCATTGTTCAGTGTCTTGTGAGAAGTACCAGAACGTCGTCTCTTATCTTAAATTGTCACTGGCCCTAAATCTGTTATACACATAGAATTGTATTTCTGTTTAATTTTCAGAAAAATCCTGATTTTTGGCCAATTTGTGTTTCTGTTCGAATGCAATCCACCGACTTGTGGCCATTTTTCTCTATTCTGACCAGATTTGGGTTAAATGGAACTTGAAACGTAAAACCGGCCAGCTTTAATTTATACCAAAAAGAAAGGGTCAATCCTTTTTAGTAACATTTATTGGGATATTTGGGTGACTCTTTGTTGTAAATTGCTTGACTTCGTAGAGGTAGTCAATAATTGAAATGATAATGATAATTTGTTTCGTGCCTATTTGGATAAGGATTCATTAGGAAATTGCACTTTTTATTTCACTAATGAATATTACTCCAGACCGAGGGGACTTGTGTTGGAACAAAGGGTACATAAATATTGCTCATCAACCAATGATATTGTAGCCTAAGTGGCATGAGGGTTCCCAAGTAAATGGGAGGTCACGGGTTCGATCCTACTTATATCCTTAAGTTAATAGTGTTTACCCCTTTAATTCAAAAAAAAAAAAAAAAAAAAAAAGCTCTTTAGACTCTGTTTAAGCATGTTATTGACAATGCTAGGGTGATTATACATTAGATTGGCAAGCTTTGTTTCTTCGTAGTCATAGGGAGAATCTTCTTTCCGCGCTAACAACTTATCTAAGCTCCCATATAATAAATTAATAATATGAAGAGTAAATTTTGTGTCTTTTATCAAAAACCACCTAATTGTGTGTATGAGGTGGAGATTGATTAAGAACACTAGGATCGCTTGTATTTTTTTTATGATTTCTTATTAAAAAGTTGACTTTAGTATTTATTTAAAAAAGAAAAATAGGACTGCGAAGCACCATTACTATAATCCAAGTAATTCTGAATTTGAGAGAAGGGTATGTATGTGTTGTACATTAATCCAGTTATTCAACGATCAAACCATCACTTGTACTAATAATAGATTATTTTATTTCACTTTAATTAGGTTTTTTTTCTTATGCAATGTCTATGACATGCGATAAGTATGTCTTTTTAAAATAATATTGTATTAATCTTTATAAACATTAAAACTTATTGAAATGATTTGATAAACAAAGTTGTAGTGATGAGTCCACACACACTCTCACAAATAAAGATTGAAGGGATTAATAAAGCATACGTATAAGCTACATCCACCTTGTCTCTACTAATGGTGGATGATCAAAAGAATGATAATCATCATAGTCATACAAAATGAACTAATCTCACCAAAAGAGTCATCAGCTTCCTTTTTTGTTTCTTCTTTTATGCACAAAGTGAAACTAAACATAGCAACCCCTATTCAAAAGTGTATTCTAAATGAATCAATAATGTCTTGAAAGGGATGGTAATTAACTACGATTGTCTCTTGTGATTGTTGATATGACATTAACATAATCACAACAAGCATCCATAGACCTATGCCCTCTAGTCGACCATAATTATAGACCTATGAAAATATCTAAAGTTAAAAAAAAATCAAAGTCACTTTAACTTTAAACAAGAGTTTATTCTTTTTGGCCTCTTAATTTTACAAAGTGTATTTTATGTTCTTCAACTTTAAAAAGCAAAAGCTTTGTTGATTTTTTTCCCATTATGATAGCACGAAGGAAGTATTTATATAGTCTCTATTTGCTCTAGAACTTATAAAACCCAATAATTTAAGAATTATACTAGACGGTCCGATCAGTTGAACTGTCATTAAGATTTACCAACAGCTTGGTTCGGACCAAGAAACCATTTTTATGGTTGATATGGACTTGGACAGAAGGCGAGGCATTATTGAACCAGAACATAATGATTACATGGTAGTCTTTTTTAAAAGACTTTTGGACCATAACCCGTTGACCCTTTAGGCTTTTTGGTCTTTTAAAACATTGCAAAAACCCAGTCCAGTCCAACAAAAAGAAAAACAAAAAAACGAACAAGACCAAAACGGGTTGGTCATCGGGTCAAACCGGAATTTAAGATGACCTTTTTGAACAAATGAGTTAGTCTAACCTAATGCCTATGAAACAACATTCCTCATAACGCTGACACTTTATTAGCCAATTAATCCACTTTTTAATAGTATCATGGTAAAAACAACAAAGAAAACTCATTTAAAAGACTTTGTAAAACTTAATCCGGTACTATTGTAACTTTCCAAATTTTATTCCTCAATATGCTTTATAAACATTTGTAGCATTTAATGAAATGAAAGGGTGAATTTTGGAGAATGTGATTATGCTGCCAGTGAAAATTTCCTGTAAGGAGGCGAGATTGTCATGTGAAATTGAATGATCAAATGATGTTCAAAAATTGTGAAATTTTATAAGATGAAAGTAGACATCTTAAGCTTTAATTTTGGTAGGTAATGGGTTATTTTTAGAGCTGTATGCAAAGCGTTATGAATTTTTGAAGTTAGCCATGAAAAACTGTTGATTTTCTAGAACAGCATCCAAAGAATTTAATTCTAGGGATTTTGTGCTTCCAATTAGTAAATGACTATATTTTTTCTTGAAACTAGACTCAATAAGGGTTCTACAGCCTTTATAAATTTAGTTATGATTTTTCAAAGTTTGGGTAAAAAATCTGCGAGATTTTGTATAAATCTGAAAATGGATTTAATTAATTAATTTAAATAAAGGGATAATTGTAAAATATTATAAAATCATTTCCCTTCCTCCTTCCTCCTCAAAACCGTTAGTTTTGAGCTTTCAAAGAGAGAGAGAGAGAGGTTGGATTCTAGAGAGAGAAGGAGCAAGAAATTGCAAAGTAACACTATAAAAAAACACCCGATTTCCGTCGGAATTTTTTCTGTGCCAAATTCTGACGGAAATTCTGTCGCAAATTTTTCCAACGGAAAATTTGCCACGGAATTTTTTCCGTGACAATTTCCGATGAAAATTTCCTTCACAATTTGCCATGAGAAATTCTGTCAGAAAAATAAAAAATTATTAATTTTTTTAAAAATAATATTTATAAAATTTAAATATTAATTATTAAATAATTATATTTAAATTTAATTATTAAAATTATATTTATAATTTTATATTAAAAATAATATTTATAATATTAAATTAATAATTAATTATATGTATGTATGTATGTATGTATGTATGTATGTATGTATGTATGTATGTATGTATGTATGTATGTTTATATATATATATATATAATAATATGTAATAATATAACATAGGTTCATTCCGACGCAACTGGCAAATACTCAGGCGCGAAGGCGTCTGCACCCTGAGGTCGTGCGTTCGAACGGGAGGAGAGGCATTTGGAGGAATTATGAGGAGGCGACACGTGTCAAGCAGGGGAGAGGGACATGTGGTACTCTGTGGAGCAAACACGTGGCATTTGTAAATTAAAAAATTTTCGATTTTTTTAAAAAATTGCGACGGAAATGAATTCCGTAGGAAATTCCGTCGGAAATTTTTCACAGAATTGGATTTCGTCGGAATTTGCGACGGAACAATTCCGTCAGAAATTTCCAACGGAATTGAAATTCCGTCGCAAATTTTTTTTGACGCTATTATTGCCGACGGAATTCATTCCGTCGGAAATTCCATCGGAAAAGCTGATTACGTCGTAAATTCCGTCAGAAATCAGATGTTTTTTTGTAGTGTAAGTCAAATCCTCCGATGATTTAGCTCCTAACGTGTATAATCATTCTCCTAAGCTTCTCTTCTATGTTATTCAAGGTTGTTGGAAGCAAAATTTCATTGTTAAAGGGAGTTAGGGTTCAACCACAAGAGGAAAAGCTAGAAGGAAGAAGAGGCAACTTTCTAAACTTTAAATATTGGTTGTTCTGACTGCTGTGAGTAATTTAATCGATGGATTTCTATTGTATTTGCTCCGAATGTGAAATTTGGGAAAGGGTATGTCTTAGGAGTTATGCTGCCAAAATTGAGTCCAAATAGTGTTTTTAACATAATTAAATAGTTAATAAAGTGGTTAGGAGTAGAAAGGAGCATGTTTGCAGAGTTAGAATTGAAAAAATCCAACTTTTCCCTGAGAATCCTGGGATTCGGCCAGCTCTAGTTCAGGGGTTAGAGTTGGATTTTTGATGATATGATAATTTCATTGAGTTCAGGAGAGACAATTAGGTAGGGTTACAGTTAACCACATTTTTGGAAAAAGCCTTAAAAAGTATAATGACCAAAACGTCCATGAAACCTTGAAATACGGGATACCAAAGGCATTATGATCTTTTGGCAATGAATTTGGTAATTCCAAGTCCGGAAATGAATTCCTTAGGCAAAAATATGACAGAATAGCTCAGATCAAAATTTTTGGAAAATTTTTGTAGTGTTGTATGTGATTGCTTTACATGACTGTGTAGAGCATATTTGAATAAATAAAGCTTTGTTTCTGTTTATACTATGGCCATAGTTTGTTACATGAAACATTGAGCATGCAGAAAGTTCATTATGGGGTATGCATCTAGTTAAAGCTAACATGTTATGCACATAGCATATATCTTGCATGCATTAAGGAAACAATTTTCCTACTGAGATTCTCTCGAATCTCACCCTCCCCTACCAACAATGTAGACAAGCAAATATAGAAGATATGTGAAAATTAAAGAAGAGAATTGTACGAGAGAGGATTGCAGTGGTGGAGTGAAGACGAGAAGAAGTCTCTATTTCACTGAGACAGGTTTAGACACCCTAATAGCCCTGTACGGCTAAATTGATTGTAGTTATCATGTATGAACCCTTATGGAGAATTTCTGTAATCATTCACATATTATCAGTATATTTATGCTATTCATGTGTTGCCCACTAAACTGCATATCATTTTCCGTAAATACTCTGAAAAAGGTGAAAATAAGATAAGGATGTGACAAGTATTGCAATACCTCGAATTTTGAGACTTGAGGCTAGAGAATAAGCCTGAGATAAGTGGACTGCTAAGCCCCGGTTTAGCAAAATCCCAAATTGTGATTAAGGGTTAATAACTCCAAAAGTGGACGTCATTAGTGATAAATGAACCCTTTTGGAGAATATGATGTGAACCGTGATTCGTATGCGTTGTGAGCTATGCCAAAAACCTGTATTTGAGTTCAATTATGGATTAACATCCAAATTGACTTAGAATAGAGGGAAGGCATGTTTTGGTGATAAATGAAATGATATGAAGTGTTTGATGGTGATTCCAAGGGAATTGCTAGAAATAGGGGCAAAACGGTAAAGTTACCGACCAATTGGTCAGTTACCGAAGAGGAAACTCATTGGTAACTTCAAGATCAATGGTTGAGATTGATTTGTGCAATAGATCAAGGGGTGGAATCCCATGTGGTGTACCTATGTGAACTCATAGTTGGTGTGATAAGATTGTGACAAGTGTCACAATATGAGCCCTTGATCTTGGTCAATATTTCAAATACTCATATCTCTCTTTCCTCTCTTTTTCTTAGTCGGCCAAGTGCTCTAATTGAGGCAAAAAACTGATCCTTCTTCATCCTCTCCTCTCTTTCTCTTGTCTTCCATTTTCGCCTAGCAAGGAGGAGGAAAGAGAAAGAAACAAGGTGAGTTTTGGTTGGTTTGTGGTCCTCTATTGTTAAAACACCCTTCTATAATGTTGTTCATAGTGATGAGAGCTTCATCTCTATGGTTTTAGATTCTTGATTGGTGGTGTTTGATAGCTTGGGGAAAATTAGAAATATGGAGAATCAAAGAATTGGTTTGGGAAAGGGGAAGAGGTGAGTATTTGAAGCCTTTTGATCTAAGTTTTGGGATTTGTGGATGAGTATTGTGAATTTTGGTTTTTTCCTTGATTTTGGTGGAATTGTGAAATGCATGAATTGTCATGTGTTTTGTGTTGAAATGGTGTTTTGTTGTGTAATTTGGTCATTGGAATTGATTTGGGAACTTGAGATAGAAAGTTGTGCAATGTTGAGTTGAAATGTGATATTGTGTGACATGTTGCAATTCATTGGTAAAACATGTCAATGTGATGTGAATTTGGTTGATTTGGTATTTCCAATGGATTCCTTGTGAAATTTTGTGTAAGAATGATGTTTGATATGAAAATTGGACCATTGGAAGCCAATTGTGCAAATTTGGAATTCTGTCTTTTGAAAGTCTATTCTGGGCAGTCAGTTTGTGTGAACGTTTTGAATGACAAATGGTCTCTAAAAATTATGAAACTTTTTAGTCTTGAAGTTCACATCCCAAGATTCAAAATGGACATATAATTTGTGCCATTTCATTTTTGGAACTGGGATTTATGTTTGTCCAAAGTTTGAGGTCGAAACTGGATTCTGTTTTGGAGCAATGTTGGATTTTGTGTAAATCTGGTTTTGTGTGGTGATTTCCAGTAATGGCCAATATTTTTCCTGTGAAGAGGACTTGAATATCTTTCATTTGGCTTTGGGATCACCTCATTTCGATTTTCGTGGAATTAGTTATGAATTTCCTAAGTTGCCTTGGCTGCATCAGAAAATCCTGGCTGCAGCGCAAAAGTTTCTGTGCACGTCTTGGCTGCAGCCATAAATTCTTGGCTGCAGCCAGAAACCTTCTGTGCAGGTTTTGGCCGCAGCTGAAAATTCTTGGCTGCAACCAAAAACCTTCTGTGCGTGTTCTGGCTGCAGCCAACCCCCAAAAATCAGCATTTTGGACTTTTAAAAGGTGATCTTTGGTCAAGTGTTTCCTAAGCCTTTAGGCATATGTTTGGGCTTTGATTAGCCACCTAAAGGTCGTGAATGATAACCAACTTAAGTGTTTGAGAGTGAAGGAATTAGAAAAGGGATTAACCCTATGTCCTTGTTTGGTTATAGGATTGGGTGTTCGCCCTGATCGTGAGCAGCCGGAGCTGGAGCTTACGTGGAAAGAGTGTAGGGAACATATCTCTTCTGCTTGTATTTGATATATGTGTTAATGTGTTGATGCATGTCTTAGCTTTGCATGGTTATGTGTTATTGAAGTTATGTTTCAATTTATGCTATGGCCATTAGTATATTGTTAGAAGCATTGAGCTTACAGATTTGTCATCATGATAGTTATGTGATGCAAGCATGTCATGCATTAAACATTTATCGTACATGCATATTGATATTGTTTTCCTACTGAGATTCTCTAGAATCTCACCCTCCCCTACTAACCTTTCAGACAGGGTAGTAGATCGATGATGGAGTAAGCAGACAAGGGCGATGAGGACTCCCTTCGAGTTAAAGATTTGGTAGTTGGTTATCATTATAGTAGGGGTGTGTATTTGTATAAATGGATGTGTTTACATGTGTGTTGATGAGGATTTGTTATGTCTATGAGAAAGGTTTGTGTAATCCCCATATGAGGGCTTGCAGGGGCGAATATGCCCTATAAGGCTTTGAGTTAATGTATGGAACCCGGGATTGCCGGGATTATTTTTGTGTACTCTGATTTGTTATGAATGTGATATTCTGCATAGTAATTGTATTCGAAAAGTGATTATGAGACCAAGGTTATAAATGATTTCGAAAGGTAATTGTGAAAACCCCGTCATGTGATGGGCTAGTAAATGTTATTTGTTTATTATTGGTCTCTATTTCACTTTAATCGCGTATTTCGGATATAATTACGGCAGGGGGTTACAAGTATTATGGAGAAAACTGTTTCACTTGCCTACAATTGCTATGGTGAAATAACACAATAGCAAGTGTAGGCAAACATGAGATATCCCAACTCTATTTATTGCAAAACTTTTACATGCTTCCTTTTCCCTGTGATCCCATGGATCCACTCTCGTCTGTCCATATATGCCCAAAAATCTGTCCCATAGGTAAGGCACGTAGATAGATCATTCATTATTCTCCCATTTTTATTTGGATCTTAAATCTTTGACCCATATTAAATAGTATCTTTGTTTGTAACTAATTATTTATTTTCCAACATATATAGCTTCTTTATTTTCACCCCATCAAACCTCTGTTGATTTTTCCCAATTAATTGACAATACCAGCAAGAAGGAAATATTCAGAGTCTCTCTATTTGCTCTCCTAAGGCAAAACCAAAAAGCATGAAGTCATCAGCAGAGAAGTGACTGACAAGGGGGCCCATCTTTAACTACTTGAATCAATTTTTAATTACCTCTCTGATCACATCTTTGATGAAGTGGCTAAGTTTCTCCACACATAATGTGATGATATAAGGGAGCGGTCATCTTGAAGAATCTTTTAAAAAGGATACTACCTTGGTTCTTATTATAAAATCTAGTACACTAATTTAGGGAGATTAGGAAGTTACATAAATTATTTAATTATAACATATCTTTCATCATCTCTCTAAAATAAAGATTATATATCAATTTATAAGTTAGACAAATTAGTTTGAAAAAAAGATAAATATAAGTACTTTAAAATAATTCATTTAGCTTCCTTAATGTAGTCTCATCTGTTGTAAATATTATACGATGCGGATCCCATAAACTATTCAACTCTTGGCCTTTCATATGCCCTTCACTCCATAACCTCTCACTCTTAGAATTTCATGTGTTCAATATGCTATAACCTTATAACTTCTCCAATGAATGGCTTATGTGAGTTTCTTATGATTAATACCGTTATGCTCATCTTTATTTCCTTGTAATGGTTAGAGGCCTATAAATAGAGGCCATGTACAATGTATTGGTACCACCAATAATGAAGTGAATGAGAGCTTTTTCATATTTTTCCTCCAATTTTCTCTCAATATTCTCTATCTCCATCATGTTAGTCTCTTATATTTTCTTGATTTCATAATACGTTATCAGCACGAATTCGCTCAGAAGGCTTATGGTCTAGTTTTCTATATCTTCTACTCTCTAACATTCTCATTTACATACTATGTTTTATATTGTTTATTCTCTATGTTATTTTATCTTTCTAGTCTACATTTTTGATATATTATTCTATATTATTTTTATTAATTTTCTTTTACGCTATCTATTTTTATCTATCCTGTTGTTATCTTTTACATATATCTGGGATAATCTAAGCCATTATATGGAATTAAATAGACTCTTTTACTAATTGTTTTATACATCGGGTTCCATGGCTAAGATTTGAGATTATTGTTGTTTTATTATCCTTCACAAGTTTTTCTTTCCTTTCACTTTTAGTTATCATTCTTCGGTAATATCTTATTATGTAAAATTTATATTTCTTTATTTTAAAGACAAATTTGTATATAGCAAGCTAATAATATATCTTTCATTTCAAAACTTAATATTTTATAACTCACAACTAATTATGGATTTAAGCCAACTGGGATATCATTTAAACCCTGTAATAGAGTGAAACTCTAATGTAAATCGATGGGTTATAACTTTCCTTAATCAATTCTTCTTCTGCCCATAGAATTTAAGAAAAACTATATTAGTTCTTTAGGAACAATATCGACTTTGTTACATTTATGTTCTTCAGTAACTAATATATATTATCACATATTTATATAATTTTATTACTCATTAATAATAATAATAATAATAATAATAATAATAATAATAATATTATTATTATTATTATTATTATTATTATTATTATTATGCTTCAATTTACCTCTTTTGATGCATATTCAAAATATGAAATGCTTAGAATTTACCACTACATAAAAAAAAATATGAGGAGATCCATAATTAAAATACATAAAGATCTTATTGCAATGAATTCTGATTTTTAGGGGCTAAAATTAATTTGAGAGAAATATAAAAAAAAATGTTTTATAATATAAAAGAATAAATACTTATGATATACATAATTTTCTTTCAAATATTCCTTACTGTTTGATCATCCATAAATTTAACTTGCACTATATATAGAGTTCATGCACATTATTAAAATAATTTTGTCTAACAAATAATAAACTATTCATAATGAATTTTTTCATTAAATTAAATAGGTTTTCATTCTCTTAATTCAAATATGATATAGGATTTTTTTTCTCACAAATGTCACGTAAAACCAATTTGATTCTAATATATATCATATTGTATATGATATCATAATTAATGTATGAAACTTGCACATATCATATAAGAATACTAAGGAGTAGAAGAAATGTTAATACAATGAATTGGGAGAGAAGGCAATAAATTATCAATACTAAATAAAATACAAATTGAAGAGTATTTGTATGCCTTTCAATAATGAAAGTTTAGAACTAAGAAAAATTGCATATATATGTAAGGCAACATAATAGTGCTCAAGAGGAGAAAAGAGATGGAAGACAAAGCTAAAATGAAAAATATGACCAATAATAAAAGAAAGTACCTTGATGTTGAGGTATATGAGTTGAATGTTTATTAAGAAATCTTTGGTGCAATAGAGAAATACAAGTCTCAAAAAGAAATAGAGATGGTAAACTTCATTGATGTATGAATAGTATTCACATACACAACATATTTAAAATTACAAATAAATTGTACAATTATACAAAAAGAAGTTAATTAAAAAACTTAATTGTATAATTGAAGGTTATATGAATACTTATTGAAAACCATTTGATTTGGGAGTTATAGGGATTAACCATGAGGTAGTTAGAATCCTAAAAGGCCATGAAATCAAAATATCAATAATTACCAATAATATTTAAATTTGTAAATAAATTGGCACTATATTGAAATTTTAAAATGACCAATAATTACCTTTTTATCTATTTAATTTCATATATCACTCATGTTGATATCACAATGTCAAATAATAATTTCTCTCTCACAAATTAATCACAATCAATTTAAATTTAAATTTAAACATAAAGAATCAAAATCATATAACCTTCAGGGCTTACAATTATTTCTTAATCAAAATCATATAGCCTTTAGGGTTTACAATTATTTCTTTTGGCTTTACAAGCTGATCATCTTTCTCCATAACTTATTGCTTTAAGCATTATACCTAATTTTGATATTTTTCCACTACTACAAGAAAATGATTCCACGACACCAAACAACGTCCATTTTCAAGAAAATAGAAGTAGAAAGGAGGGTGGTGGCAAAACTGTAATTCCGGCAAGCTTTTTAACGATCGTTTTCAGTTAAACGGTCATTAAATGTGTTGATACAATAACCGTTCTCTAGAACGGTCGTTGTAATGATCTTTCAATGATTGTTCTCTAAGAACGGTCGTTGTAAGCCTAAGATTCAACAACCATTCTAAAGAATGGTCATTGTAATAAGATTCAACGACCGTTCTCATAGAACAGTCGTTGAATCTCAGTCCATTGCAAAACAGGCGCCTCTGTTATCACTTAGACACTTTA
Organism: Inga oerstediana; assembly: GCA_963210345.1. Lineage (NCBI taxonomy): Eukaryota > Viridiplantae > Streptophyta > Magnoliopsida > Fabales > Fabaceae > Inga > Inga oerstediana. The sequence continues at coordinate 44,396,024 of OY723401.1, forward strand.
CCTTTTGCTCTTTCAATTCGTGCTTCCTTCTCCCGCCCGTCTTTGTTCCTCGCTTTTCTTTTGCTTTTGCTCTTCACGCGTCCTTCTACCGCTCACTCTTTGTCCCTCACTTGTTCTTCGCAAGTTGTGACAGTCTTAGTCTGTACTCTACTTTATTGTTCTCCCTCCGCCTCTTCACTTTGGTGTGTCGTCGGACTATAGCTCTTCAACGTGATTCCTGCATTTTCTAGGTAAATGACAAATCCCTTTGTTTACAATCTTTAGGTAGCTGTTATTTCTTCGTTTTCCTAGTTTCTATGTGATTATATAGTTGAGGTTCAATTTATGACTATCAAGACCCCAAGAAGAAGTTCACTTATGTGAAAGTCTTTGGGGAAGAGGGGTAGGACCAGAAAGAGTCCTTTGTTGCCACTTAATCTTTGAACGATTCCTTTGAACGATTGTGCTTAGCTGTATTTAGGGGCTCTTTGGCGTCCAAGGTAGGCTCTAGATCAGTATATCTCTATCGAAAGAGTGAACGACTAACTGTGTGGAAAATAGAGTAGGAGAGCCTTCCTAGGATTTGTTTTTATTATGGCAAAGGCAAAGGGTGTGCTTGGTCTAACTCATTAACCTATAGGAATATGTAGTACAAATTCATCAGATATCATGTTAATATAAGGTTGTTTTGGATGACAAGAAATTAAATATTGGTAGTTAAAGTGAGTTAATATGTGAGCTTTAAGTCATCCCCGAGCTTAGATATTTTGGGAGTTTTTAGATTTGATGAGATGAACAATATTCTGCAGAATTTTGAATTTTCTTTCAAGGTTAGAAGGACTTTGGTATTATTAAACTTTTTATTGTACTCATTTATCAAGAAAGCCATGTGTTGTCTGTCATTATTTCAAAAGTTCAAAGTTGAAACTTGAAACTAATCTATTAGGAAAATTTTAGTTTAAAGTAGTATGTATTTAATTTGTGACAGTTAAGTGTTGGGTGTTTTGTAGGTTAGGAATTTGGATCACAACATATATAGTCAATCCCAAGTCATAAGTGTAAGTAATAGTAAGAGTGTGGAATGAACTTGGATTAGGTAGGAATTTAAATGTTAGTCCGAAGTAATTAATATTCCTTAATAGCAAGGGGCAATCATATAATAGTATATTGTTATTCTTTTCCACTCCACAGTATCTTCAATTGTTAAATGGCTTTTCCAACTCCTGATGCTCTACTTAACTTACTAATAAACCAAATCTACTACATCCCCTTTTCAAGTCATCCCAGCAATGCAACTATTTATTTATTTTTTTGGTACTTGTTTGTTGATCCTACCAATAGTATGTAATGAACAATGAGCTATTTTAATATGCTCTTTGTTAGACAAATATGCTCTTTGTTAGACACTTCACTCAAGACATATGTACTTGTTTACCAAATCTTAACACTTCCTCCTGAGCAAGTGTATTCTAATAAATCTCCTCTTTTTATATTGATGCTACCAAATTTAAAGTAGGCACCGCAAGTATATGGGCTGTAAAATAGTAAACTAGTGAATCAAGGTCATTCCACAGAGACTCAAAAATAATTACTGACTAGGCATTTGCTCTTCAACGTTCTTCCTGCATTTTCCAGATAAATGACAAATCCCCATGATAGCTTCTTATATATTTAGAATGGCTATGATTGTCTGTTAAATTGCTGTTTCTAAGGATCTTAATAAATTTACTCCTATGTTCCTACATATGGGGTAGAGAAAGAAACTTAGTTTTGTTCAATTTCAATGACTTTTTTTTTTGTATATAACCTCTGTTGAAATCCTCTATGGTATGTGAAAGTTTTGTTATTGTTATTTGGGTTATTGTTCAAAGTTTTGGATGTCTTACATTTAAGGGGAAATACTGCTAAAATTTTTAAAAAATGAGTAAGCCATGCGCTGTCTTGACCTATATTCATATTATAATGACAATTGGTCTAAAATTAAGTACTGTTGAAAATGGAATAGGCCTGGAGTAGTAAAATGGATCATAGTTGGATGAATGCTTTGAGAACTAGTGAAGAATATGAGAAAGGGGTAGAAGAGTTTATTGAATTTGCTAAAATGAATGTGCCTAGTAAAAATGGGAAGTATTTTTGTTCATGTGTGAAGTGTTTAAATGAGAGTCGATGGGATATTGATGATATAAGAGATCACTTAGTTTGTAATGGAATAAATCTTCAGTACACAAGGTGGATATAGCATGGTGAAGAAGTAACCGCTTGTGCGTCCCACGACAAGGAAGTCTTGGAGGTTGGAGATGACGATAGAATAGAGAAAATGATTCATGAAGTTGAGGTAGAATGTTTTACACAATCTCCTGTAAAAGATAGCGTGCGGAGTGATGCAGAGACACTTTTATACCCTAGGTGTACTAAGTATACACGCTTGTCAGGTATTTTGCACTTGGTTAACTTAAAGGCAACTTGTGGGTGGACCAATAGTAGTTTCACATTGTTACTTGAATTGTTGTGTGATATGTTTCTAGAGGATAATGTACTTCCAAATCGTATGTATGAGGCCAAGAAAATCTTGTCTATGATGGGTATGGAGTATAAAAAGATACATGCTTGCCCTAATGATTATATATTGTACAGAAATGAGTATGAAGGATTAAGTGAGTGTCCGAAATATAAAACTTCGAGATACAAAGTGAAGAAAGGTGCTGGGTATGGTGATGAGACAAGTAAAAAGAAACCTTTAAAGGTTTTGTGGTATCTTCCAATCATTCCGCGGTTTAAACTGTTAGAACCGGCTATCACCCAAGAGGGGGGGTGAATTGGGTGTATAATAAAAACTTAAGAACTTTAGAAATCTTTTCGTTTCTTAACGAAAGTGGTAAATATGAAGGTTTATAAATCAACAGTTAGATTAAATAATATATGCTGGAAATATAAGAGTTTAAGGAAGAGAATATGCAAACTGTGATTTATCCTGGTTCGGTCCAATCTGTGATGGCCTACGTCCAGTCCCCAGGCTCCTCCTGAGATTTTCAAATCCACTATCTTCTTGTTTAATCCAGGCACAAGAAAAGCCTTTACAATCCTACAAGTTTACCCGGGTACTTGTGAAACCTTTTACAAATCTCTCACCAATATACTCCCCCTTACGACAAGTCTTACGAGCAGAGCAATCCCGAAGATCTTCCTTTCCTGCTTACTCATGCAAGTCTTATGAGCAGCAACGTTCTCTCCTGCTTACACCCCTGTAAGTCTTATGAGCAGCAACGTTCTCTACTGCTTGCACCTTGTAAGTCTTACGAGCAGAATGTCTCACTGGCAATTCTCTCTACTGCTTCCCCGTAAGAAAATCAACCCTCTCAAGGTTCCTCTACCTTGAGATCAACTCAGAAATATAGTTGAAGGTGTTTACAGACTCTCTCACAGAGTGGGTATAATACTCACTAAAGTACAATACAAATAATCACTCTCTCAATGATAAGTAATACAGAAACTGGAAAATAGAGAGAGTTTGGGTAGAAGCAAAGAATTCACATTTCTATCATTTTTCTCGTAGTTGCTCGCTGTCTCTGTTTTTCTCCGTTACCCATCAAAGTTGAATGCTCTCTCATTTATAGTTGATGAAGATGATGACCGTTGTGAGCATTTGTCCGTTGGAGTCCCATTGCTTCATTTGAACATTTGAGCATATTTGAAAAACAAGCTACTGTCCGTTGTGGAGCAAAGTGGAGCGTCTCGTTGAACAGCAGGAAGATTCATTTTGAGCTGTACATCACGTTGTGGAGCGTTTTGTGTTTCAGACAATCTCTCATGGTGGGTCAGTTACTTGTCGTGGTTGGTAGCCGCCATTCGGTGTGTAATGATGAAGTTCACCGTAGTTGACTTTTATTTGAACCCGCAATCCGAACGTTTAATATCCTGTTTCACACTTGAAATATATGTTACCTATCATTTAGAAATAATAACAAGTGAGAACACAATGATTCAATAACATGTAACCATATTCAGATTGTTCGTTGAGTGATGATATTTGCCGTACGTGACCTCCGTTCTTGAAGATGCAATCCAAATATTTAATCTCCTGTTTTACACTTGAAATATATGTTAGTTAATGTTTAGGAATAATAACAAGTGAAAACATAATGATTGTATAACATTTAACCACGTTTGGATTGATGGCTATGAGGCTCTGTTTCGTTTCTGCATTCTGTCAGGACCTCACTTTGAGTGCAATATGGCTCACTTGAGTGCAGTTGATAATTTCACATTTTGACTTCCTCTCGGGCAAGCACTCGCTGCACTTCACTCGCATATGCTCGAGTGAATTCTCGAATCACTCGAGCACAACCAGTCATGCTCGAGTGCGTTTCATGCTTTCACGTACAAGCTTCTTCTCGGGTTATCACTTCCATGTCAAAACTTGCATGTGCTCGAGTAAGAAATCATCCAATGCTCGAGCATGGATCCTAGTGCTCGAGTGATGCAATTTTCTTCACGTTTCAGTTGCTTCTGGACATCACTCGCACAACTTTTTCAGAGAGTCAGTTTTTACACTGGCGGGTGATGTGGGGCCACTTTAGAAAAAATTTGTTTATTTGATTCTAATGATGTATCATAAGAATGCTCTTGCCATATGCATTCCAATGCAAAAAGAATCAGCTCCAAACTCCTTGTATACTGCAAGTTATGATCGAAAGAGTGTCTATTTCGCTAGTCTGCACAAGTGTCAACTTCCAGAAGGCATAGCTCCTAAAATATACGTTCAAATTAGGAAAATTACCTATACATGGAAAGAGCTTTGAGTCTACTTTCATTTGGCACTGGTCTCGTCTCAATCCGATGTGTAGTTTGTAAGTTACGCTCCAAATACCGAACCTGTGTCAAAAAGTGACGGTGATTTCAGTTTCATTTTCCACGATTTATATCTCCTTCATTTGATCTTCTTTCAATGTGATACTGATGGCCATTTTACGTGTTGGGAGTCTTCTTTCATATGCCACCAGTTTTGGGTCAATCCGATGTGTGTTTTGAGAGATATGTCCAAAATACCAGACCTCGCTCAGGCTGAACGTAAAATAGAGTAGAACAGAGTGTTCATCTCGTGCTCGAGTGAATTCATCCGTGCTTGAGTGAGTTCTTCCTGTGCTCGAGTGAAACACCTCGTGCTCGAGCATAACACCTCTGGAAGTGCCAAAACTCATATATAAGTCATCTTAGCTTCGTATTAACCTATTCCAATCATCATTTGATCATAGAAACCTCCGGTATCATTATAGAAACCTCCAATATCACATCTAACAACTTGAATCTTGATATTCATGATAGATCTTCCAAGTTCTTCATTCTTCAATATCTTTCTTCTTGGTTTTCCTCTCGATAATAATTCTCCATAACCAAAGTAAGCATCTCCTTGACTATCTTCAATTTCTTCCTTCTTCCTCCTCTTGTTCATTTTCATTAATTCAATCTTCTTCATTCTTTGCTTGACTAATCTACAAAATATGTAACATTAAATATAGTAGTTAGTCAAAGAAATACATTATATAAACTTTTTTCTCTTATCATTTCATATCTATATTTGACATCATTAAAACTAATCATATCTGACATAAACGAATGTTTGCTAATGCGAAAGAAGCGAAGAAGTTGAGATGACATTGTGATGACAAAATATGTGATGGAAAATACCTTTGGCACCCGGCTGACTTTCCACAATAGAAGAAAATAGATGAAATGTATCCCTAATTTGGCAGCGAACCAAGAAACCTTCGGCTTGGGCTTTGTACAGACGGAATCAATCCTTATGGTACTTTTAGTAGTACACATAGTGCATGTCTGGTTTTGCTAGTGATTTACAACTTATCTCCTTGGTTGTGTATGACATGCAAGTATTTGATGCTTTTTATGATGATTTTAGGACCAAAACAGCCGGGAAACGATATCGATGTCTACTTGGCACCTTTGATAGAGGACTTCAAGAAGTTATGGGAGGATGTTGTATATGTGTTTGATGCATATAACCAATAGTCCTTTAAGCTACCTGCAATGATTTTCACCACGATTAACGACTTAACTGAATACAGGAACTTGTCAGGTTATAGTGTGAAGTGTAACCCCCTTTGTAATTATGATTCAAAATACGTATTTTAAAATGAAATAGAGACCAATAATAATCAAACTCATTTACAATCCCTTCCTTACAGAAGGGTTTTCACAAATAATTTCAAAATTTCTGCCTTACCCTGGTCTCAAATTCCACAACTCAAATATAATTACCCTATGCAGTTACATCACATTTACATATCAGAGTGTACAACAAAATCCTGGCAATCCCCAGGTTTCATACATAAACTAAAGGTTTATAAATTCCCATTAGGGGATTACACCACTGTCTCCAAAACAACATTTATAAGATATACTGTGATCTCCCAACAAAACATGATAACCAACACCAAAATATAAATCTCCCTAAGGAGCCCTATCCGCCATTGGTCGTCTCATTTCCCTTGGAGCGACTTGCCCTGTCTAAAGGTTAGTCAATAGAAAGAATGACATTCAAAAGAATCCCAGTAATAACAAATTACTCATACCACATGTAATCACAAAGCAAGCAAGAAAATCATCAAGCAGCATCACAACATAAAGCACAGCACGCAATCTACCACATATGCACATAATCACATAATCTCATCCCCCATATTCCACCACCCCGAAGGCATGGTTCTCCCACTGTCAACACCGATGGGCCACGGGTGAGAAGGTTTCACAAATAGCCTTTCGGCTTTCACATATAGCCTTACGGCTTTAACAGAGTCTCATCCCCCGAATTCCACAGCCCCGAAGGTACGATCCTCCCACCGTCAACACTGATGGGCTGTAGGTGATAGACTTACAAACAATGATCAAACAAACATACCATGTATCACATATAGTATAAGGAAAGAGAGTCACTACCTTGTTCTTTCTGATTGTGCTCTAGCGTAGGTGGATCACGAACAGGGAAAATATCGAATCCTATAATTCCAAATGCACCATCTAGACACTTCCATAGTATTTCTTGGGGTTATATGAGTCTATAAAGAAAATTTACAAAAATGCCCATGGGGACCTGGCCCGGGCCCTTCGTACCCGGTCCGGTTGCACTTTTCCCAAAATTCTAATATGGGCTATCCTAATATATTTCCACCCAAGGAATCCATTTTTGGATTCGGAATTATGAAATTCAATGCCAAATTACAAATTTACCCTTGGCAGCCCTACTTTAAGGGTTTCAGGGGCATTTTCATAATTATGCTTTTTCGGCCTTTTCCAAAAAAGTGACCAACTGTAACCCCACCTAATTTTCGCTCCTGAACTTAATGGAATCATCATATCATTGAAAATCCAACTCTAACCCCTCCAAACTAGCCTTAGCTGAAATTCTCAATTCCCTAAGAAAAATTAGGGTTTTTCAGTTTCGGATTTGCAGACGTGTTTTTTTTCTACTCTTAATCACATTATTAAGCATTACATTAGGTTACAACTAACATTAAGACCCAATTTGGGCAGCATAACCCCTAGGCCATATCATTTCCAAACTTTAAAACCAATGGCAATCCGTCAAAATTTCACCGATTAAATTGCCCATAGCAGCCAGAATAAGCAATATACAAAAGTTTGGAAGTTACCTCAAGCTCCCACTAGCTTTTTCTCAAGGTGGCTGAAAACCCTAGCCTTAGAACACCCAAATTTGTGCTCTACAAACCTTGAAGCACATAGAAGTATAGCTTAGTAGCAGAGTTATACGCGTTAGGTAAGGATTTATCGAAGAAATCGACTTTCTGTACAAGTTCTCTTCTCCTTCTCTCTCTAGAATTTCTCACACCTTCTCTCTCTTGTTGCAGCTGAATGGGACGGTTTTGGGCTGATGGAGGAGGTGGATGATGATTTAATATGATATAATATTATTTTCTAAATTTCCATCAATTTCGGATTTTTACAAAATTCTGGCAAATTTTTGTCCAAACTTTGAAAAAACATAACTAATTCTAGAAAAATTAAAATGGGGTGATCCCAAAGCCAATGGAAATCTATTTAAGTCCTCTTTATTGGACAAATATGGATCACTACAGCTCATAACCTCAAAAATACAGAATTGCACTAAAGTCCATACTGCTCCAAAATAGATTCCAGTTTTCATCCCAAACTTTAGAAAGTCATAACTCTTAGCTCACAAATTGAAATGACACAAATTATATGTCCATTTTGAAGCTTGGCATGTGAAATTTAAGACTGAAAAATTTAAGAATTTTTAGATACCATTTTCCAATTTAAAACATCCATACAAATCGACTGCCCTGTACAGAGTTTCAATGGACAAAATTTCCAACTTTTACACAATTGTTCCCAATGGTTCCAATTTTACAATAAACACTCTCCCCACATGAATTTTCATAAGGAAGCCATTGGAATCATTAAAATAACCAAATTCCTATCACACATTCTCCAAAAGTGTTTATTCAACAATAATTACATTCACTTTTGAAGTCATTAGCCCTTAATCCTTTTTGGGATATTACATGAAGGGTCATAAAGCATGTTCGATATGTGAAGTAAGCACACAGTTCCATCAACTGAAGCATGATAGAAAAATGGTCTACCTTGGTCATAGACGATTTCTTCCTCGGTTTCACCCGTACCGTAGGCTAAAGAAGACTTTTAACGGTTTGCTGGAGAATGGAATGACTCTGAAGGCATTAACTGGAGACGAGGTTTATAGTCATGTGGAAAGAATCGATATCACTTTTGGTAAGAATCAGAGGACTACGGGTGAGAAGAACATATGGAAGAAGAGGTCAATTTTCTTTGATCTTCCATATTGGCGTAGTCTTGATGTAAGACACAGTATTGACGTGATGCATGTCGTGAAAAATGTATGTGATAGTCTTGTTGGTATGATTTTGCACATCTCAGGTAAGACTACAGATGGAATTAGTGCGAGGCTAGACTTGGTTGAAATGGGAATAAGAGAAAGGCTACATCCAAAACTAAGAGATGATGGTAATAGGGCGTATATAGAGCCAGCAACGCATACATTTTCAAAAGCTGAGAAAAGAAGTTTGTGTGGGTGTTTGCACGACATTATGGTGCCACAAGGGTATTCTTCTAATGTGAGTTAGCTTGTTTTAATAGAAGATTTGAAGTTAGTAGGAATGAAGTGCCATGATTGCCATGTCTTAATGCAACAACTATTACCAATAGCTATTAGAGGCATTATGAAAGATGATGTGCGAAGCATGATAACAAGGTTGTACAGTTTCTTTACTGCTATTTGTAGCAAAGTTGTTGACATTGGAAAGTTAGATGAATTAGAAAATGAGGGTTATACTATTCTTTCCCAACTAGAGATACATTTTGCTCCCACATTCTTCGATATAATGGTGCATTTAATAGTTCATTTGGTAAGGGAGGTAAGACTATATGGCCTAGTTTATCTAAGATGGATGTACCCTTTCGAGCGATACGTGAAGAACTTAAAAGGATATTTTAAAAATCCTTATCGACCTGAAGCCTTAATTGTGGAAAGATATGTCGTTAAAGAGGCTATGAACTTTTGCAAAGAATATCTATCAAGGTCGAAGGCCCAATCTCATCATAAAGAGGGTACAAGTAAGGGAACACGAGGGCTCAAAGTGAAGAGTATGCATCGTGAAGAGGTGTTGCAAGCACACTTGTATATCTTGAATAATACGGAAGAAGTTTAGTTGTACTTAGCCGAACACAGAAAGAGTTTAAAGGAGATATATCCAAGAAAAAATGACATGCAGATAGCTAATGAGTAAAACAAGACTTTCATAGAGTGGTTCAAGGATAAGATAATGCACGAGACCAATGTGTCTGAGACAATCAAATGGTTAGCTTGGGGGTCTTCTTTTGAGGTCATAACTTGGAGTAGTTTTGATATAAACGGGTATTCTTTCTATATAAAAGCCCAGGATAATAGAAGTACTATGCAAAATAGTGGGGTGATGGTAGTAGCCGAATCAATGAACTTTTCTAGTCTGAAAGACAAAAACCCCATTTTGGCATCCATGGTCTATTATGGAGTTATTGAAGACATATGGGAGATAAGCTACGCTAAGTTGAGAGTTCCTTTATTCAAATGCAAGTAGGTTAACAATAATGCTATTAAAATAGATCAATTTGGATTTACCTCAGTTGATCTTGAAAAAGTCGGTTATAAAGATGAGTCATTCATTATAGCAAGTCAGGTAAAACAAGTGTTTTATATCATTGATCCAGCAAATGAAAAATTATCTATAGTACTCCAAAGTAAAAAATAGAAGGTTGGTGATCCGAGTGTGAATCTTGATGACACACCGCCTTTTACTACAAATCCACCTATAGAATTGGTAGATGATGATGAATATGCAGCTAGAGTTGATTATTGTGAAGGAATTTGGGAAAACACTTAATGTAAGATTTTGAATTGTTTAAAGTGTGCATGTAATTTGGATTTACTTATCATATCTCACAATTATTTCTTAGTAGGATCATGACAATTTCAAATTCGGGTGACTCTGCTGGCTCACCTGTTAAGAAAAAGGTTATAGGAAGTATGAAGCTGCGGTTGTTGGTCAAAAGTCATGAGGAAAAAAAGGTGAGGGTTCACGTGGAATTTGATGTTGATTTGAAACCAATCGGGGAAGAGGGAGACAAGTTTGTTAGCTATGTTGGCTTTTTGGGTCGGAGCAAAGTTAGCGTTCTAATTTCTACCTGGAGGGAAGTTTCAAAGGACACGAAGTCTATGATTTGAAAACAACTTTGTTAGAATCGGTAGGCACAGCGGAAGAATTTTAAAACTTTTCACCGATCCTAATCGAGGATCTATCAACGGCGTTTAAGCCAAGTTGGAAGGATTCATACCTTTTGATGATTTAGAGTTTTCACGATCTCTAGGAGCCAATACGTCAGGTCCGCTCCCTCTACCGGTATCCACACGAATGTTCTCCAACCGAGACTGCGTGCTAGCGCCTCTAATGTCTCCTAGGGTTTCAATTGCGGCTCTCAATTCTCATGTGCATATATATATATATATATATATCTGCTCTATCAAGTTTATAACCTATGAGGGCTATTTTCAAATTTTAAAATTAATCATCATTAATTTTGAAATTAATTAACAATTAATTATCTTGATGAGCTAATTAAATAAATTCAGTTTAAATTAAATCTGTCCAACAGTTTTAATTTAACCTATTTAATTAATCCAAATAAAGAGCCATTAGATTTAATTTATCTTCATAAATTAAATCTGAAATACTATATCTCTATCATGTTAGTTATTAAATTTAATATATCTTAATAAATTAAATTTAAAACTAACACAATATGATAATATCATATAATACACACACACACACACACACATATATAAGATATATATTTCGAATATATATATATATATATCTATATAATATTATTAATGAATTTTATATTATATATATATATAAATATAAAATTCGTCCACTCTAAATTAAACATTATCTCGTGTTGGGCCATTCTTGTGTGTGACCCTGTAGGCCCATATGAAGTTGGCAGTAGGCCAAAAACTATACTAACCCAAAAGTCGCAAGCGGCCTCTAGCAAGACATTACGACTACCCAATTCATATGAGGATCGTTATCACGATGCAACCTGTCATACAACCATGTCACGTCCCTTTTGTCACACGATATATCGATCAAGGATAAGGCATGGATAATGTCATCCTCTTGTTCCGGACCATTACTTTCTCGATTCTTGAGTAGCGTGATAACAGAGACAGAAACTCCTTTCATCATAGTATGGCCATACATTTCTCAGACTCACTCATTGAGGGGCCCAGTAATATTTCTCTACTAATGTGAGGGACAAATTCCATCTTGATCGTTCATATTCCTCTGCATGAAAAACCACAAAGCCCGATCATAGCCTTTATCATCACCCGGTCAAAAGTGATTTTTGACTAGTTCAAAGCTTATCAACTCTCATGTAGGAATCCATGATGACCTCAGGTCTAAGGGCATTGTGACGTGGTTATACATGAGAAAAGCTTATGACTTGATCCATGTAGCTTTCTCATAGTGGGTCAGTCCAGCACCTTGTACTCTTACAAGTGCCTAAGACTTTGATTCGTATCTCCAATCTTATCAAAGTCATACTGATCTTGTTTCATCTCTGCTCCCGCATAGATGACCGACCAGGGACATTTTAGGACAATCTTTACGAATTATCCAAGTATACAATTATCACAGTTAACATATAAATAATATGATAACAGAATGGAGAAATTTCATTAAAATAATAATGTTCAAAGTACAATGATTGGCCCTTATGGCACAATTTCCAACAAACTTTTGGTATGTAAAGATGTATTTTTATCTTTATCTTTATTTCTATTTGTTCATATATAACTATTATATATTTTGTTTTGTAGCAAACCTATGATGTTCCCTATATGAAGTAGATGTACAATTATTGGATGGGGGAAGTTCATGAGCGATGGAAAGATTTCAAATCCACAGTCACAACCAAGTACATTCAGGGGTCAAAGAGCCACAAAGATCCTTGTAAAGAGTATTCGTTTCTTTCTCCAAATGACTGGAGGTTGTTTGTGGCATCACGACAGGATCCCAAATTCTTGGTATATTTTGTTCATCCTAGTATTAAACATTTTAGTTGAACTTACTTGACATCACTAACTCAATTTTCATTATTCTTTTTTTATATAGGAATTGAGTCAAGCAAATAAAGAGAAGCAAGCTAAAAATAATTATCCACATTACATGTCGCGTGGGGGTTATCGGAAGCTCGGAAAAAAGATGATACAGGCTGAATTAAAGAAATTGGAGTAAGCAGCCCGAGCAGATCCTAGTATTGTCGTGCAGGCGCCACCTCCTCCCCCACGTCACAAAAAATGGAAAGCAGGGAGGATAAAAGGAGAAAAATATATAAATCCAGTCGTTACTATTGTCGCTAAAAGGATTGTGAGTATTTAATAACAAGTATATTTAAGTGTGTTTCATTTTCCTAACAAGATTGCATGTAATTACTTTCTATTTATCCATTGTATGTTGTAGGATGAACTTGAAGAGTATAGCAGCTAAGGTTCCTTCACTCAAACTGGAAGGATGGACATCTTAGCAATGACACTTGGGAATCTAGACCACCTTAGTTAAGTTAGAGGGGAGTCAAGGGGAGTTGGTCTCTCTAAATACTTTAGACGAGGTTCGCAACCTTATGGACGAGGTGAAATGAGTCAGGAGTTTATGGCTAGGGTTCGAGAGGAAATTCGAGCAAAGCTAGCGATGCAAATGCGTTAATCACTTCGAGACGAGCTTAAAGAAGAGTTGTTGAGTGAGCTACATGGTGAGATGAATTCGATGGTGTTGTCTCACATGCAAGGCGGGATATGTTATGCGGAGCCTAGATCTCAGGTTTGTAAATAATTTCATTTATATAATATTGAGTTTTTTCCTTACGTTATTTTAATTAATTCTTTCATTTCTCTTACTCAAGAATCCCCGGCCTTTCCCAGCATCAAAGACAGTTACAATCCGCTAGAGGTTGGACATAGCAACCCTGGTCCTTCACTAGAGCCTGGAGAACCTTGCACTCTATATTTGGATGTCCCGTACCTATGTGTTGTTGTTGATCCTGTTGTATACATGCATACCACCACCCACCATAATAACCAAATCCGAAACTATCAACGTAAGGCAATGTCACAAGTGTTCGACTGGGGGAGGAATGTGTAGATGTCCTGTTCCCCAATGAAGAGGTTGCCAGACTAGGTCAGGCAACAAGATCTTTCATCTTGTGGCCTAAATATCTTGTTTAGACTGTGCCAGTCCCTCCAATGGTAGGAAACACCTTACTGTTACTTGATTCTTGACATTCTACTTATAATCTTTATTTTGTGTGTTACTAGGAAAAAGAAGAAGCAACACAATTTCCCTTATTGGCACAACTACAAAATATTCATCAAGACATTAACAAGGTCAACTTGCAGATGCCTTGTGGGATTGTGGGTCACAGAATCTCGTATAATTATGGACTTGATAACAAGGATATTAGAGGGTTCCTATCTTTAGAGGAGAGAGACATAGGATGGGTCACATTTACAATCATGTGAGTTTAGTTATAATTTTTAACTTTAATTAATGCACTGATATTTTGGATTTTTAGGTTTCTATATTTATTGAGTTATTTCTCATTTCATTTATGTGGTAGCTGCTTCCACAAAATATGTGTCGAACGAGAGCTCAGTACTACATATGGCTTCTTATGTCCTGGCAATATGTCACGATGTAATAACCATAGGTTCGAAGATTGGATAAGCTATATAGGCTATACAATATACGAGACTCAATTGCCTTGTTATCTAGCACCTATTGTTGAAGGGCAAGTAACTTAATTTGATATATTTATACACATTCACTTTGCTAAGTGGTATCATGTTATCTAACCCCATTTTAATCTATATATGTGATTATAGTTATCATTGGAGTCTTTGTGTTCATTGTCCCTCCATCAACGTCATCTTTTGGTTTGACTCATTAGGTCGTAAGCCAGACGGAGATATCAAAAATATTTTTAACATGTAAGTAAATTTGTTTGTCATTTATTGTTTTTTGATTATACTAAATTGTTTTAATGTCTTCTGTTTATCATTTTAATTATTACAGTGCACTGAAGACATATTATATAATGGGTGGGAAGCGTGAAGGTAAAAGTGGTCTGATAAAGGGGTTCCAGCTAAAGTTAAGTTCTTTACATTCAAGTTATTCAATTGACTATTGCTTTACATAGACCTTTATTCTTTTTTACCAATTGTTTTTTATGTATAGTGCCCTCGGCAAGAAGGGAAAACTGAGTGCAACTTCTTTGTTATACTATATATGTATAACATCATTTTTAGTGGCCTTACTACAAATTTTGAATAGGTGATCATTTCTTGATTCTCAACTGAATTTCATTTCTTTTTATGTAATTGAATTGTTAGTTATTTAATTTAATTTATTTATGTTAACATATTCTCCATTTTGAGCACAAATTTTGGTAATCAAGACCCCTACACAATCGAAGACATTAATTTGATCCGAGACCTTTTGTCAGGACATCTTCTACAACACATAGGGCGGTGATGATATGTAGAGGTGTTTTTACATATTGCATAGTTTTTTATGATATATGCGCTATATGTCATGATAGAAAAATTAACACATGATTTTGCCTTCCATGAAGTAATAGGGGAAGCTAGAGAGTTAATCATGAGAGGATGGTTAGTGGATCTGGTTGTTTCTTTTAAAGATAGTAATGTACAGGTTAGAGAATTCGTTAGGATAGGTTCATCTAGCATTGAGGTTTCAGGAGCCTTTGATCATCAATCATTGTTAGTCTTGAGGTTGTAGATGATGAAAGGAGATAGATTTTAAGGACAATATAACTAGGCATTACTGTTCATACAGAAAATAATGTTCATATACAGTTATTGTAGCAAAGCACTGTTCATGCACACGTACTGTAGCAAAGTACTATTCATACGTACTTGACTGTAGCATACGCATTTGATGGTAGATTCATGGATTTTCCAATAAAATCCTTGACACTTGTTGTCGTTATTCTCTTTTCAATTGAAACAAGACAATGAAGAGTTTCGTGTGATGTATCATGAAGGACTAAAGGGAACTCCTTTTCATACATTGCTAGCTGAAGGCTACATTGATAGGCCTGTAGATGTTTGTGAGTTACAATAGTGCAACCAAAATTTTAGCATTGCCCTTTTGATGACAGCTACTTTGAATGCAGTATACTAAGTTTGATTAGTTCTATTCCTTATTGCAGGTTTATGTATGTCATGGGATACAGCCCTTTACAAGATATGGTTGGTATAATGCTTTGTCATATTTATGCTTTTGATGAATTTTTGTACAAGGGCGGTAGTTATACCACTCAATGAAAATAATTGCTTCCTTTTATACATTTTGGAATATCATTGTGTCATGTAAGACTCTAATTTCAAGATAGTTTTACTTCGTTCATTTGATTATTTATGTTATGATGAGAAATGGTTCCCTAAATTTTGGAAAGATAGATGTAGAGTATATAGGGCCCAATCATGGGTGGCTTTCATATGAATGTCTAGGACTCTTTCAAAAGTCAATTTTGGAGAGAATTATTTCTATTATGAGGTGATTATAGTTGTTGTATGCTGTATAAATGATTCAAAGTAATAATTGCATATCTATTTTCGTTAAAAAGAATAGATTCTATAATTGAATATTTAAGGCCTTTAACATGTGGAGCTTTCTCATAGTTGTAGATGGTGAAAGGAGATAGATTTTAGGGATAATAATATAACTTTGAACCCCTAAACTTTCTCTCAGTTATCAATTTAATCCATATAGAGAAGTAAGATTTGAGAAACGGAAGGGTTATTCATTCCTGTGTAACCCACCAATTATATACCCACTTTGAAGATTCAACATGTAATTGTCTAGGTTGGTGCTTTTCCAATGGCATTTGTGGTTGTAATTAAGGAGTGAAACGTAAAAAAATAGTTACAACGACTACTTTAGAAAAACAGTCGTTGTATCTCTGAGATACAACGACTGTTTCAGAAAAACAGCCGTTGTAACTATGATACACGACTATTTTAAAAACAGTAGTCTTTTCTCGAATTTTCACCGACACTCACATAAGCGTCCCCCTGAAAACAGTCATCTAAAGGGCATGAAAACGATCGTTAAAAGTCCCTTTTGTAGTAGTGTTCAAAATATCTCATGGTCTTTTTGGCTTCACAGCCATTTTGATCTTTATTTTCAATAAATTAGTACATATTAGTCTATATGACTTTTAGTCATATTATACCCTTTTTTCTATCTATATGACTTCTAGTCATAGTATGATATTTGCTCATAATTTTAATCACCTTAAAAATGTTATTATTTCCACGATTATAGTTTAATAGCTAAGACAAAATATTCTTAGCTTTCAACTATCAATTCCACAAATGCAATGTGATCGTGTTCATTTTCACTCTTGCATATGTTCTTTACTTTTAATAGCATCATCAATTTCTCCAAATATTGGTCTTCAGGACCATAGCAAAAACCTTGCAATAGCATCCTTCGCAAGTTTTTCTTTCCTTTCACTTTTAGTTATCATTCTCCGATAATCTATTATTATGCAAAATTTATATTTCTCTATTTTATATTATAGTATTCTTTACATTTTATGTGTTATATTATGTTATTTCATTTTATTTACGTTTCATTTTTTTACACTTATTTAACATTTGTATTTCTTTATTTTATTTACATTTTATGTTATATATTATTGTTTATGTTTATTTATTTTATGATATTTATTTCATATTGTTTTATTGTTATTTTATTTACATTTCACTTATTTATGTTAGTATATTATTGTTATATCATTATGCCAATATTTTATTTTCATTTGTTTTTTATATTACATTAATATATAATAGTATTATATATGAGCATATAATGTGGTCTATATGATCATGGGCTTATATATTATTTATATTTGATTATGAATTTGAATTTACTTAATTTATTTTATATTATTTTGATTTTATCGAGAGGCCAGAAGCCATAATATTCTTAATTTCGTGATCAGATGACCAGAAGTCACATCACTTTTATAATAGTTCTTATAAGAAAGGTGATTATTACAAATATCAAAGCCTTGAAGGTTAAAGGTACAAATATCAAACCAAACAAATAAAAAAAACTTTTTAGGAGACTTATATTGCATGATTAATCTGTAGGATCAGTAGGCACAACGGAAGGATTTTAAAAATTTTACCGATCCTAATCGAGGATCTACCAACGGCGTTTAAATCGGGTTATACACTACTACAAAAAACCAAATCTGTGGCGCTTATAATTGCAGTAGCTGTGGCGCTTGCGAAATGCCACATATCTTAATGCTACTAAAAAAAGCTGTGGCACTTGGAAGCGCCACAGATTTTTAAATTTTTTTTTTTAAAAATAACTTCCTGTGGCGCCTAACCTGCCAGGCGCCACAGGAAGCTTACCTCCTGTGGCGCCTGGCCGAAGGTAAGCCTCCTATGGCGCCGGCCGGTCAGGCGCCACAGTAGGCCTATACCTCCTGTGGCGCCTGGCTGGCCAGGCGCCACAGTAGGTCTTTTTTTTTTTTTTTAAATTTTTCGTTCTGGTTTTTTTTAGCATATTTTTTCCTCATATTTTTTTGGGTTTTTCGTATTGGTTTTTTTTTTTTAGCATATTTTTTCCTCATGCATATATAATTATCCCATGCATATATAATTATAGTCTGCAAGGTTTAATAAGAACAATAATAGATAACTTTAAAATGATACCAACAAATGATTGATTAGCTAAAGTAGTAATGAAAATTGTTATACAATATACTGTAAACCTAGCTGAATGAAATATAATACAACAAATTCAACTTGAACAAACATGCATGACACAACAATTATATTGGCAATTAGAAACAACACAAAAAAAACCAGCTAGTGAATTTAATAGTAAATATAGCTACCTAGGGATTTGCCTAAACACATATTCACACCATTCCTCGATCACTTCATTAACCTGATGGTCTGTCAAAGCGTCACAACGTTAATCTTCATAATACTACAGATATATACAATCAGACACAAGTTAGGACGAATTAAAATCAGTAAAACATAACTGTCAGGCGCTAATTCAATTTCATTACAACACAATATGAAGTGCAACTAAATGACTTACTTTTTGAGGAATAAATGGTTGATCATGCATAATAACATCCTTCATAAATTTCATGATATAGTACCCACAATCATTGTCATTAGGTTGGAAAGGGCACTGCAATAATATAATGCAATATTTAACTCTGTTCATGAATAAAAAGTGTTTACTAACAAAGTCTAAGTAAAGTCAAATATCAATACCTGTATCTTCTTCCAAGGAAAGCTAAGGCGGGGGTCAGTAGCTTTAGAATAGTTTAACATGACAGACGACCGATATGTAGTCAATGCGCTAACAAAAGAAACAGAAAATGATTACTTTTGATTATTCAATCACGTTCGCAAATATTTATACATAGGCACGTATACTTACCTACTGATCAATAGCATCATATCAAAACGGTCTTGTGGAAGACCATTTTTCAGAGGATCCACATAATAAATGCGAGGGCCTGAAGGTTCCGCTGGATTGATAACGATCAATATCCAATGGCGCCTAAAATATATTTTAAAAATATTTTTTGAACAATCATGTTATGATAGAAGTTAAACAATAAAAACAAAAATTGTACCAATAATAACTTACCCCGCATTATACGGCACTAAAAATAATGTATTTGCTGTCGCTTTCTTGCTAAAGTAATCTTTCAGCTCATTAGACTGCGTAGTCACATCTATTTTACCCTCATGATGACCAACGAGAAAAGGGTTGACAAATGCGAATTGGACCCTGTGTGTATCCATTAAAACGTCCTGGTCCAAATGCCTGGTATAAAACATACAGTGTCATGAGAAACAAAAGAAATGGAACGAGATATATTAATAACAGTGATAAACGATGATAGTGAAGTACCTTATCCAGATGTTGATAGCCGAAGCACTAACCCAATCACAAGCACATATTTCCTGCACGACCTCGGCAGTAATATAGTCAACTAGACCACCAACAGTGTAGATATGTCTTGGAATACGTAATGGCACTACTCCCTCACCGATCAATTGTGGTGCAATCGATATTAATTGATCGAGATATGAGTTATGTCTTCTTCTGCTCTGTTGGCTGGCCGATGCTTTTGACTTGGGTTGTGTTGTTGAAGACTTTGAAATCTTACCCTGCGCAAATCAGAAAATTAAATCACAGTTCGAGATGAAAGTTCGAAGGAAAAGTGCATGGAATTTTGAATGAACAACCTTTCCACATGGCTCGATAAGACCTATTGGCCAAGCAACATAACCACCTACAACATCTGCCACCTTATTTTGCTCATCCTGAGACGGGATCGGTAAGAGGGCGTCTTCGTTCGTGCAGACGTCAACCCTAACCCAGAGTGTGTTATCGGGCAACGGTGAATTGTGCAGTATGTCCTCACCAGTGTTGTAGGCAACACCTACTGCAACCGCGTGCTTGGATGCTTGCTCGACATATAGCTTGCATTGAAATTTGCCCTACGGAAAATAGAGTTAATATGTTAAATTCGCTTAATTATAATTTAACATAAAGTTAAGTAGAAAAGAAATTAATTACCGAAGGAAAAGGGACTTTAGGCATGGAATTGCAGCTATCTCTGAAACTTGGGCTATCACAGAACGGAACATTTGGTGTTGGCCTACCCTGGACCAACTGTTGTATTTGCGTTGTTAACAACGCATTCTGTTCTTGCAGCAAACGCATTTATTTGGTGAATTGTTCTTCTCGTTGTTCCTTGTAGCGCATTTGTTGTTAAAGTTCTTGCATTTGATGCTTAAAGCTAGACATCTCGTCACGTAGGTGGGAAACATCACTTCTACTCGAGCGCTTCTGACGTCCGAAGTATGCTGATGGGGTGACTGCAAAACCAGTACCCCGAACACGACCATCATACTCGGGTACTGGTAACGCTCTGCTCAATAAATCGTCCCGACCAACATAGGTCGCCAATGCAGGATCCTCCTGTGTCATTTGTTGCTTTCCCAAAAAGAATTACAATGAAAATTAGTTATTATAAATAGAGTTCATTTAAGTAAAGCCAATTATTTATTGAACGCATAATATAATTGAATACTTACACAATATTCGGCTACTCTTCTTGCTTCCTCACTAGGAATTTCACCTTTCTTATTTGTGACACCCTGGACCCACAGCTCATGTCGTGGAACCTGTGTAATATCTGAGCCTGATTCTTGTATCTGCACATCGAAGTTAGTAAAGTTAAATGATATTCATACAATTTTTATTATGAATGAAATAATCATCAGTTCGTACCATTTTTCTTTGTAAAGTTGCGTATGAAACAGGTCCTTGTGTGTACCGGTATGGCATGTTGGTCGCGTTAGCTCAATTTTTCTCACTAAACTCCTAGTTAGATCAAAATGATTCATATAACTATATAAATGTTACTTACAAATACGTACATTACACGTAATAGGGAAAAATAAACAAATCCCCTTACTAGGAAATCAGGAGTTATATGTGTTTTGATAAACTCATCCCACATTGCTTGAGTGATGATTCCTTTGTACAATAGATAAGGCGGTGTAGTAATGATATCATCATTATCATCCCTCAAGAAATATTTGACGAGATCAGAACGAAACTTTCGCATAAGTTTTCTGACTTTTCTCATTACGAAGTTCTTCTGATCATCATCAATAATAAAAATACTCTGTAAACAAGTCAAAAAACATATATCATATGCAAGATTGAAATGAAGTGAAACAAAGCAAACCGAATAAATATATAATTAAGGTGTTACCTGTATTTCAGCCCAGATCACATCCTCATAACTTTTCTTTACCATTTTCCAATTTTGAACTGTAATAGGGACTCTGTCTCGAATCGTAGTCCCGATGAAGTTATTTAAGGAGGTACTATTCTCCCCAAACGAGTTTCCATTTTCATTCCACTCCAGTTGTAACTTGATTCCGTTACTTCTCAGTCTGATCAACCTCGCCATAATTGTCCTGCCACGTCTGACGTTCGCCTCAAATCTCTGTCTACCAATGTGCCTGGGAACGTCATCAATGTCATCAGGTACGAGACTGGGAACGTCATCAATGTCATCATGTGGTGAGTCCATACTCCTGCAAGTGAAATAAACCAAATCAAAATATCAGTGCACAATGGTCTTGTATGTCAATGAAAGCAAATTATTTTGAAATTTATAAAAACATACGTACAAGTAAATGAGTCAAGGCAATCATTATCTTTTCCTTTTTCTTGTCTGATTTAAAATTTTATTCTTCAGAATTCGTGTTGGATTGAGAATTGTGTTCCTCTTGACCCAAGTTCCCTCTTTATGATCATGTCTCACGTATAGGGGTCCATCTCCATCTTCATCTTCATCTGCATCTCCATCTATATCAATCTCTACTGACCACAAATTCTCAAACGAAGGATCATCATTATTGATGTTCAAATATTCATTACTTTCAAAATCAACTTCTGCTTGACGATTCTTGTTGGATGGAAGTACAATAGACCAATTCTTCTTAGCAGGATCAGGAATATAAAATGCTTGTTCTGCCTGTGCTGCTAAAATAAAAGGATCATCTTCATACCAAACCTTAGAAAGGTCCACTTGCACAAAGCCTAAGTCATCTATCCGCAATCCACTGTTGTTGTTAACCCACTGACATTTGAAGACAGGGACCCTGAACATAGAGTAATCTAACTCCCATATGCGTTCAATGACACCAAAGTATGACATTGATGCATAGATAGGGTGTGTATCTTTAGCACTGGATCTATGCCAAGAATCAGCAACAAGTGTTACCCCACTATTCTGCATCGTGCTCTGTTTATCATGGTCTTGTGTATAAAATGTGTAACCGTTGATTGCATAACCATTGTAAGATAATACATGTAAGCTCGGTCCCTTCGACAGGCACTTCAATTTTTCAGAAACTAAATCAGGATTCCTCTCCATCTCATCGTTAATACGATTTTTCAACCAGCCTGCAAATTGTTTATTGTGTTATGTTGTTAATAAATTTTCATTCCCATAACCATGTACCAATCGGAGAGCATCCTTGTGTTCTTATACATACGGTTCGACCTCATCAGTGTTATGTAGGACATACAAGTGGGCTTGATCCCGTTCAGTCGCTGATATCGTTATTACATCACTCCCCGTTGTTCCTTTCCCTGATCTTCGGCCATCATGACGGGACTTGGGGATTCCTACAGGGTCAACATTTGATAGAAAATCAGCACAGAAGTCACTTGCTTCTTCAACCATGTAACTTTCAGCGATACAACCCTCTGGACGGTATCTATTTTTCACATACCCCTTTAATATTTTCATGAATCGTTCATTTGGGTACATCCATCTCAAGTACACTGGACCGCACAATTGAGTTTCTTTGACCAAGTGTACAGTTAGATGTACCATAATGTCAAAAAAAGAAGGTGGAAAATACATTTCAAGTTCACACAGAGTACACACAATTAGCCTTTGCAAATCTTGTAACTTGGTTGAATCAACCACTTTACTGCAGATCAACTTAAAAAACACGCAAAGTTTTGTGATAGTGTTCCTTAATTTTTTGGGTAAAATGGATCGTATACCAACCGGTAGGAAATTTTGCATGAGCACATGACAATCATGAGATTTAAGGTTCTTTAACTTCAACTCTTTTACTGATACAAGGTTCTTTATATTTGAAGAGTAGCCCTCGGGAACTTTAATTCCTTGCAGAAACTCACAAAATAATTTCTTCTCTTTCCTCGACATAGTGTATGCCGCTGGCGGTAGATAGGTACGAGACCCTTGCTCAATCGGTGCCAACTCTTCTCTAATTCCCAAGTTCACTAAATCCAACCTCGAATTGACATTGTCCTTGCTTTTTCCTTGGATATTAAGCAACGTGCCAATTAGACTATCACAGATATTTTTTTCTATGTGCATCACATCAAGAAAATGCCTCACATATAAAGACTTCCAATATAGAAGTTCAAAGAAAATAGACTTTTTCTTCCAACCGCTTGTCTCGATTTGTTTTGCAAAAGGTTTGCCAAAATTGTTCTCTAAGTGTTTTACCTTGGAATACACCTGGGAACCGGTCAACATCTTCGACGGGCTACCTTCTTCTGCATCACCATTGAAAGGATTTTTCCACTTCCTCCAATGATGTTGTGATGGTAAGAATCTTCGATGCCCCATGTAAACATTTTTCTTACAATGATGAAGTCGCACTGAATGAGTGTCATCTTCACATATAGGGCATGCACCATATCCTTTGACGCTGTATTCTGAAAAATTTCCATAAGCAGGGAAATCATTAATTGTGCCAAATAACATGGCTTTCAAAGTAAAAATTTCTTCCATGTACCCGTCATACACACTAACGCCTTCATCCCAAAGCAGCTTCAAGTCATCAATTAAAGGAGCCAAGTATACATCTATATCATTCCGAGGTTGCCTTGGCCCAGAAATTAACATGGACAACATCATAAACTTGCGTTTCATGATTAAGTGTGGAGGAAGGTTATAAATCATCAATATCACCGGCCACGTGCTATGTGTGTTGGATCTCATGTTTTGATGATAACAAAAGAATGGTTTGAAAAGGAAATGCTTAATAATCAAGTTTGAACTAGGTAATGACAGGAATAAGATTACTTGAAGTAAGCATGGAAGTAATGAAGTTTGGACAAGAGAAAATGCTGAGGTAGCAAAGCTTTCAAGGCATTACTCGAGGCACTACTCGAGTAATGAGACAAAACTTGAAGTAACAGAGGAGAACTTCCAGTAACCTGCCACCATTACTCGAGGCGCTACTCGAGTAACCAGGTAAAATTTCAAGGTTGCTCTCGGCCTGCTAATGTTACTCGAGGAGGTACTCGAGTAACCATGTGAAAACTTCCAGTGGCCTTCAAGTTAGCAAAATGTTACTCGAGGAGCTACCCGAGTAACCGTATGTACCTCTCGGCATTTTGTACCACTGCTAATGTTACTCGAGGAGCTACTCGAGTAACCAGATCAGAAACTTCCAGTCAGACTTCAGGTTTTCCATGATACTCGAGGAGCTACTCGAGTAACCGTGTATTTGAAAATGTGTAACTCTCGGCACTTTGTACCACTGCCAATGTTACTCGAGGAGGTACTCGAGTAACAGCCTGAGGTAAGTTAAAACTTGAGGTTGGTATCCGATTAACTTGTTTTTATTTTTATCATCTTCCTCGAGTGCTTACTCGAGTATTCAAGTTTCTAATGTTTTATCTTAAGTGGATTCCTCGAGTATGTACCCCAGTAAGCACAAATATTTTCAAAGGAAACTTCAAGGTATTACCAGAGTAAATCAAGTTACTCGAGGTGTTACCCGAGTAACCTGTGCAAAAATTGTGTGCATTACTCGAGGAGCTACTCGAGTAATGAGGTAATTGCTCTCGGCCTTGAAATCCTGCCAACAATACTCGAGGTGTTACCCGAGTAATCTATGAAATTGATAAAGCTTTACTGGAGGCATTACCCGAGTAAGTAACTGTTCACAAAGGTTTGAAATTTAGTTTACTCCATGCACTACCCGAGTAATCTTGTTTGTCTTCATTAAATTTCAAACAAATAGTGATTTCACGATGTTACTCGAGGAGCTACTCGAGTAAACTTCATGTGTTACTCGAGGAGCTACTCGAGTAAGCATACCCAGAAATTTAGAAATCATTCAAACGTTCATTGATTTGTTTCCTATATGATTAATCTTTCATTGTATTAGTATTCTTAGTCTATTTACAGATAAACAATGAAGGAATCACTTCAAGAGATGAAAGTCAAATCAAACGTTCAAATGCCAACCACCGCCAACGGATATTTTTCAAAAACTTGAAAAGTCAACAGTGGCTGCGCACTCACCAACGGACGAAAGGAAAACGTTCCAACGGTCATCACCATCATATCTATATATATGGGAACCTTCAAACAGAGAAGAACAACTAAGCATTCACACAAACGATTCATTAAGTTCATTGCTCTGTTTTCACGTTGAAATTATATTCATATGCTTCAGTGATTATCATTTACTCTTTGTGAGAGATATTTCATTCAAACTCAATATTTGTTATTGAGATAACTTAAGGTTGTGGAACCTTGAGTTGGGATTGGATTACAATCTGTAAGGGGGAGCGAGTGTCCAGGTGTGAGGAACTTGCTTGTACTGAGGTGCCAAGAACCCACTGAATCTTGGAAGTTATAGTGAAATTCTCAGAGAAGCTCTGAGGACTGGACGTAGGTCAAAGTGGTTGTGACCGAACCAGTATAACTCCCGGTGTACACTTCGGTGATATTTCTCCTTACTCATTACTGTTTTAATTCTTTTGTCAAAGTTTCATATTTTCGAAAGAAATTTCAGTATCACCCAATTCACCCCCCCTCTTGGGTGAAACGCTTGATCTTACATTTGGTATCAGAGCGTAGGTCTTCTTGTTAAGGTATAACAACCTAAGAAGGATCCAATGGCAAGCATGGGTGAAGGAATTCTTCCCGACGGAGCATCCATCACTAGACCTCCCGGTTTCAATGGAGAACACTTCTCTTTCTGGAAAGCAAAATTCAGAGTGTTCGTGATGGCTACTGAATATGGGCTATGGGATGTAATCGAGAGTGGAAATTATCAACCTACAAAGACTGTAGATTCTCAGAAAATTCCAAAGACGCCAGCGGAATATGATGAGAATGACAAGAAACTTATCACTCTCAATAGCAAGGCAATTCTGATGTTACAAAGCTCCTTGAGTCAAAATGAATACTTCAGAATCTGCACACTCCCAACTGCAAAGGAAATGTGGGAAGCTCTGGAAATAGCTCATGAAGGAACCTCGGGAATAAAGGAGAATCGAATCAACACCTTGATCACAGAATTCGATCTACTTCGAATGAAATCAGGTGAGTCAATTTCTGAATTCGAACTTAGATATACTCATCTTGTTAATCAACTTGCAGCACTTGGAAAAGTATATGATCAAAATATCCAAGTACGAAAGATTTTGAATATTCTTTCTAAAGAGTGGGAGGCCAAAGTCACTGCGATAGAAGAGGCAAAAGGAGAATCAATGAGATCAGTTGCTTCTCTATTTGGAAGTCTTTCTGAATATGAAAGCAAGTTAAAGTTCAAACGGGAACTAGACGACATCAGTGACAAAAGAAAGAAAGGTCTAGCTCTAAAAGCAAAAGAAGAAAATCAAGATGAAGTTGAGGAGTTTGATGATGATGAAATGGGCTTAATCATAAAACGATTCAGAAAGTTCTACAAGAAAGGTCAAGGCTACAAACACTTTCAAAAAGGAGGAACTAGCAACAAAGACCATATCATTTGCTATGAATGTGGTAAACCAGGACATATCAAATCAGAATGTCCAGAGCTCAATCAAAAAGGCAAAGAAAAGAGAAAAGGCAAATTCTTTAACAAAAAGAAGGCCTTTGTATCTGCTATATGGGGGGATAGTTCCTCAGACGAAGAAAGTGATGAGGAAGAAGTAGCCAACATATGTCTTGTTGCTCAAGAAGAGACAGAAGAAGAGGTAAATGATTCTGACCCTACCTATGATGAATTATTATCCGAATATAATGCTTTACATTCTGAATTCATCAAAGTAGTTAAAGAACTAATTGTTTTCAAAAAGAAAAACAAAGCTCTTGAAATTGAGCTTAAAGAAAGTTCAGAAAAGAATTGTGAAAATTGTTCTTCTTTGAAAAAGAAAAACACTGATCTCACAAAAACTCTTGAAAAGTTTACCAAAGGAAGTGAGATGCTAAGTGTGATTTTAAAAGAACAACGATTTGTAAATGACCGATCTGGTATTGGATATGATCCAAAATCAGATAAAAGGAAAGGTAGAAAGAAAGCAGGAGGTAAGTCATATTTGAATTATTTCCAGCATTCTGTACATATATCAAATCCTTTTGCATTTTGTAATTACTGTAATAGAAAAGGTCATTACACCTCCTCATGCATTCATAAGAAGAAAGGAAACATAGGAACCTACAAATGGGTACCTAAAGGCACATATGTTCAGAAAATCATTTATACTAATCCAAAAGGACCCAAAAAGAAATGGGTACCTAAGACTTAGTCATTTGATTGCAGGTATGTCTTAAAGCATCCAAAAATAACAAGTGGTTTATAGACAGTGGATGCTCTAGACATATGACCGGTGATTTCGAAAGTTTTACCAAATTACAACCCAAGGAAGGTGGAAAGGTAAAATTTGGAGGAAATCAAACCGGAAGAATAGCAGGAATTGGTGAAATCAAAAATGACAAAGGCATACAAGTCAAAGACGTATACTACGTTGAAGGCTTATGTCATAATTTGCTGAGCGTAAGTCAAAGTGCAGATAAAGACAACTGGATAATCTTTGATTCAGAGGAATGTCTAATTGTCAACAAGAAAGACTTACTACTTGATAAGAAGAATATCAAGGCTAAGCTCAGAGCAAAAAGGGAAGGTAACTGCTATACCTTAGATATTAGTAGAAATGAATCCGAAAACTGTTTTCTGAGTAATGCTGATGAAAGTTGGCTATGGCATAAAAGATTGGCTCATGTCAACATGCATCAACTAGGCAAACTACTCAAAAAGGATTTAGTTCTTGGATTACCCAAAGTAAACTTCAAAAACGATTTGATTTGTGACGCATGTCAAAAGGGTAAACAAACTAAGTCATCTTTCAAATTGAAAAATGAGATCTCAACAAATAGACCATTACAATTATTGCATATGGATTTAGTTGGTCCAGCAAGAGTAAAGAGTCTTGGTGGCAACTTATATTCATTGGTCATTGTTGATGATTTTTCTAGATTTACATGGGTTATTTTTCTATCATCAAAAGATGAAACCTTTGAAGAATTTATTGTTTTTGCCAAGAAAGTGCAAAATGAGAAAGGTATGTCTATTGCAGGTATTAGGACTGATCATGGTGGAGAATTTGAGAATCAAGCCTTTGGAGAATATTGTGATACTAACGGCATTGATCACAATTTCTCTGCTCCAAGGACGCCCCAACAAAATGGAGTTGTGGAACGCAAGAATAGAGTGCTTACCGAAATGGCTAGAACAATGTTAAATGAAAAGAACATGTCTCAAGTTTTCTGGGCTGATGCTATGAGTACAGCATGCTATATTTCAAATAGAGCCTATATCAGAACGAAACTTGGAAAGACACCATACGAGCTATACAAAGGAAGGAAGCCAAACATTGCTCATCTACACATCTTCGGTTGTAAGTGTTTCATTCATAATAATGGTAAAGACAACCTAGGAAAATTTGATTCTAAAACCGATGAAGGAATTTTCTTAGGATATTCTAATCGAAGTAAAGCTTATAGAATTTTCAATAAAAGAACTTGTGTTGTTGAAGAATCAATTCATGTTGTATTTGATGAATTTGAAACCTCTGACAAAACCATTGATGAAGAACAGGAAGTTGTTTTAAATCAAGAAAATGGTCAATCTATCTCTAAGTCTCTTATTCCAGAGGTTGATGAAACTAAGGATGAAGAGCAATCCCTAGGTCAACCTAAAGCCTGGAAATACAATAGAAGTCATCCCTTAGATCAAGTTATAGGAGATGTGAATGAAGGGATCAAAACCAGAAATAGAATTTTCAATGAAGTAAGTTTTTCTGCATTCATTTCTGAGATTGAACCTTCTAACATTGATGAAGCCCTATCAGACAATGATTGGGTCATAGCAATGCAAGAAGAATTAAATCAATTTGAAAGGAATCAAGTCTGGGATTTGGTGCCCCGACCCAAAGATCATACGATCATTGGTACTAAATGGGTATTCAAAAACAAACTTGATGAATCTGCAATTATTGTCAGAAACAAGGCAAGATTGGTGGCCAAAGGCTATAATCAGGAAGAAGGAATTGATTATGAGGAAACGTATGCTCCAGTGGCTAGATTGGAAGCTATACGTGTACTCTTAGCCTTTGCATGCATCAAAGGATTCAAACTCTATCAAATGGATGTTAAGAGTGCCTTTCTAAATGGTTACATCATGGAAGAAGTGTATGTAGAACAACCTCCTGGTTTTGAAGATGTCACTAAACAGGACCATGTTTTCAAACTTAAAAAGGCTTTGTATGGTTTAAAACAAGCTCCTAGAGCCTGGTATGAAAGGCTTAGTAAGTTTCTCATCGATCAAGGTTTTGTACGGGGAAAAGTTGATACAACATTATTTATAAATCGAAAACGTGATGATATTTTAATTGTACAAATATATGTTGATGATATTGTTTTCGGTGCTACTAATGAATCTCTGTGTAAGGAATTTTCTGAGATTATGCAGGGAGAGTTTGAGATGTCAATGATGGGAGAATTAAATTTCTTTCTTGGTTTGCAAATCAAACAAAGAAAGAATGGGATCTTCATATCTCAAACAAAGTATTTAAAAGAGCTATTGAAGAAGTATGGAATGGATGAAGCAAATGGCTCAGATACGCCTATGAGCTCAACAACGTTACTTGATGCTGATGTCAAAGGGAAAGACTACAATATCACAAAATATAGAGGAATGATTGGATCATTACTCTATCTCACGGCAAGCAGACCAGACATCCAATTTAGTGTCGGCATATGTGCAAGATATCAATCGGCACCAAAGGAATCACATGCTGAAACTGTCAAACGAATCTTTAGATACCTTGCTGACACACCAGAATTGGGTCTGTGGTATCCCAAAGGAAGAAGTGAGTATCTAATTGCATATTCGGACTCTGATCATGGAGGATATAAGACAGACAGAAAGAGCACCAGTGGACAAGGACAATTCCTTGGAGGATCTCTTGTTTCGTGGTTCAGCAAGAAACAAAATACAGTGTCTCTTTCGTCAACGGAAGCCGAATATGTTGCAGTCTCAAGTTGTTGTGCACAAGTGATATGGTTAAAACAACAACTACAAGATCTTGGTATTTACCTCAAAGAAATACCAATCTATTGTGACAATACAAGTACGATAAGCTTGGCAAAGAATCCAGTTCAACACTCTAGAACCAAGCATATCGATGTCAGACATCACTTCATCAGAGATCATGTCCAAAAGAAGGATGTGAAAGTGATATTCATTCCTACTCATCTTCAACTAGCTGATATCTTCACAAAACCCCTTGCAAAAGATCAATTTCTATACATTAGAAGAGAATTGGGAATGGTAAATCCCAATGAGTTATAAGTAATTTCAGCATTTCATAATATTAGATGAAGTCATTTAATAATGTTTTAATGATTACTAACTTAAGCTTCGGAGTATATAGAAATGTGTTTTGCAGGAAGGTTGAAATTCTGTTTTGAGGAATAAAAACAGAGGTAAACAGAGGACACATTTACTGGAGTACCGACTTGAAGTAATGGGTGACAGAAAAGATTTACCCGAGGAGTAACTTGAGGTAAAATGGCAGTTTACTCGAGTATGTACTCGAGTAATGGCCCCCAAAACTGGAAGTAATGGATCAAGTAACTTGATATTTAAATCTAACGGTTCAGTTTGGAGGAAATGAAAGGTCAGAAGTTCAAAAGACAGGTTACCCGAGGCGAGCCTCGAGTAAACTTGAAGCTTACTCGAGTAAGGCCTCGAGTAAAGTCGGAGTCCAGATTCTCAAATTGATAAATAATGATGCAAATCTGATCAACATGAGTTATAAATGATCGAGGGAACATCTATGGATAATTACTACATTATTCATACAAGGTACGCAATTTAAATGAATTATTTTGAATTTTTTCTGTATGAACACCCGAGGAAGGCCTCGAGTAACTTTGAATGTTACTCGAGTAAGGCCTCGAGTAAAGTCGGGATTTAGGTCTTTATCTTGCGCAAACTTGGTCATTTCCACAAAATCTCCTCGAGTAAATCACTATACACCCTTTCAAAAACTTTTCCCAATCGATTCCTTGCCCCATTTCCGTCAAAACCCAACTAGTTTCAAGATCAAAAACTTCCTATTTTGTTCAAAATCCCTCTGACCTAAACTAGCGACAGTAACTTCTGTTTCTGAGTTTTCTGATTCTTTTTGATTCAAAATGGTTAGAACCAAGAATCTCAACTTCACTGATTCTGATTCTGAGCAAACTCCTGATCTTCTTTCTCCTCCTCCAACAAAGAGAAGAAAGTTGATTCCTAGATCAAAAGCCAAAACCCCTCTTCAACCTAAATCTCCACCTAAAGCTAAAGGTGTGGTGATCAAAGAGCCTATTGTAACTAGGGCTCAGTCCAAAAAGAGTTCATCTACTGGAAGGAGTAAAGGTGTCAAAACTCCCTCACCTTCTCACTCAGATTCATCCACACCCTCTTTTACTCCAAAACCTCCCAAGAAGCCAAAATATGACAAAAATATGGCTAAAGCTATGGCTGGGATCATTGACCAACTGGAGAAGGGTCAATCATCAAAGAAATCCAAGATTCCAGAGGCAGAGATCACTACCCCTCCCAAAGGATTCAATGTGGGGAAACTGATGGAATCTCCCAAGTATCTGACACAGTTCTCCAGAAGGAAAGTGTGCAAAACACACTTTGTTGATCTGAAGCTTCTACAAGAGGTAGTGAAGTTTGACCTTAGTCCTTATCTTAATCCATTTATGCCTTGGTTGTCTGTGAGATTGCCTTTTTGCACAAAGGTAGTCACCCACTTTTATTGCAACCTAGAAATCACAGATGAACCTGAGCGAACCTCTGTTGAGGAAGAGATGACCACTACTGTTAGAGGTCAAAAGATTTTGATATCTCCCTCTAAAATCAATTTGTGGTTGGGAATTGAAAACCCTCCTGATGATATTTATTCCGAACTTGAGCCCAATCAAATATTTACTATCCTTAAGCCCGGTGAGTTAGTTGGCCCCTTAAACTTTAAACCGAGTGATATGTGTGATCATCACAGGGTCCTATGGTACATCTACTCTAGGTCCCTAGTGAACAAAGCCAACAACTATACCCACTTTTCGGATAGGGACTACAGATGGTTTGCTTCACTCCTCTTGAAAGAAGAAAAGGATCTGGGAGAATACATATTCTCAGAAATGAAGAGATACAAGGTGGATGGAAAGGGAACCACTCCAATGCCATATCCTCAAATTGTGTCTCTTATCTTAAAAGAGAACAAAATATGGTATTTGGATAGTAAGGAGCCAGTTGAGAGAGTGACCCCAGTGGGGAGGAACCAAATTGGCAAGCTAAACATAGACATTCCTCTCAAAAGCCCACTGGAGTCTGGGTCCAAGAAGAAGAGAAAGGCTACTGAGGCAGAAACCAGTAGAATGGATGACACTCAGTCATCGGCTCCAGCCGCTACTACATCCTCACCATCTTTTCTGAATGCCACTCTCCAGCACTTTATGGAGAATATGCTGAGAGGTTTTCATGTGGATATAGCCAACACCAATGCTGAACTCATTACCCACATGAACACCAAGATGGGTGAGTTGGTTGAAAGAATGGATCAAAGACATGAGGAGCTTCTAGCAGAGCAACGGGCTCAGGGAGAAACCCTAAGATTGATACTGGCACGTTTGGATTCTCTGGGTCCTGGACCTTCTGCCGGTCCTTCTTCATCTGCACCACCATCTTCAGTAGACCCTCCTTCAGACACTCCTATTCCCATTCCTACTTCTGAGGCTGAACAATCTATCCCTTTGGTTTCTGATCCACTTGAGTCCCAAGGAAAAGACATATTATTCACAGTGGATGATCCTGAAACCCTTGAGTCTACACATATCACCATTGGTGATTCACCTCAAAAGCCACAATCTGAGACCACTCCCAAACCTATTCCCTCTCCTACCCAAACAGAGATTGTGTCATCTTCTTCTTCTGAGCATCTCACTCCAACTTTTGACACAACTCCAGTAGCTGAGACTCAGATTAACCCGGAAGGAGAAACCTCCACTATGGTTGTATTCCAACCTTCTCCTTTCCTGCCTAGAGATGACATCCATATTCCTCCACTTAATCTACCTGATCCAGTACCTTCTAGCTCTTTTGACTCTTTGGACTCAGATGATTCTATGGTGTTTCCTGTAACACCAATCTCCATGGCCAAGCCTCCTAGCCCTCCACTTGATTGATGAAGCCAAAAAGGGGGAGAAGTGCTTGAGAATGATTTTGTGGTTTTGTCCTCGCTTTTCATGGGTATATGGGTGTACATGGGACTTTAGGGAGCTTTTTGAATTCAGTATGAACTTATTTTGTAATTTGAAATTTAAGTTCAATGCAAGTGTATTTAAATTATGCCTTCATTTGATTTCGTTTAAGTCTGTGAATTATGATATATGTTTTGGACTAATGAAGTTGTTATGTATGCAAGGTATAATCAACTTAATAAGAAATAAGTAATTAAGAATCCAATTTGAAAAACCATGTTCAAAATCACCAAGTTTTGTCATCATCAAAAAGGGGGAGAATGTTGGATCTCATGTTTTGATGATAACAAAAGAATGGTTTGAAAAGGAAATGCTTAATAATCAAGTTTGAACTAGGTAATGACAGGAATAAGATTACTTGAAGTAAGCATGGAAGTAATGAAGTTTGGACAAGAGAAAATGCTGAGGTAGCAAAGCTTTCAAGGCATTACTCGAGGCACTACTCGAGTAATGAGACAAAACTTGAAGTAACAGAGGAGAACTTCCAGTAACCTGCCACCATTACTCGAGGCGCTACTCGAGTAACCAGGTAAAATTTCAAGGTTGCTCTCGGCCTGCTAATGTTACTCGAGGAGGTACTCGAGTAACCATGTGAAAACTTCCAGTGGCCTTCAAGTTAGCAAAATGTTACTCGAGGAGCTACCCGAGTAACCGTATGTACCTCTCGGCATTTTGTACCACTGCTAATGTTACTCGAGGAGCTACTCGAGTAACCAGATCAGAAACTTCCAGTCAGACTTCAGGTTTTCCATGATACTCGAGGAGCTACTCGAGTAACCGTGTATTTGAAAATGTGTAACTCTCGGCACTTTGTACCACTGCCAATGTTACTCGAGGAGGTACTCGAGTAACAGCCTGAGGTAAGTTAAAACTTGAGGTTGGTATCCGATTAACTTGTTTTTATTTTTATCATCTTCCTCGAGTGCTTACTCGAGTATTCAAGTTTCTAATGTTTTATCTTAAGTGGATTCCTCGAGTATGTACCCCAGTAAGCACAAATATTTTCAAAGGAAACTTCAAGGTATTACCAGAGTAAATCAAGTTACTCGAGGTGTTACCCGAGTAACCTGTGCAAAAATTGTGTGCATTACTCGAGGAGCTACTCGAGTAATGAGGTAATTGCTCTCGGCCTTGAAATCCTGCCAACAATACTCGAGGTGTTACCCGAGTAATCTATGAAATTGATAAAGCTTTACTGGAGGCATTACCCGAGTAAGTAACTGTTCACAAAGGTTTGAAATTTAGTTTACTCCATGCACTACCCGAGTAATCTTGTTTGTCTTCATTAAATTTCAAACAAATAGTGATTTCACGATGTTACTCGAGGAGCTACTCGAGTAAACTTCATGTGTTACTCGAGGAGCTACTCGAGTAAGCATACCCAGAAATTTAGAAATCATTCAAACGTTCATTGATTTGTTTCCTATATGATTAATCTTTCATTGTATTAGTATTCTTAGTCTATTTACAGATAAACAATGAAGGAATCACTTCAAGAGATGAAAGTCAAATCAAACGTTCAAATGCCAACCACCGCCAACGGATATTTTTCAAAAACTTGAAAAGTCAACAGTGGCTGCGCACTCACCAACGGACGAAAGGAAAACGTTCCAACGGTCATCACCATCATATCTATATATATGGGAACCTTCAAACAGAGAAGAACAACTAAGCATTCACACAAACGATTCATTAAGTTCATTGCTCTGTTTTCACGTTGAAATTATATTCATATGCTTCAGTGATTATCATTTACTCTTTGTGAGAGATATTTCATTCAAACTCAATATTTGTTATTGAGATAACTTAAGGTTGTGGAACCTTGAGTTGGGATTGGATTACAATCTGTAAGGGGGAGCGAGTGTCCAGGTGTGAGGAACTTGCTTGTACTGAGGTGCCAAGAACCCACTGAATCTTGGAAGTTATAGTGAAATTCTCAGAGAAGCTCTGAGGACTGGACGTAGGTCAAAGTGGTTGTGACCGAACCAGTATAACTCCCGGTGTACACTTCGGTGATATTTCTCCTTACTCATTACTGTTTTAATTCTTTTGTCAAAGTTTCATATTTTCGAAAGAAATTTCAGTATCACCCAATTCACCCCCCCTCTTGGGTGAAACGCTTGATCTTACAATGTGTGCTACTCTGAACACCGTGCGGATTAATTCCATCAGTTGACAGTGCAAGGCGAAGGTTCCTGACTTCATCAGCAAAGTCAGGGTACTCATGATCAATTGTTTTCCATTAAGGAGCGTCTGCAGGGTGCCTAAGCTTCGTGTCTTTAATCCTTTCATCTGCATGCCATGTCAACTGCTTAGCAATCTCTGCATTACTATACAGTCACCTGAATCTCGGAACAATGGGAAAATACCAAAGCACCTTCAAAGGACTTTTTCCTTTCTTCTTCCTATATCGAGATGCGTTGCATTTAGGGCACTTCTCCAACGTTGCATACTGATTTCGAAATAATACGCAATCGTTAGGACATGTATGTATCTTCTCATATCCCATACCGGTTGTAGAGCAAAGAATTCGCTTTGCCTCGTATGTCTTGGTAGGAAGTACATTTTCTTCTAGAAGCATATCTTGCAACAGTTCAAGCAATGCGGTAAAACCCGAATCACTCAATCCGTAGCGAGCTTTAAAGTTGTATAACTTCAACACTGCTAGCAATCTTGTGTATTTAGTACTTCCGACATATAATGGTTTCTCTGCATCACCTTTCAACTTCTCATATTCGTTAGGGTAGTTATGAAGCACCCCTTCAACCATATTTACCATTTCTTCAAGACCATCATCTTCATCAAACATGCTTTGATCAAATTCATTCGAGGCACCACCCGTAGTATGCACCCGATCACTATATGAATCGTTGATCTCACTATGCCTTGTCCATCGTATATATGTTTGATCAATACCATAACACACTAGATGATCTAGCAAATCAAGTTGACTAATCCGCTTTCCAAAACAACAGGATAAGCAAGGACATAAGATTTTGCCAGGATCTTTTGTGTGCTTAGTTGCAAATGTAATAAAATCCTTCACCCCATCTATATATTCCCTTGAACATCGATTAGATGACATCCATTTACGATCCATCTATGGGCTTCAATCTATTTTTTTAAAAAATTACGTGGTTAGTTGTATAACTATTGTATTTACTAATTACTTTTATATTCTCTTACCAATTTTAATTTAAAATAACATACACCACATGAATCTTCATAATTAAAGCTTTCTAAGTTTTAAACTGAATATTTAAATTGCCAAATAATTCATTAATTATTCCCAGGCATTATAATAAAATTTTACAACTCATAACAAAAGAAACCAAATTTGCCACAATAATATATCATAGTTAAATTAGAAAACATTACAAGTCAATAATTAAATAAAATACAAGTGTTAAGAATATATAAATAATTATTTTGCTTATGCAATTAATCAATAACAATCATTAGAACACCTACAAATTATAACTATTAAATTTAACTAAAATCACATTTGTAAGCTCAAAATTTAAAAAACATACCGTAAATAGAAGCTTCAATAGACTGATGAACTGAAACTACAAACACAAATTAAACATAAACAAATCAATAAAATATTTGAGGTTCTAAGTTATTTTTTTAAATAATAATATGTGTAATAAACATCAAAATATAATAAAATCAAATATGATTAGCTTAAATCAAAAAATATGATTCAGAAAAAAAATAAAGAAAATAAACTAAAATGAAAAAGAAAGCGTAATCCCAACATTAATTATCTCTTTATTATATGTTTTTCCCCTTATGGTTTTAGTTAATATATTTAAAGTTAAACAATATAGACAAATTATATTTTATTTTATTAAATATTAACATTGATATATTAAAGTCATTTTATTCATATTTTAAAATCTTTAAATAAGTTAATGACTCAATTAACGAATTATTCAATTTATTATGTTGATTTCAATTTTTCCTATTTTCATTGGGTTTATATAGGATTTTCTCTATTATAGTTTAATAAGATAATACAAAAAATTATTTTCTTACCTCTACAAAATAGCACTAACACAAATATATATTAAATACGTGAAATAATATTAAATAAATGATTTTGATTTTTGGAAAACAAATAATTTGAAGAAGTTTTAAAAGAAATAGCAGTATTATTAAAAGTTAAGTTGATTATCTAATTTCAAGTCACTTGTATATTAATTACTGTTGTTCAAATTTATGGTTATATATAACATATAAATTCAATTCTTTCATTGTTCTTGTAATTTGTTGCATTAATTTCTTAGAACTAGTGAGAGCTAAAACACAGTACACACGCCTACAATGGGGATCGGATAAGTCTCTAGTAATGGGAATATATATGTACACACGCCTAGCTACAATACACACACGCCTACAAACAACAAACACATTTGTATATTATATATATATATAGGTGTTGTACATGTAAAGAGCAAAGAAACAAAACTAGAGATGGTCCCACAAAAAAACATAAATCTGCCGACAGAGAGAGAGAGAGAGAGCGCATGGGCATTGTCTTCTCCTCAATAATTTTAGTTACATTCTATATTTTTTTCCTGTGTTGATCGGATGAAATTACATATTATGTACATGTCTATTTCTAAATTGGTTTATGAACTAGCATAATAACACCATCCATGAAGAAGATGACTATATATGATATATAAATATACAAACATGCGTGTCATAACAGGGAAAAAAAACCATAGCAAGCATGACATAAAAAAAACAGCAGAACAATCTGAAAAAAAAATTAATAAAAACAAAACGCAACTTTAACTTACAGGTTGATCAGTGCAGTGGAGTGGGGGACCACGTAATTGCTGTTAGTGACGCAATCTTCAGTGAGGGAAGGAAGAAATTTAAGCTACCAAATGGAGTGGGGACCAAAAACTTGTAGACAATACAAAGAAAAGGGAATAATAGGGACAGAAGTGGGGTTGGCAGTTGGGATAAAACAAAGACATGTGCTCGTGTGAGTGTCGTTTTAAGAAGTGAAGATAAGAAAATGGAAGGAGGGGGAGAGCACGCACAGATACTGAGATACATGAAAGTGAAAATGAGAGAGGGAATGATTAAAGATAGTGAAAAAGGTAAAGAAAGAGAAGGGGGAGTGGCACGCGGGAAATGAAAGAGATTGGGGGGAGGGAGGTGGGAAACAATATTGGATAAGGGGGTGGGGCGGGGTGGGTTCTGATTGGTGGGGAAGGGATAGAAAATCAAAATTTTTTTTTTAAAAAGGGTTAGGGGTGGCGCCTGACCAGGCAGGCGCCACCCTTGACTAAAAAATTTTTTTTTTTTAAAAAAAGGGGTCAGGGGTGGCGCCTGACCAGGCAGGTGCCACCCCTGATTAAATTTTTTTTTTAAAAAAAGGATCAGGGGTGGCACTTGACCACGCAGGCGCCACCCCTGACTAAAAAAATTTTTTTTTAAAAGGGTTAGGGGTGGCGCCTGACCAGGCAGGCGCCACCCTTAACAATTTTTTTTTTTAAAAAAAGGGTCAAGGGTGGCGCCTGCCTGGTCAGGCACCACACCTGACCCAGAAGCTAGTGTGGCGCCTGGCGTGTCAGGCGCCACAGCTGGTACTAGCAAGTTAAGTGTAGCGCCTGCCTGGCCAGGCGCCACACTTAACCATACCAGCTGTGGCGCCTACCCTTTCAGGCGCCACAGCTGGTAAAAAAAAATATAACAAAAATAATAAATGAGCAGCTGTGGCACTTCATTAAGGAAGGGCCACAATATGTGCACCACCTTTCAACCTTTTTGTAGTAGTTAGAAAAACTCGTACCTTTTTTAACTTAGAGTTTTCATGATCTCTAGGACTTACACATTAGGTCTGCTCCCTCTACTGGTATCCACACGAATGCTCTCAAACCGAAATTGCATGCTAGCGCCTCCAATGTTTTTAGGGTTTCCCTTGCGGCTCTGAATTCTCATGCGCGTATGAGTATATTTGCTCTATCAAGTTTATAACCTATGATGGCTATATTCAAATTTCAAAATTAATCATCATTAATTTTGAAATTAATACACAATTAATTATCTTGATGAGCTAATTAAATAAATTCATTTTAAATTAAATCTGTCCAACAGTTTTAATTTAACCTATTTATTTAATCCAAATAAAGAGCCATTAGATTTAATTTATCTTCATAAATTAAATCTGAGATACTATATCTTTATCATGTTAGTTATTAAATTTAATATATCATAATAAATTAAATTTAAAACTAACATAATATAATAATATCATATAACACACACACACACACATATAAGATATATATTTTGAAAATATATATATCTATATAATATTATTAATGAATTTTATATTATATATATATATATAAATATAAAATTCGTCCACCCTAAATTAAATATTATCTCGTGTTGGCCCATTCTTGTGTGCAACCTTGTAGGCCCATATGAAGTTGGCAGTGGGCCAATAACTATACTAAACCAAAAGTCGTAAGCGGCCTCTAGCAAGACATTACGACTACCCAAATCATATGAGGATAGTTATCATGATGCAACCTGTCATACAACCATGTCCCGTCCCTTTTGTCACACGATATATCGATAAAGGATAAGGCATGGATAATGTCATCCTCTTGTTCCTGACGATTACTTTCTCGATTCCTGAGTAGCCTGACAATAGAAATGGAAACTCCTTTCCATTGTAGTATGGCCATACATTTGTCAGACTCACTCATCGAGGGGCCTAGTAATATCTCTCTACTAATGTGAGGGACAAATTCCATCTTGATCATTCATATTCCTCTGCATGAAAAATACCAAGCCCGATCATAGCCTTTATCATCACTCGGTCAAAAGTGACTTTTGACTAGTTTAAAGCTTAGCAACTCTCATGTAGGAATCTATGATGACCTCAAGTCTAAGGGCATTGTGACATGGTTATACATGAGAAAAACTTATGACTTGATCCATGTAGCTTTCTCATAGTGGTTCGGTCTAGCACCTTGTACTCTTACAAGTGCCTAAGACTTTGATTCGTATCTCCATATCTTATCAAAGTCATACTGGTCTTGTTTCATCTCTGCTCTCGCATAGCAACTCTCATGTAGGAATCCATGATGACCTTAAGTCTAAGGGCATTGTGACATGGTTATACATGAGAAAAACTTATGACTTGATCCATGTAGCTTTCTCATAGTGGTTCGGTCTAGCACCTTGTACTCTTACAAGTGCCTAAGACTTTGATTCGTATCTCCATATCTTATCAAAGTCATACTGGTCTTGTTTCATCTCTGCTCTCGCATAGCAACTCTCATGTAGGAATCCATGATGACCTTAAGTCTAAGGGCATTGTGACATGGTTATACATGAGAAAAACTTATGACTTGATCCATGTAGCTTTCTCATAGTGGTTTGGTCCAGCACCTTGTACTCTTACAAGTGCCTAAGACTTTGATTCGTATCTCCATATCTTATCAAAGTCATACTAGTCTTGTTTCATCTCTGCTCTCGCATAGATGACCGACCAGGGACATTTTAGGACAATCTTGATGAATTATCCAAGGATACAATTATCACAATTAACATACAAATAATATGATAATAGAATGGAGAAATTTTATTAAAATAATAATGTTCAAAGTACAAGAGCACAATTTCCAACATCCTCCCACTTGCCCTAGGTACAATCATTAATTTGCCTAATTCCCATTGCCCTAACATGACGCTAATGCTTTGTCTGTGCAAGTGGCTTAGTAAGAGAATCAGCAACATTATCTTCTCCTGCTACTTTGCATATATTTATATCACCTCTATAATTAATTTCTCTAATAAGATGAAATTGCCTAAGTATATGCTTGGTCCTTTGTTGTGACTTAGGCTCCTTGGCCTATGCAATAGCACCGCTATTGTCACAGAACAAATCTATTGGATTTGAGATGATAGACACCACCCCTTGTTTAGTAATGAACTTTTTTATCCAAACGGCTTCTTTAGCTGTATCCGATGCTGCTATATACTCAGCTTTTATTGTAGAATCTGCTACAGTGCTCTGCTTGGAGCTCTTCCAGCTTACTGCTCCACCATTCAGGAGGAATACTATACAGATTGCAATTTAAGGTCGTCTTGGTCAATTTGGAAACTTGCATCTGTGTAACTAGTTACACAGAGCTCATCATCCAATCCACCATAGACCAAAAATAGGTCCTTAGTTCTTCTTAAGTACTTTAGAATATTCTTGACCGCAGTCTAATGACCCTCACCAGGATCTTGTTGATATTTGCTAGTCATACTTAAGGCAAATGAGACATCTGGTTGAGTACATAACATGGCATACATGATGGATCCAATGGCCAAGGCATATGGAACCTTACTCATGCGATCTCGCTGATCAGGTGTACTAGAACATAGATCCTTGCTAAGATGGATGCCTAAGACATAGGCATGTAACCCCTTTTTGAATCCTGTATACTGAACCTATACTGTATCTTGTCTATATATGTGCTCTGACTTAGGCCTATTAGTCTTTTGGATCTATTCCTACAGATCCTAATCCCTAGGATGTAGGTGGCTTCACCTAAGTCTTTCATTGAAAAGGACTTTCCTAACCAAGACTTGACGCTCTATAAGGTATGAATGTTGTTCCCAATGAATAGGATGTCATCTACATAAATCACTAGAAATACAACTATATGCTCCCACTAACCTTCTTGTAAACACAAGGTTCATCGATGTTTTGAATGAATCCAAACTCTTTGATTACTTCATCAAAATGATGATTCCAGCTCCGAGATGCTTGCTTTAATCCATAAATGGATCTTTAAAGCTTGCAAATTTTACCAGCCCTCTGGATGCACAAAACCTTCAGGTTGTGTCATGTACACAACCTCAAGCAGCTTTCCATTAAGGAAGGCTATTTTGACGTCCATCTGCCATATTTCATAGTCATAATATGTTTCAATGGCAACAAGGATTCTGATTGATTTGGCCATTGCAACTGGGGAAAAGGTTTCAGCATAGTTTACACCATGAGTTTGAGTGAATCCTTTTGCAATCAGTTGTGGTTTGAAGACATTTACTTTGCCATCCATGTCAGTTTTCTCCTTGAAAACCCATTTGCACCCGATGGTTTTTACACCTTCAGGTGGATCGACTAAGATCCATACCTGATTGTCGTATATGGATTGCATTTCGAACTTCGTGGCATTTAGCCATTTCTCAGAGTTTGGTCCCACTATGGCTTCTCGATAGGTAGTTGGCTCATTGTGCTTAATGAGCAACACATCACAGCCTTCAGTAATCAGAAATCCATATCTCTGAGGCTGATGCCATATCCTATCGAATCTTTATGGACCTTATGTTACTTGAGGAGGCTCAGCAACTTGTTGTGAGTCTTCTCTAATTTCCATTTGTGGTTCTGTATTATCTTGTGACTCTCGAATTTCTTCGAGGTGTACCTTACTGCTACTGGTTGTTTTAGAGACAAACTCTCTTTCTAGAAACTTACCATTTTGAATAACAAACACTTTGTTATCGGTGGGATTGTAGACATAGTATCCTTTCGTTTCTTTAGGGTACCCCACGAAAAGGCACTTTGATGATTTGGGAGCTAATTTATCAGAGGCTTGTTGCTTAACATAGACCTCACATCCTCAGATCTTAAGAAAATATAAACTTGGTTTCTTTCTAGTCCATATCTCATATGGTGTCTTTTCAATTGCCTTAGATGGAACACGATTTAGTGTGAAAGCAGCTGTCTCTAGTGCATGTCTCCAAAAGGATGGTGGAAGATCTATTTGACTCATCATAGATCGAACCATATCTAATAATGTTCGATTCCTCCGTTCAGAAATGCCATTCCATTGTGGTGTTCCTGGAGGAGTTAATTGTGAGATTATCCCACAACTCCTAAGATGGTTAATGAACTCTTGGCTCAAATATTCACCACCTCAATTAGATCGAAGTGCTATAATTATTTTGTCAAGTTGGTTTTGTACTTTATTTTGGAATATTTTGAACATTTCAAAAGATTCAGATTTATGTTTCATTAGATAGATATAGACATATCTACTAAAGTCATCTATAAATGTAATGAAGTAGACATAACCTCCTTTGGCAGCTGTATTTAATGGTCCATATACATCTGTATGTATGAGGCCTAATAATTCAGTGGCCCTCTCACTATGCCCAGTAAAAGGTGCCTTTGTCATCTTTCCTAATAAGCAAGATTTGCATGTATCATATGATTCAAAGTCAAATGAGTTAAGAAATCCATCTTGATGGAGTTTGGAAATGCGTTTCTTATTTATATGGCCTAGACGACAATGCCATAGGTAGGTCAGATTCAAATCGTTTGATTTTATAGATATTCCCATTATTATGATGTTCCAAATTTAATATATAATGACCAACATGCAAATCACCATCAACATAGAAAATGTCATTACGATAAATAGAACATTTACCATTCCTAGTAATGGAAGTATAATATTCCTTATCCAAATAAGAAAGAGAAACAATGTTACTACTCAAAGCAGGAACATAATAGCAATTGTTCAAAACTAATAAAAGCCCACTGGGTAGAACTAATTCATAAGTGGCTAAGGCTAAAGCAGCAACTCTTGCTCTGTTTCCAACTCGTAGTAGGTCTACCTTGCCCTTCTTCAGCTTTCTACTGTCCTT
The DNA here is from genome assembly GCA_963210345.1 of Inga oerstediana. NCBI lineage: Eukaryota > Viridiplantae > Streptophyta > Magnoliopsida > Fabales > Fabaceae > Inga > Inga oerstediana. Next base: position 44,440,559 of record OY723401.1, read on the forward strand.
TAGACCCTGTATATTTGTACAAATGTGAGAACCACATGCAGTATCTAATACCCATATAGAGGAAGTAGAAAAATGAATGTCTATAAAATAAATACCTGAAGCGATGGTCCCGCTATCCTTCTTGTTCTTTTTCAGATTTTCTAGGTAGAGTTTGTAATTCCTCTTCCAATGACCGGGTTTATTGCAGAAGTAGCAGACTCCTTCCTTTGGAGGCTTTGCCTTCTTGGGTACAGGCTTGGTTTCGGGCTTGTCTGACTCTTTGGTCTTACCACCTGAGCCATTACCCTTCCATTTGCCCTTCCCTTTCTTTTTCATACCCTTTCCTTTCTAAACCATCAAAACTGTACTAGACTTTTTCTTAATACTTTGTTCAGCAGTTTTAAGCATCCCATGCTGCTCAGAAATTGATTTCTCCATGTTGTTCATGTTGTAGTTCATGACAAACTGGTCATAACTCTCTGGGAGTGAGTTCAGAATCAAATCCATAGCTAACTCCTGGCTCATGGGAAATCCAAGCCTCTCAAGGTGATCAATATGACCTTTCATCTTTAACACATGAGTACTAACTGATGCACCTTCAGCCATCTTGTAGGAATGTAAGGCCTTTGTGGTCTCATACCTTTCTTGCCTTGCCTGTTGTTGAAACATTTCCTTGAGATGGACAATCATCTCATGAGCCTCCATAAGTTCCAGATCTCTTTGGAGCTCTGGAACTATAGTGGCAAGCATCAGGAAACCTATATCCACAAAGTCATCCTTATGCTTGGTATAAGCATCTCTCTAAGCTCTTGGAGCGTTGGCTGTAGGCTCCTCAGGAATGGGTTGATCTAAGACATAAGCCTTTTTTTCCTGCTTTGAGAACAATTCTCAAGTTCCTGAACCAGTTAAGAAAGTTTGTCCCATTGAGTTTGTCCTTCTCAAGGACCGATCGCAACAATAGCGTAACAATATTACTGGTCGACATGATTCTACAATTAAAATATGCAAAGTCAGTTAGTAATCTCCCACTAAATTAACAACCCTCAAAATAATAATTAGTGGGCTAAGATCCATATTTGGCTTAAACTTAAGTCTGCTTTGGCAAGACGCTTAAATTCAAGTTATTTAGGTAGGTAACCTATTTACCAATTACATCACATGTAACTCTTAGATGTTTATGGGATTTGATCATCATATGATCCGACATGTTTAATCCCATCTAACGCCTTGAGATTCAAAACCGTTTTGTTAATCTCAATTAAGTCAAAACAATAATGAATATTAGGAGCAGTAGCATTACTCATGCTTGTCTCATCAAGATAACTAAAGTGCATCCACTTTGGTGGTTTCCGCAATTGAGTGATCTAGGTTTTGATAGGTATTCATTAATTGACGGCATTAAGACTTAAGATTTTATTAGAGGGCTCAATTAATTAGTCTTGTTTATATGAATGCAATTGTGATCGTATCTCATATAGATAAATACATATAAATGTAAAAGTATTCATGCAATGATCTTATCAAAAGCATAATTTAAACGTGACACAACATGACTTACCTAACCTAAAATCCTCCCAAGCCAATGAGAGGACTTCTCTAAATAAGAAAAGAAATACATTGAGAGAAACCTCGTTTAAACATTCGAGGGGAGTGAGATGAGAAGAGAATGTACATCGAGAGTATTTAGAGAAAGATATGGGACGCAGGCCGTATTTAAATATTACAACCCTTTGTAAAATTCTAAAGCCGTGTTGTTCACCTTTCCCAAACAAGTATAAATAATAAACCACAACAAGAATTCATACAATATGAAAAGCAATAAATGTCATGATCAGATTATATTGCGCTACGCAGAGGTAGCTACGGTAGTCCTGCTATTTTAAAATTTTAAAATTTCAGACCCAATTTTTCAAAAAATTTGTTTAGTCCAATTCTTAAGGGATTTTGGCCTAGTTTCAAAAAAAACAATGGCCCAGAACGCTTCTGATCTAGATTGCCTTCCCCATAGTTCGGATCCCTATTACCCGATTTCATGCAAGCCTATTCAGAACAGAAATCGTGATGCCAGTAGTGGAATTGAAAACAGTACATAACGCATGTAATTGAAACAATTTCTCCAAATCGCATAAACACACAGCTCTATCTGAAAATGCACAATAACATTGAACATATTCCATTTCTTATTAACATATTCGGATGTTTTCTTATAACCACACAAATATATCCAACATATATCACATGTATAAGAACATAAAATCAATTTAAACGCACAATTGATCTGGCTTTGATGCCACTGTTAAGATCGGTAGGCACAACGGAAGAATTTTATAAATTTTACCGATCCTAATCGAGGATCTATCAACAGTGTTTAAATCCGGTTAGAAAGAACTCGTACCTATTTCAACATGTTAGGTCCGCTCCCTCTACCGGTATCCACACGATTGCTCTCTAACTGAGACTGCGTGCTAGTGCCTCCAATGTTTTTAGGGTCTCCCTTGCGGCTCTGAATTCTCATGCGCGTATGAGTATATTTGCTCTATCAAGTTTATAACCTATGATGTCTATTTTCAAATTTCAAAATTAATCATCATTAATTTTGAAATTAATCAATAATTAATTATCTTGATGAGCTAATTAAATAAATTCAGTTTAAATTAAATCTGTCCAACAGTTTTAATTTAACCTATTTATTTAATCCAAATAAAGAGCCATTAGATTTAATTTATCTTCATAAATTAAATCTGAGATACTATATCTCTATCATGTTAGTTATTAAATTTAATATATCTTAATAAATTAAATTTAAGACTAACACAATATAATATCATATAATATATACATATATATAATATATAAGATATGTATTTCAAAAATATATATCTATATAATATTATTAATGAATTTTATATTATATATATATATATAAATATAAAATTCGGTCACCCTAAATTAAACATTATCTCATGTTGGGTCATTCTTGTGTGTGACCCTGTAGGCCCATATGAAGTTGGTAGTAGGCCAATTACTATACTAACCCAAAAGTCGCAAGCGGCCTTTAGCAAGACATTACGACTATCCAAATCATATGAGGATCGTTATCATGATGCAACCTGTCATACAACGATGTCACGTCCCTTTTGTCACACGATATATCAATCAAGGATAAGGCATGGTTAATGTCATCCTCTTGTTCCTGACCATTACTTTCTCGATTCCTGAGTAGCCTGACAATAGAAATGGAAACTCCTTTCCATTGTAGTATGGCCATACATTTGTCAGACTCACTCATCGAGAGGCCCAATAATATCTCTTTACTAATGTGAGGAACAAATTCCATCTTGATCATTCATATTCGTTTGCATGAAACACCACCAAGCCCGATCATAGCCTTTATCATCACTCGGTCAAAAATGACTTTTGACTAGTTTAAAGCTTAGCAACTCTCATGTAGGAATCCATGATGACCTCAGGTCTAAGGGCATTGTGACGTGGTTATACATGAGAAAAACTTATGACTTGATCCATGTAGGTTTCTCATAGTGGTTCGGTCCAGCACCTTGTACTCTTACAAGTGCCTAAGACTTTGATTCGTATCTCCATATCTTATCAAAGTCATACTGGTCTTGTTTCATCTCTGCTCCCACATAGATGACCGACCAGGGACATTTTAGGACAATCTTCAAGAATTATCTAAGGATACAAGTATCACAGTTAACATGCAAATAATATGATAACAGAATGGAGAAATTTTATTAAAATAATAATGTTCAAAGTACAATGATTAGCCCTTAGGGCACAATTTCCAACATAATCGATTGTCATTTGATAAAGTTTTACTAACATAAGGGAGAGAAATTGAATAGTTGAAAAAGAAAACAAAAGAAATGTATTATTGCTATTAAGTATAGATCCTCAAATCTAGCAATATAAACAAGAAGTTCATTAGGTTTTGCATTCATGAAATATTGCATAAAATCTGCTAGATGCAACTACTGACCTAAATGAGAATTACTAAATCTCATGTTCTAGCTGAAAATGCTCTAAAAAGCATAAATAAAAGTGAGATATGCTCGAAGTATGAGAGAATAATCGGTTCCAAAAAAAAAAAAGATAAAGGAGCAAATATAATTAAGATGGTTATATTGGAGAGGCAGGTATTCCAGAAGAGGGCAAGACATAACTAATTGCAAAAACCTCAAACGAGGTTCAGGTACCTGAAAGTAATGAAGAGATCTCAATGAATTATGTCATAGGAAAAATGGAACCGAAAAGATTAAATTGTCGACAACCGTTATGATAATAATTTCATGTGATCAACTGAGGATCTTGCACATAAATCTATCTTGCGAGTAGACAGAATAATGATTCGCCAAAAAGGAAAAGCAAAAGGGAAAAAGACACAATGAAAATGAGATTACATTATTTCGATGTGTGAAAATTATAATCTGCAGTCCCAACTGAAATATGAAATATTTAAGTGAAAATAAAGATTTTCACAAATGGTAATGAAGACTATGTTGAGGCAAGCTACTTTATGGTGGATACAATAATTTTGTATTTATGGTAGCATATGAAAATAAAATTATGCGTCTGCTAGATATATGGTTCATTAAATAGTGAAGTTTGTATAAGAATCCTTGAAGGATCTAAAATGTCAGAAGCATATACAAGAAAATCATTTTATATATGAAATGTTATGTGAGTTTGAAAATAGTTCAAGCATATATATAATTGATTGAAAGATATATTGGAAAATAAGTGATTTTATATTTTATTTAACTTGTAGATCAAGTTACCGGATGCATCAAGTATTTCAAAATCATATATTTTTACTATGGTGAATTTTATTGCAAAGATATATTGAATTTAATGGTCTAGAAGTACCTTAGAGTTTATGAGAATATTTTATTTATCATGCTAATATTGTATTTATTATGGTTTTATCGGTAAAAATTAATTCTTGCAGGTACATAAATGATAACGAACATGAGATTTGGTGTGATAGTCCTATGAACATATTATATCATATTATTTTATTTAGAACAAACTGAATATGGGGATGCAAGATATATTTTGTTGATTTTCAGAATAAGTTTTCTTTATTGTTTCCACAGTGAATAAAATAAAGGCATAATATACTATATTTTAGCATATCTAGAAGATATGTTAGAGGAATACATCCAGCATAACATTTGGTAACAATGTATCATTCATAGTTTGACGGCCAAAAGAATGATATGCTCGACAATACATTGGAACCGATGTTCTTATTAGAGGGACTAAAACCGATAGTATTATCAGGGGGAGTAAATACGATATTATCATCATGTGAAATATAGACCTTGTTGTACTCTGTCCGTTAACCAAGGTTTTGTCCTACTGGGTTTTCCTGGAAAGGTTTTTAATGAGGCAACGTCAATATGGATTGTGTACTTTTTTTCCTTCACTAGGTTTTTATCCCATTGGATTTTTTCTAATAAGGTTTTAATGAGGCACAATATTTGTTCATGAATATCCAAGGGGGAGTGTTGTAAATAATATATGATGTGGATGTCCATAAACTATCTAACTCTTGGCCTTTCATACGCCCTTCACTCCATAACCTCTTACTTTTAGAATTTCATGTGTTCAATGCTATAACCTTATAACTTTCCCAATGAATGGCTTATGGGAGTTTCTTATGATTAATATCATTATGCTCATCTTTATTTTCTTGTAACCATATGTATAGAATTCAATGGTTAGAGGCCTATAAATAGAGGCCATATATAATGAATTGGTACCACCAACAATAAAGTGAATGAGAGCTCCTCCGTATTTCTCCTCCAACTTTCTCTCAATATTCTCTATCTCCGTCATGTTAGTCTCTTACATTTTCTTGATTTCATAACATCATCAAATTAGTCAACTAAATCTTATATTAAGAATGAGTAGAGGTAGTATTAAAAATAGGCAATGGCTTGCCATTCCAAACAATCTATCCTTAATTATTATATTCGAGCTCGGTATACAAATCCCACATCAAGGCAAGCATGAACAAAAGGCACTAACATGCTAGAGAGAACCAAAAGAAACCATAATTTTAATAACATGTTAATATTCAACTCTTTTATAAATACTATATTTTTCTCAAAACAAAGTTTTAAAATTAAAACTAATATGCACTATAATATTTATTTAAATACATCTTGGTTTATATATTATTTAAATTCAGATATTATTAGATATTATGTTCGTGGTTATTAAATAGGACCTTGGTTTAAATACAGCTTGGTTTATCTCCTTACCAGAAGGAACTTTCATATGGTTCTAAATATAGTTTCAAACATTAAATTATTTTATATGTTTTTTGCTTCGATATTCCCTAGCTAGTTTTCTTTTTGAGCAAGATATTCCCTAATTAACTATACAATTTATTCATTGATTAAACAATTTTCTCTAATCAATGAACTTTAGCAAGCGTAATTTTAAAATTTTAAAAGTATAAACTAATTTCAAATGAATTCAAAGTTAATAGAATGCCGTAGTAGTGACTTGAGGAAGTAATAGAATATGCTACGGGGTGTTCATAGGATGGGATGAGAACAAAATAGGTCTATTTTGTATCCTATCACGTAAAGATATGGTTTGACAAACCTGTTACTTGTCCCGTCCTATTCTCATGAGGACCAGGACAAGATTGGGATTCGAACGGGATGGGAATTGGACGTCCCATATATATATATATATATATATATATATATTTATTGAGGATCTATACTAGAGTTGATAATATGGATTTTAATCATGGGTTGAACTCACCTAACTCAAAAAAATGGATGGTTTGAGATTTGTAAAAGTGGGACAATTTTAATGTGGTTCTTTTTTGTCCGAACCCGAATGTGCCCAACCCGTAATGGGTTGGACCACCGAATTGGCGAGTTGGACAGCTTTTATTTATTTTATTCTTTTAAAAAAATATGTGACTTCTCTGAGTGTATTGTATAACCTAACATCATTAATATCAACTAATTATTAATTGTATTGGATGTTAATGATGACTTTTGGATTTATGTTTATTTTGTAATGTGAGGTTGTGATGAATGCTTAATTTGTAATGTTTGAAACTTTGAATTTGATGTTTTATTATTACTTTATGATTTTCTAACTTATTTTTCAATTTTTTATGGTTTAGGTTTGTAGAAAAAAATTTTAGTATAATGTTTAAGGAAAAGTTTGAAAAAAGCAAAATAAAAAAATTACAAAAAATAAATAACATGGGTTGGGCAGGCTAACCTACCAACCCAGAGGTTATAGGTTGGGTTGGCTAAATATCAACCCATATTGATACAGTTCTTTTTTATCTGAACCTATATGGTCTTTACTTATGATGGGTTAACCTGAACTCAATGGTCTGGCTGATATTACCAGCTCTAATATATACCATCAATTTTTCCTCTTTTTTGAACTTGTAAAAATTGAAAAATATGTGTATGAGTTGGACGCTGAACCAAGATAATTGAAAATATATAATACTAATAAGTAACCATATTCTTTTATCATTTTTAGTTTGAAAGCATAATAAAAAATGAGAAATAATTAAAACTTAAACTTAATAAGAGCAATATCATAAATATTAATTGTATTTTGTAGAGAATTAGGCAAATTGCGACGGTTTTATTAACTATTTATAGTATTTTATATTAAATATATAACCAATATATGGTAATATCTTTTCATATGATTAAAATCTATCTAAAAAAGATTCTATGATAATATCTTTTTTTATATCTCTAATATCTATTTAAAAAAGATATTAGTTATAACTTTAATAAAAATAGTAGATATTCTAGTAAAAAAATTAAAAAAATAGATATATTATATATATTAAATTAATAACAACATGATTTACAGATGTAACAAAAAGTCAGAATGAAACAAAGCCTATCCCGTATCTCATCTCATCGTGATAATAATTTTGTTCCATCCCCATTTTTTTTCAAACGGGAAGTGAACACCCATCCAATATGCATACGATACTTGTGTTAATAAAATCTTGAATTTCTTGAATTCAAAATTGTTCGATTAAATCGTTTCATGCATGCGAAAATATGAACTTGAATATATATACATCAAAATTTTGTGTTTCAATTTGATTATCTGAGCATATTTCAGTTTATTAAACATGTGAAAATGAATGCTTGTTCCTTTCTGACGTTTTTCATTATTGTTGTTGTTGTTATTATTATTATTATTTTGTCCAAAAGACGTGTTTCATTGTTAGACAGCTAGAAACAGCTCAAAAAAGAGCTAAATGATGTTGCGTTTTAGTGCTTCTCAAAAACGCCATGTCGTATTGGCAATATGTAGGACAGGAACGCCATTGGATCCAATGCCATTTCGTCAGGCATTATTGAAACGCGGCGTTTCCCTAATCTGGACAGGAACGCAATTGGACACAATGACGTTTGTTTTGTATAATGGGCTTATGATTTAGGGTATTGGGGTTAGAGATAGTTTGGGCTGCAATTTTCATTCAAATTATTTTAGCATTTTATTTTCATATTTATTTTGCTTGTCAAATTTTCCTAGGCGTTTTCTGGGAATCTAGACCCGTTATCGCAATCATAACAACCATTACTATCCTTCGAACAAAACAGATTCTGGGCTTTTGTTTTTTTTACCTGAAACAAATTCTGGTTTGGGAAGCCGGTTAAAACTTTGTTTTAATTTTTAAAAAGTGGAATTTGTATTTCAAGGTACTCATCAGTACCTCGAATGGAATCAATATATAAATAAATACTCTTCACTTATATAGAGATAAAAGTACTGTTCACAAGCCATTTCTACCATTGGACTGCGTGCCATCAGATAATAAACCAACTCTCCGCATTAATTCTACTGCTTTTCAAATTTTAAAAGTTTCACTATGCCTGTTTTTTTCCGCCCTTTTTACCATATAAATCCCTTCCATATACCACTCTCTTCCTTTTCCCTCCATGTCCTCACTTTTGTTCTGCTCACTTCTCAAGGTCCGCCTGGAAGTAGGGAGATCATTACACACATATATTGCCATTACATCGTTGTGGTTATTTCCTACATAACACAAAGGGAATCATGTTTTCAACCATACTTTACACACGGATGCTTGCAGCTGTGTATTCGGAGGTTGATCGCGACAGTATCATGACGGAGCTCATAACAGCAAGGTGTGTATTTGAAAAACGTGGGTTGAAGATCTACAGAAGCATATCCAGGACCTTAACTTCAATCAACGATTCTTGGTCCTTCGCAATGTCGTCTATATTGCTCCTACCATTGAAGGTACCTTCCATCCTAATTAACACACACCTTCATACGTTTGTTTTAATCCTTTCTTACTTTCCCTTCCATCTTGCAGGGTGTACCAATGTAAGTTCATTCAGTTATGCAACCACGTTTACATTCTACCCATCAATACCAGAGGTCCTGGATATCAAGCAAAGTCTAGTCAAAACTTGTGAAGCATTATGATGTGAACTTGAGATTTCTAGCTTATCTCAGATGTATGCGTTTGTGTCTTATAAATTAACAGCTTCACATTGTTCACTTTTATATTCCTGGTCAATTCCATTGTATCAATTTTAAGATCAAAAGTAAAGAACAATAGGCACTTACAGTGATGCTCCGAGGTTGAATGGCGTTTTTCCTCGGTATGAGCTGCCATTATCTCCTAATCAACGGTTCTTGGTCCTTCGCAATGTCGTCTATATTGCTCCTACCATTGAAGGCACCTTCCATCCTAATTAACACACACCTTCATACGTTTGTTTTAATCCTTTCTTACTTCCCCTTCCATCTTGCAGGGTGTACCAATGTAAGTTCAGTCAGTTATGCAACCACGTTTACATTCGACCCATCAATACCAGAGGTCCTGGATATCAAGCAAAGTCTGGTCGAAACTTGTGAAGCATTATGATGTGAACTTGAGATTTCTAGCTTATCTCAGATGTATGCGTTTGTCTCTTATAAATTAACAGCTTCACATTGTTCAGTTTTATATTCCTGGTCAATTCCATTGTATCAATTTTAAGATCAAAAGTAAAGAACAATAGGCACTTACAGTGATGCTCCGAGGTTGAATGGTGTTTTTCCTCGGTATGAGCTGCCATTATCTTCTAACCTGATTTTACCAACACCATCAGCTCATAAACACATGGAAAATGTATTCGAAGTGAGCCCAATTTTAGCTAAGATGCTAGGCACTGAGATTCTTCGCATACCAAGTCCAAGTAGACCATTCGGAGATGCACCGCTCAGGAATGAAAATAATAGTGAATGGAATAGATGAATGAGAATCAGACAACCATAATAATGAAATGCTTTTTAAATATTGATGTTGGAAACTTAGTATGCCAGCTAAAGGTTTCATGCACATAGACTCTGTGTTCTGATCCTTTTATTTTTTTTGATTTCAAATCTCCTTCAAATCCCCTCTAAATTGGTGAAAAAGCCCTCCTAGATTATATTAAGATCAGATTTCTCTAAAAGACTTGGTGGCTTCAACTATCGACTCTTTGGTATATCTTATGATGAAGGTAGGGATTCTTAGAGAAAAGGCGTAAATGAAAAGAATAAAAACATCAACATAATTGAAAGTAAGCTTTCTCTTATCCCAATGGTAAAAAAAGGTGTCTAGCATAATGAAAAGAATGAAACCAATTTTGAATCTGTTTAATTGAAGCAAAAAGAAAAGAATAAAAAAAAACATCAACATGATTGAAAGTAAGTTTCTCTTATCCCAATGGTAAAAAAAGGTGTCTTACATAATGAAAAGAATGAAACCAATTTTGAATCTGTTTAATTGAAGCCAAAAGAAAAGAATAAAAAAAAAACATCAACATGATTGAAAAAGCGTGTAGCAGAAGATATTTCTCTTATCCCAACGATAAAAAAACAAAGCTTGATTTTTCCGATTGACAAAATGTTCCTCTTCAGCATAGATATGTATCAGATAGAAATACTTCATTCTCTAAAGTGCTAAAATATAATAAAGTGTCAAGAATATTGAGTCATTTTGAATACAGGAGAAAGATCAAAGTTGCAGACTATGATTAACTAATATGTAACTTAAAAATGATGCAGATTTAGTCGTAATGCGAATAAACTTATTTATAAATCTGTATGTAACGTGGTGTATTTTGTCATCAAAAGCATGTGTAAAGACCATAGATAAGAACATATTTTTGATGGTCGATTAAGAGAGAAGAATATTTTTGGTTGCTTCAACTATCGACTCTTTGGTATATCTTATGATGAAGGTAGGGATTCTTAGAGAAAAGGCGTAAATGAAAAGAATAAAAACATCAACATAATTGAAAGTAAGCTTTCTCTTATCCCAATGGTAAAAAAAGGTGTCTAGCATAATGAAAAGACTGAAACCAATTTTGAATCTGTTTAATTGAAGCCAAAAGAAAAGAATGAAAAAAAAAACATCAACATGATTGAAAGTAAGCTTTCTCTTATCCCAATGGTAAAAAAAAGGTGTCTAGCATAATGAAAAGAATGAAACCAATTTTGAATCTGTTTAATTGAAGCCAAATGAAAAGAATAAAAAAAAAAAACATCAACATGATTGAAAAAGCGTGTAGCAGAAGATATTTCTCTTATCCCAACGATAAAAAAACAAAGCTTGATTTTTCCGATTGACAAAATGTTCCTCTTCAGCATAGATATGTATCAGATAGAAATGCTTCATTCTCTAAAGCGCTAAAATATAAGAAAGTGTCAAGAATATTGAGTCATTTTGAATACAGGAGAAAGAAAAAATTGCAGACTATGATTAACTAATATGTAACTTAAAAATGATGCAGATTTAGTCGTAATGCGAATAAACTTATTTATAAATCCGTATGTAACGTGGTGTATTTTGTCATCAAAAGCATGTGTAAAGACCATAGAGAAGAATATATTTTTGATGGTCGATTAAGAGAGAAGAATATTTTTGGTTGCTTCAACTATCGACTCTTTGGTATATCTTATGATGAAGGTAGGGATTCTTAGAGAAAAGGCGTAAATGAAAAGAATAAAAACATCAACATAATTGAAAGGAAGCTTTTTCTTATCCCAATGGTAAAAAAAGGTGTCTAGCATAATGAAAAGAATGAAACCAATTTTGAATCTGTTGAATTGAAACCAAAAGAAAAGAATAAAAAAAACATCAACATGATTGAAAGTAAGCTTTCTCTTGTCCCAATGGTAAAAAAAGGTGTCTAGCATAAGGAAAAGAATGAAACCAATTTTGAATCTGTTTAATTGAAGCCAAAAGAAAAGAATAAAAAAAAACATCAACATGATGGAAAGGAAGCTTTCTCTTATCCCAATGGTAAAAATAGGTGTCTAGCATAATGAAAAGAATGAAACCAATTTTGAATCTGTTTAATTGAAGCCAGAAGAAAAGAAGAAAAAAAAACATCAACATGATTGAAAGTAAGCTTTCTCTTGTCCCAATGGTAAAAAAAGGTGTCTAGCATAATGAAAAGAATGAAACAAATTTTGAATCTGTTTAATTGAAGCCAAAAGAAAAGAATAAAAAAAAAGCATCAATATGATTGAAAAAGTGTGTAGCAGAAGATATTTCTCTTATACCAACGATAAAAAAACAAAGCTTGATTTTTCCGATTGACAAAATGTTCCTCTTCAGCATAGATATGTATCAGATAGAAATGCTTCATTCTCTAAAGCGCTAAAATATAATAAAGTGTCAAGAATATTGAGTCATTTTGAATACAGGAGAAAGAAAAATTTGCAGACTATGATTAACTAATATGTAACTTAAAAATGATGCAGATTTAATCGTAATGCGAAGAAACTTATTTATAAATCCGTATGTAACGTGGTGTATTTTGTCATCAAAAGCATGTGTAAAGACCATAGAGAAGAATATATTTTTGATGGTCGATTAAGAGAGAAGAATATTTTTGGTGGCTTCAACTATCGACTCTTTGGTATATCTTTTGATGAAGGTAGGGATTCTTAGAGAAAATGTGTAAATGAAAAGAATAAAAACATCAACATAATTGAAAGTAAGCTTTCTTTTATCCCAATGGTAAAAAAAGGTGTCGATCATAATGAAAAGAATGAAACCAATTTTGAATCTGTTTTATTGAAGCCAAAAGAAAAGAATGAAAAAAACATCAACATGATTGAAAGTAAGCTTTCTCTTATCCCAATGGTAAAAAAAGGTGTCTAGCATAATGAAAAGAATGAAACCAATTTTGAATATGTTTAATTGAAGCCAAAAGAAAAGAATAAAAAAAAAACATCAACATGATTGAAAAAGTGTGTAGCAGAAGATATTTCTCTTATCCCAACGATAAAAAAACAAAGCTTGATTTTTCCGATTGACAAAATGTTCCTCTTCATCATAGATATGTATCAGATAGAAATGGTTCATTCTCTAAAGCGCTAAAATATAATAAAGTGTCAAGAATATTGAGTCATTTTGAATACAGGAGAAATAAAAAATTGCAGACTATGATTATCTAATATGTAACTTAAAAATGATGCAGATTTAGTCGTAATGCGAATAAACTTATTTATAAATCCGTATGTAACGTGGTGTATTTTGCATCAAAAGCATGTGTAAAGTGTAATACCCCGAATTTTGAGACTTGTGCTTAGAGAATAAGCCTGAGATTAGTGACTTGCTAAGCCCCAGTTTAGCAAGATCCCAAATTGTGATTAGGGGTTAATGACTACAAAAGTGGACGTGGTTAGTGATTAATGAACCCTTTTAGAGAATATAAAGTGGATTATAGTCGCTTGTGTTATGAGCAACGCCAAAACCCTGTATTTGAGTTCAATTATGGATTAACATCCAAATTAACTTAGAATAGAGGGAATAATTGAATGGGGTATTGTGATGGAAATGGTGTCATGTTGTGGTATTTAATCATTGGAATTGATTTAAATTGGATTGGACACATTGGTTGCAAAACTAGAAATGTTGTCCAGTGTGAATTCTGTCTGGGTAGTCTTCTCGTGTGGACGTTTTTAATAGGCAAATGATGTCAGAAAATTATGAAACTTTCCAGTCTTAAAGTACACATCCAAAGCTTCAAAATGGACATATAATTTGTGCAATTTCATGTTGGGAACTAGGAGATATGACTGTCCAAAGTTTGAGGTCGAAAATGGACTCTGTTTTGGGGCAGTGATGAGATTTGTGTAATTCTGGAATTTTGTGGTGATTTCTAGTATTGGTAAATATTTTTCCTATAAAGAGGACTTAAATACCTTTTATTTGGCTTTGTAATCACCTCATTTCGATGTTTCTAGAATTAGTTATGATTTTTCAAAGTTTGGGCAGAAAATCTGCCAGAAAATCCGAAAATGGTAATTATGACATCATCTCAATAAAAGATGACATCATCATAAGATATGTTATTAAACGGTTTTTTCCCTTCTTCCTCCTCATTTCTGACGCTAAGAACAGCTGAAATAGAGAGAGAGCATATGGGATCTTTAGAGAGAGAAAGAGGAAGAAATCTCGTAAGGTAAGCCGATTTCTCCGACGATCTAGCTCCTAACGCGTATAACTCCGATCCTAAGCTACTCCTTTATGTTCTTTAAGGTTTGGAAGCTCCTCTTTTGGTGCTTTGAAGTTAGGGTTTTCAGCCACAAGAAGGAAAAGCTAGTGGGAGCTTGAGGTAACTTCCAAACTCTTGTGTATTGACTATTCTGGCTGCTGTGGACAATTTAATCGGTGAAATTTCGCCGGATTGTCATTGGTTTCAAAAATGGAAAATGGGTGTGTGGGGCTGTTATGCTGCCCAAATTGATACTAAATGGTAGTTGTAACCTAATGGAATAGTCAATAAAGTGGTTAGGAGTAGAAAAGAACGCGTTTACGGAGCCGAAATCGCAAAACCCCGATTTTTCCCGGAAAACCCATATATTTCGGTCTGGACTATAAATGGGTCTTAGAGTTGGATTTTCAATGATTTGATGATTCCATTGAGTTCAGGAGCGAAAATTAGGTGGGGTTACAGTTGGTCACTTTTTCAAAAAAGGCCGAAAAAACATAATTACGAAAACGCCCTCGAAACCCTAAAAGTGGGGCTGTCAAGGGTAATTTTGTAATTGACATTGAATTTGATAATTCCGAGTCCGGAAATGGATTCCTTGGGCGAAAATATGTAAGAATAGCCCATGTCAAAATTTCGGGAAAAGTACAGCCGGACCGGGTACGGCGGGGCCGGGCCGGGGTCCCGGGGGCATTTTGGTAAATTTTCAAGATAGACTCATATAAACCCCAGAAACACTATGGAAGTGTCTAAATAGTACATTTGACATTGTAGGATCGAATATGGAGCCCCGAGCTGTTTGTACGTAGATCGAGGCACGCGTTTCGAGGCGGAAAAGGGTTAAGGTAGGGGACTTACCTTACTTGCATGTATTTGATATCTTTGCTTGTATAGTGATGTATGTGATTGCTTTACTTGATTGTGTAGAGCATATTTGAATAAATGAAGCTCTGTTTCTGTTTTGCTGTGGCCATAGTTTTGTTACATGAAACATTGAGTATGCAAAAATGTCATTATGGGGCATGCATCTAGATAAAGCTAACATGTCATACACATAGCATCTATCATGCATACATTATGGTATCAGTTTCCTACTGAGATTCTCTCGAATCTCACTCTCCCTTACCAACAATTTAGACAGGGCAAGTGGCTCGTGGAGGGAGCGGCTAGGACTCCTTCGAGATGAGATTGTGTAATCCCCATTTGAAGAACTGTAATGGGCAATTGTACCCTGTGTATCTTTAGCGAAGGTATGTACCCGGGATTACCGGGATGATTAAGTTGTGCACTCTGATATTTATATGAATGTGATTTATCTTCGCGTAGTAATTGTATTCAAAATGTGAATATGAGACCATGATTATAAATGATTTCAAAAAGTATTCGTGAAAACCCCGTCATGTGATGGGTTAGTAAATGTTATTTGATTATTATTGGTCTCTATTTCATTTTAATCGCGTATTTCGGATATAATTACGGAGGGGGTTACATAAAGACCATAGGGAAGAAGATATTTTTGATGGTCGATTAAGAGAGAAGAATATTTTTGGTGGCTTCAACTATCGACTCTTTGGTATATCTTTTGATGAAGGTAGGGATTCTTAGAGAAAAGGCGTAAATGAAAAGAATAAAAACATCAACATAAATGAAAGTAAGCTTTCTCTTATCCCAATGGTAAAAAAGGGTGTCGAGCATAATGAAAAGAATGAAACCAATTTTGAATTTGTTTAATTGAAGCCAAAAGAAAAGAATGAAAAAAAACATCAACATGATTGAAAGTAAGCTTTCTCTTATTCCAATAGTAAAAAAAGGTGTCTAGCATAATGAAAAGAATGAAACCAATTTTGAATCTGTTTAATTGAAGCCAAAAGAAAAGAATTAAAAAAAAACATCAACTTGATTGAAAAAGCGTGTAGCAGAAGATATTTCTCTTATCCCAACGATAAAAAAACAAAGCTTGATTTTTCCGATTAACAAAATGTTCCTCTTCAGCATAGATATGTATCAGATAGAAATGGTTCATTCTCTAAAGCGCTAAAATATAATAAAGTGTCAAGAATATTGAGTCATTTTGAATACAAGAGAAATAAAAAATTGCAGACTATGATTAACTAATATGTAACTTAAAAATGATGCAGATTTAGTCGTAATGCGAATAAACTTATTTATAAATCGGTATGTAACGTGGTGTATTTTGTCATCAAAAGCATGTGTAAAGACCATAGAGAAGAATATATTGTTGATGGTCGATTAAGAGAGGAGAATGTTTTTGGTGGCTTCAACTATCGACTCTTTGGTATATCTTATGATGAAGGTAGGGATTCTTAGAGAAAAGGCGTAAATGAAAAGAATAAAAACATCAACATAATTGAAAGTAAGCTTTCTCTTATCCCAATGGTAAAAAAAGGTGTCTAGCATAATGAAAAGAATGAAACCAATTTTGAATCTGTTTAATTGAAGCCAAAAGAAAAGAATAAAAAAAAACATCAACATGATTGAAAAAGCGTGTAGCAGAAGATATTTCTCTTATCCCAACGGTAAAAAAACAAAGCTTGATTTTTCCGATTGACAAAATGTTCCTCTTCAGCATAGATATGTATCAGATAGAAATGCTTCATTCTCTAAAGCGCTAAAATATAATAAAGTGTCAAGAATATTGAGTCATTTTGAATACAGGAGAAAGAAACAATTGCAGACTATGATTAACTAATATGTAACTTAAAAATGATGCAGATTTAGTCGTAATGCGAATAAACTTATTTATGAATCGGTATGTAACGTGGTGTATTTTGTCATCAAAAGCATGTGTAAAGACCATAGAGAAGAATATATTGTTGATGGTCGATTAAGAGAGGAGAATGTTTTTGGTGGCTTCAACTATCGACTCTTTGGTATATCTTATGATGAAGGTAGGGATTCTTAGAGAAAAGGCGTAAATGAAAAGAATAAAAACATCAACATAGTTGAAAGTAAGCTTTCTCTTATCCCAACGGTAAAAAAAGGTGTCTAGCATAACGAAAAGAATGAAACCAATTTTGAGTCTGTTTAATAGAAGGCAAAAGAAAAGAATAAAAAAAAACATCAACATGATTGAAAGTAAGTTTCTGTTATCCCAAGGGTAAAAAAACGTGTCTAGCATAATGAAAAGAATGAAACAAATTTTGAATCTGTTTAATTGAAGCCAAAAGAAAAGAATAAAAAAAAACATCAACTTGATTGAAAAAGCGTGTAGCAGAAGATATTTCTCTTATCCCAACGATAGAAAAACAAAGCTTGATTTTTCCGATTGAGAAAATGTTCCTCTTCAGCATAGATATGTATCAGATAGAAATGCTTCATTCTCTAAAGCGCTAAAATATAATAAAGTGTCAAGAATATTGAGTCATTTTGAATACAGGAGAAAGAAAAAATTGCAGACTATGATTAACTAATATGTAACTTAAAAATGATGCAGATTTAGTCGTAATGCGAATAAACTTATTTATAAATCGGTATGTAACGTGGTGTATTTTGTCATCAAAAGCATGTGTAAAGACCATAGAGAAGAATATATTGTTGATGGTCGATTAAGAGAGGAGAATGTTTTTGGTGGCTTCAACTATCGACTCTTTGGTATATCTTATGATGAAGGTAGGGATTCTTAGAGAAAAGGCATAAATGAAAAGAATAAAAACATCAACATAGTTGAAAGTAAGCTTTCTCTTATCCCAACGGTAAAAAAAGGTGTCTAGCATAACGAAAAGAATGAAACCAATTTTGAGTCTGTTTAATAGAAGGCAAAAGAAAAGAATAAAAAAAAATACATCAACATGATTGAAAGTAAGCTTTCTCTTATCCCAATGTTAAAAAAAGGTGTCTAGCATAATGAAAAGAATGAAACCAATTTTGAATCTGTTTAACTGAAGCCAAAAGAAAAGAATAAAAAAAAACATCAATATGATTGAAAAAGAGTGTAGCAGAAGATATTTCTCTTATCCCAACGATAGAAAAACAAAGCTTGATTTTTCCGATTGAGAAAATGTTCCTCTTCAGCATAGATATGTATCAGATAGAAATGCTTCATTCTCTAAAGCGCTAAAATATAATAAAGTGTCAAGAATATTGAGTCATTTTGAATACAGGAGAAAGAAAAAATTGCAGACTATGATTAACTAATATGTAACTTAAAAATGATGCAGATTTAGTCGTAATGCGAATAAACTTATTTATAAATCTGTATGTAACGTGGTGTATTTTGTCATCAAAAGCATGTGTAAAGACCATAGAGAAGAATATATTTTTGATGGTCGATTAAGAGAGAAGAATATTTTTGGTGGCTTCAACTATCGACTCTTTGGTATATCTTTTGATGAAGGTAGGGATTCTTAGAGAAAACGCGTAAATGAAAAGAATAAAAACATCAACATAATTGAAAGTAAGCTTTCTCTTATCCCAACGGTAAAAAAAGGTGTCTAGCATAATGAAAAGAATGAAACCAATTTTGAATCTGTTTAATTGAAGCCAAAAGAAAAGAATTAAAAAAAAACATCAACTTGATTGAAAAAGCGTGTAGCAGAAGATATTTCTCTTATCCCAACGATAAAAAAACAAAGCTTGATTTTTCCGATTAACAAAATGTTCCTCTTCAGCATAGATATGTATCAGATAGAAATGGTTCATTCTCTAAAGCGCTAAAATATAATAAAGTGTCAAGAATATTGAGTCATTTTGAATACAAGAGAAATAAAAAATTGCAGACTATGATTAACTAATATGTAACTTAAAAATGATGCAGATTTAGTCGTAATGCGAATAAACTTATTTATAAATCTGTATGTAACGTGGTGTATTTTGTCATCAAAAGCATGTGTAAAGACCATAGAGAAGAATATATTTTTGATGGTCGATTAAGAGAGAAGAATATTTTTGGTGGCTTCAACTATCGACTCTTTGGTATATCTTTTGATGAAGGTAGGGATTCTTAGAGAAAACGCGTAAATGAAAAGAATAAAAACATCAACATAATTGAAAGTAAGCTTTCTCTTATCCCAACGGTAAAAAAAGGTGTCTAGCATAATGAAAAGAATGAAACCAATTTTGTATCAGTTTAATTGAAGCCAAAAGAAAAGAACGAAAAAAAAACATCAACATGATTGAAAGTAAGCTTTCTCTTATCCCAATGTTAAAAAAAGGAGTCTAGCATAATGAAAAGAATGAAACCAATTTTGAATCTGTTTAATTGAAGCCAAAAGAAAAGAATAAAAAAAAAACATCAACATGATTGAAAAAGCGTGTAGCAGAAGATATTTCTCTTATCCCAACGGTAAAAAAACAAAGCTTGATTTTTCCGATTGACAAAATGTTCCTCTTCAGCATAGATATGTATCAGATAGAAATCCTTCATTCTCTAAAGCGCTAAAATATAATAAAGTGTCAAGAATATTGAGTCATTTTGAATACAGGAGAAAGAAAAAATTGCAGACTATGATTAACTAATATGTAACTTAAAAATGATGCAGATTTAGTCGTAATGCGAATAAACTTATTTATAAATCCGTATGTAACGTGGTGTATTTTGTCATCAAAAGCATGTGTAAAGACCATAGAGAAGAATATATTTTTGATGGTCGATTAAGAGAGAAGAATATTTTTGGTGGCTTCAACTTTCGACTCTTTGGTATATCTTTTGATGAAGGTAGGGATTCTTAGAGAAAAGGCGTAATTGAAAAGAATAAAAACATCAACATAATTGAAACTAAGCTTTCTCTTATCCCAACGGTAAAAAAAGGTGTCTAGCATAATGAAAAGAATGAAACCAATTTTGAATCAGTTTAATTGAAGCCAAAAGAAAAGAATGAAAAAAAAACATCAACATGATTGAAAGTAAGCTTTCTGTTATCCCAATGTTAAAAAAAGGTGTCTAGCATAATGAAAAGAATGAAACTAATTTTGAATCTGTTTAATTGAAGCCAAACGAAAAGAATAAAAAAAAACATCAACATGATTGAAAAAGCGTGTAGCAGAAGATATTTCTCTTATCCCAACGATAAAAAAACAAAGCTTTATTTTTCCGATTGACAAAATGTTCCTCTTCAGCATAGATATTTATCAGATAGAAATCATTCATTCTCTAAAGCGCTAAAATATAATAAAGTTTCAAGAATATTGAGTCATTTTGAATACAGGAAAAAGAAAAAATTGCAGACTATGATTAACTAATATGAAACTTAAAAATGATGCAGATTTAGTCGTAATGCGAATAAACTTATTTATAAATCCGTATGTAACGTGGTGTATTTTGTCATCAAAAGCATGTGTAAAGACCATAGAGAAGAATATATTTTTGATGGTCGATTAAGAGAGAAGAATATTTTTGGTGGCTTCAACTATCGACTCTTTGGTATATCTTTTGATGAAGGTAGGGATTCTTAGAGAAAAGGCGTAAATGAAAAGAATAAAAACATCAACATAATTGAAAGTAAGCTTTCTCTTATCCCAATGGTAAAAAAAGGTGTCTAGCATAATGAAAAGAGTGAAACCAATTTTGAATCTGTTTAATTGAAGCCAAAAGAAAAGAATGAAAAAAACATCAACATGATTGAAAGTAAGCTTTCTCTTATCCCAATGGTAAAAAAAGGTGTCTAGCATAATGAAAAGAATGAAACCAATTTTGAATCTGTTTAATTGAAGCCAAAAGAAAAGAATTAAAAAAAAACATCAACGTGATTGAAAGTAAGCTTTCTCTTATCCCAATGGTAAAAAAAGGTGTCTAGCATAATGAAAAGAATGAAAACAATTTTGAATCTGTTTAATTGAAGCCAAAAGAAAAGAGTAAAAAAAAACATCAACATGATTGAAAAAGCGTGTAGCAGAAGATATTTCTCTTATCCCAACGATAAAAAAAAAAAAGCTTGATTTTTCCGATTGACAAAATGTTCCTCTTCAGCATAGATATGTATCAGATAGAAATGGTTCATTCTCTAAAGCGCTAAAATATAATAAAGTGTCAAGAATATTGAGTCATTTTGAATACAGGAGAAAGAGAAAATTACAGACTATGATTAACTAATATGTAACTTAAAAATGATGCAGATTTAGTCGTAATGCGAATAAACTTATTTATAAATCCGTATGTAACGTGGTGTATTTTGTCATCAAAAGCATGTGTAAAGAACATAGAGAAGCACATATTTTTGATGGTCGACTAAGAGAGAAGAATATTTTTGGTTGCTTCAACTATCGACTCTTTGGAATATCTTATGATGAAGGTAGGGATTCTTAGAGAAAAGGCGTAAATGAAAAGAATAAAAACATCAACATAATTGAAAGTAAGCTTTCTCTTATCCCAATGGTAAAAAAAGGTGTCTAGCATAAAGAAAAGAATGAAACCAATTTTGAATCTGTTTAATTGAAGCCAAAAGAAAAGAATGAAAAAAAAACATCAACATGATTGAAAGTAAGCTTTCTCTTATCCCAATGGTAAAAAGAGGTGTCTAGCATAATGAAAAGAATGAAACCAATTTTGAATCTGTTTAATTGAAGCCAAAAGAAAAGAATAAAAAAAAATATCAACATGATTGAAAGTAAGCTTTCTCTTATCCCAATGGTAAAAAAGGGTGTCTAGCATAATGAAAAGAATGAAACCAATTTTGAATCTGTTTAATTGAAGCCAAAAGAAAAGAATAAAAAAAAACATCAACATGATTGAAAAAGCGTGTAGCAGAAGATATTTCTCTTATCCCAACGATACAAAAACAAAGCTTGATTTTTCCGATTGACAAAATGTTTCTCTTCAGCATAGATATGTATCAGATAGAAATGCTTCATTCTCTAAAGCGCTAAAATATAATAATGTGTCAAGAATATTGAGTCATTTTGAATACAGGAGAAAGAAAAAATTGCAGACTATGATTAACTAATATGTAACTTAAAAATGATGCAGATTTAGTCGTAATGCGAATAAAGTTATTTATAAATCCGTATGTAACGTGGTGTATTTTGTCATCAAAATCATCTGTAAAGACCATAGAGAAGAATATATTTTTGATGGTCGATTAAGAGAGAAGAATATTTTTGGTGGCTTCAACTATCGACTCTTTTGTATATCTTATGATGAAGGTAGGGATTCTTAGAGAAAAGGCATAAATGAAAAGAATAAAAACATCAACATAATTGAAAGTAAGCTTTCTCTTATCCCAATGGTAAAAAAAGGTGTCTAGCATAACGAAAAGAATGAAACCAATTTTGAGTCTGCTTAATAGAAGCCAAAAGAAAAGAATAAAAAAAAACATCAACATGATTGAAAGTAAGTTTCTGTTATCCCAAGGGTAAAAAAACGTGTCTAGCATAAAGAAAAGAATGAAACAAATTTTGAATCTGTTTAATTGAAGCCAAAAGAAAAGAATAAAAAAAAACATCAACTTGATTGAAAAAGCGTGTAGCAGAAGATATTTCTCTTATCCCAACGATAGAAAAACAAAGCTTGATTTTTTCGATTGAGAAAATGTTCCTCTTCAGCATAGATATGTATCAGATAGAAATGCTTCATTCTCTAAAGCGCTAAAATATAATAAAGTGTCAAGAATATTGAGTCATTTTGAATACAGGAGAAAGAAAAAATTGCAGACTATGATTAACTAATATGTAACTTAAAAATGATGCAGATTTAGTCGTAATGCGAATAAACTTATGTATAAATCGGTATGTAACGTGGTGTATTTTGTCATCAAAAGCATGCTTAAAGACCATAGACAAGAATATATTTTTGATGGTCGATTAAGAGAGAAGAATATTTTTGGTGGCTTCAACTATCGACTCTTTGGTATATCTTTTGATGAAGGTAGGGATTCTTAGAGAAAAGGCGTAAATGAAAAGAATAAAAACATCAACATAATTGAAAGTAAGCTTTCTCTTATCCCAATGGTAAAAAAAGGTGTCTAGCATAATGAAATGAATGAAACCAATTTTGAATCAGTTTAATTGAAGCCAAAAGAAAAGAATGAAAAAAAAACATCAACATGATTGAAGGTAAGCTTTCTCTTATCCCAATGGTAAAAAAAGGTGTCTAGCATAATGAAAAGAATGAAACCAATTTTGAATCTGTTTAATTGAAGCCAAAAGAAAAGAATAAAAAAAAACCATCAACATGATTGAAAAAGCGTGTAGCAGAAGATATTTCTCTTATCCCAACGATAAAAAAACAAAGCTTGATTTTTCCGATTGACAAAATGTTCCTCTTCAGCATAGATATGTATCAGATAGAAATGGTTCATTCTCTAAAGCGCTAAAATATAATAAAGTGTCAAGAATATTTAGTCATTATGAATACAGGAGAAATAAAAAATTGCAGACTATGATTAACTAATATGTAACTTAAAAATGATGCAGATTTAGTCGTAATGCGAATAAACTTATTTATAAATCCGTATGTAAAATGGTGTATTTTGTCATCAAAAGCATGTGTAAAGACCATAGAGAAGAACATATTTTTGATGGTCGATTAAGAGAGAAGAATATTTTTGGTGGCTTCAACTATCGACTCTTTGGTATATCTTATGATGAAGGTAGGGATTCTTAGAGAAAAGGCGTAAATCAAAAGAATAAAAACATCAACATAATTGAAAGTAAGCTTTCTCTTATCCCAATGGTAAAAAAAGGTGTCTAGCATAATGAAAAGAGTGAAACCAATTTTGAATCTGTTTAATTGAAGCCAAAAGAAAAGAATGAAAAAAAACATCAACATGATTGAAAGTAAGCTTTCTCTTATCCCAATGGTACAAAAAGGTGTCTAGTATAATGAAAAGAATGAAACCAATTTTGAATCTGTTTAATTGAAGCCAAAAGAAAAGAATTAAAAAAAAACATCAACGTGATTGAAAGTAAGCTTTCTCTTATCCCAATGGTAAAAAAAGGTGTCTAGCATAATGAAAAGAATGAAAACAATTTTGAATCTGTTTAATTGAAGCCCAAAGAAAAGAGTAAAAAAAAACATCAACATGATTGAAAAAGCGTGTAGCAGAAGATATTTCTCTTATCCCAACGATAAAAAAAAAAAGCTTGATTTTTCCGATTGACAAAATGTTCCTCTTCAGCATAGATATGTATCAGATAGAAATGGTTCATTCTCTAAAGCGCTAAAATATAATAAAGTGTCAAGAATATTGAGTCATTTTGAATACAGGAGAAAGAGAAAATTACAGACTATGATTAACTAATATGTAACTGAAAAATGATGCAGATTTAGTCGTAATGCGAATAAACTTATTTATAAATCCGTATGTAACGTGGTGTATTTTGTCATCAAAAGCATGTGTAAAGTACTTAGAGAAGCACATATTTTTGATGGTCGACTAAGAGAGAAGAATATTTTTGGTTGCTTCAACTATCGACTCTTTGGAATATCTTATGATGAAGGTAGGGATTCTTAGAGAAAAGGCGTAAATGAAAAGAATAAAAACATCAACATAATTGAAAGTAAGCTTTCTCTTATCCCAATGGTAAAAAAAGGTGTCTAGCATAAAGAAAAGAATGAAACCAATTTTGAATCTGTTTAATTGAAGCCAAAAGAAAAGAATGAAAAAAAAACATCAACATGATTGAAAGTAAGCTTTCTCTTATCCCAATGGTAAAAAGAGGTGTCTAGCATAATGAAAAGAATGAAACAAATTTTGAATCTGTTTAATTGAAGCCAAAAGAAAAGAATAAAAAAAAAACATCAACATGATTGAAAGTAAGCTTTCTCTTATCCCAATGGTAAAAAAAGGTGTCTAGCATAATGAAAAGAATGAAACCAATTTTGAATCTGTTTAACTGAAGCCAAAAGAAAAGAATAAAAAAAAAACATCAACATGATTGAAAAAGCGTGTAGCAGAAGATATTTCTCTTATCCCAACGATAAAAAAACAAAGCTTGATTTTTCCGATTGACAAAATGTTCCTCTTCAGCATAGATATGTATCAGATAGTAATGGTTCATTCTCTAAAGCGCTAAAATATAATAAAGTGTCAAGAATATTGAGTCATTTTGAATACAGGAGAAAGAAAAAATTGCAGACTATGATTAACTAATATGTAACTTAAAAATGATGCAGATTTAGTCGTAATGCGAATAAACTTATTTATAAATCGGTATGTAACGTGGTGTATTTTGTCATCAAAAGCATGTGTAAAGACCATAGAGAAGAATATATTGTTGATGGTCGATTAAGAGAGGAGAATGTTTTTGGTGGCTTCAACTATCGACTCTTTGGTATATCTTATGATGAAGGTAGGGATTCTTAGAGAAAAGGCATAAATGAAAAGAATAAAAACATCAACATAGTTGAAAGTAAGCTTTCTCTTATCCCAACGGTAAAAAAAGGTGTCTAGCATAACGAAAAGAATGAAACCAATTTTGAGTCTGTTTAATAGAAGGCAAAAGAAAAGAATAAAAAAAAACATCAACATGATTGAAAGTAAGTTTCTGTTATCCCAAGGGTAAAAAAACGTGTCTAGCATAATGAAAAGAATGAAACAAATTTTGAATCTGTTTAATTGAAGCCAAAAGAAAAGAATAAAAAAAAACATCAACTTGATTGAAAAAGCGTGTAGCAGAAGATATTTCTCTTATCCCAACGATAGAAAAACAAAGCTTGATTTTTCCGATTGAGAAAATGTTCCTCTTCAGCATAGATATGTATCAGATAGAAATGCTTCATTCTCTAAAGCGCTAAAATATAATAAAGTGTCAAGAATATTGAGTCATTTTGAATACAGGAGAAAGAAAAAATTGCAGACTATGATTAACTAATATGTAACTTAAAAATGATGCAGATTTAGTCGTAATGCGAATAAACTTATGTATAAACCGGTATGTAACGTGGTGTATTTTGTCATCAAAAGCATGCGTAAAGACCATAGACAAGAATATATTTTTGATGGTCGATTAAGAGAGGAGAATATTTTTGGTGGCTTCAACTATCGACTCTTTGGCATATCTTTTGATGAAGGTAGGGATTCTTAGAGAAAAGGCGTAAATGAAAATAATAAAAACATCAACATAATTGAAAGTAAGCTTTCTCTTATCCCAATGGTAAAAAAAGGTGTCTAGCATAATGAAATGAATGAAACCAATTTTGAATCAGTTTAATTGAAGCCAAAAGAAAAGAATGAAAAAAAAACATCAACATGATTGAAGGTAAGCTTTCTCTTATCCCAATGGTAAAAAAAGGTGTCTAGCATAATGAAAAGAATGAAACCAATTTTGAATCTGTTTAACTGAAGCCAAAAGAAAAGAATAAAAAAAAACATCAATATGATTGAAAAAGAGTGTAGCAGAAGATATTTCTCTTATCCCAACGATAAAAAAACAAAGCTTGATTTTTCCGATTGACAAAATGTTCCTCTTCAGCATAGATATGTATCAGATAGAAATGCTTCATTCTCTAAAGCGCTAAAATATAATAAAGTGTCAAGAATATTGAGTCATTTTGAATACAGGAGAAAGAAAAAATTGCAGACTATGATTAACTAATATGTAACTTAAAAATGATGCAGATTTAGTCGTAATGCGAATAAACTTATTTATAAATCGGTATGTAACGTGGTGTATTTTGTCATCAAAAGCATGTGTAAAGACCATAGAGAAGATTATATTTTTGATGGTCGATTAAGAGAGAAGAATATTTTTGGTGGCTTCAACTATCGACTCTTTGGTATATCTTTTGATGAAGGTAGGGATTCTTAGAGAAAAGGGGTAAA
The DNA here is from genome assembly GCA_963210345.1 of Inga oerstediana. NCBI lineage: Eukaryota > Viridiplantae > Streptophyta > Magnoliopsida > Fabales > Fabaceae > Inga > Inga oerstediana. The sequence goes on from OY723401.1 coordinate 44,467,800, forward strand.
TGAAAAGAATAAAAACATCAACATAATTGAAAGTAAGCTTTCTCTTATCCCAACGGTAAAAAAAGGTGTCTAGCATAATGAAAAGAATGAAACCAATTTTGAATCTGTTTAATTGAAGCCAAAAGAAAAGAATGAAAAAAAAACATCAACATGATTGAAAGTAAGCTTTCTCTTATCCCAATGTTAAAAAAAGGTGTCTAGCATAATGAAAAGAATGAAACCAATTTTGAATCTGTTTAATTGAAGCCAAAAGAAAAGAATAAAAAAAAACATCAACATGATTGAAAAAGCGTGTAGCAGAAGATATTTCTCTTATCCCAACGGTAAAAAAACAAAGCTTGATTTTTCCGATTGACAAAATGTTCCTCTTCAGCATAGATATGTATCAGATAGAAATGCTTCATTCTCTAAAGCGCTAAAATATAATAAAGTGTCAAGAATATTGAGTCATTTTGAATACAGGAGAAAGAAACAATTGCAGACTATGATTAACTAATATGTAACTTAAAAATGATGCAGATTTAGTCGTAATGCGAATAAACTTATTTATGAATCGGTATGTAACGTGGTGTATTTTGTCATCAAAAGCATGTGTAAAGACCATAGAGAAGAATATATTGTTGATGGTCGATTAAGAGAGGAGAATGTTTTTGGTGGCTTCAACTATCGACTCTTTGGTATATCTTATGATGAAGGTAGGGATTCTTAGAGAAAAGGCGTAAATGAAAAGAATTAAAACATCAACATAATTGAAAGTAAGCTTTCTCTTATCCCAATGGTAAAAAAAGGTGTCGAGCATAATGAAAAGAATGAAACCAATTTTGAATCTGTTTAATTGAAGCCAAAAGAAAAGAATGAAAAAAAAACATCAACATGATTGAAAGTAAGCTTTCTCTCATCCCAATGCTAAAAAAAGGTGTCTAGCATAATGAAAAGAATGAAACCAATTTTGAATCTGTTTAATTGAAGCCAAAAGAAAAGAATAAAAAAAAATACATCAACATGATTGAAAGAAAGCTTTCTCTTATCCCAATGTTAAAAAAAGGTGTCTAGCATAATGAAAAGAATGAAACCAATTTTGAATCTGTTTAACTGAAGCCAAAAGAAAAGAATAAAAAAAAACATCAATATGATTGAAAAAGAGTGTAGCAGAAGATATTTCTCTTATCCCAACGATAAAAAAACAAAGCTTGATTTTTCCGATTGACAAAATGTTCCTCTTCAGCATAGATATGTATCAGATAGAAATGCTTCATTCTCTAAAGCGCTAAAATATAATAAAGTGTCAAGAATATTGAGTCATTTTGAATACAGGAGAAAGAAAAAATTGCAGACTATGATTAACTAATATGTAACTTAAAAATGATGCAGATTTAGTCGTAATGCGAATAAACTTATTTATAAATCGGTATGTAACGTGGTGTATTTTGTCATCAAAAGCATGTGTAAAGACCATAGAGAAGATTATATTTTTGATGGTCGATTAAGAGAGAAGAATATTTTTGGTGGCTTCAACTATCGACTCTTTGGTATATCTTTTGATGAAGGTAGGGATTCTTAGAGAAAAGGGGTAAATGAAAAGAATAAAAACATCAACATAATTGAAAGTAAGCTTTCTCTTATCCCAACGGTAAAAAAAGGTGTCTAGCATAATGAAAAGAATGAAACCAATTTTGAATCTGTTTAATTGAAGCCAAAAGAAAAGAATGAAAAAAAAACATCAACATGATTGAAAGTAAGCTTTCTCTTATCCCAATGTTAAAAAAAGGTGTCTAGCATAATGAAAAGAATGAAACCAATTTTGAATCTGTTTAATTGAAGCCAAAAGAAAAGAATAAAAAAAAACATCAACATGATTGAAAAAGCGTGTAGCAGAAGATATTTCTCTTATCCCAACGGTAAAAAAACAAAGCTTGATTTTTCCGATTGACAAAATGTTCCTCTTCAGCATAGATATGTATCAGATAGAAATGCTTCATTCTCTAAAGCGCTAAAATATAATAAAGTGTCAAGAATATTGAGTCATTTTGAATACAGGAGAAAGAAACAATTGCAGACTATGATTAACTAATATGTAACTTAAAAATGATGCAGATTTAGTCGTAATGCGAATAAACTTATTTATGAATCGGTATGTAACGTGGTGTATTTTGTCATCAAAAGCATGTGTAAAGACCATAGAGAAGAATATATTGTTGATGGTCGATTAAGAGAGGAGAATGTTTTTGGTGGCTTCAACTATCGACTCTTTGGTATATCTTATGATGAAGGTAGGGATTCTTAGAGAAAAGGCGTAAATGAAAAGAATAAAAACATCAACATAGTTGAAAGTAAGCTTTCTCTTATCCCAACGGTAAAAAAAGGTGTCTAGCATAACGAAAAGAATGAAACCAATTTTGAGTCTGTTTAATAGAAGGCAAAAGAAAAGAATAAAAAAAAACATCAACATGATTGAAAGTAAGTTTCTGTTATCCCAAGGGTAAAAAAACGTGTCTAGCATAATGAAAAGAATGAAACAAATTTTGAATCTGTTTAATTGAAGCCAAAAGAAAAGAATAAAAAAAAACATCAACTTGATTGAAAAAGCGTGTAGCAGAAGATATTTCTCTTATCCCAACGATAGAAAAACAAAGCTTGATTTTTCCGATTGAGAAAATGTTCCTCTTCAGCATAGATATGTATCAGATAGAAATGCTTCATTCTCTAAAGCGCTAAAATATAATAAAGTGTCAAGAATATTGAGTCATTTTGAATACAGGAGAAAGAAAAAATTGCAGACTATGATTAACTAATATGTAACTTAAAAATGATGCAGATTTAGTCGTAATGCGAATAAACTTATTTATAAATCGGTATGTAACGTGGTGTATTTTGTCATCAAAAGCATGTGTAAAGACCATAGAGAAGAATATATTGTTGATGGTCGATTAAGAGAGGAGAATGTTTTTGGTGGCTTCAACTATCGACTCTTTGGTATATCTTATGATGAAGGTAGGGATTCTTAGAGAAAAGGCATAAATGAAAAGAATAAAAACATCAACATAGTTGAAAGTAAGCTTTCTCTTATCCCAACGGTAAAAAAAGGTGTCTAGCATAACGAAAAGAATGAAACCAATTTTGAGTCTGTTTAATAGAAGGCAAAAGAAAAGAATAAAAAAAAATACATCAACATGATTGAAAGTAAGCTTTCTCTTATCCCAATGTTAAAAAAAGGTGTCTAGCATAATGAAAAGAATGAAACCAATTTTGAATCTGTTTAACTGAAGCCAAAAGAAAAGAATAAAAAAAAACATCAATATGATTGAAAAAGAGTGTAGCAGAAGATATTTCTCTTATCCCAACGATAGAAAAACAAAGCTTGATTTTTCCGATTGAGAAAATGTTCCTCTTCAGCATAGATATGTATCAGATAGAAATGCTTCATTCTCTAAAGCGCTAAAATATAATAAAGTGTCAAGAATATTGAGTCATTTTGAATACAGGAGAAAGAAAAAATTGCAGACTATGATTAACTAATATGTAACTTAAAAATGATGCAGATTTAGTCGTAATGCGAATAAACTTATTTATAAATCTGTATGTAACGTGGTGTATTTTGTCATCAAAAGCATGTGTAAAGACCATAGAGAAGAATATATTTTTGATGGTCGATTAAGAGAGAAGAATATTTTTGGTGGCTTCAACTATCGACTCTTTGGTATATCTTTTGATGAAGGTAGGGATTCTTAGAGAAAACGCGTAAATGAAAAGAATAAAAACATCAACATAATTGAAAGTAAGCTTTCTCTTATCCCAACGGTAAAAAAAGGTGTCTAGCATAATGAAAAGAATGAAACCAATTTTGTATCAGTTTAATTGAAGCCAAAAGAAAAGAACGAAAAAAAAACATCAACATGATTGAAAGTAAGCTTTCTCTTATCCCAATGTTAAAAAAAGGAGTCTAGCATAATGAAAAGAATGAAACCAATTTTGAATCTGTTTAATTGAAGCCAAAAGAAAAGAATAAAAAAAAAACATCAACATGATTGAAAAAGCGTGTAGCAGAAGATATTTCTCTTATCCCAACGGTAAAAAAACAAAGCTTGATTTTTCCGATTGACAAAATGTTCCTCTTCAGCATAGATATGTATCAGATAGAAATCCTTCATTCTCTAAAGCGCTAAAATATAATAAAGTGTCAAGAATATTGAGTCATTTTGAATACAGGAGAAAGAAAAAATTGCAGACTATGATTAACTAATATGTAACTTAAAAATGATGCAGATTTAGTCGTAATGCGAATAAACTTATTTATAAATCCGTATGTAACGTGGTGTATTTTGTCATCAAAAGCATGTGTAAAGACCATAGAGAAGAATATATTTTTGATGGTCGATTAAGAGAGAAGAATATTTTTGGTGGCTTCAACTTTCGACTCTTTGGTATATCTTTTGATGAAGGTAGGGATTCTTAGAGAAAAGGCGTAATTGAAAAGAATAAAAACATCAACATAATTGAAACTAAGCTTTCTCTTATCCCAACGGTAAAAAAAGGTGTCTAGCATAATGAAAAGAATGAAACCAATTTTGAATCAGTTTAATTGAAGCCAAAAGAAAAGAATGAAAAAAAAACATCAACATGATTGAAAGTAAGCTTTCTGTTATCCCAATGTTAAAAAAAGGTGTCTAGCATAATGAAAAGAATGAAACTAATTTTGAATCTGTTTAATTGAAGCCAAACGAAAAGAATAAAAAAAAACATCAACATGATTGAAAAAGCGTGTAGCAGAAGATATTTCTCTTATCCCAACGATAAAAAAACAAAGCTTTATTTTTCCGATTGACAAAATGTTCCTCTTCAGCATAGATATTTATCAGATAGAAATCATTCATTCTCTAAAGCGCTAAAATATAATAAAGTTTCAAGAATATTGAGTCATTTTGAATACAGGAAAAAGAAAAAATTGCAGACTATGATTAACTAATATGAAACTTAAAAATGATGCAGATTTAGTCGTAATGCGAATAAACTTATTTATAAATCCGTATGTAACGTGGTGTATTTTGTCATCAAAAGCATGTGTAAAGACCATAGAGAAGAATATATTTTTGATGGTCGATTAAGAGAGAAGAATATTTTTGGTGGCTTCAACTATCGACTCTTTGGTATATCTTTTGATGAAGGTAGGGATTCTTAGAGAAAAGGCGTAAATGAAAAGAATAAAAACATCAACATAATTGAAAGTAAGCTTTCTCTTATCCCAACGGTAAAAAAAGGTGTCTTGCATAATGAAAAGAATGAAACAAATTTTGAATCTGTTTAATTGAAGCCAAAAGAAAAGAATGAAAAAAAACATCAACATGATTGAAAGTAAGCTTTCTCTTATCCCAATGGTAAAAAAAGGTGTCTAGCATAATGAAAAGAATGAAACCAATTTTGAATCTGTTTAATTGAAGCCAAAAGAAAAGAATAAAAAAAAACATCAACATGATTGAAAAAGCGTGTAGCAGAAGATATTTCTCTTATCCCAACGATAAAAAAACAAAGCTTGATTTTTCCGATTGACAAAATGTTCCTCTTCAGCATAGATATGTATCAGATAGAAATCCTTCATTCTCTAAAGCGCTAAAATATAATAAAGTGTCAAGAATATTGAGTCATTTTGAATACAGGAGAAAGAAAAAATTGCAGACTATGATTAACTAATATGTAACTTAAAAATGATGCAGATTTAGTCGTAATGCGAATAAACTTATTTACAAATCCGTATGTAAGGTGGTGTATTTTGTCATCAAAAGCATGTGTAAAGACCATAGAGAAGAATATATTTTTTAAGGTCGATTAAGAGAGAAGAATATTTTTGGTGGCTTCAACTATCGACTCTTTGGTATATCTTATGATGAAGGTAGGGATTCTTAGAGAAAAGGCGTAAATGAAAAGAATAAAAACATCAACATAATTGAAAGTAAGCTTTCTCTTATCCCAATGGTAAAAAAAGGTGTCTAGCATAATGAAATGAATGAAACCAATTTTGAATCTGTTTAATTGAAGCCAAGAGAAAAGAATAAAAAAAAAACATCAACATGATTGAAAGTAAGCTTTCTCTTATCCCAATGGTAAAAAAAGGTGTCTAGCATAATGAAAAGAATGAAACCAATTTTGAATCTGTTTAATTGAAGCCAAAAGAAAAGAATAAAAAAAAAACATCAACATGATTGAAAAAGCGTGTAGCAGAAGAAATTTCTCTTATCCCAACGATAAAAAAATAAAGCTTGATTTTTCCGATTGACAAAATGTTCCTCTTCAGCATAGATATGTATCAGATAGAAATGCTTCATTCTCTAAAGTGCTAAAATATAATAAAGTGTCAAGAATATTGAGTCATTTTGAATACAGGAGAATGAAAAAATTGCAGACTATTATTAACTAATATGTAACTTAAAAATGATGCAGATTTAGTCGTAATGCGAATAAACTTATTTATAAATCCGTATGTAACGTGGTGTATTTTGTCATCAAAAGCATGTGTAAACTAATAAAAAAGTGTCTTCCATGATTGACAACAGTTAATTTGTAATTGAAGCCAAAAGAAAAGAATAAAAAAAAACATCAACATGATTGAAAGTAAGCTTTCTCTTATCCCAATGGTTAAAAAAGGTGTCTAGCATAATTAAAAGAATGAAACCAATTTTGAATCTGTTTAATTGATGCCAAAAGAAAAGAATAAAAAAAAACATCAACATGATTGAAAAAGCGTGTAACAGAAGATATTTCTCTTATCCCTACGATAAAAAAACAAAGCTTGATTTTTCCGATTGACAAAATGTTCCTCTTCAGCATAGATATGTATCAGATAGAAATGCTTCATTCTCTACAGCGCTAAAATATAATAAAGTGTCAAGAATATTGAGTCATTTTGAATACAGGAGAAAGAAAAAATTGCAGACTATGATTAACTAATATGTAACTTAAAAATGATGCAGATTTAGTCGTAATGCAAATAAACTTATTTATAAATCCGTATGTAACATGGTGTATTTTGTCATCAAAAGCATGTGTAAACTAATAAAAAAGTGTCTTCCATGATTGACAACAGTTAATTTGTAATGCTTCATTTCGAGTATTCTTTGTCAAAAAGTATTCAATAAAGTGTCTTTCATGATTGACAACAGTATCACAAACCATTACCAATTTACTGTTTGGTCGAGTCTAATAAAAAACATGACAATGGTATTAATAATAATAGTGGAGTTGCCTAGAAGGTTTCAACCTTGGTCATGTTAGGATGCTTGGTTAACTTTAACATGAAACCATTATTGTTCTACTGGGAAAAAAAACCATTATTATTCCACCGCCCTACCCAACATCCCTCACAACATAAAGAAAAATGGATGGGAAGGACGAGTAGGAAACCACTCAATTCTCAAAAGCACTCGATTGCCTATTTAAGAATTTATTTGATTTTGTTGTTTGTTTCTTGAAGTTACTTTGGCATGTTAACTGATAATCTATGTCAGATCCTTCAAGTACATGGAGATTTATAGGTGTAATTATAGGTATGATGCTTTATAGTTTTTTTTTTGTTTAACAGTTTTTATTGCTTCATTGTTTTACAAATTTTCTGAATCCTTAGTATACTGTGCAACGATGTACAGGTTTTAACATGGGAAATTTTTTTTTTTTTGCAGCTGTCATATAGACAAATCAGATTTAAATGTACATTGGTAATATCTTGTATGCATGGTAGAGATTTAAAATATTTTATTCTAATATAAACTATGACTGTATTTGAATTATGTGAATGAGCACATTATTATGTATTATATTGATAATTTGCGGGGAATATTTTTTATTATCTATTATTAAAATCTGTTCACCTTGCACCACTTGCTTTCAATTGCGGAGACAAACCACAATGTAAGGTAAATGTTGGCCTTAGATCTACTTTAATGACTGGGTCTGCCTTTAATTATTCATTCCGAGTATTCTTTGTCAAAAAGTATCCAATAAAGTGTCTTTCATGATTGACAACAGTGTTTTGGTCAAGTCTAATAAAAAACATGACAATGGTATTAACAATAATAGTGGAGTTGCCTAGAAGGTTTCAACCTTTGGTTACGTTAGGATGCTTGGTTAACTTTAACATGAAACCATTATTGTACTACTGGAAAATAAAAAAAACCATTATTATTTCACCGCCCTAACCAACATCCCTCACAAGATAAAGAAAAAGGGATGGGAAGGACGAGTAGGAAACCACTCAATTCTCAAAAACACTCGATTGCCTATTTCAGAATTTATTTGATTTGGTTGTTTGTTTCTTGAAGATACTTAGGCATGTGATATGATAATCTATGTCAGATCCTTCAAGTACATGGAGATTTATAGGTGTAATTATAGGTATGATGCTTTATAGTTTTTTTTTTGTTTAACAGCTTTTATTGCTTCATTGTTTTACAAATTTTCTGAATCCTTAGTATACTGTGCAACGATGTACAGGTTGTAACATGGGATTTTTTTTTGCAGCTGTGATATAGACAAATCAAATTTAAATGTACATTGGTAATATCTTGTATGCATGGTAGAGATTTAAAATATTTTATTCTAATATAAACTATGACTGTATTTGAATTATGTGAATGAGCACATTATTATGTATTATATTGATAATTGTGGGGAATATTTTTTATTATGTTTTGGCCAATATCTATCTATTATTAAAATCTGTTCACCCTGCATCATTTCACAGCTTTATATTCGAGTTAGACACATTTTATTGTTCACAACGCGTTCTCAATTTTTTCACATATAACATTCATGTCCTCGAGCTTTATATGCGCCATTCCAGTGGGCACATCAATTATGATATTTCCAGCGTTATCATATAAAGTCAAGAGTGGAAGGTGGAGTTTCGTAAAATAATTAAAATCAAATCAATGGGCCCATCCCATATCATGGGTAAAAAAACAAAAAAAAAACATGAGTGTGTATTGAAAAACCCAAGATAACTTTTTGAACATTGAAACCCAACTGAGTATCTTCATGCACCATGGTCTTATTTAATTATTGTTGAATGTTGAATGATGGAGTTGGTCTAAGTGGTAAGCGGCTTGGTTCCGTCTAAGTAAGGTCTCGGATTCAAGCCTTGTGTATGCAGAAAATTCTCATTGGGAGACTCTCCCACCACAGCCAGGTGCACGACGCGGGTCGAATTCTGATGTAGTCGGGATAAAGTTCCGGTGAACCGGATGGGCAATCAAAAAAAAATTGTTGGATGAACATCAATAAAGAAAAATTAGAAAAAAATTAACAGATATGAAAAATAATTTTTATATTTACAACCAATATAAACTCCTAAGATTGGAGTATTATCTTATATTTATTTCTTTCAAAATGCAACAATTTAAATTCAACGTATTCAAAATTGTTCAATCTAATCTAATATAAAAGCATAAAAAGAATTAAAAGTACCTAATGAGGATTGATTAATTGACTCTTCGTTCTTTACAGCTATTTGCATGACTAAGTCAAGCCCATTCACAGTATACCTTGGGCATTCACATAGATGCAATTATGTAAGATGGGATCACACTTCACTTTTTCTTTACAGCTATTTTCTAAACGCCTGCCCATTAACAAGTAGAAAAAATCTGTTCCTTTTCCATTTACCTTAAATCTGTTCTCTCCATTCCCTCCTTTTTTCCCACTTTTAGTTAGATTATCATTTTTCATGCACTTACTTACATCAGTTATGCAAAAAAGTGTATAACAATTATCTCTTCTTCCTTAAAATGCACGCCTGTTTGTATAATAGATTCTAAATTAAAAAAATTTTATTTTTTTTTAAGTTTTGTGCAGTGCTCCAACCACTAATCTGGTAAGGTCCTCTCCTTTCCATGCATATCACTTCTTTTAATACACCTTGATAATATGTTCCTATCTGTTAGATCATATTACAATTTTTACTTTTGTTTTATACTTATGCCAGCAGATATTTTCTTTTAGTTGTGTTATTATTGATGCCTCTTCGTACTTAAATCAGTAGATATTTTGCTCAAATACTTATCTAGAGTATGAGAATGATTTTTTCGGTTTGTTTATTCTGCTCCCAAAACCAGATGTTCTTGATATCACACATAGTCTTTTCATTATCCAGAACTACAGTTAGTTTTATTCCAATTTTTCTTAGCACTCATTATGTCCAGGTCGAAAAACTTATATGTAGGAAGGGACCCTCACTTTGTTCACCCATCTGCGCATGTTCACATCAACCTTTTCCTCTTAATTATTGTTACTCATCATTTGTTAGTCATCATTATCATTCCATTTATCTTTAGCATAATTATTGACACCTATAAGTCATTACTTTTTCCTTCTTACTTCTTCCTCAGCATCTTTTCCTGTTACTCTGTCGCCTATGCAAGAACTACAATTCAGACTATAGGAATTATTTTGACTTTCTGCATGTCGCCTATTCCGTTTTGGATTATTTTGACTCTCTGCATGTCTTCGTTCAATCACTTCCCTCAACCACGTTACATCACTTCCTTCTTTCTCTTTCCCCTTCTCTCCCTTCTCTATCCTTCAAACTAAACAGGGATTTCGTTGGTGATAGGAATTAACTCCATTCTTCCAAACTTATTCTTTACTTCAAGCCATTTAGATTACAAATTTTCTTTTACTTCCCTCTATTACCCACGCCTTTACCCTTAAACCCTCCAACATTTGAACATTTCCCCCCTTTCCCGCCCTTATTCACCATCATCGTCTATTTAAACATTATATTCCAGTCACTTCTACACATCACTCTTCACATATAACTCTTCCTCCTCCTCTATACCATTACTTTCTATCTTCCCACCAATTCCTAACATGTCTGGACACAGTTTGTTATCCGAAATTCATGATGCTTCTAACCTGTAGACTATTGTTGTTAGAGTCTTAAGGAAATGGAGCGTGTACCAGAAAACTGCCCCCACTGAAATATTTTGTGTTGCTATGTTGTTGGTTGATTCTGAGGTATGTCACATCTGTTATTTCAACTCATTCACTTTCAAAATATACACATGTTTATGGCCACTGTTATTAAATCTGTTCTCTCCATCATAACCTTTTTATCCAGGGGACAACCATACAAGCAAGTGCCATCATTAAGTCATTGCATACCACTTTCGGTTCATCAATCCAGGAAGGGAAAACATATGAATTTTTCTAACTTTATTGTCTCATCAAACTCTCACAAGTTTCGACCAACTACTCATCCATTCAAACTAACTTTTACTACACATACATCAGTCTCACCAAAAGAAGCTGTTACCCCAACTTCATCTTACGCATTCAAATCTATTTCTGAACTTCTTACTCTTCCTGAGGAAGATGATATTGATTACTTATTTGGTAACATTTACACTATCACTTCAACTTTGATGACTTATGCGTTAATCCAAAATCACTGTACATCTACATCAAAACTCTAACATTTGCAGATGTCATTGCTTTTCTTACATCCATTGGTTCTCTTGAGGAGCAACGTAAAGACAATCAGCCCAAGATCTGGCTCAGGATGATCTTGTCTGACCTTGAGTATTTACCACAGACTTCCTTTTAACATCTTTATTTTAACTTTATTTGTCTTTATGTCCTAACAATAACTCTTCGTTTTTTTCAGCCAAAACAACATTGAATGCATTTTGTTTGACAGCTGTGCTTCATATGCATACATGGACCAGCTTCAAAACACTGATACCCCTGTTGTGGTCCTCTTAACTCTTGCCAAGCTCATTTGGACAGAGGATAGTAATTTCCTTACTACTTCATGACTTTTCACTAACTCTCTTTCCATATTGTTGTCTATATGTTTTCTCTATACCTTCGGTTCAGTTGTTATAAGCTTTCCTCTTAACAGAAAAACGTCAGTTGTCAAGCTCCTTCACTGCCGCAAGGGTTCAATTCAACCCTAAAATCAAAGAAGTTAGGGATTTTATTCAAAGGTTCACTTCGTATTGCACCAACAAACTCAGTTATCTACTAGCAATGATGCACATCTTCTTATTGCTTTTAACATCTTCATCTACTTCATGATTTAGGGCCCAAGATCAATGTTCCCCTATGCTGGAAGCTATGACTCAGTCAATGCCTACACAGTTGAGCCGTCCTTCTACCAACTCTTCCCTTCTGAGCCAAACAAAGCTACAGATATCTAACATTAAAGATCTCTCTACTGTGAGTTTTTCCTTACTGCTCACATTACATTATTCATTTTTTATGCCTCAACCCTTTTATCATATCCATGATAGGGGACTTCTTTCGTCCTTGATTGTGAGATTGTAAAGTTCAAATCTAAACATGGATGGACCTATAATGCCTGCTCTAAGTGTTCTTCTAAGGCTAAACAACAGACTGATAATGACCCACATAGTCCACTCATTTGCCCCAGTTGTAAACCCACAACCGGTTCCAATGCTCCTAAGTCATTTGAACCCAAGTACATCCCATCGCTAACCAATATATTTCACTTTCTATACTGTGCTAACAGATCTAACTTCCTTCTGTAAATCAACAGTCAATAATAACTAACCTTTACATTGTCATTTCCCTTAACAGGATGAAGCTACACTATATTGTCAAAGATGACACTGGGTTGACTTCTGTGATCTTTTGGGACAAACTTGCAGTGCAATTGCTGGAAAAATCTGTATTGCAGATGAAAATGACCCTTCCTGAGGCAACTTTTCCTTAACACTTTTCCCCCTAACTGGCTGGAACTTTATATTTATTTCGCATCTGATCTTTGACTTGTATTTATCCATTCAGGACAAACGTGAAGAATGTAACACCCCGAATTCTGAGACTTGAGGCTAGAGAATAAGCCTGAGATTAGTGGACTGCTAAGCCCTGGTTTAGCAGGATCCTAAATTATGATTAAGGGTTAATGACTCCAAAAGTGGATGTCATTAGTGATAAATGAACCCTTTTGGAGATTATGGTGTGAGTTGGCACCCGATGTGATTCGTATGTGCTGTGAGCAGCGCCGAAATCCTGTATTTAAGTTCAATTATGGATTAACATCTAAATTGACTTAAAATAGAGGGGAGGGCGCATTGTGGAAGAAAAGGAATGATATGGTGTGTTTGGTGGTGATTCAAGAGGAATTGCCGTAATCAGGGGCAAAACGGTAAAGTTACCGACCAATTGGTCAGTTACCGAAGAGGAAACTCATTGGTAACTTCAAGATCAATGGTTGAGATTGATTTGTGTAGAGATCAAAGGGGTGGAATCCCATGTGCTTGTGTGCATGTGAGCTCATAGGAGATGTGGTGAGATGTTGACAAGTGGCAAGATGTGAGCCCTTGGATCTTGGTCAACATTTCAAACTCTTCCCTCTCTCTTTCATAGTCGGCTAACACATGAGAAAAAGGGGAAAAAACTGATCTCACTTCATCATCTTCATCTTCATATCTCTCTCCCTCTTGTTCTCCATTTTCGCCCAAAGTGAAGGAGGAAAGAGAAAGAATCAAGGTGAGATTTAGCTTGTTTCTTGTCCTCTAATGCTCTAATCACCTTCTATAAAGTTGTTCATAGTGATGAGAGCTTCATCTCTATGGTTTTAGATTCTTGATTGAAGGTGTTTGATGGCTTGAGGAAATTTGGAAAGATGAAGAATCAAAGAAGTGGTTTGGGAAAGAGGAAGAGGTGAGTATTTGAAGCCTTTTGATCTAAGTTTTGTGATTTATGGTTGAGTATTGTGAATTTCGAATTTTGCCCTGAATTTGTGTGATTTTTGAAATGCATGAATTGCCTTGTGTTTGAGTGGCAATTGGTGTCTTGATGTGTTATAGAGCCATTGGAATTGGTTTGAGAATTTGGAATGAAAAGAATGACAATGTATGATTATGTTGTGGTTTGAATTGTGATTTGTGTGACATGTTGTGGTAACATGTCAATATGATTTGAATTTGGTTGATTTGGTGTTTCCAATGGATTCCTTGTGCAAATTTGTATGGGAATGGTGTTTGATATGAAAATTGGACCATTGGAAGCCAATTGTACAAATTTGGAATTCTGTCCAGTGGAAAGTCTGTTTGGGCAGTTCTGTTTGTGTTGCCGTTTTTAATGGGCAAATGATGTTATAAAATTCTGAAACTTTCCAGTCTTGAAGTTCACATCTTAAGCTTCAAAATGGACATATAATATGTGTCATTTCGTTTTGTGAACTGGGAGTTTGAACTGTCCAAAGTTTGGGGACGAAACTGGACCCTGTTTTGGTACAATGTTGGATTTTGTGTAAATCTGGATTTGTGTGGTGATTTCTGGTAATGAGCCATATTTTTCCTATGAAGAGGACTTAAAAATATTTAATTTGGCTTTGGGATCACCTCATTTCGATTTTTGTGGAATTAGTTATGAATTTTTGAAGTTGCCTTGGCTGCAGCAGAAAATCCTGGCTGCAGCGCAAAAGTTTCTGTGAGCGTTTTGGCCGCAGCCAGAAATTCTTGGCTGCAGCCAGAAACCTTCTGTGCGTGTTTTGGCTGCAGCCAGAGGGTCTTGGCTGCAGCCAACCCCCATTTTTCAGGATTTTGTGATTTTGAAAGGTAATTTCCAACCTAGTACGTCCCAATCCTTTAAGCTTTCGTTGAGCTTATTTTAGCCACCTAAAGGGTGTGAATGGTAACCAACTTTAAGTGATATAAAGGTAAGGGTTTGGAATTGAGATTGACCCTATATCCTTGATTTGGTTTATAGGGTTCAGTATTCATTTGGATCGCGAGTAAGCGGAGGAGCTGGAGCATACGTGGAAAGAAAAGTGTAGGGAACTTACCTCTCTTGCATGCTTTGATGTTGTGTTTGTGTATTGATGCATGTATTGCTTTGCTTGATTATGTGAAACATGTATGAATGATTGTAGCTCTGTTTCTAGTTATGCTATGGCCATGAGTATGTTGTTGAAACATTGAGCACGCAGATATGTCATTGTGTGAACGTGAGTTATGTATTGCAAGCATGTCATGCATTAAACACATATCATACATGCATATAGGTATCTGTTTCCTACTGAGATTCTCTCGAATCTCACCCTCCCCTACCAACATTTTAGACAGGGTAGGTGGGTCGAGGTTGGAGCAAGCAGGCAAGGGCGATGAGGACTACTTCAGGTTATAGATTTTGGTAGTTGGTTATCATAGTTGGGATGTATATTTGGATATTGTATTTGTATACTGGATGAGTATTGAGTATGCATGTATGGAGATGAGATTTGTGTAATCCCCGTTTGAGGAATTGTAAAGGGCTAAAGTGCCCTATAAATTCTATGTAAAGGTATGAACCCGGGAGTCGCCGGGAAGTTATTGTTGTACACTCTGATATTTGTATAAATGTGATATTCCGCGTAATGTAATTGTATTCGAAATTGAATATGAGACCAGGTAAATTATATTTCGAAAGTGATTTGTGAAAACCCTATCGTGAAGATGGGAATTTAAATAAGTTTTGTTCTTATTGGTCTCTAATTTCATTTTTATTTCGTATTTCGGATATAATTACGGCAGGGGGTTACAAAGAAGGGTTCCCAAAAGCCCTTGAAAATCCTGTTGGGAAGAAGTTGTTGTTGAAACTAAAACTTAATGAATTTAACAAGTACCCAGGATCTAGCATAAGTGCAACTCAATTCACTGTCTGTGAAGACCTCCTTAATGAGTTAAATGCTGTATCCGCAGAGGTTCTAATGAGTTTCTATTTATCCTTAGTAACCATCAATAGCAAGCATTCTTTCCTCTACTTAATTAAGTATGTTAATAACTTCCATTCACAGGCTCATAGACTATCTGAGATTCAGATAGAACAGGTTTCATTCTTCTCCTTCTACATATATCTTCCCATGTATCACATCTTTTTTCCAGCCAGTTACATTGTAACACTTGCAATTATGTCTCTCAACCTAGGGAACAGGATCACTAAGTGACATAGCTAGAGAGCAAAAGATGACTGTTACTGGTACAGACATACAACCATCCAATCCAGTTGTCAATGATGCTATAGATGTGGAGGATGACACACTTGCTGCAATTTCCCAGCAGTTAATACAAGGCCCTACAAACCCAAAATGTAAAAGCTACAGCAAAATAAATTCTCAAGTGTCTGAATCTGCTATAGAGGGACAAACATCAGGCAACCCTAATCATGATGGGAGGCTCATTAAGACTATCAAGCAAGAAAAATAGCCGACCCTCCTTGAAGCATGCTTCATTAGTATCGTGCCTGCCTCCACTACTGTCATTTAGTTCACTTTATGTTTCCTCCTGTGGTCTATAGCTTATTAGGTTGATGCCTTGATAAATCACAATTTTAACATATTTTATCCTACCTTATTCATTTATTTTGGAGATTATTTTAGGCTAAATTGGATTTATTAGATAATATTTAGATAATTAGCCAATTTTGGGAAATAATATAAATCTGAATTAATTATGATATTATTGAGCTTAATTCATTATTATTTTGATTGATATCTTGTGAGTGGAAAATATTTCCAATTATATGATAAATCACGATTTTATTTGATTCTTGCAGAGTAAGGAAAAGCAGATTAGAAGATCCTACGGTGCAGATCTTTTCTTAGAAACTCAAAAAGAATCCAACGGTTGAATATTATTGGGCTTCTTAGATTTTAATGGGCTCAAGTTGATACCTAAAAAAACTCTCTTTTAATGAACCTAGAGCCGTCACAGCAGGGGGGAGAGACCAGGCCGCGGGGAAAAAATCACGCACCGAGACGCTGAGGGGAGGCATAATCAATTGATTCAATTCCTATTCCTCCCTTATTCACACGCGGACCCCACCACTATATGGGAATTCTTGTCTCATTCCAATAGTTCTCCAGGTCCCACGGCTATTGATCACCATCAGCTAATACTATATAAATTCTTTTGATGGCGGTCATGTATTGCTTGGCACATGGAAGAGGAAGGATTATGATGGCCACTTAAGCTCTTTAGGAGACAACTTGGGAGGAGTATGGAGGAAGCTAGAGCCTAGGAGCTTACACTTGAAGACTGCAAGGGAGTGTCTTTCTTTTATCTTTTTGATTCAAGACTTAAGATTATTTAGTTTTAAATGATTTTTGAGTTGTAATAATTGAGAACAATCTAGTTTTAGATTGTAGACTTATTTTTGATTTGGATTAAATTGATATTTTGGATTTGCTTTGTTCTTAATTGATTTTTGGGATTTTTGTTTGCAAACCTTTGATTGTCAATTAAATTATTAATTGAGTTTTCATTATTAATTTAATTGTCAATTTGGGTTTAATCTCTTGATTGTTTAATTAGGTGATTAATTGTCGAATAGTTTAATTAGGCAATTGTAAACATAATTTCCAAAACTATCTTAAGCAATTGTGATTGGTTTTTAATAGATTTAATTAACCAGCATTTTTCCATTATGAGTTTTCTAGTGGATTGGGTGTTATTGAGCATGAGGGTTTCCCATGTCTTGATTAGGTGATTAAATCTATTAATTCCAACTTTTCATGAATCTCCCTTGGGTCTAATAAATTGAATGGCTAAGAAAGCTAAATCCATGTGAATCCTAAGTTGTCCCCTTCATTATCATAACTGAACTAAATCCTTGTTGAGTGTCTTGCTTTTGATTATTTTCTTTGCTTAGCATTTTAATTCATTTCTCATAAGAAAAACCCCAAAGATTGCATGTTCATTATTTAGGCTAGTTTCATTCTCATATAGATTTTAGAGTCATTTCCATTTAGGTAGTGGAGTCTTGCATTTTAGTTTAGGTTCATTCTATTGCATTTTTTTATCACCTAAATTCAATTCTAGAGAAAACCCACATATTGCTCCTTGGGAGAATGACCTAGGTTGCCACTATATTGCATTAGTAGGTTGTCCTAGTTATTAATTGATTGCTTTAGCGACAGAAGCACGCATCAATTTTGGCGCCGTTGCCGGGGAGCAATGGTTAGTCTCTAGATTTGAGTCTTTAGGTGATTTCTTAGGTAGTTGTTATTTGCATTACTTGATTGTTTTTTTTAAAAAAAAAAAGAAAAAAAATTGAATTGATCCTATTATGGCTTGGAATGCTTCACCTTATGGAAATTTTTCTTACACTCCTATGCCTTATCATTATGACTATGATGTTGAGCAGATATATGATGCATATTCAAATGTTAATAATCCGGGATATCATGATTACTCAAATCATGGATATGTCAATCAAACTTCACTAAGTCCAGAAGCACGATCAAGATTAGAAAGCAAGATGGATGCTATGATGGAAATCCTGATGCAACGACAACAATGGATACAACAACAGCAACAACAGATTGACCAGTTGTCTAATGCGATGAACAATCTGAAGAGAAAAGAATTGGAAGTTCTGAGTAAATTTCCATGTGGTAATATACTTTTACCTTCTAATGATCTATACCCTTTTTCTTCTACCACTCCAAATGATGGGATAATTGATACATTTGCTGAATATCCATGCACTAATATGGTTTCTGAATTGACTTGTTCCATTGATTTAAATCATGTTGAACCTTGTGACTCATGCATTAATGCTTATTCATGTGCCTCTTGTCCTATGAATTCCATTGATTCTGATAATGAGGTTGATGAAGAGATTGTTGTTGAACCCTCTGACACTATTGATTTTAAAGATACCCTGCTTAACACTAATCATGATTATGCTTTAAACGATGAAAATAATACCTCTATTGAGGCTATTGATACTACTCATGATCTTGACATGACTATTGTTAATGGGGATTCTATTAAGGATAAGTGTGGGGGAAGCCTTGATTTGGATGTGTATTTAGATAGTAAGAGCATAATGCATCATGATGTTTCACATGTGGAATTTGTCTTGAGTGATGATTTGAACAATCATGGTGAGACCATTTTGAGTGATCACTTGGTTCATCCCTTAGAGAACTTGACTCTTACTGAGGAGAGTCATATTGATTTTGTGGGTTGTTCAAAATATTTGGAAGCTCCAACACTTTTTGTTGATCAATTTCTCTTGGGATCTTCCCTGATTTTTGATAAGTTCCTTTTTATTAAGCATATCCATATGGGACAAGGTACTGCTTGGTGGTATGATTTTGTGCAGGTACATGGATTGCTTCCTCCCATCCAGACACCTTCTATGCTTCCTCACAATCAAGTAATGCAAATAACAACTACCTAAGAAATCACCTAAAGACTCAAATCTAGAGACTAACCATTGCTCCCCGGCAACGGCGCCAAAATTGATGCGTGCTTCTGTCGCTAAAGCAATCAATTAATAACTAGGACAACCTACTAATGCAATATAGTGGCAACCTAGGTCATTCTCCCAAGGAGCAATATGTGGGTTTTCTCTAGAATTGAATTTAGGTGATAAAAAAATGCAATAGAATGAACCTAAACTAAAATGCAAGACTCCACTACCTAAATGCAAATGACTCTAAAATCTATATGAGAATGAAACTAGCCTAAATAATGAACATGCAATCTTTGGGGTTTTTCTTATGAGAAATGAATTAAAATGCTAAGCAAAGAAAATAATCAAAAGCAAGACACTCAACAAGGATTTAGTTCAGTTATGATAATGAAGGGGACAACTTAGGATTCACATGGATTTAGCTTTCTTAGCCATTCAATTTATTAGACCCAAGGGAGATTCATGAAAAGTTGGAATTAATAGATTTAATCACCTAATCAAGACATGGGAAACCCTCATGCTCAATAACACCCAATCCACTAGAAAACTCATAATGGAAAAATGCTGGTTAATTAAATCTATTAAAAACCAATCACAATTGCTTAAGATAGTTTTGGAAATTATGTTTACAATTGCCTAATTAAACTATTCGACAATTAATCACCTAATTAAACAATCAAGAGATTAAACCCAAATTGACAATTAAATTAATAATGAAAACTCAATTAATAATTTAATTGACAATCAAAGGTTTGCAAACAAAAATCCCAAAAATCAATTAAGAACAAAGCAAATCCAAAATACCACTCAGTTCACCTTGCATTTTACTAGTCCTATCTCATTATTACTACAGTTATGTTGTATTGGTTGACCCTTCAGTTTAATTTAACTCCTCCTTATGTACACAAGCATTGTTTTTTCAGTTCCATCATTAAAATTAGCAGTTACTTCAAACTTGTGCCTTTTATTTTATTCCTTTCTTGCAAATGTCATCTTATAAAATATTGTTACACAGATGTGGATGAAGCACATATGATATCCAATATAGTCACATTATCTTTGAGATTACTTTTGCCCATTGTTATGAAAAAACAATCCCAAGTTCATTGTTTGGAAATATGATGATAACAGTAAATTATTAAACTATACAGAAAAAAAAAACGCATGACTTGATGGGGACAAATTATTTACCCAACCTTTCGATTGTTCCTCATCCCAAGTGAACTCTTATATGGAAAATTAAAATAAGGGATTGTTCCTCATCCCAAGGGAACTCTTATATGGAAAATTAAAATAAGGGCTCACATATCGCTTACTTACATGTACTCCTTCTTCTTGAGATAACAGAATCATCATTAATCTATAACAAACCTCACTGCATTGGTGATGTTATTTTTTTTACACCTTTCGTTACCCCGCTTCATTACTTCCATTTCATGCAATTTTCCATTCATTCATCTGCTATAATGGTTAAAGGCTTGCATTTTTTTAAATGCAACATATTAAAATCACTTATGATACTTATTTGCCCTTATAACTGAAATGAACAATAAAATAAAGGTCCAGACATACCAGTTTCTATTTGTACCCTTTCCATTATTTTAATTATATACAATGACAGCTCACAAAAAGTGCAAAAAATCAGCACCTTTGGTCAGATAGTCCTCCTTTTCCTGTCCAGTCAACGTCTTTAATTAAAACATTGTTTGTCTCATATGTTAAAGATTCTCTTTCCTAAACATGTCATGTATCACACTTTATAAATGTAGCAAGCAACAATAACGTGATGTGCTGAGCTATGCAGAAATCAATATTGGTTATGCCTATTCTTCCACAGCATATGCTAACCTCACGCTTCAATCATCCTTCCCTGTTGAATTCCCCGACCACAACAACATATCTTTAGTTCGCCCTAAACTCATCTCCTACATATGGATAAAGGTTTCATACATATACTTATGTTATTTCTTCACTATTATTACTTATGTACTGTGCCAATAATGTTTTCAACTTACCCACAGAAAACACAACCGATGCTTTGGATGCTTTCAATGGTAACATCTACGGTACACCCACCAAACCATCACACAATCTTTCAGTTCTTCCAATCCATGGACGCCACTTATTTGATTTGCAGTTCCAAACACAACCATCACAATCACAAATGCACACTGCAAATCATACTCATGTTGGAAGATGAAGACACAACAGTTCTAGAGCTTTGAAAGATATTACCAATGTCCAGACCAACTTATCAACGCGTTTCAGTGGTATGTACATTTAAGTTACCTACCAAAATACAAAGATTAAGATAATGTCTTTTTTCAAACTGTTTCCTTTAATGCTCATGCTATGCAGCCCACGAAGATTCTACTATCAACTCTGGCAATTACGTCTTTAAACGGAAAAGCGCTAGATTACAAGGGTTACAACAAAGTGAAGATGATGCCTTTCCGCTTAGGAAGAAGAATACTCCATTTTCAGAACAGAATCAAGGTTGTAGTATGCAAAACACATTTCCCCAGTACACACAACCAGGTATGTATGCCATTAACCTTACCAATAATTTGACGTGTTATTGAGGTGATAACCAAGCTTGCTTAACATTCCCTACTTTTTTTATCTAACATAAAATAGAAATCCTTCCCTACCTATTACATTAGATTCGGTCAACCTTATGTAAATGCTGTAAATCAGCAATTTATTAATTGCAAAGGCAAAAAAAACTTTAGGAGATAGTTCGAGCAATTTCTGTTCAATCTATTCTATATATTTCATTATCATATATTATTTATACACGCACACATCTGTAGATATATGTATATATATCTACTTATATTATATATATATATATATATATTCATGTTTATTATGAAGCTATTTACCAAAATATAATAAGTCTATATCTTTTTTAGCATCATCTGTTATAATTATTCTATACTGTTATTATGACAATGACTATCACTACAAAACCATTAACATTTATTAAAACGCAGTTGTACGTGTTCGTCTGGGATAGCTTAATTTTAGGCAATAAGTGCTTATAAATCATAATTTATGGTATACGAGGTAAGTATGTGAGAGGAGTTTTATTTCGACTTACTTAATAATTGTTTATTCTTAAAAAAATAAGCTAATCCAGACATGCTTTACAAATTATGTTTAGGGTTGGAATAACTTATGTATAATTTAGACTCCCAAATTTGTAAGAGTGAATTTTTAATCGTAATTAATTTTATACCATCTCTATCCCTAAATATGAAAATGGCTCTGTCCTAAAATATAAGCTTCGTTTCAGTTTCGTTTCAAAATTTATTGCATTCTTTTCCAACTTTACTCTTTAATTATATTTGTTGTATTTATTGCCTCTCTCACTTATCTTCTTTATAAATAAGAGTATAGTTAAAAAAATACTTATTTATTACTTTTAAATAATTTTAAATATTTTCTTGGTAAACTTAAAATCAGTTGTTTAAAAATTATATTTAGAAACAGGGGGAATATAATTTTTTTTTCAGGATCTTATTATCAATTTCCTTTATAATTATGTTACTAATGATTGATTAAGGCATTATTTATTTATTTTTCAACAGGCTCACTTTCTTTTTTATAAACTATGTAAGACATTTTAAAAAACGAAATGTTTATGAAGTATCGAAAGGATTATAATTACTTGGGATAGTAGAATAAAATGAACAAAATATGTTGATAAACCCATAAAAGACAACAAGATCTTGAAAGCAAACACATTAACATTTGTCATAATTAGTCTATACTGTTATCATTACAAGGACTATCACTACAAAACCATTAACATTTATTAAAATCGGTACCTTTCCATGGTTTTCATATTATTGACTGTTGCTGATGTTATACATTTGTATCATATACTATACTTCATTCAACCTACATGTTCAACTTCAAACAATTTTCCCCCTGCCATGCCAAACACTTCATATGCTATTTATCTGTTACTATGGTCTTATTTTGACGAGTTATTATGCCTTTCAAAAAGGAATCCCACAAGAAGCTCATTATAGAAATATTGTATTCAACTTTGAGTGTGAAAATTCCCAACAAATTGAGACGGACAGCAGCAATGATAACTCTGATGAAGGTTTGTGTCATTATTTTCCATTAATCAAATTCCATGACCATAATGATGGTACATATATTATTATCTACATCCTTAGATGGGTATTTTGTTTTATTATAATGCTGTTTCTACTAATCGGTGACCATATTAGATGATGCCGAAGACATTACAGTCCAGCGTGCACAACCAAGTTACCAGACCAACTTAATTAACGTAGATGAGGAATTTGTTTACCTAGGTATAGCCAGATTCTTTTATTATCCATTCTAACCGTACGACTTGCCAAACTCATTACTAAACCTAACTCTTTGCTTCCTATCCATACAATGTCAGATGAAGGCGATGCAATTCATATCTGCAAGTATTGTCATGCAAAGCTTTGGTTTAATGAAAGAGTGAATAAGGATGGGAATAGCAGAACTGCTGATACATTCTCACGCTGTTGATTGAAAGGGAAAGTTGTCCTCCCAACATTAGAAATACCTCCTCCACTATGGCAAACCTTATTTTTTATTAAGAAATCACCTTTTCCCCGGAATTTCAATGCAAACATCAGGCAATACAACAACATGTTCTCTTTCACCTCAATGGGAGGTAAAATTGATCATACAATCAACTCTGGTGGTGGACTGTATACATTTGTGCTATCAGGGGTAAACTACCACAACATTGGTGCCTTAATTCCTCCAGAAGGTGCAAGACCAGTGTATTCTCAACTGTATATTCATGACATTGATAATGAAGTTTCCAATCGAATTGTAGCTGTAAGGTACTACATTTTAGCTACCTCAACTGTGTTAACGAAATTTCCCTATATATAATACTTGCTTCCCTTTCTAACTGGTTTTATTGCCATGCAACAAACACAAAAAAGAAGATTCAATAGACCCACTTGTTGTTCAACAAATCAATAATCAATTGGATGATATCAATCCCTTTGTCAAACAATTCTGTTTGGCATCAATATTTCTATCCACACCCACCCCAAGTCCATTGAAAATGTGTTTGATTGGGAGTAGAGAGCATGATGGACGAACATACAATTTACCGTCCACCTCAGAAGTTGCTGCCTTAATTGTGGGTGACATTGATCTTCAGTTCAGTGTGCAAGATATCATTTTGGAAACACACACAGGCAATATTCAAAGAATCAATGAATTGCATCCCGCTTATTTGCCTCTGCAATATCCTTTACTTTTTCTTTATGGTGAATATGGTTATAGAGATGATGTTCAACACAAAGAAGAAACCTTAACTGTAATGAAGACACGTAAAAGAGTCAACATTCGAGAATTCCTTTGTTACAGATTAATGGTCAGGCAAAATGAAATGTCCACATTACAACATGCGTCATGATTGCTCCAGCAGTTCATTGTTGATGGGTACACAATGATGGAATCATAGAGGTTATTGTGGATTAGGACGCACCAAAAAGACCTTCGAGCGGACTTATATCAAGGCTTATCAGATGCAGTGATTAGTGGAGAGCGAGATGCTTCCTCAATTGGCAAGTGGATCATTCTACCTGCATCATTCATTGGAGGAGCTAGATATATGATACGAAATTACCAAGATGCAATGGCTATATGCAAAGCAATTGGTTATCCCGACCTTTTCATCACATTCACTTGTAATCCAGCCTAGCCTGAAATACAACGATATTACGATGGTGCGAGTCTGCAACCCTCCGATTGCCCACACCTACTATTTAGGATTTTTGAGCTTAAGTTGAGGACATTGATGAAGACTTTAAAAAGAAAAAAGATTTTTGGTAGAATTCGTGCAGGTATAGTACTTTATATTATATTATATACAACTTATCTTCGTCATGATTTTGCCTTTAAAAATATAGAACATGTTCTATCATTCATCTAACCCTCAACTTATCTTCTACATTACACAGAGATTTACACCATTGAGTTCCAAAAAAGGGGTTTGCTCCATGCACATATCCTCTTTTTCCTCGATCCAATCGCAAAGCTGTCAAATCCAAAGTCCATTGACAGAATTATTTTAGCAGAAATCCCAAACAAGGAATCTTTACCATTACTTCACGAGTTGGTTAAAAAATTCATGATTCATGGCCCTTGTGAATCAACGAAGCCTAATGCTCCCTGCATGAAAGACAAAAAATGTAGTAAATATTTCCCAAAGAGGTTCAATCAACATACAACAATTGATGATGATGGATTTCCCACATATCGTCGAAGAGATGATGGCAAAATAATAGAATTAAAGGGTACCCCGCTAGACAATCGGTTTGTTGTGCCATACAATCCAATGCTGCTCAAACTTTATCAAGCACACATAAATGTTGAGAAGTGCAACCACTCAACTGCTATCAAATACCTATTCAAATATATCAGCAAAGGGAATGATAGAGTTGTTATGGGATTATTTGATGATAGCAGAGACAAAAATGGCACCAAAGTAATATATGAGATACAACAATATTATAATTGCCGATATGTTTCAGCATGCGAAGCAAGTTGGTGAATTTTTGGCTTTGATATTCATCATAGGTACCCTGCGTTTGAAAGACTGAGCTTCCATCTACCAAATCAGCAATTTGTTGTTTACACAAATACGGAAGATGTGTCAGAATTGATGGATAAACCAAGAGTATGTGAATCACAGTTCCTATCATGGATGATGATTAATGCTGATGATACTTTTGCAGCAACTCTGACCTACTCTGAATTCCCAAATCATTATGTTTACAAGAGAGACAAAAGGATGTGGAAAATACGCGAAAGAGGCTTTGCTGTTGGTAGAATGGCTCATGTGTCACCATCAGCTGGAGAACTATATTACTTGCGAATCCTGCTCACACAAGTTTGTGGACCCTCTTCCTTTGATCAAATCAAAACAGTTGCTGGTGTTACATATAAAACCTTCAAGGAGGCATGCTTCGTATGGGGCTTATTAGATGATGATAGGGAATACGTTGCTGCAATTAAAGAAGCAGCTTATTGGGCTTCAGGCCATTCCTTGAGGAAGCTATTTGTGATAATGTTGCTGTGTGGTTCTGTCCAAAGGCCTAATTACGTTTGGGCAGAAACATCACATCTCCTTTCAGAAGGTATATTATACATACCACGGCGTGATGAAGTCAATTCAGGTCAGTATGATGATTAATCATTTCACTTCCATAGTTGATGCGAATTGTTATGTACTTCAAACATATGTTATGGCCCTGCCCTTTTTGTCTAAGTTCATTGTTTTTTCATTTCATAGGAGTGGACATCCCGTTATCTATAAAGGAACAAGCTACCCTTAAAGAGATTGATAAACTTCTTCGTTCTAATGGGAAGAGTTTACATGACTTCAACACAGTTCCAATTCCATTTGAAGTACCCACCATTGATGTTACCAACCACTTGATCGTACAAGAGTTGGCGTACGACAGAGAAGAACTAAAATCACAATCAGAGAGTTTGTTGTCCGCTCTGAATACCGATCAAAAGAATGTTTATGAGAACGTCATGTCAGCATTAGATTTATAACATAGAGGATTCTTCTTCGTATATGGATATGGTGGGACAGGGAAAACCTTCTTGTGGAATGCATTAGCCTCCACTCTTCGGTCTAAAGGACATATTGTGCTAACTGTTGCATCAAGTGGTATAGCAGCAACATTACTGCCCTCAGGACGAACAACACATTCTCGGTTTGCAATCCCAATACAAGTAACAGAATTTTCAGTCTGTTCCATTTGGCAGAATTCACCATTAGCAAACCTTATCAAGTGCACAAAATTAATAATTTAGGATGAAGCACCTATGGTCCAACGCTACTGCATCGAAGCTTTTGACAGGACTTTAAGGGACATAATGCACTCTAATCAACCTTTTGGGGGAAAATGCATTATGATGGGTGGTGATTTCAGGCAAATTCTCCCTGTAATTCCTAAGGGTACTAGGGCAGCAATTGTTAACGCTTGCATAAGTTCCTCTCATTTATGGCAACACTGCAAAATTTACCGATTAACGAAAAACATGCACTTGGATCAATCAAATGAAAAAAAATGAGAAAAACAGGATTGAATGGTTCTCAAGATGGTTACTAGATGTTGGTGATGGAAAGTTAGGTGATGCAACAGACGGTGTTGCAGATATTGAGATCCCAAAGGAAATGCTGGTTGAAAGTTGCAATGATCCAATCAATGCAATTATTCATTCAACATATGCTAATTTACTTGACAATCTAACTTCCAACGAGTACTTCAATGCCAGAGCGATACTTGCACCAACAATTGAAATGGTTACAAAGATCAATGATCATATGTGTTCGTTACTGCCAGGTGAAGAACATGAATTCTTGAGTTGTGACACCGTTTGCAAGTCAACCACCGATACTGACTCATTTGACAACTTATACACAACTGAATTCTTGAACACCATCACATCATCCGGTTTGGCACCACATAGACTTGTATTGAAAATAGGAGCACCCATAATGCTTTTGCAAAACATTGATCAAGCAACAGGTTTGTGAAATGGAACACGTCTTTGTGTTACTAAGTTG
This sequence comes from Inga oerstediana, assembly GCA_963210345.1. Taxonomy (NCBI): domain Eukaryota; kingdom Viridiplantae; phylum Streptophyta; class Magnoliopsida; order Fabales; family Fabaceae; genus Inga; species Inga oerstediana. The sequence continues at coordinate 44,495,617 of OY723401.1, forward strand.
GGGCAGAAGGTGATTGAGGCAATAACACTAAATGGTTCAAGACCAAACGAGAAGGTACTCATACATCGAATGGATTTGAATCCTTCTGAGTCTCAATGGCCATTCCGCATGCAACGGAGGCAATTCCCAATTACACTTTCATTTGCCATGACTATCAACAAAAGTCAAGGGCAATCTTTACGTCATGTCGGCTTGTATTTGTTGAAACCAGTTTTCACCCATGGCCAATTATATGTTGCATTGTCTAGGGTGAAAAGCATGCATGGTCTAAAGATTGTTCTAGGTGTAGATGAGTATGGGTCAACAACCAGAACAAAGAATGTTGTGTACAAGGAAGTCTTTCGAAATGTTGATCCCTAGGTTGTGCATTTTTTTGTTTAACAAGTAACCTATCTTCATGTATTGAATCATGATGGCACAAGGTATGTTTAAACATATGTTTCATATCTGTCGCACGTGGGGTGATCTTGTAATATCCCGATTTGTAATTAGGGCTAATGACTCTGATAATTATTGTAATTATCTTGATTTAAATCCTTTTGGGATTAATGTAATATGAATTTTGGAATAAATACATGTGGTATTTAAGATCAAGGGTTAAGATTCATTGATAATGGGTCGGTATCCTATGCTTTGCGGTTATATGAACTTAAAGTGGAAGTGGATAGGATGATGACAAGTGGCAAGAGGGTAGCCTTTGGATGTGGCACTAGAAGACAAAAGGCACTTTTTCCTCTTCTCTCTCTCTTGTGCGGTTGTGTGTGTGTGAGGAAGAGAATTTCATCATCCTCCTCCCATTTTTCTCTCGCATTTTCTCATCTCTCTCCTTCCTCCATTTCTGGCGCTGGTTTGAGCTTGGAAAGAGGAGAAGAAAAGCTTGATCTTTGGTAAGAAATACTCCTCCTTTGCTCAAAACCTCTTCTATAATATTGTTCATCTCAATGAGAGCTACATTGTGATGGTTGTAGAATCTTGAGAAGTGGTGCTTGGTGATTTGCTCGAAATTGGAAGTTGAGGAATCAAAGTTCTTGATTGGGCAAAGTAAAGAGGTAGGCATTTAGAGCATTTTGGTATGTTGTTTGTGAGCTTTGGCTAAGTTTAGTCAAATCTGGAATTTTGCCCTAATTTGCACCAAATGTGGATTTTAGGAGTTTCATTATGATTGATGATTGAAAATGATTTAGTTTGGAGATATATGAACATTTGATGCATTTTGGATAGATAGAAATGGATTGGGATTCATTTGTGTCATTTGGGAAAAGTTGGAAAATCTGTTTTGTTAAGCTCTGTTTTTCGCTGTCAGTTTGGACGAGCGTTTTGAGTGACCAAATGGTATTGGAAAATTATGAAACTTTCCAGTCTTTAAGTTCACATCCCAAGCTTCAAAATGAACATATATTTTGTGTCATTTCGTTGAGTATTCTGTGAGATATGTTTGCCCAAAGTTTGGATTTGAAACAGAACTCTGTTTTGGAGTAGTGTGTAGTTTTTGGTAATTCTGTATTTGTGTAGTGATTTCCAGTGAAGGGCTATATTTTTCCTTGAAAGAGGACTCATATACCTTTCATTTGGCTTTGGAATCACTCCGTTTCGATTTTTCTAGAATTAGTTATGTTTTTTTGAAGTTCAGCCCAGAGTCAGGAAACTTCTGGGCCGCGGCCCATGAGTGGCGGGCCGCGGCCCAAGCCCTTCTGACCTGTTTTGGGCCGCGGCCCAAGAGTGGTGGGCCGCAGCCCAAGGCCCTCTGACCATCTTTGGGCCGGGGCCCAAGGAATGGTGGGCCGGGGCCCAAGCCTATGTTCCAGCACTTAGTGTTTTCGAAAAGTGACCTTCAACCTATTGTTTCCCAACCTTTTAGGGCTTTCATTAGAGACATTTGTGGCCTCTTAGGAGTCCTAAATGATAACCAACTTAGTGTATTATGGGATTAAGTAATCGGAAAAGAGATTGATCAATTGTCCCTAATTTGGTATAGGATTTGATATCTGCCGAACGCGTGAGCCCACTGTGCCAAAGATTGTCAGGAAAGATACAGGTAGCGACCTCTCTCTTATACTTTGTGTAGATGTATTGTATGTTTGTCTGTCATTCATTGTGTGGATGCTGCTGCTGCTACTTTGTGATACCTTGTGCATTGAGATTGCTTTATGGAGCCTAGTGATACATCGTGCTTTGAGATGCTTTGTGGTGCTTTGTGCTTTGTGCTTTGTGTTGCTGCTACATAGTGTTCACCACGAAAGTGGGCGTTGTGCATAGTGATTACAGCGAAAGCTGGCATAGTGTTCACCACGAAAGTGGGCGTAGTGCATTGTGATCCCAGCCGTGTGTGCTGTGGTATGTGGCGCGAGCCAGAGATCATTGTGAAGCTGTTGAACATGATGAACATACATGCCTTATGTTTATATATTGTATGAGTGAGTTGTTGCTCTGGGATTCTTTAGAATCTCATTCTTTCCATATGACTAACCTTTTCAGGCAGGGCAAGTGGCTCGAAGGATAAGCGACCAACCCGTAGTGGTTAGGATCTCTTAGGGACATTCAGGCTTTTGGGATAGTTGGTTATCTTCATTTTGGATTCGGGATTTCCGAATGTACATTAAATGTAAATGATTAGTTGATCGTGTAATCCCCTTTATGGGAAAACTCTTAAACCCATATTATTTATGTAAGTAACCCGGGGTTTGCCGGGATTTTGGTTTCCGCACTTTGATATTTATTATGTACTCTGATTTCTCTGGTAGTTATATCCGTACGTGAATGTGAGACCAAGAGTTAATTATATTATAAAATGATTTTTGAAATACCCCATCTTTTGGATGTGGGATTATAAATTGTTGAACCGTCTTATTGGTCTCTATTTCACTTAAATTTCGTAATCCGGATGTAATTACAGTGAGGGGGTTACAGATCTAATAATATTATGGACTTCTATAATCGTTGTAAATGTTTGACAATTATAGTGACATTTAGAAAACAACATTCGCTTCATTAAGATAACACAAAAAACCTGAGAGTATTAAAAAATTGCAGTAATTTATTCTCTCCGTGCAACGCACGGGGAGGACATGCTCGTTGCCTCCAATAAGATTATATCTGTTGTGCCTAGTAATAAATAAAGAAATAAATAAAATAAAAATTGTCCGATTAATTTTATGTCCTAAAATTTGAATTTTATGCCAAATTATGTTAGCTTTTATTTGAAGAAAATTAAGGGGATTTTATCGCTTAGAGGTTTAGTTGAATGTTTAGAGACTTAGAAAAGTAAAAACTAGATAGGGAAGATTAAAATGAATGACCTAGAAACAAAATACTAATATACATTGAGGAGGATCTCAAAAGTTTTTAATTATTATTTAGAAAGACCAATATTAGAATATAAATTTTAAAATACTACTAAAATACTCCTAACTAAATTCATACATATTGCTTTTGCTTTCTCATCTTTTCCAACTTTTGGCTTATAGATAATGGATCTCTTAGACAGCCAACAATCCAGGATTTCACTACTACAAAAAAGCAAAGCTGTGGCGCTTATTGTAATACCCCAAATTCTGAGATTTGAGGCTAGGAGGGAATAAGCCTGAAATAAGTGGATTGCTAAGCCCCGGTTTAGCAAGATCCCAAATTGTGATTAAGAGATAATGACTCCAAAAGCGGAAGTGATTAGTGATAAATAAACCCTTTTGGAGATTATGGTGTGAGTTGGCACCCGATGTGACTCGTATGTGTTGTGAGCAGCGCCGAAACCCTGTATTTAAGTTCAATTATGGATTAACATCTAAATTGACTTAAAATAGAGGGGAGGGCACATTGTGGAAGAAAAGGAATGATATGGTGTGTTTGGTGGTGATTCAAGAGGAATTGCCGTAATCAGGGGCAAAACGGTAAAGTTACCAACCAATTGGTCAGTTACCGAAGAGGAAACTCATTGGTAACTTCAAGATCAATGGTTAGGATTGATTTTTGCAAGAGATCAAAGGGTGGAATCATGTGTGCATGTGCCTATGTGAGCTCATGGAGGATGTTGCAAGATCATGACACATGGCACTTTTTGAACCCTTGGATCAAGTCAAATGTTCAAAGCTTGCTTTTTCCTTTTCCCTCTCTCTATTAGGTCGGTTTTCATGCTTGTGAGGGGCCAAAAATCTGATGTTCTATGTTCATTTCATCTCTCTCCTTCATTCTCCATTTTCGTTAAGCTTAAGGAGGAAAGAGAAAGAAAGGAGTTCATGGTAAGTGTCCTATATGACCTTAAATGCTCTAATCATCTTCTATAAAGTTGTTTATAGTGATGAGAGCTTCATCTCTATGGTTTTAGATTCTTGATTGATGGTGTTTTGTTGCTTGAGCAAAAGTGGAAAGATGGAAGAATCAAAGAATTGGTTTGGGAAAGAGGAAGAGGTGAGTATTTGAAGCCTTTTGATCTAAGTTTTGTGATTTGTGGTTGAGTATTGTGAATTTTGGTTTTTGCCCTGATTTTGGTGGAATTGTGAAATGCATGAATTGTCATGTGTTTTGTGTTGTAAATGGTGAATTGTGGTTAAATTGATACCATAATGTGTTTTGGTGTCATTGGAATTGATTAGGGAACTTGAGATGGAAAGTTGTGCAATGTTGAGTTGAAATGTGGTTTTGTGATGACATGTTGTGATTATTGGTAAAACATGTCAATGTGATATGAATTTGGTTGATTTGGTATTTCCAATGGATTCCTTGTGAAATTTTGAGTGAGAATGATGTTTGATATGAAAATGAAACCATTGGAAGCCAAATTGCAAAAACTGGAATTCTGTCTTTTGAGGTTCTGTTCTGGGCAGTCAGTTTGTGTGAGCGTTTTGAATGGGCAAATGATGTTAGAAAAATCTGAAACTTTCCAGTCTTGAAGTTCACATCCCAAGCTTCAAAATGGACATATAAATTGTGCCATTTCGTTTTGTGAACTGGGATTTATGTTTGCCCAAAGTTTGAGGACGAAACTGGATTCTGTTTTGGAGCAATGTTGGATTTTGCATAACTCTGGATTTGTGTGGTGATTTCTGGTAATGAGCCATATTTTTCCTACGACTAGGACTTAAAAATATTTCATTTGGCTTTGGGATCACCTCGTTTTGATTTTTTTGGAATTAGTTATGAATTTCCTAAGTTTCCTTGGCTGCAGCAGAAAATCCTGGCTGCAGCGCAAAAGTCTCTATGCACGTTTTGGCCGCAGCCAGAAATTCTTGGCTGCAGCCAAAAACCTTCTGTGCGTGTTCTGGCTGCAGCCAGAGGATTCTTGGCTGCAGCCAACCCCCATTTTCAGCATTTTAAGATTTTGAAAGGTGATTTCCAACCTAGTATGTCCCAATCCTTTAGGCTTTCGTTGAGCTTATTTTAGCCACCTAAAGGGTATGAATGGTAACCAACTTTAAGTGATATAAAAGTAAGGATTTGGAATTGACTATATCCTTGATTTGGTTTATAGGGTTCAGTATTCGTTTGGATCGCGAGTAAGCGGAGCTGGAGCATACGTGGAAAGAAGAGTGTAGGGGACTTACCTCTCTTGCATGCTTTGATATTTGCGTTTGTGTATTGATGCATGTATTGCTTTGCTGGATTATGTGAAACATGTATGAATGATTGTAGCTCTATTTCTAGTTATGCTATGGCCATGAGTATGTTGTTGAAACATTGAGCACGCAGATATGTCATTGTGTGAACATGAGTTATGTATTGCAAGCATGTCATGCATTAAACACATATCATTCATGCATATAGGTATCTGTTTCCTACTGAGATTCTCTCGAATCTCACCCTCCCCTACCAACATTTTAGACAGGGTAGGTGGATCGAGGATGGAGGCAAGCAACCAGGGGCAACGAGGCTTCCTTCGGGATATTTGAGTTGGTAGTTGGTTATCATAGTTGGGATGTATATTTGGATTTGGAGTTGTATATATTGTGGAATGTATACTTGGTTATATGTTGAATGAGAATATTTGATTATGTATTTGGAATGAGCATTTGGGTATTTGTATTTGTATTTGAGGAGAACTGTGTAATCCCCATTCGAAGAATTGTAAAGGGTGGATGTGCCCTATGAATTCTATATCAAGATATGAACCCGGGAGTTGCCGGGATGATATTGTTGTACACTCTGATATTTGTTTAAATGTGATATTCTGCGTGATGTAATTGTATTCGAAATTGAATATGAGACCAGGTTAATTAGATTTCGAAAGTGATTTGTGAAAACCCTATCGTGAAGATGGGAATTTAAATAAGTTTTGTTCTTATTGGTCTCTAATTTCATTTTTATTCCGTATTTCGGATATAATTACGGAAGGGGGTTACACTTATAAATTGATTAGCTGTGGCGCTAAAGAAGTGCTACATATCTGGACGCCACTAAAAGAAGCTGTGGCGCTGGTAAGCACCAAGCATTATAATTTTTTTTTAAAAAAATACCCTCCTATGGTGCTTGGTGGGGCAAGGGCCACAGGAGGGGGGTCTCCTGTGGCGCTTGGCAAGGGCCATAGCATTATAATTTAATTAAAACTCAATATGGAGTGCAACTAAATGACTTACTTTTTGAGGAATAAATGCCTGATCATGCGTAATTACATCCTTCATAAATTTCATGACATAATACCCACAATCATTATCATTGGGTTGGAAAGGGCACTGCAAAAATATAATGCAATATTTAACTCTGTTTATGAATAAAAATTTTTTACTAACAAAATTTGAGTAAATTCATATATCAATACCAGTATCTTCTTCCAAGGATAGCTAAAGTGAGGGTCAGCAGCTTTAGAGTAGCTTAACGTGACAGAGGACCGATACACAGTCAATGCACTAACAAAACAAATAGAAACTGATGACTTTGATTATTCAATCACATGCAAATATTTACACATATGCACGTACACTTACCCATTGAACAATAGTAACATATCAGAACGGTTTTGTGGAAGACCATCTTTTAGAGGATCCACATAGTAAATGCAAGGGCCTGAAGGTTCTGCTAGATTGATAACTATCAATATCCAATGGCGCCTAAAATATTTTAAAAAATTAGTTTCAACAATCATGGTATGATAAGAGTTAAACAATAAAAAGAAAAATTGTACCACTAATAACTTACCCTGCATTGTATGGCACTAAAAATAGCGTAGTTGGTGTCACTCTCTTTCTAAAGTAATCTTTTAGATCATTAGACTGCGTATGTATATCTACTTTACCCCCATGGTAGCCAACGAGATAAGGGTTGGCAAATACGAATTGGACCCTATTTGTATCCATTAAGCAGTCATTGTATAAATGCCTAGTATAAAATGAACAATGTCATGAAAAACAAAAGAAATGGAACAAGAAATATTAATAACAGTGATAAACGATAATGGTCAAGTACCTTATCCAGAAGTTGATAGCTGAAGCACTAACCCAATCACGAGTACATATGTCGTGCATGACCTCGGCAGTAACATAATCAACTAGACCGCCAACATTGTAGATATGTCTTTCAAGACATATTTCCCGTCCTCCTGCACCGATCAATTGTGGTGTAATCGATACTAATTGATCACGATATGAGGTCGGTCTCCTTCTTCTCTGTTGAGTAGCTGAAGCTTTAGACTTGGGTTGTGTTGTCGAACACTTTGACATCTTGCCCTGCAAAAATAAAAAAATTAAATCACAGTTTTATATGGAAGTACAAAGGAAAAATGCAGGGAATTGTAAATGAACAACCTTTTCATATGGTTCTATAAGACCTATTGGCCAAGAAACATAGCCACCTACAACACCTTTGACCATTATTTGCTCATCCCAAGACGGGATCGGTAAGAGGGAGTCTTCATTCATGCAGACGTCAACCCTCACTCGGAGTGTGTTGTTAGGCAATAGTGAATTGTGTAGTATGTCCTTATCAGTGTTGTAGGCAACACCTATTGCAACTGCGTGCTTGGAAGCTTGCTCGACATATAGCTTACATTGGAATTCACCCTGTAGAAAATAGACTTAATATGTCATAGTTCGCTAAATTATAATATAACTTAAAGTTAAGTATAGAAGAAATTAATTACAAGGGACTTTAGGCATGGAAGTGCAACTATCTCTGACACTTGGACTATCACAGAAGGGAATATTTTGTGTTAAACTTCAATGCACAAACTGTTGTATTTGTGTTGTTAACAACATATTTTGTTCTTGCAACAAACGCATTTGCTCTAAGAATTGTTCTTCTCGTTGTTCCGTATGGCACATTTGTTCTTGAAGTTCTTGAATTTGAATCTTGAAACTAGTCATCTCGTCACTGAGCTGGGAAACATCACCTCTACTATGGCGCTTCTGACGTCCGAAGTATGCTGATGGGGTGACAGTAAAACTAGTACCCCGAACACGACTATCATACTCGGGTACTCCCATAGCTCTGCTCAACGAATCATCCCGACCAACATAGCTCGCCAACGCAGGATCCTTCTGTGACACTTGTCACTATCACAAAAAGAATTACAACAATATTAGTTATTATAAATCAAGTTCATTTAAGTAAAGTCAATTATTTATTGTTCATATAATCCAATACTTACACAATATTTAGCTACTCTTCTTGCTTCCTCACTATGAATTTCACCTTTCTTATTTGTGACACTAGCTATCCACAAATCATGTCGTGGAACCTGTGTAATACTTGAACCTGATTCTTCTATCTGCACGACAAATTTAGTTAAAGTTAAATGATATTCAAACAATTTATCTACAAATGAAATAATAATTAATTCGTACCAGTTTTCTTTCTAACTGTGCATATGAAACAGGTCCTTGTGTGTACCGGTATGGCATATTGAGCTTGTTAGCGTGATGTTTCTCGCTCAACTCTTGTTTAGATCAAAATGATTCATATCAATGTACAAATATTAATTACAAATACGTACATTACAAGTAATAGGTAAAGTAAAACAAATTATATTACCAGAAATTCCTGAGTTGTATGTGTTTTGATAAACTCATCCCACATTTCTTGAGTGATGATTCCTTTGTACAATGGATAAGACGGTGTATCAATGATATTGTCATCATCATCCCTCAAGTAGTATTTGACAAGATCAGATCAAAACTTTCTCATAAGTTTTCCGGCTTTTCTTAGCACGAAGTTCTTCCGATCATCATCAATAATAAAAATGCTCTGTAACAAAAAAAACATATATAATATGTAAGATTGAAATTAAGTGAAACATAGCAAACCGAACAATAATATAATTAATGTGTTACCTGAACTTCATCCTATATGTCATCCTCATAATCTTTTTTGACCATTTTCCAGTTTTGAACTGTAATAGGGACTCTGTCTTGAACTGTAGTCCCAATCAAGTTATTTAATGACTTACCGTTCTCGCCGAACGGGTTTCTATTTTCATTCTACTCCAGATGTAACTTGATTCCATTACTTCTCAATTTGATCAATCTCGTCATAACTGTCCTGCCATGTCGTACGTTCGCCTCAAATCTTTGTCTACCAATATGCTGAGGAACATCATCAGCAGTTTCATCATGTGGTGAGTCCATATCCTGAAAGTGAAATACACCAAAATAAAACATCAGTGTATAATGTCAACCATATCAACGAAAGCAAATTATTTTGAAATTTATAAAAACGTACGTACAAGTAAACAAGTCAAGGCACTTTTATCTTTTCCTTTTTCTGGTTTGATTTAAAATTTTTATTCTTCAGAATTCGTGTTGGATTGAGAATTGTGTTTCTCTTGACCCAAGTTCCCTCTTCATGATCATGTCTCACGTATACGGGTCCATCTTCATCTCCATCTTCATCTTCATTTGCATCTCCATCTATATCAATCTCTACTGACCATAAATTTTCAAATGAAGGATCGTCATCATTGATGTTCAAATTTTCATTACTTTCAAGATCAACTTGTTCTTGACGATTCTTGTTGGATGGGAGTACAATAGACCAATTCTTTCTAGCAGGATCCGAAATGAAAAATGCTTGTTCTACTTATGCTGCTGAAATAAAAGGATAATCTTCATACCAAACTTTAGAAAGATCCACTTGAACAAAGCCTAAGTCATCTATCCTCAATCTACTGTTGTTGTTAACCCACTTATATTTGAAGACAGGCACCTTGAACATAGAGTAATCTAACTCCTATATGCATTCAATGACACCAAAGTATGACATTGATGCATAGATAGGGTGTATGTCTTTAGCATTAGATCTATGCCAAGAATCAGCAATAAGTGTTACCCCACTATTTTGCATCGTGCTCTGTGTATCATGATCTTGTGTATAGAATGTGTAATCGTTGATTGCATAACTATTGTAACATAATACATTTAAGCTCGGTCCCTTCGACAACCACTTTAATTTTTCAGAAACTGAATCAGGATTCTGCTCCATCTCATTATTAATGCAATTTTTCAACCATCCTGAAAATTGTTTATTGTGTTCTTTTGTTAACAAATTTTCATTCCTATCACCATGTACCAATTGAAGAACATCCTTGTGTTCTTCTACATACGGTTCGACCTCATCAGTGTTATGTAGCATATACAAGTGGGCTTGCTCCTGTTCAATGGCCGATATCGTTATTACATCCCTCCCAGTTGTTCCTTTCCCTGATCTTCGCCCATCATGACGGGACTTGGGGATCCCTACAGGGTCAACATTTGATAGAAAATCATCACAGAAGTTACTTGATTCTTCAACCATATACCTTTCAGCAATACAACCCTCTGGGCGATATCTATTTTTCATGTACCCTTTTAATATTTTCATGAATCGCTCATTTGGGTACATCTATCTCAAGTACACTGGACTGCACAATTGAATCTCTTTGACCAAGTGTACGGTTAGATATACCATAATGTCAAAAAAAAGAAGGTGGAAAATACATTTCAAGTTCACACAAAGTACATACAATCAGCCTTTGTAAATCTTGTAACTTAGTTGAATCTACCACTTTACTGCAGATCAACTTGAAAAACACGCAAAGTTTAGTGATGGTGTTTCTTAAATTTTTGGGTAAAATGGATCGTATACCAACCGGTAGGAAATTCTGCATATAGGGCATGCACCATATCCTTTGACGCTGTATCCCGACAAATTACCATAAGCAGGGAAATCATTAATTGTGCCAAACAACATGGCGTTCAAAGTGAAACTTTCTTCCCTATACCCATCATACACATTGACGCCTTCTTCCCAAAGCAGCTTCAAGTCATCAACTAAAGGAGACAAGTATACATCTATATCATTCCCAGGTTGCCTTGGCCTAGAAATTAACATGGACAACATCATAAACTTACCTTTCATGATCAAGTGTGGAGGAAGGTTATAAATCATCAATATCACTGGCCACATGCTATGTGTACTACTCTTAACACCGTGCGGGTTAATTCCATCAGTTGACAGTGCAAGGTGAAGGTTCCTTGCTTCATCTGTAAAGTTAGGGTACTCATGATCAATTTTTTTTCCATTGAGGAGCATCTGCAGGGTACCTAAGCTTCATGTATTTAATCATTTCATCTGTATGCCATGTCAACTGCTTAGCAATCTCTGCATTACTGTACAATTGCTTGAATCTCGGAATAATGGGAAAATACCATAGGACCTTTAAAGGAATCTTTCCTTTCTTCTTCCTATAGTGAGATGCATTGCATTTAGGGCACTTCTCCAACGTTGCATACTGATTTCGAAATAATACGCAATCGTTAGGACATGCATGTATCTTCTCATACCCCATACCAGTTGTAGAGCAAAGAATTCGCTTTGCCTCGTATGTCTTGGTAGGAAGTACATTTTCTTCTGGATGCATATCTTGCAACAGTCAAGCAGTGCGGTGAAACCCGAATCACTCAATCCGTAGTGAGCTTTAAAGTTGTACAACTTCAACACTGCTAGCAATCTTGTGTATTTAGTACTACCAGCATATAATGATTTCTCTGTATCACCTTTCAACTTCTCAAATTCGTTGGGGCAGTTATGATGCACCCCTTCAACCACATTTAGCATTTCTTCAAGACCATCATCTTCATCAAACATGCTTTGATCAAATTCATCCGAAGCACCACTCGTGGTATGCACCCGATCACTACATGCATCGTTCGTCTCACCATGCCTTGTCCATCGTATATATGTTTGATCAATATCGTAACACACTAAATGATCTAGTAAATCAAGTGGATTAATCCGCTTTCCAAAACAACAAGATAAGCAAGGACAAAAGATTTTGTCAGGATCTTTTGTGTGCTCAATTGCAAATGTAATAAAATCTTTCACCCCATCTATATATTCCCTTGAACACCGATTAGATGACATCCATTTATGATCCATCTATGCCTTCAATCTATTTTTTTAAAAAAGTACGTGGTTAGTTGTATGACTATTGCATTTACTAATTACTTTTATATTCTCTTACCAATTTTAAAATAAATTCCCAACATGAAATCTTCAAAATTGAAGCTTTCTAAGTCTTAAACCCAATGTTTTAATTGACAAATAATCCATTCATTATTCCCAGGCATTATAATAATTTTTCACAACTCATAACGAAAAAAACCATATTTGCCACAACATATTTGCCATGTTAATAAAATACAAGTGTTAAGAATATATAAATAATTATTTTACTTATGCAACTAATCCAAAACAATCATTACAACACCTACAAATTATAACTAACTATTATTAAATTCAACTAAAATCACATTTGTAAGCTCAAAATTTAAAAAACATACATTAAATAAAAGCTTCATTAGACTGTTGAGTTGAAACTACAAATATAAATTACATATATAAAAGTCAATAAAATAATTAGTGGTTGTAAATTTTTTAATAATAATAATGTGTACAAAACATCAATATATAATAAAATAAAATATGATTAATTAGCTTAAATCAAAAAATATGATTAAAAAAAAAGAAAGAAAATAAAATAAAACAAAAAGGAAAACATATATAATCCCAACATTAATTAAATTATTTTCAGCTCAATGTTGAGATTATAAAAAAAAAAATTTATTTTTGACTAGCTTACTTTAAAAAAAAAAGAGAGGCACTAATCAGCGAACTTCAATTAATTAAATTAAGGGTACGTTAAAAAATTTAAAATAAATTTAGACATCAATTGTATTTCTCAATTATTCTAAACACATAAGTAACAAATTTTTTTTTGCCAGAACATAAGTAACAAATAAAAATAAATAGAGAAGAAGCAATGGTAAAACAAATTAAAGTAGCAAGATAGTCATATATTTTCCTTTAGGTCCTCACCCCTCAATGAAAGCATAAACAAACCAATAACAAATTCTATAAATAAATATGCCATTAAATTTCAGCTATTTTTTTAACTGTGAATTATATAGAAAAAAATTCCTGTATATCAAAATTTGGTAATAAACCCATGAAAATAAATTTGTCCGGACAATCATGCATCCGATATACCGTCATTAATTAACGGGTAAATTTATTAATAGAATATGAAGTTTAAGAAAGTTATTTCTACAAATTCAATTAAAAAAATTCTATTAATTTATCATGTTCTGTTAACTATAAATGATAGATTGATTATCACCAAAATAAAAAATAAAAAAAGACCGATTGATCAACTAATTAATTAATAAGGCAGTTATGGACAATAATATACTATATATATATATATATAATCACGTGTGGCACTGATCTTAAGAAATTTAAAGGTTGATAATTTTTTGCATAATTGTTTGTTTTCAAATAAATAAAAACTGTTTTTAAGAACAAAATCGAACATTCCTTAATATCTAATGTTTACTTTTTCTTATCCAGACTCAGTAAATATATACTAGCAATGAAGTATTATATACATGAATATAAAGCATGGCAATAAAATCAATATTAAGATCTTACAGGTAAATTTGAAAAAGACTAAAAGGGATCAGGTTTCACAATTAATTTTCTCTAGGATAAAGTGGAAAGGAAACTCTGCTATTTTGTGTATTGAAAGAACACACATCCATTCTATTGCTGAGACTGCAAGCTTAGTTTTCAGAAGTCCAATAAGAACTGAAACACATAAGAATCCGTAAGATGCCAACATATATTTGGCTGAATAACATAAACGTGTATTCTTCAGCTATTTTACATTATTACAAACAACTTTCTGTTCTCAATCCGTAGTAGATATTTAAAATATAAATGATGCAAAGAAGACATTTTAAGGGAAAAGAAGACATTTTAAGGGAATTTCCACGCATTTAATGTTCTATTGCCAAAAAAAAATCTCATGAACAAGCAAGTTTTCATTTACTCAGCAAAACTAGCCGCCCCTACCAAACACCATCAAAGGAAAGAAAAAATGTTTTCATTTTGATTCTGGTTTACCTGAAAAATGATTTGCGGAAGTATACAAGAAGTTATCTTGAAATAATAAATGTGAATAATTAAACTCATTCCATAAAAACCAAATCAGACTTCCTATTCTTCTTCTTCAACATATATATATACAGACACGCGCGTGCGTCTAATAACAAAAATAAGTAGAACAACCCGAAAAAAAAGGAAGTACGTTGAACTTATAGCTTAATTGATCAGTGCAGTGCAGTGGGGGACCACGTTGCCCGTTGGTGACGCAATCTTGAGTAAGGAGGACGAGGAAATTTGAGCAGTTGGTGTAATATCCCGATTTGTGATTAGGGCTAATGGCTCTGATAATTGTTGTAATTAGTGTAATTAAATACTTTTAGAAATTTATGTAATATGAATTTAGTATACATACATGTGGTATGTAAGATCAAGGGTTGAGATTCATTGTAGAAGGGTCGGAATCCTATGTGTTGTGATTTTGTGAGCTCATGGAAGGAATGTGAGTGGATGATGACATGTGGCATTGTGTGAGCCATGGGATGTGGCACTAGAAGACAAAGTAGCACTTTTCCTCTTTTTCTCTCTCTCTTTCGGTTGTGTTTATGGGAGGGAAAGGGAAACATCTTCATCATCATCATTTCTCCATCTCACTCATCTTCTCTCTCTTTCTTCCTCCATTTTCGCTGAGCAAGCTTGGAAAGGGAAGGATAAAGCTTTGATTTTTGGTAAGTGATGAGCCTCTAATGCCTTAATCCTCTTCTCTAATATTGTGTGTCTCATTGAGAGTTACATTGTGGTGGTTGTAGAGTCTTGAATGGTGTTAATTTGGGCATTGATTCGAAATTGAAAGTTGAAGAATCAAGATTCTAGATTGGGCAAAGAGAAGAGGTAGACATTTAGAGCATTTTGATGTATTGTTTGTAATTTTTGGCTAAGTTTGGTAAAATCTGGAATTTTGCCCTAATTATGCCTATTTCTGGAAATATGAAGTTCATTATGATTGATGATTGGAAATGATTTAGTTTGGAGATTTTGAGAGTTTGGTGTTTAATGTCACCCACAACCAAAGCATGATAATGGAATAGGATTTTGGTGATTTTGACATTTCCATTGGAGTCCTTGAGTGATTTTGTGTGGGAATAAGCTTGGTTGTTGATTTTGGATTCATTTGGATCACTTGGGAAAAGTTGGAAAATCTGTTTTGTTTTAACTCTGTTTTTCGCTGTCAGTTTGGACGAGCATTTTAAGTGACCAAATGGTATTGGAAAATTATGAAACTTTCCAGTCTTAATTTTCACATCCCAAGCTTCAAAATAGATATATATTTTGTGTCATTTCGTTGATTATTATGTGAGATATGGTTGCCCAAAGTTTGGGATTGAAACAGAACTCTGTTTTGGGGTAGTGTGTAGTTTTTGGTAATTCTGTATTTGTGTAGTGATTTCCAGTGAGGGGCTATATTTTTCCTTGAAAGAGGACTTATATACCTTTCATTTGGCTTTGGAATCACTCCGTTTCGATTTTTCTAGGATTATTTATGAATTTTGGAAGTTCAGCCCAGTGTAAGGAAATTTCTGGGCCGCGGCCCAAGAGTGGCTGGCCACGGCCCAAACCTTTCTGGCCTGTTTCGGGCCACGGCCCATGAGTGGCGGGCCGCATCCCAAGGCCTTCTAACCATATTTGGGCCGCAGCCCAAGGAAAGGTGGGCCGCGGCCCACCCCTGTGTTCCAGCACTCTGTGTTTTCGAAAAGTGACCTTCAACCTTTTGTTTCCCAACCTTTTAGGGCTTTCATTAGAGACATATGTGGTCTCTTAAGAGTCCTAAATGATAACCAACTTAGTGTATTATGGGATTAAGTAATTGGAAAAGAGATTGATCAATTGTCCCTAATTTGATATAGGATTTGATATCTATCGTTCGCGTGAGACCACGGTAACGGAGCCAGGCAGGAAAGATACAGGTAGTGACTCTTTCTTTATACCTTATGTGATACATTGTATGTGTGCTATGTCATTGTTCTGAAATGGATATCGTATGCAGTAAGTTTATGAAAATTGTGGAAGCACCACTATACCAATAGTCCCTGAGTCGCTAACAATGGTTCGGGTAAGGGCCGTATGCCTTCCCGGCGGTAAAAGGGGATGAGGTTAGGGTGTGATATATGTGTATATGTGGGCCGAAAGGCTAATTGTGAGCTGAAAGGCTATTTGTGAAGGCTGACGGGCCATTTGTGAAAGCCGAAAGGCTATATGTGAGCCGTGTGGCTATTCGTATGCACTGCCACGCCAATAGTCCCTGAGTCGCTATCAACGGTTTGGGTTAGGACGGTGTGTCTTCCCGGCGGTAAAAGGGGATGAGGGTGGAGTGTGATTGTGTTGCTGTGATGTGAGATGATTTGTTTATATATTATGTGATTGCATGTGGTATGAAATAGTTGTTACTATTGGGATTCTTTAGAATCTCGCTCTTTCCAAATGACTAACCTTTTTAGATAGGGCGAGTGGCTCGAAAGGGAAGCGGACAACCAGGAGTAGTTAGGTTACTCCGAGATCTTAGTGGTAGTTGGTTATCCTTATTTTGGTTTTGAGATTACCAAGCGTAGACAGAAAAAGATGTAAACGTATATTTTGGTCATGTAATCCCCATTATTGGGAACTTGTAAACCCAAGTTATATATGTAAGTAACCCGGGGTTTGCCGGGATTTTGGTGTCCGCACTTTGATATTTATTATGTACTCTGATTTCTCAAGTAATTATATCCGCCCGTGAATGTGAGACCAGCAATAAGTATGTTTTAGAATTGATTTGCTAAATACCCTATCTCTTGGATGTGGGACTATAAATTGTTATTTCATCTTATTGGTCTCTATTTCACTTAAATTTCGTAATCCGGATGTAATTACGGTGAGGGGGTTATATTTTTGGTATCAGAGCTGTAGTTCCTGGCAAGGGTAGAATTTGCTAGGATAGCTCCCATAGTTTGGACTTAATGATAAAAGACTAATTGTGAATGTTGGTTTGTATACACATCTTTGGATTATGACTGTGGATATCTGAGATTGGTAGATATGTGTGTACTATAATTGTTGGATTAATGGGGTGAGTTCATTATAGAATGAAAAGAACAACCAAAGGTCGCCCCAGAGTACAACAAGAAGATCCCATGGTGGAAGTGGTCAATGACAATCCACCGGATCCTATGCACGAGTTGATGGGCTTGATAAAGGATCAGAGGGATATGATCACGGAGCTTAGAGAAGAGCTTCGAGCTGAAAAGGCTAAGAACAATGAGGGTAGAGGTTAGTCTACTCAAGAAGGAACTCGAGGGGAAACCCGAGAGGAGACTAGACTGGAAGATACTGCTGAAGGGTCGGCATGACCACTTGAATCGCCTCCTCGTACTGAAGTAGATCCAAGGCCGCATGGAAAGTCGGTCAATGAGGAAAGAGATCTTCAGTTTTGGGTCTCCAGATTCTGTAAACATCTACCTCCGGCATTCAAAGGGAGATTTGATCCTCAGGCGGCGGAAGATTGGGTAAATCGTCTTGAGAAGATATTCGAGGTTCTAGAATGTCCATCAGAAGTGAAAGCCAAGCTAGCAGTGTACAAGCTTGAGGGAGATGCAGACCGCTGGTGGCGGAACATCGCTTTGTCTTTGAAGAGCAAGAATATACCATTGACCTGGGAGGTGTTTCAACAACACTTCGATGAGAAATACTTTCCCAAGTCAGTGAGGCTTGAAAAGGAGACCGAGTTCCTACAAATCAAGCAAGGGGACACGGAGTCATTTGATGAGTATTTGTCCCGATTCACCCGGTTGTCCTGATACTCCTCTTATCTTCAGAAGAGGGATGACGAGGAGTTGAGCTCAGATTTACTTATTCGGGGTTTGAGGCGTGATATGAGAAAGAGAATAGCACCCATCAGTTTTCTAAGTTCAACAAGGCTGTTGAAGAATGTCGAATCACAGAGAGTAATCTTAGAGAGTTGTATCCGGCTAAGATTACTGGTGGTTATAGTGAGTCCAGTAAGGGCGGTGCTCCTCAGAAGTGGAAGGGTTCGGGGTCATCTTCGTTTAGTGGCAGTGGTAAGAAGCCCTATCAGTCGAAAGACCGTGAGCCCCAGAGGTTTGTGATGGAGAAGAAATGTCCCCGATGCAACCAGTCACATTATGGCAAGAATTGTCGGGGCGAGATGATTTGCTTTAATTGTAAGCAACCTGGACATCTTTCTAGAGATTGCCAACGACCGCAAGCGGAGCAGAGACCGAGGGCTCAAGGCAGAGTATTTGCCATGACTCATGAGGAAGCCCGAAAATCCCCAGAGCTGATACAAGGTACAGTTCTTCTCAATGGATTTGTATTGGAAGCATTGTTTGACTCGGGTGCAAGTCACTCTTTTATTTCATGTGATTGTGTGAAGCGGTTGAGTATGAATGTGTATAAGTTACCATTCGAGCTGATTATGTTAACACCGATGGGTGTAAAGGCAGTAACTACTGATGCCTGTTTGAATTGTGTTATAACTGTAGATGGTCGTGAGTCGGTGATAGATTTGATTTGTTTACCGCTCTGCCAATTGGAAGTCATTCTGGGTTTTGATTGGTTGAGAGCGAATAATGTGTTGTTAGATTGTGGGAACAAAAGGATAGTGTATCCTGTTTCTCAAAAAGTTGAGGATGGCACTCGGTTTGAATTTCCTTTCAACAGCTAAGGCTGAGAAATATTTGCAAAAGGGTTGTCAGGGGTATATGGTTTTCTTTTCTGTACAAGGAGAAACCAGTGAAACTTTGAGTAGTATACCCATAGTGAATGAATTCCCTGTGGTTTTTCCAGATGATCTAAGTGGATTACCTCCGGAAAGGGAAGTTCAATTTTCGATTGATATTGTGCCTGGAGCGGGTTCCATATCCAAAGCCCCATATTGTATGGCCCCAAATGAAATGGCTGAGTTGAAAAAGCAGATTGAGGATTTGCTTGAGAAAGGGTTTATTAGACCCAGTGTGTCGCCTTGGGGTGCTCCAGTTTTGTTTGTGAAAAAGAAAGATGGGAGTCTTCGTTTGTGTATCGACTATAGAGAGTTGAATAAGGTTACCGTCAAGAATAAGTACCCTCTCCCAAGAATTGATGACCTATTAGATCAACTATCTGGTTCAAGTGTGTTTTCGAAAATTGATCTAAGGTCGGGGTATCATCAGCTGCGTGTGAAAGCGGAAGATGTTCCGAAAACTGCTTTCCGGACTAGGTATGGTCATTATGAATTTTTGGTGATGCCATTTGGGTTAACCAATGCGCCTGCGGTTTTCATGTATTACATGAACCGTATTTTTCGACAATACCTAGATCAGTTCGTTGTAGTATTTATCGATGACATTCTGATATACTCCAAGAGTATGGAGGAGCATGAGCATCATCTGAAAATCGTGTTGAATATATTGCGTTAAAAGAAACTCTATGCTAAATTGAGTAAGTGCGAGTTTTGTCTATCGGAAGTAAGATTCCTAGGCCATGTTATCTCGTAGGAAGGGGTCTCTGTGGATCCTAGTAAGGTGGAAGCAGTACTGAACTGGAAGAGGCCAGAATCTGTGGCAGAGATACGCAGTTTTCTGGGTATTGCTGGTTATTATCGGAGATTCATTCAGAATTTCTCTCGTATTGCGTTGCCGATGACCAAGCTCACGAGAAAAGATCAACCATTTGTGTGGGATGAGAAATGTGAAAATTGTTTTGTGGAGCTGAAGGAGAGATTGACGACGGCACCTGTGTTGATTTTGCCTGATCCCAGTTTGACATATGTTGTGTATTCTGAAGCCAGTAGGCAGGGATTAGTGTGTGTCCTTATGCAGCAGGGACGTATGGTGGCCTACGCCTCTCGACAGCTCAGACCTCATGAATTGAACTATCCCACTCATGATTTGGAGCTTGTGGCTATTGTGTTTGCCTTGAAGATTTGGAGGCATTATTTGTATGGTGTGACTGTGGAATTGTACTGCGACCATAAGAGTCTCAAATATCTGTATGATCAGAAAGAGTTGAATATGAGACAACGGCGTTGGATGGAGTTGCTTAAGGACTACAACCTGGAAATAAAATATCATCCGGGTATGGCGAATGTAGTCGCTGATGCTCTTAGTCGAAAGACTGTGCTTGTGGCAGCTATGATGATACAAGAAGAGAAATTGATTGCTGACTTTCGTGATATGAATCTGTCAAACCAGATCATCTGTGCCAACTATAATGTTTCCCAAGGGGAAAGTGATCTGAGAGCTGAGATTGAAGAAGCTCAGAGGCAAGATGACTGGATACAGCATAACTTGCCTAGAATTGAGCGAGGAGAAGTTCAGGGCTATGATGTGTCGCCTCGTGGATTGGTTCGCTATCAGAAAAGAGTGTGCGTTCTACTAAAGGCGGAGTTGAGACAGAAAATCTTAGATGAGGCGCATAAGAGCCGATATAATCTTTATCCGGGTATGACCAAAATGTACCATGGTTTGAAATCTGTGTATTGGTGGCCGGGAATGAAGAGTGATGTGACGAAATATGTGGCGAGGTGTCTCACATGTCAGAAAGTAAAGATCGAGCACCAAAGACCGCCTGGTTTGTTGCAGAGTCCTGAGATTCCGGAATGGAAATGGGAAAGTGTGACCATGGATCTTGTTATGGGATTGCCCAAGATCAGGAATTATGATGCGATCTGGGTTATTGTCGACCGGTTAACGAAGTCGGCACACTTCCTACTGATTAATGCTAATTATTCTCCGGACAAGTTAGCAGAAATTTATGTTCGTGAAATTGTGAAGCTCCATGGCATACCGAAGAATATCATCTCTGATCGAGATCCCCGTTTCACCTTGAGATTCTGGAAGGCATTGCATGAGGCACTGGGTACTCAATTGAGATTCAATACAGCCTATCATCCTCAGACGGACGGACAGTCAGAGAGGACTATTCAGACCTTAGAGGATATGTTGCGGGCATGTGTTCTTGACTTCAAAGGGAGTTGGGATCATTTTCTTCCACTTGCTGAATTTGCTTACAACAATAGCTATCATGCGAGCATTCAGATGGCGCCGTATGAAGCGTTGTATGGAAGAAAATGCCAATCGCCATTGTGTTGGAATGAATTATCTGAGAGGAAGCTATATGGGCCGGAGCTTATTGATCAAACCTCAGCCCAGATTCGTGTTATTTGTAAGAGGCTTCTTGCAGCTCAGAGCCGGCAGAAAAGCTATGCTGACAAGAGGAGAAGGCCTCTAGAGTTTGATGTTGGTGACCATGTATTTCTTAGAGTATCTCCTGTCACCGGTATTGGGCGAGCAATCAAACGAAAGAAGCTGAGCCCGAGGTATATAGGTCCTTTTGAGATCCTTGATAAGATTGGGCCTGTTGCTTATCGTGTAGCCCTACCTCCGAGCTTGAGCAGACTCCATGATGTATTTCATGTTTTCCAATTGAAGAAGTACCAACCGGATCCATCTCATGTCGTTGAGTATGAGAATGTGGAGTTGCGAGATAACTTCACGTATACGGTGGAGCCAGAGCGGATAATTGAACGAGAGGAACGTCGGCTCAGACACCGGAGCATTCCTTATGTGAAAGTGATCTGGAAGGGTATGACCCAACGAGAAGCAACTTGGGAAGCAGAAGAAGATTTGCGAAGGCGATATCCGGAGTTTTTGGCTCAAGGGGTGTAGAAATTTCGAGGATGAAATTTATTTGATGGGGGGAGAATTGTATTATCCTGATTTGTGATTAGGGCTAATGGCTCTGATAATTGTTGTAATTAGTGTAATTAAATACTTTTGGAAATTTATGTAATATGAATTTAGTATATATACATGTGGTATGTAAGATCAAGGGTTGAGATTCATTGTGGAAGGGTAGGAATCCTATGTGTTGTGATTTTGTTAGCTCATGGAAGGAATGTGAGTGGATGATGACATGTGGCATTGTGTGAGCCATGGGATGTGGCACTAGAAGACAAAGTAGCACTTTTCCTCTTTTTCTCACTCTCTTTCGGTTGTGTTTATGGGAGGGAAAGGGAAACATCTTCATCATCATCATTTCTCCATCTCACTCATCTTCTCTCTCTTTCTTCCTCCATTTTCGCTGAGCAAGCTTGGAAAGGGAAGGATAAAGCTTTGATTTTTGGTAAGTGATGAGCCTCTAATGCCTTAATCCTCTTCTCTAATATTGTGTGTCTCATTGAGAGCTACATTGTGGTGGTTGTAGAGTCTTGAATAGTGTTAATTTGGGCATTGATTCGAAATTGAAAGTTGAAGAATCAAGATTCTAGATTGGGCAAAGAGAAGAGGTAGACATTTAGAGCATTTTGATGTATTGTTTGTGATTTTTGGCTAAGTTTGGTAAAATCTGGAATTTTGCCCTAATTATGCCTATTTCTGGAAATATGAAGTTCATTATGATTGATGATTGGAAATGATTTAGTTTGGAGATTTTGAGAGTTTGGTGTTTAATGTCACCCACAACCAAAGCATGATAATGGAATAGGATTTTGGTGATTTTGACATTTCCATTGGAGTCCTTGAGTGATTTTGTGTGGGAATAAGCTTGGTTGTTGATTTTGGATTCATTTGGATCACTTGGGAAAAGTTGGAAAATCTGTTTTGTTTAAACTCTGTTTTTCGCTGTCAGTTTGGACGAGCGTTTTGAGTGACCAAATGGTATTGGAAAATTATGAAACTTTCCAGTCTTAAATTTCACATTCCAAACTTCAAAATGGATATATATTTTGTGTCATTTCGTTGAGTATTCTGTGAGATATGGTTGCCCAAAGTTTGGGATTGAAACAGAACTCTGTTTTGGAGTAGTGTGTAGTTTGGTAATTCTGTATTTTTGTAGTTATTTCCAGTGAGGGGCTATATTTTTCCTTGAAAGAGGACTTATATACCTTTCATTTGGCTTTGGAATCACTCCGTTTCGATTTTTCTAGGGTAAGTTATGAATTTTGGAAGTTCAGCCCAGAGTCAGGAAATTTCTGGGCCGCGGCCCAAACCTTTCTGGCCTGTTTCGGGCCGCGGCCCATGAGTGGCAGGCCGCAGCCCAAGGCCTTCTAACCATATTTGGGCCGCAGCCCAAGGAAGGGTGGGCCGCGGCCCACCCCTGTGTTCCAGCACTTTGTGTTTTCGAAAAGTGACCTTCAACCTTTTGTTTCCCAATCTTTTAGGGCTTTCATTAGAGACATATGTGGTCTCATAAGAGTCCTAAATGATAACCAACTTAGTGTATTATGGGATTAAGTAATTGGAAAAGAGATTGATCAATTGTCCCTAATTTGATATAGGATTTGATATCTATCGTCCGCGTGAGACCACGGTAATGGAGCCAGTCAGGAAAGATACAGGTAGTGACTCTTTCTTTATACCTTATGTGATACATTGTATGTGTGCTATGTCATTGTTTTGAAATGGATATCGTATGCAGCAAGTTTATGAAAATTGTGGAAGCACCACTATACCAATAGTCCCTGAGTCGCTAACAACGGTTCGGGTAAGGGCCGTATGCCTTCTCGGCGGTAAAAGGGGATGAGGTTAGGGTGTGATATATGTGTATATGTGGGCCGAAAGGCTAATTGTGAGCTGAAAAGCTATTTGTGAAGGCCGACGGGCCATTTGTGAAAGCCGAAAGGCTATATGTGAGCCGTGTGGCTATTCGTATGCACTGCCACTCCAATAGTCCCTGAGTCGCTATCAACGGTTTGGGTTAGGACGGTGTGTCTTCCCGGCGGTAAAAGGGGATGAGGGTGGAGTGTGATTGTGTTGCTGTGATGTGAGATGATTTGTTTACATATTATGTGATTGCATGTGGTATGAAATAGTTGTTACTACTGGGATTCTTTAGAATCTCACTCTTTCCAAATGACTAACCTTTTCAGACAGGGCGAATGGCTCGAAAGGGAAGCGGACAACCAGGAGTAGTTAGGTTACTCCGAGATCTTAGTGGTAGTTGGTTATCCTTATTTTGGTTTTGAGATTACCAAGCGTAGACAGAAAAAGATGTAAACGTATATTTTGGTCATGTAATCCCCATTATTGGGAACTTGTAAACCCAAGTTATATATGTAAATAACCCGGGGTTTGCCGGGATTTTGGTTTCCGCACTTTGATATTTATTATGTACTCTGATTTCTCAAGTAATTATATCCGCCCGTGAATGTGAGACCAGCAATAAGTATGTTTCAGAATTGATTTGCTAAATACCCCATCTCTTGGATGTGGGACTATAAATTGTTATTTCATCTTATTGGTCTCTATTTCACTTAAATTTCTTAATCCGGATGTAATTACGGTGAGAGGGTTATAGTTGGGACCAACTGGATGGAGTGGGGACCAAAAGTGAAAGACAGTGCAAAGACAAGGGAAGGGACAGAAGTGGGGATGGTTGTGGCTGTTGGAACAAATTAAAACAAAGAATAGATTCACTGATGAAGACGTGTGAGCGTGTGGGTGTTTTTTAGTGTAAAGATGATAGGAAATGGAGGGAGGGGGCAACGGATACAAAGAAGAGTTGAGAAAAGGAAAGTAGTTTAAAGAAGAGAGAGTAGTTGAATAATTAAAGTGAAGTAGTAGTCAAAAAGAGAAGGAATGAGGATACGAGACCACTATTGGGAAGTGAAAATAAGAGATAAGGGTTGGGAAGGGGAGAATTGCTATTGGAGGATATGGGTTACACACTATCCATTTAAAATTTTTTTTTACAGTTGATAAGGCCAAGTGTGGTGCCTGCCTTTGCCCCGCCAGGCGCCACAGCTGCATGCTTGGTGCCTAGGCAGGCGCCACACTTGGCACCAAGCATGCAGCTGTGGCGCCTGGCGGGGCTAGGCAGGCACCACACTTGGCCTTATCAACTGTGGCACCTAACCCACTAGGCGCCACATCTGGTATCCAAAATTTTTTAAAAAAAATTTATATAAAAAAATAAATAAAAGGAAGCTGTGGCACTTCTTTAAAGAAGTGCCACAAAATGTGCGCCACTTTTCAATCATTTTGTAGTAGTGTTTTCCCCCCAATATCCGATGACATGTTGTAAAATTCATAATCATATCTCATTGCAAGGCAATTACCTTTGGATAATGACCACGGTCATCAATATTCGCAGCGGGGAGTAATCCAAAGTAAGGCTAGTCAAACGTAAAGTTTATGTAAGGCCTAATTAATTAATTAGATTAAATTAAGGAAGTTAGTTAGATTGTTTAATATGAATTTTTTTTCCTAAAACACACTAATTATTTTCCTTAATTTTCCCCCTACCTCCTACCTGATTATTGTTGGGGGACTAATTTGAGAAAAATTAATAAATATGTAAAATAGGTCTTATATTTAATATTAGTATCATCTCCTCAATTAGCTCCTACGTAAAGGACTAACTGGAGGAGCATGGTATAAAGGAATCCATAATTTATAAACATAAGGAATAAAATTGCATTCCATCTTTTCCAATCATGCCCCATGTACAAATCTGCAATAGCCAAGCTCAACTTGTTGATTATGTTGCTTTGTTAGCACTTAAATTAATAATTAGATAATGCAGGTTAGCGGCATAACCTAGGTCATATTTTCTTGTATGAAGTCAGTAGTATTTAATTCTTAAATTAATTAAATGTGAGTAACACAAAACAAAAAGGAGAAATTACTGATTCTTAATAAAAAAACGAAAATATAAAAGAAAGTGAAGAAAATAAATGATGAATTTTCTTGAGAATAGATTGGTAGCCATAATAGTTTTAACATATATGAAGTTATTAATTTACTAAGTCCTAAACATGAAAAACTCTAGACAAACGTCATAGATCTCACTTTTATGATCAATAATTATATCTGGGAACTTAGCATCTATAATTACCTCTTAAATAATTGTTAAATATCACTTAACACGTGAATTAAATTCTCAATTATAACTTGTTCATCTAATTAGAACAATCAAATGATATATCCTAGTAGAATAAGCAAATGCTATATTCAAGAAAATATAATCAACCATGTAATTCAATTAGTAATATAAAAGATTAATCACTTGAGAAAATTGAGATTATAAATTAAGAATTGCAAATCATAATTATTCATAAAATTCACAAAATTTTAATCACAAAGATTATCCAAATGGAAATCAAAGTCTTGAAAATAGAAATTCAATCCTAGAACTAGGAAATCATAAAATATAAGAAAAGATTAAACTAAATAACAACTCCTAATTAAAGAATAGAGAACTCAAGCAACAAGATTTATCCTCAATAGGAAGATTAATTAACCACACATGGTGATGGAAGAAGAAAATAGGTGTGGTGTATGATCACACTCTTGGAATGAAGTCTTGGAATCCCTTTTATAGGCTTCTTGATGTTCCTCGTTGAAGTTGGAAGAGAGGAGGATGGTCTTAATTAATCTTTTTTTTTCCTGACCGTATAACGGGGCATAAGCCCAAAACAAAATTACATCACACTAGTTCTTGGGCAAGAGATGCCCATCATATCCCTGTACAACCATCTCGATAAGCCTTTAGGAGGCTCCTCTAGTAGTTGAACGATATTGGCTTGAAGGAAGTTCTGTTTTGCCATCCAATCAGCAACATAATTGCATTCTCTCAAAATGTGCTGGACTTTAACATCTGCACATGTATTAAACAGGCTATCCACTCATTCTATAAATCTATTATTCTTCTAATCTCTTAGGAACATATTTTCCAAACTCTTTACCAATTCCATAGAGTCCGATTCTATAATCACCTTTTGCCCTCGGAAGTTCTCCATAAGCAACATTATAGTTAGCAATCCCCATAATTCAGCCTCCCTTGCACTGCATTTTCCAATATTTCTTGAAAAACCCCCCAACCACCTATTACAATGGTCTCTAAACACTCTGCCACAACCTGTCCGCCCATCCACTCCTTTCACTGGCCCATCAATGTTCATTTTAATTGGTGCGAACCTACAAGGGAAGATCCCACGAACCCACAACCAATTCTGAAATATACACACCCCAAGAAAGCTAAACACAGATCGACGATCCACTTGAACCCTTGAACATAAAAGAACAAGGACCCGAAGTGTTGGAAAATGCCACAAGGTTGATCAAGCCTTGATAAGTTTGTTAGTTCTAAAAAGAACCCTTAGAGAGAATCCACTCTCAAGAAACAAAGTGCAGAAGTGCAACTTTCATTTATGATTCAAATCTGAATTGTGTGTCCTACAAATGAAGAAGCACTAAGTATTTATAGGGAAAATATGACCTAATTGTAGTAGGTGCAAATCTGAACATAGAAAATACAAATTCTAATACCATGTGCTAGGAAACCTAAAAGTCTAATACATGAACACAAAATTCTAATACAATCTAGAAGAAAGTTGAAAACTCAAATACAAATGCTTAAAGAAACCAAAAGTCAAATCTGCCACCAACTCCTTGTTATTTTCGCACACCTAACTTCAAGAAAATGTAGTCAGCAAATTAAGGCTCAAATTGTGCTTATTTAGGCCCAAATGAGCCTCCCATGTGTAGTACTAGGTCCAAGCTCTTTGTTTTGAAGCTTCCAAGCCCAAAACTTGATTAACAACTCCATATTTAGCACAAATGAACTTTGTGACATTTTCAGCATCTTTGTTTTGTAAATCAGATTTATTGATCCAATTGCCATTTGATTTACAACAACTTCTTCAATCAGCCCAATCAATGCTTCCTTTAATATTTTAGCTTGTGCTCTCATGAGTTGTTGAGTTGGAATTTGATAATGATCATTTGAAATGGAAGAGATGTCACTTGAATTTGAAGGGACAACTTGTTGATTCTGGATCGCATCATTCCCTCTCTCCTCAAAAGGATTCGTCCTCGAATCTTGACTTGAATTTGGAGAGTTAATTTGTTGATTCTGGGTCGCATCATTCCCTCTCTCCTCAAAATGATTCATCCGCGAATCTCCACCTGGATCAAATGGACATATATCAGCCACATTAAAAGTAACAATAACAATATACTCACAAGCTAGATCAATCTTGTAAGCATCACCAAGTTTAAGAAGAACACAGCTTCTTTGTTTGTTGGCTTTGGATGCATAATGCTCAATTTCACAAGGAAGAAAGAATTCAGCAAAGCCAATATCATTTGCATACATTTTCTCAGCATATTCAAATCCAAGCAATCTGGTATTTAGAGAAGAAAGAGCACTATACCTTCTTGACAATACTTCAACAACAACATTCTCTTTACCTTTCTTATATATGATGACATACGGAAATGTCTCAATAAATTTCAGCCAGCATATATGCCTTTTGTTAAGTTTACCTTGACCAAGCAAATACACATAACAAACGAAATCAATGTTTTCCATGCAACATTCAGAATTTTCCAGAATTGAAAACAATTGTTCCTTTCTCAAAACTTCAAGCACACATAGCAAATGATTCACATGCTCATCATGTTTGTTGCTATAAATAAGAGTATCATCAAAACAAGCTGTAACATGCATATAAGAACACCTACAAATTGCAAAATCCATGGGACAATGAAAATTCAAAGTGTTGAGTTCAAGGCATCTTAAGGGCAGCAAGTTATCAACAATATCAAACTTTAGAGAACCAGAATGTTTTTCAATGTCACTTGAAGGAAATGAAAGTTCAATGCTTCTTGAAGGTAAGAATCCATCGGGTGGCTTCTTAGGAATCAAATCCAAGAATTCCTGAAACATAAGAAAGTCACAAGGCAAATAATGATTAAGATCATTAGTAACCAAAACAATATCCTTGCCATCACTCTTAACCTTACTTTTCTCATGACTCTTTTCATCTTTCTTTTCAATGAATTCTTCACTCTCATTTTTGCTCTCTTTATTTTGACAACACTCTTTGCTCTCAATATCTTTTTCTCCCTCAAAATGATTTTCTCTCTTTAGAACAGCTTTACTAAAATCACTCTCACTCATATTTTCACTTTTCATTTCATGATTGAGAGGAACTTCTTCAACCACAAGATTGGTGTTTGGACTAATGAGGTCTTCTTCAACACATTGGTCTGCAAGATATTCAACATTCAATACTTCCTCCTCCTTAGCTAGCACTTGCTCATCATTAGAAACTGCAACAATGAAGCTTTCAATCTCCTTTGCATTGGAGCTACGTTTTGAACATCTTTGTTGCTTGATTTTTTGCTTATGTTCAGCAACAAATTGAACCAAAAGATCAATGTCCAAGAAACTTAAGGTCTTTGCAAAAGAAGCTAATTCAGGATTAAGCCCATTCACAAAACGATCCTTAATGGCTTTTGAAGTTTCTTTCACTCTAGCTCTAGTCATAGCTAATTCCAACTCTTGAAAATATTTAACAACAGTCATGGAACCTTGTTTCAACTTCTGGAGATTTCTTTGGAATTTTGATTTGGAATTGTGACTAGACATCCATTGCTCTGCTTCATCAGTAAACCTTTGAAGTCCTTTTAGTAAGGAGTCAAAATTTGTTTGAAGTTCTTTTTCATCATGCATATTGATGATACCTGAAAAGTTAGATTTAGAGAAAAATGGACCTCACCACTCTACTCACGTGTTTCACTCAAACAAGTTTAGTGTCACTCGTGTTTCACTCAAATTTGGCTTTTAAAATGATGTAGTTCACTCTTGCCTATTTCCACTCTTAGATTCCTCTTGAGGCACTTTAAAGAACTAAGCAATTCATAATCAAAGCAATCACAATTTGCAGAATCAACACAATACTTTAGAAATATGGAATACCAAAGTGAGTATTGGACAAGTAATTTCAAGGAAATCAAGAGTTAAAATGACACAAACTCCACAAATTCTGGATGTGACAATAGATATTGCTCAAAACACTTCCACCACAATCTTTTTTTTTCAAATAATTTTTTTTCTTTTTTCTTTTTCTGATGCTCTTGTTTTTTTTTCGTTTTTCTCCCCTACAGAAATTTAAAGAGAATGCAAAATCTATCACAAACAACAAAACTCAAGCAATCTGAACCCAGAAATTCCAGAAAAGCGTCTATTTTGGAAAGACTATAACTCTCAGTGGAAATTTTGGATTGAGATGAAACCAATACGAACAGAAAGATAAGATTCTGAACTATGAAAATGACCTATTGAACAATGTAAAACATAAAGGAAAAGTGGTCAAACAAGGACATGATATTTTAGGACGTTCTGGAAAAACGAAGATGAACAAGCCCAGAATTTCCAGAAAACACAACGAGATTAAAATAGATAGAACTCACAAATGACAAATCAGATTGAAACGATTCCAAACCGACATGAAAGAAGAGATTCTGAACTATGAATTTGACATACTAAATATTGGAAACCACAAAGAAAAACTAGATGAACAGAAGTAACAAATTTGGACACGGACAGACACAAGAACAAAGCACAAAACTTGAAACGAAAATGAAAATGAAGAACAGATAGATATGACCTGAGTTTAGATCCGAAGCTCTGATACCAAGATGGTGCGAACCCACAAGGGAAGATCCCACAAACCCACAACCAATTCTAAAATATACACACCCTAAGAAACCTAAACACATATCGACGATCCACTTGAACCCTTGAACACGAAAGAACAAGGACCTGAAGTGTTGGAAAACGCCACAAGGTTGATCAAGCCTTGATAAGTTTGTTAGTTCTAAAAAGAACCCTTAGAGAGAATCCACTCTCAAGAAACAAAGTGCAGAAGTGCAACTTTCATTTATGATTCAAATCTGAATTGTGTGTCCTACAAATGAAGAAGCACCAAGTATTTATAGGGAAAATATGACCTAATTATAGTAGGTGCAAATCTGAACATAGAAAATACAAAGTCTAATACCATGTGCTAGGAAACCTAAAAGTCTAATATATGAACGCAAAATTCTAATAAAATCTAGAAGAAAGTTGAAAACTCAAATACAAATGCTTAAAGAAACCAAAAGTCAAATCTGCCACCAACTCCTTGTTATTTTCGCACACCTAACTTCAAGAAAATGTAGTCAGCAAATTAAGGCTCAAATTGTGCTTATTTAGGCCCAAATGAGCCTCCCATGTGTAGTACTAGGTCCAAGCTCTTTGTTTTGAAGCTTCCAAGCCCAAAACTTGATTAACAATTCCATATTTAGCACAAATGAACTTTGTGACATTTTCAGCATCTTTGTTTTGTAAATCAGATTTATTGATCCAATTGCCATTTGATTTACAACAACTTCTTCAATCAGCCCAATCAATGCTTCCTTTAATATTTTAGCTTGTGCTCTCATGAGTTGTTGAGTTGGAATTTGATAATGATCATTTGAAATGGAAGAGATGTCACTTGAATTTGAAGGGACAACTTGTTGATTCTGGATCGCATCATTCCCTCTCTCCTCAAAAGGATTCATCCTCGAATCTTGACTTGAATTTGGAGAGTTAATTTGTTGATTTTGGGTCGCATCATTAATCCATCCCTCCTATGGTTTTTCCCATTTTACCTCCACACCCAGCAAGTAGCAAAAGTTAAGTTCCAATTAAGCCACATACCTTGTTTTCTCATTAGATGTTGTGTTAGCTAGTCTTTGATAGGGAGCTGAAAGAAATCAGGGGCCATTCTACCAATAAGCAGGGTCATCCATATCTATTTTATTTCACTGAAATCACGCAGCACATACATGCAAAACATCTTCATCACCTTGCAAACATTTAGTACACATCCGGGATGTATCGAGGATTCTACTTTTCTTTAAAGAAGTCAAAAGCCCATCATTTGCTACTAGCCATAAGAAAACTTGTATCCTCGCGCCTTTCCTATCCCAAATTACTCTTCAAATCTTCTTAGAAGGCATTTGTAACATCCCAATTTTTAGATGTGATTTATTAAGTAATTTGAGACGCAAAGCAGATCAAATACATTATTTGAGACATATAACCAAAAAATTAAGAAAAATAGTAAAACATGATTGAAAATTGTGAGTAGTATATCCATTAGTAATAGGACTAATTCATGAAGGGAAATTTTTGCATAATTATTTGAGTATAAAGAAATTATTCTAAATGGATTTAATTTTATGATAATAATTCCAAAGTACTTTTAGAAAATAGTGGAGAGAAAATTTGATAAGGCTTGGTAGGATTAAATAGAAGTATTGATGTAAAATGTAGCAAGAGAGAAGAATGGAATAGGAAGAATAAGAGAGGAGAAAAAAAAAGAGGAAACCGAGAGAGAAAGTTGAAAGTCTAATATTCAATAATCCAACAAGTCTCCCGTAAAATGAAACCCTAATCAACTATTTATCCTAATCACTAATTATGAAAAATAGTTAAATGAAACTAAAATAAAAGATAGTGGAGATAGTGCCTAAGAGATAGTGGAGATAATGTCTAACGGTTACATGAAAATAAATAAATACTATTTAATTAAATATCTCATCATATCCACGGGTCAGAAGAACTCGACACCGAAGAGTTTGACAGCCAGTAGTTGTTAAGGAAGGCAGGGTCCATATGGCAAAACTCGTCCTCCGTTATCCATGTAGCATCAGAATCGGAGTAGCCTTTCCAACGAACAAGATAGCAATGTGTGGGACTTGCTGGGGTCAAGATTGTTTGCTCATCCATCATGGCATCAATAGCTTCAACGGGTGGCGCAAGCGCAACTCTGAGTGATGGTGGAGTTGGGTACCTCCAGTGTCATTTTTATTAGGGTGTTAATATCCTTTATTTTAAAGCCCAAAATTTATTATTTAATTAAACTCTATAAAACTCATGTTATGTTCTAGAGTAAAATAATTTAATTAGCATTCTTGTTGGTCTTAATTAAACAAGCATCTATTTTATTTTGAAAATATACATTTTAGTCTAAACGAATAACAAACCATTAAAATAATTCTAATATAACTCTAAAAGTATATTTTTAATTGAAAACTATTTTACAACAAATCTTATTTACTAATTTATCCCTCATCATGCTAATTCTATAATTTATTGATTAATTTAGAGCCCTTAAGTAGGCACTAAATTTATAATTATCTATTGACATTTACTAATTATTTATTTACTGATATATCTTGAATAATTAGAATTGAGAACGTGTGGGAGGTAATAATATAGGAAAAGGGCAGCTAAACGCAAAATAAAAGACTTTGGACCAGCTGCCAAGTTAGCAGAGTTTGGTCCAGAATATTTAAGTAAGCTATGGTTCAAAACATTTAGAATGGACCCATACAACCAAAAAAAAAAATCTTAGAAAAAGTAAGGGTGTTTTAGAAAAAGTATGCCATATTTATTATATATTAACTACATTTAAGACACATTACCATTTGGGTTTTCCCATCAGGCTCAAAAGAATAGAAAATAGAGTAAAATAGTTTAAGCACCTTTCTATTTGGCTTTAATTAATTACACAGATATTTCTTTTATTTTAAAAATATACACTTAAGTTTAAACCGTTATATCCGTCAAGAATATTCTAAAAAGATTCTAAAAATATATTTTTAATTAAAATTTATATATATCTTTTAATTTACTAATTTACCCTTAGTACTAAATCCCAAATTTTAATTGACAGCTTGTAAATGTCATGGACTTTTAAAAATTTGAGTAAGTTTTTTAAATGTTTGCAGTAAAAAAAAATGAAATTATAAATTTAAATGACTTCTACAATCTCTAAAACAGATATAGTTTATAATATTTGATAGGAAAAAATGTGTTTGATATATATTTTTAGTCATTTGCGAAACAAAAAAAAATAGTAAATATGGTGAAAAATGAAAATTATAAAATTTATAATATCAAAATTAATAAATTTTTAACATATTAGAAATTTAAAAAATCTATTAGAATTAAAATAAGGTGGTATAGGCTTTTTTAGCCAATTTTCAGCAATAATATTGGCTTCCTGTCTATATGGAGATATAACCAATATTTCCTTTACAGGATCATTACTTTTTGGATTAAGATAATATTACCTCCTTGATTCCTATAGAGAGTTTAGCCACACATAACTTATATGTCTACTACTTTGATATTAATATAGCACTTGTGTAACATCCCAAGTTTTATTCACCAATATTCTTTGTATGTATTGAGACATTTAATGGAATAAAATAGTGAATTATGATACACATAAAATGACAAAATAATGCATTTAGTGACTATATGCAATATAATTAAGTTTGGTCACAAAGGAGCAACTTTTAGTCCCTTAAAGGCCAAACATGGAAGTCCAAATTTGAGCATGAAAGAACATAAATATTGGCCCAATAACAATGTTAAGTTTTAGCCAAACAAGAGGAGGAAAACAGAAGACATGATTTAATACATAAATCACACAAAAATGTATGGGTAAAATAGTCATTTGGCCAATAAAAATTAAAAGGCCATATTTTTCCCTTTTTCTTAGGCGTGGGACGTCCAAAAAGGCAAGAGGCAAAGGGAATAAATAATTGAGATAAACATGACAATAGTTGGAGCATTTTAAGCCAAGGAAAAAAAATGAAATTTGAAAAGTCAAAAGTAAAGTTGTAATTAAAGAGTCATTATATGGTAATTACAAGGAGGTGAATAAAGGTAATTGAAGAAGCTCATGTGGTTACTTTAAGGGCCTATTTACGTCACTTTAGCAAGAGGGAAGAGAAGGCATTTATGGTTAGGTTAGAAAGGGATCAAGCTTAAGCAATTGGCATGTGCTAATTGCAATAAAATATTATATTTCCATGGAGGTAGAATTGTGATATTTTAAGTGCATATAATCTCTTAGGCATATTTTCGGCCAACTTCACAAATAGAGTAGAGTAGAGTAGAGAGAGAGAGAGAGAGTTGTTTGAGAAAACAAAGAGCAAGAAGGAAGCAAGAATGGTTCAAGCAAAGAGCAAGGTAAGTTGATGGTGATTTTTGCTTGTTCTTGTCTTCTAATTCATGACAAACCTCTCCTAATCTCTATGTCTTCATGAATCACTCATGTAGCAAGAAGAAAATCAAGAGGAAGTGAAAGGGAGGAGCCATAGTTTTTGGTTCTAGAGAGAGAGAGAGAGAGAGAGACAAGAGGTAATCTTAAGAACCTTGTATCTCTTGTTGATTTATGCTTGTTGTGGTTGGTTGGTTGGCTTGTTTTGCTTGGATTTTATAATTTTGGAAGCTAAAACCCTAAGGGGTTATGTTGACCAAATTTCCACTAATCATGATTATACGATTACAAGTAAAAAGAAGGTGGTTGGTGGAATGAAATCATGAAAATCCAATTTTCCCAAAACATGTGCATGTTTCAGCCAGACCCAGAAATAAGGGTTAGAGCTGGAATTTCATTAATTTGATGGTTCCATTGTGTTTAGAAGGAAAAATTGCGTAGGGTAGATGTGAATTATGAAGTATAAAGGCCTTAGAGTGTGAAATGACAAAACTACCCCTAAAATCTGAAGTTAGGGGTTGACAAGGGCATTTTTGTCTTTTGACAGTGAATTTGGCAAATATGATATCAAAAATGGATTCTACTTGTAGAACTATATAGGACTAGCCTATGTCATAATTTTTGAAAAAGTACAGTTAGACTAGGTATAAAGGACTTAGATTAGGTCTCCAGGGGTATTTTGGTCATTTTGCAGTTTTAATCTAAGATAACCAACAAAATGAGTTTGGGAAAATTTATAAATGAGTAATAACTCATTTCTTGTAAAATTTGGAATTTTAGGGCCGGACAGTTTACCCTCGCTGGGGTAAAGTTTAGAGCCGAAAATGGGATATAAGGTAGTAACTCTTTCTCTCATACATTATGTGAGTGTTTATATGCTTTGTGTATACCATCTTCTGTAATGTGAATAATGAACACACACTATCTAGCTATGGTGCGGGAAAATCACAAGTATCGTCCAGTAGGAAAAGCGCAAGTACCATGTAACACCTCAAATTTTATTCACCAATAAGTCTTGTATTTATTTGTGGCATGTAATGAAATGGAATGGTGAATATTCATGATCATAGGAATTAAACACTAAAAATTTGAAATGTGAGTAGTGCTACCAGTGAAATTTCCTGCGAGCTAGTAAGTTTGTCATATAGTTTTGGATGACCAAATGATGATAAAAAATTATGAAATTTTACAAGATGAAAGTAGACATCCTAAGCTTTAATTTGATATGTATTGGGTAATTTTTGGAGCTGTATGGAAAGAGTTATGGATTTTTGAAGTTAGCCCAGGAAAACTGGCTATTTTCTAGAACAACGTCCAAAGATTTAACTTCTAGGAATTGTGAACTTTTAGTTGGCTAAAGGCTATAGTTTTCCCTGAAACTAGACTCAATAAGGGTCACATAGCCTTTGAAATCACTCCAACTAAAGTTCTACAAATAAAGTTATGATTTTTTAAAGTTTGGTCAGAAAATCAGCCAAAATTGCCAATTGTTGCGATTTTTTTTAAAAATGTAATGGCAAATTTCGTAAATTGTGGAATAAAGAAATAGGAGGGAAAATGATTATTTGGCTCATAAACATGCCAAGTGTCATTAATCTAAAGGCAAGAGATTAGATTATAATTGTTAGAGTATGAGCACATGTGAAATTAGATTAAAATATTATTAAGTGTACATATTGTTCAATGTTAATGAGAGAAGCCCAATTGGGTCATTAAAGGGGACCCTCATGTGTTTTTATGGGCTAAAGGAAGATAAGGGAATTGGTTCAATTCTAATTTGAGTTTATGACACAAGTTGCATGAAGATAGGCCCAATTAAAATTTTGTCATAAAAGTCAAAATTAAGGAATAAAAATAATTAGGGAAAATAGTGAGATTTTTTATGAAGCATTTGCTTCATCTTTCCCTTCATCTTCCTATCCCCAAGAGAAAGATAGAGAGAGAGAGTGTGTGTGTTTGTGTGAGCTCAAGAACATCTAGAGAGAAGGAGGAGAAAATTTTAAGGTAAGCTTTATTGTTCCTTATGATTTACTCCCTTTGATCCTATTTATAAGTAACTTTCTCTCTCATAGGGCTGGTCTCTTTTATAAGCAACTTTCACTTTTTGTTTGAAAATGTAAGCTTCTTTTTCCTCTTTTACCCTTATTAAATACTCATTCTCTCTCATATCTTATACCCATTATCTCTCATACTTTTTATCTATTCTTTCTCCTATACTCTTTTCATGAATAGGGGCATATATGAAAAAAAACATGGCATTTTTGACACACTTATTGCTTTTAACTACGAGTTCGTTTTGCGCAATCAAGGGGAAAGTTGCTTATAAATAGGACGGGAGGGAGTAGATTCCAACTTGTGTAGTTCCCTCTCTAATCTCTTCTTCTCCGTGAATCACCATGTTTAGCAAGCTAATCTCAAGTTTAAGGAGAGAGAGGGAGGTCAGTTTTGAGAAAGAACGTGAAGCAAACCAAAGTAATATGAAGAATATCAACTCTTTTGGTTTATTGTTGTTCTTAATGTTGTTCTTGGTTGGATTTGTGGTTTGTTTGTTGATTTTGTGTATTTGGGAAATGGAAACCTTAAGGGGTTATGCTGCCCAAATTTCCTCAAATCTTGTTTAATATGTCGTTAAATGATTTAACAAGGGATTAGGAATGGAATAGAGCAAGCTTTAGCTGTTTAAACACAAAATTGCATTTTTCCCTTTTCCATTGACATGTTTCGGCCAGACCTGTTCAGAGGGGTAGGAGCTAGATTTTCATAAATCTAATGGTTCCATAGTGTTTAGGAGGGAAAATTGTGTAGGGTTGATGTTGATTACTTTGAGAGATAAGCCCTAGAAAGTGAAATTACAAAAATAACCCTAAAACCCTAAATAGGGATTATCAAAGGCCAAACTTTCATTTGGCAGTGATTTTGAGAAAACTGAGGTCAAAAATTGATTATACACGTAAAACTATATAGGAGTAGCCTGGATCAAAATTTCTGGAAAGGTATAATTGGACTGGGTACGGAGGAACTTAGACCGGGTTCTTAGGGGCATTTTAGTAATTTTTCAGCTTTGAACTAATATAACCAACAAAAACACTTTAGAAGAGTCTAAAGTGGTACATGAATGTGTATTAACCTTATTCATGTACATTTAGATTATTAGGATCCGACTGTTGAGCCGAGCTGTTAACATGAAATTCAAGGAACTTGTTTTCTGTTGTAAAAAGGGACACAAGGTAGTAACTCTATCTTTCATACATTATGTCAATATTTATATGCTTTGTGTATGTCATTTACCATAATATTTATGATGCATAGTGCCTACGGGTACACTGAAGATGACTGAATATAGTGCTTACAAACATGACTGAGTATAGTGCATATGGGTACACTAGTATGCCTAATTGGTGGCCTCGAGCCCAGCTGAGGTACTGGACAAGTAGAGGTTGCAACAATGGTTGGCTATAAATGTTTTCGACTAAACTAAACTGAATTGTGCGATATTATAATATTACTGTATGTGGTATATTGCATATTTATTATTGCATTTTTTATGACCGATTGTCTGTTACTCCTGAGATTCATTTGAATCTCACCATTTCTATAAATGTAAAAAGTTTGTAGTCGTAGAAAATGGCTCTGAATCCATGATCGAATTTACCGGCAATTCGTTGAAGGTTCCGATCAAGATCAAGTGAAGACGTTGGTTATCTAAAGCCCCTATTATGATTTAAGGTCTATAATTACTCTAAGCACACCCTGTGGGGGAAATTCTGGAAGATAATCATGTATATTTTATCAGTATATTTCTGCTATTCCTATGTACTCGCTAAACCACGTATTGCTACTCTGATTAATATCGATGAGAAGTGGTATGTAAGGAAGGGCCTTACATTCGGTATCAAAGCAAGCAGTTCTGGAAATAGGATAATATATTGATAAGGTATTGATTATATGGTGAAAGGAAATATACGCAGAATGGGATATTAGAGAAGTGAATCACCTCGTCTGTGAACTAGCTATAAGGAACAGTATAATACCGAAGGGCGACAAGTAGTACAATGCTAGACGGTGGATGGACTAAAGATATTCTGAAACCCGAGGTAGCGGGTATGGCCAAGGCTAGTGTTTAGACCATAAATAGTATTTTGTCAGTCGAAGGTAGCTGGCATGATATTTGAGACAAGAGTAGTCTCAAGGTACTAATGGTTAGGAGCAGATAGAACTGGTATTTGCATTTTGGTACGGGCACACAAAAGTTAACCATGCTCAACCGAAGGAAATTTTAAGATGGGTGACCCCCCGAGAAGTTAAGTTGGCAAGGTTATGGAGACTTGAGGAATAGTTATTGACTTAAAGTTTCTCCATAACTAATGATCATCTTAATTAGATGATTTAAATGATGTTTATAAGTATGGAGATGATGATGATATAAGTATTAATCTTAATTCTAACAATTTCTGTTGTAGTAATTATTACATAGAAAAGTTCATTTGATAAGGTGATGGGAAACTTGAGGTGTAGTAAATGTTTGAGGCTTCTTCATGCTAAGTAATAATCCTTAGTAACATCACGATGTTAAAGGAATGTAGACATGATATACAGTGCAATAT
This sequence comes from Inga oerstediana, assembly GCA_963210345.1. NCBI lineage: Eukaryota > Viridiplantae > Streptophyta > Magnoliopsida > Fabales > Fabaceae > Inga > Inga oerstediana. Next base: position 44,535,421 of record OY723401.1, read on the forward strand.
GATAAATGGTGATTATACTATATATTGATCCTAGAGGATCAGATCTGATAATACTGAAGGTTGAGGATAGGCTTGAATTTGATCTAAGCTGAAATAATACTTAGGTTGTAATGTGAACTTGTTGCACTATGGTTTTGTTGCATGATGAAAGTTTGAACCTTGTAAATAGTGTTGAACCTTCAATAATGTTTTGAGGATATTACCCAAATACCGTGAAGGTTAGAATAGGCACTATCGATCTTGATTCTTAGCGAACCTATTGGGAAATGATTTTCAATTTGTGTGATGTTGAGGTTCTAGGTCTCTTGATAAACCTAAACGTTGGGTTAGAGACCCTAGGCTATAAACTTCTACATGTCAAATATAGTGTAATGGACCAGTGTGTGCAGAGGCCCTAAGATATAGTGGACCAGTGTGTCCTTAGGTTGGCAAATTTATTCAGTATTGTGTTGGGTTAGTGATGATTTGTAGAATTGAGGAATAAGATTCTTACGGACACGAATCCTTATAGAGAGGGATTTTTAAAGGTTGCTAGCAGTTAAGTCTAGCATAGGAAAAGATTATGATCATAAAATATTCCCTTAAAGGATTGATTGAGGTGATAGCTCTCTGATGAAATGAGAGACAAAATTGATTTGCCTACTTTCCACTAACTTGAGGCTATATTAGAAGTTGATGGCAAATGATGTG